>WOVY01009439.1:0-736818 GCA_013436015.1 Rhipicephalus annulatus
TCCTGAGATGTGTTTCTACAAACCGCGTATACCATCGGCCTCTCTTCCTTAGCTGTTCTTCTATCTCTTCCCACTTCAGCCTGTTCCTACCACCCTGCATGTTAATATACCCTATGTCTGAATTGGCTCGGCGCTAGTGGCTACGTCTATTATGCCCCCGGACTCTAGTTCTTTAGATATTGGTGCAACTTTGGAATCGTATCTGTCCATACCACCTGTCGAAGAGTCTCCTGGTTATTTACCTCGTTACAGCTATCCTGCATCCCGAAGGGCCGCTTGCCCCCAAAAAAGCTACTGCGCGTCCTGCAAGTCGCCAACCCACCTCATGACCTAGCCGCCATCGAAGGAATGAATTCTGTCTCGTTGAAAACCCCCCCACCTATGCACCTCTCTGTTTATTTCCACCACTCAAAACCTTTCTCTCGACTCATCCGCCATATCTCTTGGTTTGCGTTGACCACCGCCTTTGCAGGTTGCTATCACGCACCGGTACCTCCGTATCGTGCATATCACTATCCTGTACTTAGGAGAAGTGGCGCGCATGTCATCGACGCCTTTCGCCAGTGTGGTTGCTAGTCCTGCTGCATCTTCATTGAGGACATCGTTTAAACCGCCTGAAATTATCACGAGGTTTCGTCTATCAGCTGTCGTTTTGAGCTTTGCGCTCGCTTGCCTCATGACTGCTTCCAGCTTGCGTCCTGGGAACGCCCCTACTGCTACCTCTTGTCACCTCTTACCCTCCTTTGATGGCTTCTGTGCATCGATTTAAATTCGAGTCCCCGGCGATTATCACATGCTGTGACTTTTCAGCTGGATGGTTCTGCACCTGGGGGCTACTTGCACCTGTGACGCCGGCTGCTTGTTCCCTCCCTGCCCCACCACTACCTCGCTGAAGCTGGGCCTTGCGACAGTTGAACCGGCTAACCTGTTTTTTCCAAACTTGCTCGCTTTCTTCTCCACCGTTCTGTTTGCCGGTTCCCTACTGTTCTCTCGGTAGGTCGCTTCTTTGTTCAGCTCGCTAGCACTTCCTCGGCGGACTTCAGTCGTTTCTCCCATTGCCCTCGTTTCTCTTGTTCTGTCGCCAACGCAGTCTCGAGCTCGGCGATTCTCACCAGCAGTTCACTCTGGGCAACCATCATTTTCTCCATTTTTTCCTCGACCTCACATTGCCTACACTTCGCGTCAGCCTCTTCTCCATCCGCTTCTACGCTTGGGCTACTTTCAAACCCACTCCACATCCTGAACACTTTACAGTCTTTTTAACCATGCCTTTCTGACACCAATTGTCCCTATACTCGATAACCATAGCGCGCCATCTGCCGAGAGAACAATGAACTACAATGTGAGCACGAGATGGACGCACTGTTCCCCGGATGTTGTCGGCAGCTCGCAACTTCAGTGTACCCATGAAATGTTGAATCTTTTTGTTTTGCACGTTTAAATGCTCGCTGCAACTATGACGAGAAATGCGACTGCATCAGAAGATGCTTGTGATTTACCGAGCAAAGCTACATAGGGACAAGAACTCGTATTTACCTGTCAATCCTAGCTCGTTTGCTATTTTATTCGACAAGTCGTTATTTACCAAGTTGTCCTTGTACTTGGGGGTGGCGTTTGTCGCTTAGGACGGGGTGGTTGTGCACCCTTTCAATGAGCGTTTCTGCTGAGCGCACGTTACCTCACTGTGACACTACGAGCGAGTCGGAGTTGATTGCCATTTTTTCTTTGAATTCCACAGCTAGCGCTCCTCTTGGTTCACAGCGAAACAATCTTGAAACAATCTTTTATTTTTGATTTTTTTTATTATTTTTGAGGCGGAAGACGCCTCAAAAATAGGTCCGAGTAAGATCGGCGTGAAGAGGGCGCTTTCGACGTATTTCGCCGCGGGCCGAATTGGATCCGGCGTGCTTTCAGCGGCCGGAATGCGTGTGTGACCAAGCCATAACTGTCCATCTATTCCTGATTCCTGTTTTTTTTTAATGCGAAGCAAAATCGATGCGGAGATCAATGATTTTGGCCGCATCTATCTATATATCTATCCATCTATCTATCTATCTATCTATCTATCTATCTATCTATCTATCTATCTATCTATCTATCTATCTATCTATCTCTAGCTGCCTACGGCTTTTAGCTCTCCTGGCTCGTGTTCGATAATGGGATCTGTACCAAAGTTGTAATGGCATAACAAAACTGTATGACGAGCAAAGGTGACTAGTCATAACGTGATAATCTTGACATGTGTGTCATGAATGTCATTATTCACATGTCACGGTTCTAGTTGCTTTTCGGTGGTTCCGTTCACATGACATATTCCAAAACTGGTGTGGTATAAATGACTGCTTGGCGAACATAAGTGACAGGCCGAATTGTGAAAATTATGACATGCTGTCATGTGGAAACATTGACTACACGCCCACGCTCATGATGCGCTAGTGGCCGTTTCACTAGCTTCACATACACCAAATTTGGTATTACGTGACGTGAATGAATGACGAAGGTATATAAGTACTACTGGCGCAAACATGATGATTATGACATGCGTGTCATGTAAAAACAAGAGTACACGCCACGCTCATAGTGCACTCGCGGTCGCTTTACTAGCTTCACATATACCAAATTTAGTAGTACAAGTTGTGAATGGATGACGAAGGTATATGACTGGTACAAATATGGTAATCGTGACCTTCATGTCATGTAAGAGCATGACTACATACCACGCTTATAGTGCACTTGTAGCCGTTTCGCTAGCGTGATATATACCAAGTTTAGTATTACTTACCTGACGTGAATAGATGATGAAGGTATATGACTAGTGCAAACATCACAATCACGATATGCATGTCATGTAACAGCAAGGTTACCTGTCCTGCTCATGATGCGCTCGCGGCCAATTCGCTAGCTGCACATATACCGAATTCAGTGTCATGTATGAGACGTGAATGAATAACGAAGACATATGACTGATGTAAACACGATAATCATGACATGTGTGTAATGTAAGAACATGACTCCCTGCTACGATCACAGCACACTCACATCCATTTGGCTCGCTTCACTTATAACAAATATTGTGTTACGTGACGTAAATAGAAAACGAACACAAATGCCAGGTGCACACATGATAATCATAACATGGTAGCCATGCAAGGCATAATTTACATGCCTACCGCTGCTGGCGCTCGTATTGAAAACGTTAATGGTGCCGTCGTTACGCGACTACAAACAACATACTTGCATCTTATCAAGATACATGAGTGCGCATAACATTTCTACTTGTGTTGACTATATGAACTACGTCCGTCCTCATCGTACCGTTGTGCTAATCTTAAAGTGACATATGAACCATTCTCATTTGTGCTTCGCATATTATCGATTCCCACTGCACGCGGGATCTGCCAATTTTTTCAGCTTGGTTAGTCTAGCCAACCAGCTTTTGCTGATGAGGTTATTATACAACACAATAGGATCTCTTCTGCTGTTCATTACTTAATGAACTAATGCTTTTTATGGTTTTGGCATGACTCTCCGCTAATTAAGTGTTAAGGTGCATATGGGGTTGGGGGGACACGCAGAACAATAATTCTAATTTTACTCTCTCTCTGACTAGCAAACAAAAATTGGTTTATAATGCTTAGATGACTTCCGTTATTCGAAGCTGGTCACTTCCATACAATACAGCGCACCATGCAGCTTTGCTTTTCATAAGTCAGATGGATCTTGAGTCAGGTGTTTCGTCCATACAAATTCAGGGTGAAATCAGGATCAAAGGTTGCAGCCGCTTTTTTTTTGTGCACTAGGGCATAACATATCTTTTGAGAAAGCCCATCGCAGTCAAATCGAAGATCGCTGTATTACGCAGACCTTCCTGAAATTTCTCATTTCAAATGAAACAGCAATATAAGTTAAAAAAAAGGCTTTCTTTGTCAAGATGTACCATGGCCTTCAAGGAATAACATCACGAGAAAAACTAAATGTCATAAACCTATACTGAGATGGGATTTGGGGAGAGACAGAAGTTTCACCATGCTAGAAAACTAGATATAGATACAAGAAACTTGAGAGAGACGTTGAGATGACTTGACATAAAAATTAACGCAGTTCGAGAAATCTGCGGTAAAAACCTGCGAACTTTCACAAGCATGCGCTGTCGAAGGTATTGGTTTTTCAATACTGCCTGTCAAACATAATTTGAGCTGCAGAGAACGTTCGATCGAAGGCGAGGATATATAGCAGCTCAGAACAAAAGCTGAGAGCGCATTTTTCATAGCTGTCGGGCTCCTTTCAGCGGCATAACGAGGGGAATCGTAATCAATTTTCGGCCCTCACATTCTGTATGGTCATCAAGAAGCAATGGCAAGAACTTGGCGTCTTTACATATCTCGTTTTATTGCAGTCGAAGATTTCATCCGCCAATCGTGCTTCGTTTGGAAGAAATGAGGGCTCAGCTGGAGTCGCCGTTCGAGAGTTTGCAGCTAAAGTATTTGGACAGACGAAAATAAGGAAGGAAAGAACACTTTGCTCGTGTAATTACAGTAATTCTTATATTGATAGCGCGCAAGCTGTCGTGCTTGAATATTAATCTTGCTCTCGGTGGGGTACATTCCACTTTGATGGGAAAAAATATAGCGTGTAAAAAAGAAACCAAGCGGCAATGGGCAGGAGGGATCTTCACTCACACACACACTCTTCGGCTATTTATTAAACAAGTGAGCAAGCTGTAATTTCTATGAGGTTTGTAGTCTGTTACTGAAGGCAATATTCTGGCACTAATGGGTGCAACATGTGATAGTAACATGTGATATACACGTATCAAAAGGCATTACTAAATGTAATAGCTTGACAACATGAACTGATATAATTTCAGTTGCCACGTATGAACGATAATGGAAATAATTTTGGATCGTACTTTTGTATCGCAGCATCACCGTTAATTAAACTGAATTCAGTGGTCACACACAGCTTGTGTGCGCTGAATTCTACACAGTCCACATTGCTCCCCCACTGCAAAGTCTTCGAAATTGGAGAATTTCAAAATGGTTAGCGCCTCCTTCAACAATCCAATAGCCTTAATTCGCTGTGTTGTGTTGAGTGTGCAAACGAAACTATTTGCATATCACTGCCTTCTATGGGCTTGCTGCTTATTATGCATCTTTGTTTTGTGGTAACCTCTTAATTCGTGGTGCTTTTCAGGCAACGATGCAGCCCTAACTTTTTGTATGCGCACATGCAGTTTTGTTTGGTGTGACCAGATTGTTTAAGAAGAGAAAGACTTCTCTACTCTGTATATGTGTATATTTACAGTGTCTGTATAGCTACATATGTATTATGTGTAATTGGTATTTCCCGCTTCTGTCCATTACTTTGCTCATTGGACCCTACACTAGCCTCAGGCTATGTGTTCAATCAGTGTTTGTAAACCTCATGTGACAAATGTTAATAAACGTTCAATCAATCAATCAATCAATCAATCAATGCCCCGCCACAGTGGTCTAGTGGCTAAGGTACTCGGCTGCTGACCCGCAGGTCACGGGATCGAATCGCAGCTGCGGCAGCTGCGTTTCCGATGGAGGCGGAAATGTTGTAGTCCCGTGTGCTCAGATTTGGGTGCATGTTAAAGAATCCTAGGTAGTCGAAATTTCCGGAGCCCTCCACTACGGCGTTTCTCATAATCATATGGTGGCTTTGGGACGTTAAACACCACATATCAATCAGCAACCCTGAGAATGCCAAGAACAAGGTGCCTAGAACAAGGTAATTTTATGCCGATTTATCAGCCTGAATGAATAATTTATGCCTGAATGAATAAAAGAACGTACCAACGCGAACTCATATCATCAACAAGATCACTGCCATGGACTTAGGTTCAAAAGTTATCGGCACTCGCAAAATTGCTATTCAACCTCAGTTCTTATCTTCATGCAATTTAGTAATTCACCTGCAAGACAAGCTAGGTATGTGGGACAACATATCGCTAATTATGCATCTTAAAACAGATAGTTAACGTCACACACTCGAGGAAGGGGTAATCAATTAACATCAGCTTGGCACTGTTGCATATTGATGTTGGTTTGCGTACGACAGAGCATGTAAGCAGTGCCACTGACGCTGCTCTGCACGTCCGTTCCAGACCGGTGCCATCACAGGAGACTCGATCGGCGCACTATATTTTAACAAGCATCTGTTTGTAAACTTTGGAAGGTAGTGTGCACCGAAGTACATAGCCACATTCCACGCATGCCCTTCGCTTTACGACCCCTTATCCCTCCCCAATATTTTTCTTTTGCGTTGATCATTCAGCGCGCGCTGTGCACGCAGTGCTAAGATGTTCCTAAGCCGTGGAACAGACGGAGCCATTTATTCGGCATAGACGCATTTCCGCGGCTAGTTTTTTAAGCGAAACTACATAGCGCCACCACATTAAAGCTCCACGGCCTTCTCTTCGGCGGCGCGGCTGCGATGTGGCGTGTTGCTGTCGTTGCCCTGCAGCCTACGGCGAGAAACGGGATGCGCAGACTATGCGGGTGTGCGCAAACGTAGCAAAAAAAAATACTAAGTCTCGTTAGCAGTTTGCCAAGCCCGGTGTGTTGACGAGTGACGATGTGAGAGTATGTGAAACACCGGCACTCACCGCACTGTCTGCCATTTCACCACCTAACCCCATAACCGCTGCGCCCGCTTTGCGGGCCAGCAACCCGGGAGTGGCGGCGGCAAACCGGCCGGCCGTCGGCGAGGATGAAGTGAAAAGGAAAAGCCCATTAGATCATGTTTTCAAACGTGGAAGCACTCATTAGCCGCTGTGAAAAACCATCTATATTATCATCGCACTCTGCTGATCGTGGCACCGCGTATGTTGGCGAGCCGCTTGTGATCATTGATGCGATAATTTGTGATTATTAACGCGATAGCCTCGTGGAGCTCATATCACAGAAAACCCGCCGCCGGCGTCGGCTACGTTGGTTGTGAGCAAAAAATCGTCTTTCTCTTTGCGTCTGTGAGCGAAAAATCAAGTTACCGAGGTAGTCGCGGGAGGTCGCTACTTGTCCACGCGTGCGCAATCACCCTGAAAAAGTCGTGCATTCGAAGAAAAAAATAAGTGCTCAAGGTCACGAGGCGCGGTAGTTTCTTTGCCCTGCCACTCTTTCCTGCCTAGCTTCTAGTGATTTTGTTGGCATGAGAGAAGAGATTATGCAATTTCAGCATGCGACAAACCTTTGTAACTCCACTCGCACTGGACGGATTCTTAAATTTTGTGGTGTTAAATTTGTGAGACAATAAGCTTTTCTAGTGAATTCATTCCACGGTTGCTTGAATAAGTTTTTCAGGGTCTTTTTAACGCATTTTGTTTGACAGGTGTCACGCCAAAAACGAGCGTATTCGGCGATAATAGCGTGCGCTGGTCCAATCTACTGTGCACGTGTTTGTGTGCGTGTGTGTGTATAAGAGAATACATATAAATGAGTATGCACTTAGCGGTTGAAGGGTGCGCTAGGGGACGAATTTCGCTATCGCGTGCAACTCTTAAAGGCGAAGCTTAAGGGTCCCCAATTTTTTCTAAGTCCACTCCTGGTTGCCTTCTTGGTTCGGGGCGCCAATCCCTGTGCCACCAAAGGGAATAGGGGCATCAGCAGTGGCTGTCTCTAGTAGGTGCACTGAGCGCCATTGCACCATTCGCAGCGTCGAAGCCAGTGCCATCGAGCTTGACAGCAATGACTTACCAGACGACGATTTTCCTTGCGTATGAAGGTGCAACGTGAAGGCGAAGAAAAAAAAAAACACCGGGCCCTCCTTCTATCGGGCAAGTAAACCATGAAATCCCCTCAGAAAAGCAAAGTTAGTATGAATATTACCGTATAAGATATCACTGCTTACAACATCACGTGGCTCAGCGGGAGTCATCAAAGCGGTGGTACTAAATGAAGTGATAGGCGTGAAAGGGAACTCGCAAGAAACACAATGTGGTGGCATCGACGTTGCACATGAGACTACGCTGCGCCCGACACGTGTGCAGCGAAGGACGGCAAATAACATACTGCTGATCTGAGGACCTATAAAATCAAGTTGAGCGGGCACGTGCTCAATCGACCATTGAAACAATTTTAAAGCATTACATGTGAAACGAAGTAGTCTTTTTAACGCCAGTGCTGAAGACTCTATATTTTTACTGATAAAGTTTACTTTCGAATATAACCGCGTTGATGCCTTTTGGTAGCTTTTTGATATGAATAATACAGTGGTTCTGGCACACCGCAGAATTGCTCGTTGAAATGGCATACTGCTGGTGTTCTGTCTTGGGTAAAAACATCAAAAGGCAAAACATCGTAGCGTAAGCAGTTGGAAAGTTCGCATTTTCTTGGGTTACGCAGCTAGAGAACTGTGGCCACTAATTTTCAAGAAGGTGAGATTGGACTAATCTCATGTTTAGTATAGCTACCCTTGTTCGCAAGGAACTTCTTCGTTTTTTGAATAACGCAAAAGCTTACTTCAAGGTGCCAAACTTATAAACATTCGATGTATTAGGAAATTCGGTAAACGTCGAATCACATAAAAGAACTTACGAAACGTATAAATGACCAAAGATAACAGAATCAAGAATGGGAATAACAATTGAAGACATTGAAGTAGGGAAAGCAGCTCATGTCAATGCGCACAATTTCAGCCTTATCACTAGGGTAGCAATAATCAAACAACAAAAATTATTTTTTTAATCTAGGATAATAATTAGTAATAATGTCACGAATTCAGGGATACCATGATCATCACGTAAATGAGAGGCATAGTGGCTTCTGTTTCACCGAGAATACTGGTGTGAAAATGAGGTTTTACGTGCCAAAGTTACGCTGTGATTGTGAGTCATGCCTGATGATGTGGACTCCGGATTTCATTCGACCAGCTCGCGTTATTTGACGAGGCTGCATAACTCTCGAAGCTGCAAAACCCAAGCCTCTCGAGAAACTTCTGTTGAAAGCGGGCGTGAGATCCGGCAAACTCGTTTTACTTATTACTCATAGACGCTACTGTGCTCACATTGTTGTGCTCTCCGTTCGCAGTTGTCACCTAGATTCAATGTTTCAATTTATAGCTGGGCGTGGTGATTAGCAGTATCTGTCCGCCATTGACGCTTGTGTTCTTCGTCACAATTTAGCTCTGCTTGGAAGGCTGCTGTCCTCGGTAGTGTTATGCCTGCGAGTCCACACCGAACTTCCATGCCTCTGAAAACGGCAATCTGTGTCAAGGCCAGCACGCGAGCCCGCCTGACGCGAACAACTCAACGGCGTCATCACGCGTCGGCGCCGTTCTGTCGTGCAACGCACAGCGAGCCCCCTCAGCCCACAAGCCCTTCGAAGCAATCGGTGCCTTCCTGTCAGGCGAGTCTTACCCAATGCGTGGCGAAGTCACTCGTCCTTGGCTGCAACCACGCACAGCGGCTCCAGATTTGGTGAGAATGACGCGGCCCAGTGGCGAGCCCCATTTGAGGATTCTGACCTCACGGCCAACGGCGCTTCTGGTTGGACATTTGGTTACTCAAAGAATCCACCCGGTGCCTATAAAAAAAAGCCCTGTGGTGCATCGCGAGCAGTAGACCTATGTGTCAGTGACGAGAGCTAGGCTCTTCGAGTCTCTAATCTGTCGGTACCAGTGCCAAATTTGTAACACCTATATTTCTATGCCGTACATCAACCTTGCTTTAGCTCACCGTTCTCTCGTCCGCTCGCCTATCAGGTCTGCGCAGAAGCAGTCGCGACCTGAGAAACCTACGCTACCAAACGGCTGGTGACCTTCCCGGCGGATTTCGAAGCAGTGGCGCCTTCGGGACCGTGCTGCCGTCACCGTCTTTCGTAACAGTAGGCAGTTGCTGTTTGCGCTAGGCCACCCGGGCCTGCTCTCGAGCCCGGACTGCAGCGTAGGCCCGACGAACACTATATTCTTTAGTTGATGATCGGCTATTGGCACCATTCTCGAAAAGTTGCTTTGTTTTGCTTTGGTGAGAGCATGGTCGGTGAGAGGCGACATGCACGCTCGGGCAGGGTGGAGCCATTTTACCTTTTCACATCATTTCTTTAGATGCGAAACCATCTTATGCCGAAGGCGTTGTCTCGCAGCCCTGTGGTGTCTACCATTTTCATTGCGCATACGTGACCCTCCCCCTCCTCTCCTACGCTCTCCCTCTTTTCCCCCAACGCCGACGCTTGCAGCATCTGCTAGCCTACAATCACTTACCTCTCTGTCTCCTCTCTGTCCCCATTCGACCCCCAACAAGTATAATAGTGAAGCGCCCTGTACGCCATAATTCTTAACAAAAAACCAGTGAAGGGCTGATTAAACGTCTTTATGACAGCATGCGAACCTACGCAGCTGCTCGTTTTGTTAATGCTTTTGTTTGTCACAATACGTCTAAGCTGAAATTTGTATGAGGACTTTTAGACGCGATGATTTTTATAGTCGAGCTCAATCCGGTGTGCGGCGTTCCCACCCTTACTGTACATGCGTGTCCGCTCACCATATCCTTGACTACACTCCTTCCCTCTCTCACCTCACTACACTGACGCAGGCAGCGTCTCGATAGCAAGTTTCTTGATTAAAAAATATTGCTGGCGTTGCACAACCGTTCGCTATCACCCTGTATAAATAGGCACTGGGCATTGACCTCCAAGGTAGTGGTGGGGGAAGATTTCGCCTGTGCGATGTTGAAAGATAAAAATCGCAGCGTGTGCAATAACTAAAACCGGACTGCGGGCCTCTGTGTCCAATGAGCGTCTTCGGTCTATCATTGCCCATTAGCAGTGATTGGCAGCTTCCAATTGGAAACAGAAGTGTGTTACTGCGTCCTCTGCGCCTCCCCAAGTTCCTCTCCTGGGGGACATCACCGCTAGTGTCAGTGTTAGAGGGAGCACAAACTCTCAGTAAAGTACATCGTTTCCCGCTCAAGTGAACCATCTCCCCATTGCTTCACATCCGCAGATGGTTACCTTTACTGGGAAATGGCGTAATTAACTTTTCACCTTCTAGATTCTTTTCTTTTCCAGTTAACATTTCACAGAAAAATGGAAGGTTTGTGATGACGGAGGAACAGTTGCTCGCATACCATAGGAATGGCCGACTTTGGAAGACAGAGCAGACGAAAACCGCGAAGAGGCAATATCAAAGCAAAAGGCATGCTGGGAGGAGGCTCTGATCAGCCCCTTACTATAGCAATGACTGTGAACTGTCCAGCGAGCCGAGGAAGCCGCTTGAGCCTCATGGCCGATGCCTATAGGCTGAGGCTGAGGCCCACTGCAAGTCAATTTTGCTGCAAAAACTTAATAAATTTTTCGCCCCGCCGCAGTGGTCTATACTGGCTAAGGTACTCGGCTGCTGAACCGCAGGTCGAGGGATCGAATCCCGGCTGCGGCGGCTGCATTTCCGATGGAGGCGGAAATGTTGTAGGCCCGTGTGCTCAGATTTGGGTGCACGTTAAAGAACCCCGGTTGGTCAAAATTTACGGAGCCCCCCGCTACGGCGTCTCTTATAATCAAATGGTGGTTTTGAAACATTAAACCCCACAAATCAATTGAATAAAAACTTAATAAATTTCTTCTTCTTCCCCATCTTTGTGCAGCGCTTTTAAGGTGCCCTTGCCTGGGAGATGGCGCTGCACTTTTTAAATGCGAAGCATTTCTTTTTTTGCGTACTGCGAGCATTATTGGCGTCTAATTTATTTATCTAGCCGCTTATGTCGGGGTATTGCCGTGATCACCCCCTTGACTTCACGCGATCTATAATAAGCAGAAAACGTTGAGATCGTTTGGAGAATGCGAAGCGTTGGTTAAGACATTTATAATGCCATAATCCTGTCTCATGCGTCGACACTTTAAGTCGGACAGTGGCAAATACGAGAGGTGGGTATGTTTTGTCACTGGTATGCGGGTATGTGCAACAGGTAATTGACACTTCATATCTATCCAGAAATGGCGAGAACATACATGAGAAAATTCGCGCGCGTTAAGAAAACCTGACATTGACAACATTGACCTGACAAATGCAAAGAATAAATTTCAGGGTACCAGCAAGAATTGAACTTCAGCATTCTGCGTATAGCACGCAATTATTCCACCACAGAGCCACGCGAGGTCTCACGACTACTTTTCAAATAAACCCTAATGTTCGTGAAAGGTGAACTGTGTTTTCAGTGCTGGGGCCTTCGCAACATTATGAACAATGCATATCTACTCCTATATTCAGCCATCGCGTCGGGTAACGTCAAGTGCAGTTAGGTGCCATGCGCCAACGTTGATTTATGTAGCAGTGTCTAGGGCTACTAGCATCGCGACCACCACTGCTTCATATTAGCTTATCGCTTCTGGTGCTGTTAGTACTTACGGTCCTGTTTGCATCGCTACGGAAATGCAAACAAACGTTTACAGAAACATTTGCAACTCTTCAACATATGGCTGCGCGTGAAATATTGGTACATATATTTAGCGTGATTCCATTACGTGGCGCTCAATAAAAATATTAAAACACGGTCACCTTCTCCCCTCTTACTTCAAAGAACGTTAATTCCTGAGGTACATAAGATCTGCCGAATTTTCTTTATTTTTCTCTCTCATACGACTCCGTTAGGACTGATCAGAATGTTCTCGGTGGCGCGGCTGCGGAGAAATGAACGAAGGTGCTCCCAATGACGTGCGATGTTGGGTGGGGCGTGGAGAACGACGTAACAGATTGAACAGTCAATGGAGGCGTTTAGCGTTACTCGCCACGAACGGCTTTTCATTCGGCTAGCCATATACAGCTTTCACTCTAAAAATGACGCGTTTCGATGCACGTGTGCTATGCGTACATCGACGTTCATTCTTCCCCAAATCCAAATGTGGCCACCATTATGTAGTATCGAACCTATGTCCTCGAGAATGACAGTGCGAGGTCACACTGCCTCAGTTATAACAAAAAAGGCAAATTAGATTTGTGGGGTTTAACGTCAAAAAACCACCATATGGTGGTTTGGGACGTTAAACCCACACAAATTTCCGGAGCCCTCCACTACGGCGAAGACGCCGTAGTGGAGGGCTCTGGAAATTTTTACCACCTGGGGTTCTTTAACGTGCACCCAAATCTGAGCACACGGGCCTACAACATTTCCGCCTCCATCGGAAATGCAGCCGCCGCAGCCGGGATTTGAACCCGCGACCTGCGGATCAGCAGCCGAGTACCTTAGCCACTAGACCACCACAGCGGGACAAAAAAAAGGCAAATTGCCCATGAGCCTTAACATAGGTGTATAAACGGCTAGCCCTTCAAAATGATAACCACTTTTGCAAAACGGAATAATTATAAGCATGCGAACCACAATATATGCTTCGAAAGTAGACTCGCGGTATAAGTAAGACATTGCTCGCGGTTTTATAGCAGAACTCGAATGACCGGCAGTAAAACGAGCCGAAGCAGGAGCAGCCGCGCCGTGATTGGTAGACTGCGGCCGCAAGAGAACGCCGAGCAGTTGTAAAACTGTAGCACAGTTTCATTACTTTCCACAGAAGTCGTTCCGTTGCGGTTATTTCCTCCTGGCTGATTTCCTATATAGCCTGCACGGGAAAACGGTGCCCGACCACGCTCAAATCAGGCAGGCAGCAGACATCACGCCGACTGTTTCAAACGTCGGGGCAACGCACAAACAAGATGAAAGAGGAAGAAGGCTGTTTTTGGTTCGCAACATGTCTCGCATTTAACGGCTCCTAACTTACTGAATCAGTCGTGCGAGTGTTTTCATTTTTTTTTTCAATTTACAAACATTTTATTGAGCTGTTTTGCCCCGTTTGGCATAGCAGCATCCGTTCGGTACATTTCCTTCTATCCCCTTTTCATATGGAAGAAAACAAGAGTGTGCGGCCGTGCTCATAAATTATGGCTGCCCAAGTGCCCCTCAGAAGTCAATAATTCTTAGCGGGTCTGTAAGGAAACAGCACAAACAATGTTCCGCTCATGCAAGAGAGGCTCTAGGAACAAGGAAATGCACTTTGGTCCTAATCAACGTGGTCTCTGGAAAGAACTTACTTAAGGACGCAATTTTCACGCTCTCCTTTTTTGAAATTTTTGTTGACTTATAAAGCGTCCAAGTATTTAGCGTCTCCTTTAGAGAAAAAACCACTTACACGTCACAGAATGTGCAACAAACTTCAAGGGAGTGGAACTAGTTTTGGACACAATCTATCTCACGCTAGGAAAAATAGTGTAAAAGCTTAACCCAAACTATTTATTTCACTGTACTTGCTTTTTTTCTGCTTAGTAAACGAAAAAAAAACACCAATCAATGTAGACTTACTAGTTATGAAGAAATACCTAGTGGCGTCCTAAAGCAGGAACGTTAAGCTAGGTCAAAATGTGCTCGGTCATACGCCCGCGTAGAAGCAGCAGAAATCCGCATGCCATGTGGGTCGGCAGTTCAAAGGCAGTTGGTACTCATTGCTGTGGCTTTACGCGCCACTTCTAAGATGTTATCATGAAGCGCGCTATAGGAGGCGAGCTCTGGCAATGTGTCCCTAAGATATTTTGCTGCATTTCTCCTACATCAAAACTCGGCTGCCGGGATCGAAATCAAACCCAAAAACTTTTATACTCCCTCCGAGCACCGTAGCCTCTGTGGCACTCCGAAGTCAAAGCCAAATGCCTTGTGTAATGCCACATAAAATTTATATACTACTGTAAAAACAAGAAGGCAACTAAAAACGTCGTTAGGTTGTGTACTATGAAACCGAGAAAAAACGGCACGTTGAGAAAAGGGTTAATAGACATTGCATAAAATGTCAAAAACTAATATCGTAGGTAACAACCAGCAAGCGCGGCTTTCGTCGAAAGCGAAGCCAGCCAAAATTTAATGATGACACTCGGGGGCTCATAGAACAAATGTTATATAAAAATGTTGGAGACGATTCGTGCGAATACGAAAGTGCGTCAATTGTTTGGGAGGTCTTCTGAGACATAGTCCGCAAACAACGCAACTGAAGACCCCTTGATCGAAGGCAGTCCCACTTAATATATAAAGCAGTTGACCCACTGTCATTAGCGTTTAATGATCAATATGTGGGCTATGCCCTGCTCGTGTTGAACTTAAAAGACTGAATTAAAAAAATCCTCGTTATATTGAAGAATACCGGACCAGTTGTCCTATACTTATGTATGCCTTCGTAAATGCGCGTGTTTCATGTTTCCATTCCTTTTTTGTTTAGTTTTTAGAAACAAACGTTTTATAAAGACGTCTACGAATATACTGTAGAAAACATCTAATTGCGGTTATAGAGAGGCTGTACATAGAATAATCCTGTATAATATTACCTGGCAAGCTGTCTCGTATAGCAACATGTAAACAGCACAGGTGTTTCTTCAGCCGACACTGAACGCCGGTTCGCAGTGCATCTCCAGCTCCACAGTTGAAAGCAGTGCAAAGTAAACACCGGCAAAAAATCACACGGAACCAGTGCTGTGCCAGTTCACACAGAAGAGCACTGGTGCCATGTTAATTCTTTTCAATGTTTAGTTCGCGCTATTTTTAACTATGGATACGTACCAATTGGGCAGCATCCGCTCTGTTTCAATTCATCTTCAGCTAAGCACTACATGATTTAAGCTGAGCTCCTCCTCCTCCTGCATATCCCGAAAGCAGGGATTCTTGTCTTTTGTTAATTAAATGTATATAAGGAGATGTTGGTGCCAATGCGTGGCACCGGCAAATCCTCCTCTCTTGCACAAAGGTCGACATCGCATATTTCGTCGCAAACACAAGGCTATACAGATGTACATAGCGTATCACTCACTAAATGAGTCCACGTTTTTAAATACTGAGTGTCCACACCACACAGAAATGTGTCCACACTACATAGAAATGTGTCCACACAACACAGAGCTTTCTCCTAACTATATAGTTCATAGTATACACACGCAGAAGAATTATCATAAAAGTATCGCTTAATGCGACAACCTTTCGAACAAGAGAGAACACGACGGCAGGCATACAAGACAAGCTTTATTCCTTTAAAAAACTAGGATTGCGGGAAATTGGAGCCTGGCACTTTATACTGATTCCTGAGAGATACTCAGGGAACAGTGCAATCAGGACGAAAATAAATAAACCTATATATTAATAGAAATTGTAGCAGACGTTCGTGATCAACTCACTGCGCGAGACAGGTTTATACCGCGGTGCTGTGGTAACGGGGAACTGAAACACGCGGGGCAAGCGTGAGTCAATAAAGTACGCTAATCTCTTGAGATACCATCTCTTGGGAGAACAGTGACTTTCTGGTTAGGGCGGAAGCATTACATGCCTCATCAAACGCTACAATTGGCCGTCGTTAGCGCCATTACACAGCGTATCTATTTCGAGGGATGCCAAAATCAACATCACGCAATGCTTCATCATATGACGTCATGTAGCGCCAACGTTTGCGAGGCTATGACGTTATTATGACGTCACGTGACGACGTCATCACATATCATCGCAGCTTGGCCCAAAGTGAGCGGATTTTCGAGGCAGTGAAAAGTTACATGAAATGCATCCGAACCCACATGCAGTCTACAAACAAGTTGCAACTGCAGAAGGTTTACGAAAGTGGCTCTAAAAGATCAATATTTCGAAGAAAAAATCAAAGCCAAGCATGCGCGGCACGCGCACAACAGTCATAGCGAAAGCATGAATAGTGGTCTTTGAAAGCCTTTTTTAAACATTCTTTGTATCCCTACTACAATCACACTTGCAGGTTACCGGCTACGCCATAAATATTTATCACTTATGTGTACACACTAGCAGAACATTTCGTTGCAGTTTTTGATGCTCTGGCTGACGACGATGAAGAATTATGCCCAAAGCTTTAGTAATTAGTAGTCAGAGCACTTGACGACACACTCGTTACTCAATTCGAATTGTGTGATGCCTGGTAGTGCATTGGTTTGTCTAAAACAATTTATTACGTATATTAAGGCGAATATTTTCCTGACATCAAACCAGCCTAGGATAAGTTTAAAACAAAGTTTCCTGCGCAGGTTTGGTTCAGTTGTAGAACACTGGGCTGGCCGGCAGCAGACCCGGGTTCGAAAGTCATGATGTCCTTGGTGTATTTATATGCTATATAGTTGTTACGGACACCCTAGGCGCTGGCAGCGGTGATGGTGGCGGCCAAGTACGGCGCCGTACGCGACCCTTGTCGTGATCTCATGCCAGCTTTCGCTGTTAAACTATCACAGCACCCATCATACATTCACATAAGACGAAACGATGGTTAAAGCCATCTGCTTCTTTACCGCAAAAGCTGTTATGAGATCACAACAAGAGTAACGTGTGCCGTAGTTGTCCCCCACCACCGCCGGTGTCTGTAACCACAATCTCAAGAAATAATAAACACAAACTTATAAAGAAAAACACTACGTACACAGCGAGATTCAAACCCCAGTCCCCCGAGTGCCAGCCCAGTATTCCACCACCGAGCCAAGCCGGTGTTTGAAACTCCGTTACGAACTTGCCTCAGGCAGGCTTGATGTTCTTCCTATGTGATTATTCAAGGGAAAAGAAGAGAAATGTGAGCCCCGTAACTGCTGCATCAGAGTGCGATACCTCAACAGTAGCTAACAAGGATGAGGGTAAGGAGGGATTAAAGGGATAGGATTAAAAGGTGTATATAGAGAGAGGAAGGAGAGAGCGATGCGCAGGGACAGCGAGTGACGGAAGACGAGATAGGAAAGATGGACACGGTCACCGGAGTCCGAAGACAGGGCACCACTCGTCGAGAGCTCTTGTTGGCGTCATGAGATAGCGTAGGGGAAGCCCAGTCGGCCAGAACTGCGCTGTCGTCGGAGATCACGGGGGCACAACCAGTCGGCACGAAATACAGTGAGCGAGACACTTGATGTTGTGAAGGGAATCGTGGTAATATGAGTACTAGAGCGTTTTAGATTAACAAAGACGCAATCAGGTGTGACACGATGCGAATTGCGTAACGAGTGCGTTATAGAATGCTCAGACTCACGGTTAATGAGGCTTCAGACATAATTTTTCCTCTTCATCAGCGTGAGTTTTAAAAAACAGCAACAAAATTTCTTGCTAGTGTGCACGACGCTTCTTCGCAAAATGACGAAGAATTGCATGGTGAATGCCTGCTACTACACTACTACACAAACATTCTTATCATCTATGGAGTAGTGGATAATCTGCAAGTGTAGTTGTAGTAGCTATACAAAAAATGTTTAAAAAAGATTTTAAAAGGCCACTGTTGCAGCTTTCACTGGGACTGCGCTGCGTGGTCTGTGCATGCCTGGCGTTTTTGTTCGGACAGAAACATTTTTTTTAATATTCTAATTTGTGGTCGGCCGTTGCTTCTGCTCCTATAACATTTTTTCAACGCATGTAAGCAATGTTGACGAGCTACACGTCTACGACATTTAAAAGAGACAGACGTTTAGGGGGAAGATGAAGCCCTGCGGGGGTGACGTGACAAAAACGACACTGCAATAGCCTAAACGTGGGCTGCAGCCACGTTCCATGTTGAAGAGTTCCCCACCAGGTCGTGTGACTAATATAGCCTAGCCACTAACTACACGTGCTTTTATGCTTGAGAGAGTCAGTTCGATTTCAAAAACATAATAGCCACATGCAGGAACGACCGAAATGCAAGAAAATACTCGCTTACCTTTACTTCAGTGTACTTTAGTTAAGCCTCGTTGTAAAAAAAACAATTTGGACACTCGCTATAACACATGCATTATCACGATATTATAGGTTCTGCGCGAAAAAGTCTGCATTTCAATTCAGTATTTTATCGGCTACTGAAAGCCTGGTTAATAGAAAAAAAACGTCGACGAAGAATTTTCCAAAAGTCTGCAATATTGTAATATCCTATCTGACAACAAAGTACGCTGTACGAGACACAATTATCAAAGGCAGGAACACCACTTGCAGTCTCTTGGGTAATTATATCGTTTGGTTAATGAGGGTAAAAGAGCGAGGACCCCATGAGTCTCGTCTTCGATCAAGCCCAGGCAACAGAGCTAGCTAAGGCTAAAGACAAAGCTGAAGAGCCGTGTAATTTTATGTTCGCGGTGGCTGTTAGATTAGTTAGCCTTCTGGGACAGCGTGGCTTGAAGTAGCAAGGAAACGCAGATATAAATAGCCGTGCAGCATCTCTTAGAAAAACATATGCTTTGCTTCGAAGGTTTTATTGTTTAATAGGGAATGCAAAGACCACACAAATCTCTTGGGCTTTCGCACTTTTTCTCCCATATGTGTTTTTTTTTGTGAACTAAATTCCTACTTAGGAGGATATTTGGTCGTGAAATACAGAAACGTAGGACATGTATACTATTTTATTGCTCTGGAATTTCGAATGTTCTGGGCTTACGGTAGAAGAATGAAATTGCACTAGAATTTTTGTTTCTAAAGAAAATGAAGCAATTGCGCAACTGCGGGGTCCAATTGTGGCAGGGTTGGGCTGCACGAAAGAAGAGCGTCACGGCAGTGTCTTCTAGATACGTTTGATTGTCTTTATTTCTGTATCGATATGCATTTGAAGGATGTATATATATATTAGGAGTGAAATACTTTTGCGATATTCTATTGAACCACGACATTGTGAATGACATGGGTCTCTCGTTAATAATTTTGAAGGAAAATAATTTTGACCGAACACTCGTTTTCGGACGGTGTCAAACCACGGGGCACTGCCGATTGGCAATACAGGGGGTTTACAATATGCACAGAGAAGGTTTATAAGAATCGTAGGGAGGTTAACCTGTCTACGTGCAATTAGCTACCTTACAGACGGGTATAGAGGAATAAGGGAGGAAAAGACTGAAAGAAACAAAGAGAGACACATTGCACACAACACACTCAGTTAATGGGTGCATGGGTGGTCACTCAGTTTAAGCGGCACGTGCGGTAAAGCGCCTGACGCTGTTCAAGTTAGGGCTGCGGAGGCAACATTGGCGACATTTGGCGATGAAAGCGGCTGCCTTTCGAGGCTGGAACCACACCTATATTCTTGTCGGGCGGCCAGCCCAACGGCAGCTTCTGGGTCTTGTACATTTCTTTAAAATAAATGTTGTTCGTTAGTCATCCGAGCAACTGATTTGACATAATGGCTCCTATATGCGACATCATCATTCACAGTATTATTCGGCACTTATTAAAATCCTCACGTAGAATTAGCCTTTCTGAACCAACGATGCATTCGGTATCTCTTTTTCACTCTCTATATCCCGGGATACAATTTTTGGTTTTCGTTAAATGCATTTTTGTAATATACCGTTACCTGAAATACATTGAACAAAAGTATTTGTGATTTAAACTTTTATCACTTGTATTTAGATATCGTATTTCCAGAAGATGTTTTTTGGGTATCACTGCCCAGCCCTGTATTATGCTGATTGTGTGAATGAGACGTGAGGAATGTAGCCTGTATTTAGAATAGCCAATGAAAGCATAGATGAAGTAAATCGCTGACAGTTCTACGGCCTTGGTTCAGTCGAATTTCAGTGTGGCTTTCACAAGTGATATGAGCGCCTGTTAGAAGAAACAGAAGTCATGTCATTTAGTCTTAAGAAAGAGGTTTAAAGAACGAAGCACAATTTTACACTATTCTTCCGTAATGAATTAGTTCTTATCGTTAAGTGGCACAACTCAGTTTGTCTTGTCCTCTCTTGTCAGGACATTTAAAACAATTTTCTTTTCACTGCTTCAGTAAAGAAAGCCACCTGTGAAATAGTCAAAAAATTATTTCGGTTAAGCGTCATTCAATGAAGCCATATAAGGGTCCAATAATCACTTGTTTTAGACCTCTGACCCCTTCAATTTAGTACATTACCATCTGTTTTTGTCCATTGATGAAACAGTAATGTACTTTCAAAGAAACGCGTTACCGCCTCATTTTTTGTAATCAGGAGGCTCTGTAATTGTACAACAGAGCACAACTGTACAGCATTGCGAGGACCCTGATGCGAGCGTCAAGTGAATATATGTGAACTGTTGCTGCAACATATTTAGCATGGCAATTTAAGCCAGGGGAGTAGTAGGCAGGCATAGCTAAAGCAAAGTTAAGAGAAATATTCGAAAATTGCTGTAGTAAACTCATAGGCACCCACATGTAGCCTCTGCTTCCTACAAGTAAACACGCCACAGCGCAATTTCTCTATCGTTTACACACGCACGCACACACACACACACACACACACACAAACACACACACACACGCGCGCGCGCGCGCGTGCGCAAGCTGCACCTTACACATTTAAGTTAGGGTAATACACTACTGCTCTATGTTGACCTGCTCGTTCCTGAGGAGCTAACTGCTTTATTTATTGCACTTTCATGCCACACTCATTAGGTTTTGCCCTTGTCGGTCTTCTTTTAACTAACTGGCTTTCTCAAAAAAAAAAGGAACGTGGGAAATTTCCCCTCTTCATTTATGTTAGATTGCCTTGAGCCCGTTATACCTCCTGGTGGTACGGGCTACCCCCTTTTTCTTTTTAGTTCTTTATACCATATAGGGGGCGAAACACACACACATACACACACGCACACACACACACACATGCACGCACACACACACACACACACACACACACACACACACACACACACACACACACACACACACACACACACACACACAGGATCAAACGTGTAAATCCAGAAAGGCAAACTAAAGAAGCCTCACAAACATAAAATGAAGCCTTCCCATTAAAGTGCCTGCTACGAATCGCCTAGATGTTTGCGCAGGTCTAGCAAGTAATATTTTCTCACCCAGTATGATGGTGCCGCTGAACCCATCAGGCTACTGCGAAGCACTTATGTATATGGCCGCGCTTTTGCCAGCCGGAAAACTGCTTGCTTTCAGCGGCGGCCTCTGCTTTGTCCGCACGCATGCAGGCGAACTCTTTCTGTCTGCCACAATTACCGTTTCGGGCACCACCACTTTCTGTTCTCTCTTCTAGCCACGTCACTTGTGCCTCAGAGCACACAGTTCTTATGTTTCTGTAATCAGACACAGGGCCACCGAGAACGATGTTACTCGCGAACTTATCACGATGACGCTCATGAATCGGGTTAACGCTCAGATCTTGTTCAATAGCTTTTCCGTTCTCGCATAATGGCTGTGCAGACATACCCATTTCAACCTCTTTTCTGAAAACAGAACTACTTTTCTCATTACCATACGCTCCTCAACTACCGTTTGTGTGAGTGCACCAGCGTCCTTATGCTCCATTTCCAAGAAATGTATTTTCCTCGCTTCGTTATCTAGCGTGTGTAAATTTTCGCTGTTGTAAATTTTCGCTCCACTTAGTGTTTATCATATAACGCAGAAGTCTTTTATGCCGAGGTTCTCTACGGCTCCATTGACGTAAATCCATCGCGCATATGAAGCTGTAATAGGTGACCGGCAAAATAGACAATCGCAGGGAACTGTGGGATGTGACGGCTTCCGGTTCGACGCACCGCACAGGCTACAGCAGCGGCACGCGCGCACTGTTGTACCCCTTCGTTGAAAAAAGCACCTCTCCGTGCAATTTCAGTGCTTTATAAATTGTAGAAATTGTTTTTTTTTGTTTCTGCTAACCGTGACTGCGGCATTCACCAGCTACGAAAACCATGAACAGTAAGGGAGCTTTTCATGGTACCAAAATGCTCTGCAATGCTTTTATGCTGCTTGGAGGTACTTTCAGTTTGGCTAGCAGATCAGTCGATACAGAAGACAGTTTTCATTGATGATACGTTACTGCAGATAAAAATAATCACCATTTTAAAGCTCTCAGGGAATGGGCATGACTGTAGCAGTGTGCTACAAGTTCATTTCAGGACCGCTGCTTTGGCCGACATCGTGGGTCGATCGGCATGAAGCTGAGCATTTATCGAGCGCGTTGCGATATCTTTCTTTTTTTTCATAGCCTTCAGCGCGCTATCAGATGCATTTCTTGGTCGAAGCCAGATGCTTATTTGCACGCTGATCTTGGTCAAGCTGCGCGGCACGGCGGTAAATAAACAATACATTTAGACATAAACGGCAAAAACCAAACCTTTGTTCTTGTTTAACGCAGTTATTCCTTTGTGTGCTGTCCTGGCGCACAGTTTGACCCAGATAAACGCAAATGGGCTCGTCCAGTGCTTCTAGTAAACCTAATCTTGCGTGAAGGTTCCCGTGTTTTTTTTTGTCACATATATGGGTGCAATGGCCGGCGCTCATCTCGTATGGCCGGTATAGATATCACCCACGCGTTCCCATGATATTTTTGCTAGGCGCGCCTGTGCGATGATTTATTGATTGATATATCATTCACATCAATTCATGCGTAAGTTTTTTATTAGTGCGGAATACACACATACCTGTGATAAAAAGGTCTTCGCACACTCTGGATTGAACGTTCGGTATCCAAAGGCTACCTGTCACTGTGGCTCTCTTCACAGCTGCGGCCCACGTCAATTTTTTTTCTTCGTTCTATGTGAACTGATTTATGCGTTAGCCTTTCACGCTCGAGTTGGGGCAGCCAATGGCTGAAAACCTACCATGGTTTAGCAGGACAAAGCTAAAGTGGCGACTGCGTGCGTGAATCCCGAATAATTGAAGGTGCGTCGTCTACACTCCTCGAACCTGAAACCGGTAGCAAATGGTGCACCCCATAATCTCTTGCTCTTTTACTGGTCACCCATTCATAAACTGAAAATTCCAACGAAAAACTATATGAAATGGTTCCGTCACCCGAAGTAGAATATACAACTCATTCCTCCATCATGTGCTGCGATCACCAACACGGCCACACAGCGTACAGTCCTTTTTCAAGGCCATGCTTCCATAGAAACACGTGGCATAGTGGCCTCGGAAATTTTGATCCCCCCGTCCGTACGTTCTTCAGCTTGCTGACGGTTAGCTAGGCACTTCAAGTACACAGGTAATCACTGGCGGTACTCATAGATCGGTAATATCAGCGTGTTCTTGTATTCACTAGCTCTATGGCCCGAAGGGCGCCGAGGGTTCACTTTAAAGGTTGCCATGCCGCGCGTTTCAATGCGCGTGCGCCCTAATTGGGCGGTCCGCTCGTGAGCGCGCTATCTCGTTGCCGGTGCTGTTTTTACGTCTTTTGCTTCGACCGCAAGTTTGCTTTGATGTTAGAGAGAGCCCGAAAGTCATTTGGCTTGCTGAAGCGGCTCCGTTTGTGACGGAGCATGCTGCTCACATACAAAGTAACTATTGTGACTGTTCTTAGTTTACCCTCGTCCTGTGCGTATTTGGGCGTTCGCTCCCTGCCTCCTTCTTGGTGTTTTAGCACAGCGCTTTAAGTCGATTGATTGATATGTGGTGTTTACCGTTCGAAAACCACCATATCATTATGAGAGACGCCGTAGTGGAGGGCTCCGGAAAGTTTGACCACTTGGGGTTCTTTAACATGCACCCGAATCTGTGCACACGGGCCTGCAGCATTTCCGCCTCCATCGAAAATGCAGCCGTTGCAGCCGGTATACGATCCCGCGACCTGCGGGTCAGCAGCCGGGTACTTTAGCCACTAGACCACTGCAGCGGGACGCACAGAGCTTTAAGTTTCGAGATATGAAAGTTATTTCGCGTGCGTCCAGTATATGTTCTTTCCGATCGTTCTTTCTGCTTGAGAAACGTGCTGCTATTTTCAAGTGACTTGCCGTTGTTCAAGTATACAGTATATAAGTATGAACAGTATACAGTTTGTTGCTATAGCATTCATTCTTTCGAATTTGTGGCGAAAACAACGCACAATAACGCTCTACTACCTCTGTGAAGACATGTTTAAATTTCGTGTTATACTGATTTCTACGACAGAAGGATCAGTCATGTTGTGCGTGTGTGTGTGTGTGTGTGTGTGTGTGTGTGTGTTCGAGCCATGTGCGGCAACTGTCAAGTTGTTGCAATGGTTAGTTCGTGCTCGTGCACTGTCCATTCACTTCGTGGGACCTCCATGTTTGAGTAGCGCACTGCAATTTTCAAGTTCTCAGCTGTTCTTCGTGTGACATTTCGATTTGCTGCTGTCGCATGCATTGCTTCACTTTTTCAGTGAAATTGGGACGATTTCCTTAAACACCATAGCGAATATTGTATACATTTTAGCCTCACCTTTCATACTTGGTGTTGCCTCCAGAAGTTCCAGAAAACATCGTTATTTATGTTTCAAAGCTTAACGTGTTGAAAGCTTTGTAAAAAATACGATAAAATGTTTTTAAAGACCAACTATAAATATTTCGTTCAAACCAATGCAACAATAATTTTGTAATTCACGTTGCCACTTGCAATGAATTCATAAGCTGGATTAGTCCGATAATGCTTGTTATATAAGCATCTAAGCACTTTGGTCCGATGGCACCATGCCCCTAAAATATCACAGGCATGATCTCTTACAAGCGCTTCTTGTTGCTGGTGTTGCCAGCGGGAAAAGGACGTTCGGTACTTTCGAATTTCGCCCATAGACACTCCGGTTCTTGCCAAAATGAAATTCTCCGGAGAGAATATTCTACCTCTCTCTATATACGAGGTATGCGACACTAATAGGAATATGATTTTATAAAAGGGTACAGCTTATGCAAGTCAGACCCGTATAACATTGCCATCACTCGCGTTCAGTTATTACGACAGCTCTTGGAAGTCTTTTTGTAGCCTTACTGGTCTAACTTTATTTTATAACATAGGTAATATTTCATTAAGGCCATGCATTTCGCTTGTTCTGGCAGCAATCAACTTAGCAAGAACAGTACCACTGAAGTGGCAGTCTTTGCTGTCACATTCACCTTCAACAAATCTAGCGACATCATAACGTTAAGCTCGCCAAAATAACGTAACCTACTTTCAGCGTAAACAGATGGCAATTTTTTTTTGCTTCAAACATATGGACCATGTTTAGGTAAGTCACACCTGATTGATTGAATGATATGTGGGATTTAACGCCCCCAAAACCACCATATATGATTATGAGAGAGTTCGTAGTGGAGGTCTCCGAAGATTTTGAGCACCTGGGGTTCCTTAACGTGCACCCAGATCTGAGCACACGGGCATACAGCTTTTCCGCTTCCATCGTAAACGCAGCTGCCGCAGCTGAGATTCGATCCCGCGACATGAGGGTCAGCAGCCGAGTACCTTAGCCACTAGACCACCACGGCGGGGTGGTAAGTCATACCAGTACTTTGCTTTTTGTGCTGTTCATATATTGCCAGTTCATCTACAGAGCCCTGGTGCCTTAGCCGCCAGCGTATGGACGAAACCGCGCATCGTTTCGCATATGGACCGGGCACTCAAGCAGCACCACTTGTGTTACTTGGACTGCTGCGAGAATTCATACTTCATGCTGCATTCTTCATGCTGACAACCTGAAGTCAAAAATATGTAGGAAAGTGAGTGCACAATTTCAGCTTGATTTTTTTTCGTACTTTATGAGGCTATGATAACTTGTGTGTGTGTGTGTGTGCTGTAGACGGTAGAGAAGCGGAGCAGCCGAGGTTCTATACCCTTCAATATCTGTTGAAACAGAACCTTTGCGGTGAGGTAAAGACTGTTTCTAAGTTACCACCATTATCCCTATGATGACGTGTTCATGCGCATATCTTGTTATGTGCTTGCATTTTGGGATGTTGCACTGTTTAGTGCCCATTTGGGGGCACTATTTAAATGATGAAATTTAGTGCATCTCTATTGTAAATATGTTAATTTTATAGAATTGATGGCACCAATTTAAGTGAAAATATCGCGAAGGTGCTTCTAATAGTCTCTTCTGCATTACTTGTACAAAACATTGTTCAAGTTTCACGAGCATGTGAAAGTTAGTTATGCATGTATGGTACCTTCAAACCATATTAAACAGGAAAAACTGAGCCGTGGGCTTGCTTGAGATGTCCATTAGTGTACCATGCATGATTTATGACAAAGTTTCCCCAGTTACCTGAAATATTTTTAACGCAACATCTGCATAAACCGAAATCTTGTAGTTGAGTGTTTTGTACCTTTCACGTAGCGATGGCATCTAGGGCTACACTAAGGTTCCTTACGACAAAGAGACGTGCTTTATGTAGTATGCGGAACAGTGCTATGCTATTTTTCTTCGGTAAACTGTTCACAGATTAGGCAATGGTATTTTAAGACAACTCGTAAATACTGAGCGAAAGTTGCGTACCTATAGGCCTCGCCGATGTCTTCGCAAGGTAACCCCTTGCATAAGTAGTGGAATCTCATAGACAATTATCATACCCCTCACGTCATCCTCATCACGTCAACACACCGTGGTCACTTTTCTTTCCAGTCAGGTCAAGTCGCACACAGCCATTTGAAGATCTTCATAATATTGTCTAATCACGGTCACCACAACGCAGTGCAAAATAAAATCAGCTCCACTGCGCTATAAAAGTTAGTGGAAACACGTTATATTTAAAGGAAGAGACACAAGATGGAGAAGTTTTTGCTTTAGTTTGACGAAATAACATCCGTACCCAGCACGCTGTGCACGAACAAATGAATCTGAACCATTCCTGTACGTCACAGCGTTTTATAACAATCGGTGAACACTAAATGTGGAGGGCAATGACGCTGACAGTTCATAAATTCACTCTGTTCGGTAATATCTGTTACAAGTACGGCTCCAGGCAGTAAGTGCTGTTCACGTCGGCAACAAAACGCGGTAGAGCAGCCGATTACACTAAACATCTACGAACAGAATCTCTTACGTATTCACCACAATCGGAGCATTCTGTGCCACACGTGACCCACTTCTTCCCTAACAAAGTCGAGTTTTAGGATTACCTCCGTTATCCCGGTCGCAGGTTACCAGCTAATAAGTGCACTACGTTGCGCCACACATAGCGTTTGTCATATCACAATAAGATCTGTGCTCAACGGGTCGTTTCGGAGCGTCCTTGCTTGAACGTATGGACGACCGGCATGGCATATCGGAAATCCATGCTGTGTTGCAAGCACGCTCAGATGACTAGTCGAGCTGTCTTCTTTTGAGAGCATTCCTCAAGTCTTGAGTCATGTTCACTCACTACCGCACAAGTACCGTATAACACAAATGACTTCGCATCTTTTTTTTTCTGTTTGAGTTTTGCCGTGGCACGTAGGTCAGAGACGCATTCGTCACACACTGACACACAGACACACCGTACACATACACACGAGCACGTATTTTTGGTTTTCCGCGTATCCATCAGTGGGCGGCTAGGAGACGTCGAAGGAAAACCCTTGGTTTCAGGATCCTCGAAGAGACGGATTTGCAGAGTGGTCCTCGGTCCCACGACAATCACGCAGGTTCCCGCGCAGTCTGTACTGCCACGCCGAATTAGTTACTATTAGCACCGAAATCCCTGAAAAGAGAATATAATGAGAAGTATAAGCGGGAGACAGCGCACGGCGTTTGTGAATGTGAAAGGCGTTGTGCATTGTTACGCTGGGCAAGCCTGCGTGCGTGAATAAAACAATGAAATGCTTCGAAGCAATGATTGCATTAAATTCAACTGATAAATATAAACTAGCGTCGAATATACTTGCGTAAAGCAAAAAAAAAAGAAACGAGAAGATGGCGTGATCACATGCAGGCAGCGATATAATATGAAGACGTTTAAACAAAAGTGTGGTTTCTAAAACATTTTTTTTCTAGTTCCTTTCGCAAGTTATGACTGAAATGGGTATGCCACGGTACACGCCTTCATAGTAGTACAGAATGCAGCAGGTTACTTTTTAATGGTAAAGACACATACAAATTTGACTGGCCTCTAATCTGTTTACAGAAGCGGTGGCCCTTTTTTCCCACGTGGGCTGAGAGATATGAAGCATGCTGATATATTTATATTATATACGAGAAGTAAGTAAAAAAATGATCTCGGAGGGGTGTGATCAGTAAACTGTTCTGAACGAAGCGAAATTGAGGTGAAGTATATCATACTCAATAAAAACAATTGGTATACCAAGGTATATCTCTGCTTTTCTCCAGGTCTTAGAACTCACACCTGAGCATCGTACAGGCACAAATGCTAAACCCAGAGGCATTGTGGTAGGTTGAAGGCGGCTGACCTGTCTAGTTCGGATAGGAACTCACGCTTTTGCGTGAGCATTGACCTTTATATATAAAAAACCCTGACATTTTTTATTCTGTTCGCAAACTCCACATAGCAGTGGTGCCTATTAACCAAGTAATATACCTGACAATTGATCGGTTGATCTATTTGATCGATATGTCCGGTTTAACGTCCCAAAACCACCATATGATAATGAGAGACGACGTAGTACAGGAATCCGAAAATTTCGAGCACCGGCGGTTTTTTAACGTGCACCCAAATCTGAGCACAACAGCATTTTGGCCTCCATCGAAAATGCAGCTGCCGCAGCCGGGCTTCCATCCCGCGGACTGCGGGTCAGCAGCCGTGTACCGTAGACACTAAACCACCATGGCGAGGCAGCGATATAGCTGACAAGTTGTTTACTATCTCAAGTGATAAACCTTGAGTGATGGTTCATTCAATGCTACCCATCAAATATTGTCGCCAGTATGCCCACTGGTGCCAACTGAAATATATACTTCATGGGCAGCAAAAAAAAAGTATTACAGTTTAGATTTATCCCTGCCTTACAGAAGCGGGTTCACTTGTTCAGGGAAGTTCACTTGTCCACGGAAATTCACACTCAAATCATGGTTGACCCTGCCCCACGTAACATCCACCCAATACACAACGAGAATAGAAGAGTCGCGAAAGCTAAGGTCATACTTAAAAAATTAACCAGCACAAACTAGAAGCCCTCTTTATCCACGTTGCCGGGTATCACAGTGGGGGTAAGTTTGCTATTTCGGTCGCTGACGCGGAAGGTAGCCTGGTCAATGTAGCCTCTGTTTATACGAAAATCGCCCTTGTGGCAGAGAAAGTGGCAATCGCTCTGGCTTTTCACAGCGCAAGAGCCCCCGCTGTTGTCTTCTCGGACTCGCGTACGGCAGTCAGATCTTTCGCTAACGCCCTTGTGTCTGAATAGGAGACCAGTATTGTGGCGAAAGCACATCAACAAACCCGGGAGTGCAGCGTAGAAGTGTACCACCTAGCGTGGTTTCCAGCCCACCTAGATGGTTCAGTCAACCCGCTCAGATGTAACCCTAACGAGCAAGCTCACCGGACAACGCGCGATTTTACGTGCAGCGCTGTCGTGAATAGCCATCCTTGTGAAGAAGTCGACATTTACAAAGATCCGATGTCTACTATTCATGAAATTGGTTCGTGCTATCATCTACCCAGAAAAGAAAAAATTTCGAGTCCCCCACCTCGATTTGACCGAGCCCCAGGCGAGCACATTCAGACTACTTCAAACCCGTTCATATCCTACTCCTCGATCCCTTAACAAGATAGACCCCGATCATTCGCAGTCGTGCCCCAAATGTGGCCACGAGTCATGTTCTGTTAATCACATGCTCCGGCTGTACCCAGCCCTTAACGCCTCTCCGCCCATCTCGAAGGAGCAATGGGATGCATCCCTGAAGAGCAGCAGCCTTCATGCACAACTCCAGGCCATCCAGAGGGCCCACAATATCGCGACGGAACTCCGACATCCGGTCCCATTGTGGGTGGAGCCACCGACTTGATATGGCGGGATATTCTCTGAATATCTGTTCCTCAGGACCTAAATAGTGTTCTTGTCATGTCGTCTCATTGCAGTCGAGCTTGCGCTCGTATACCTTTTGTGCCCTAACATTGCTGTGTCCATGTGCGTCGTCACACATACCTACATTAACGCTTCTGTAATCCGGTGTATTGCTTAAAATCAAGCGTAAGCTGTCCACTGTACCTTGAATTACTCAACCGTCCACAGAAATCATTGAGCAATAATTATCCATAACGTTCTTGCCATGTAATGTCATTGCAGTTGAGCTCGCGCTCATATACCTTTTGCGCCCTAACATTGCTGTGTCCATGTGCGTCGTCACACATACCTACACTAACGTTTCTAGAATCAAGTGTATTGCTTAAAATCAAGCGTAAGTTTTCTACTGTACCTTGAATTGCTCAACCGTCTACAGGAATCATTGAGCAATAATTATGCAGTAGTTTAATTAACAATCCAGTAATGTATCACCGCAAGCGCCGTGCTCTCTTCTATACTAGGAGTTAGGCAGCATGACTTGGGCAGACTAATTCAGCCAATAAATAAATAATGTTATTGAGCTATTAGGCACGTGGTGCGTAGCCCTACATGATGATACAAACAAATTACGCATGTTCACTAAAAGTGTACCAATATCTCAGAGTGGGCGGTTTTAAACCTCACCAATCTTTATTTATTTGAAGTTAACAATTACCTTGACGCAAATTTAGTCTTTCTTGTTATAAATATAATATGTACGGTGCTCAAATCTATCCCAGGAAATACTTTTCTGCCTTATTTATTTTTTCATTTCAGAATATATAACAAACACCATATGTTGGTTAATCTGGGGCGATCTCCAAGGAACAAGTAACAAATTGCTAGCGTTAAATGATTTGCATATGTGATACATAGTGCAGTATGGTGAGAGTGTTTGAACTGCTGCATAAGGGAAGTGTTATTGTACGCGTAACTTGTACATACACAATAAAAACGACAAAAACAAGCAAAAAGCTTATTTCTTACAAATGAGCACTAGTTTATGTTTGTGTATCCGAATGTTAGAAGTTAGAGAAGAATTTCAATGAATAGAGTTATACGCAAGCAAGACAACGCCACGTAAGTATGCGTACTAAAGTACACGCTTGGTTAGTACGGAACTACGGAGAACTGCAGCTTTTCGTTTTATTTATTGAAATAGTAAATAAACGAAGCAATTGTTGTCACGGTTAATTGGTGACAAGTACCCCTTACCACTTGATTGTTACTAATAAAGAATTTTAGAAAAAAACGAACTACCATATATGCTTATACAGTCCAACCTAGGTGAGTATTTTCTCGTTGGAGGCAACCGGACTATATTCATGGCTATAAAATTTGTCTCAGCTAAAAAGAATTCCACATACTCACCTCTCTATCTCACAATCGTCATTCATTAGTCAATCTCCTCCCCTTTCCCCTCCCTTAGTGCAGTGTAGCAGGCTAGAGCAAGCTATAGCTCAGGCCGACCTCTCTGCCTTTCTGTAAATGAATTTTCTCTCTCTTTATCATGTGTGCAGAACAAACACGTAACCACCAAACTCATTTATGACTGTCTCTTCCTTACTCTGAAGAAACGTGTGTGCCATAGTCGAAGGAAAGCCTCTTCGCCGTGTGTTTCAAGCTGCTCATCGAGATAATTCAACACACTGAGCCGCATTTTTCTAGAGTGCGGGATAGGCGCCTCTATGAGGCTTCCGCCGTACATACACCAAACAGCGTCGCCGCCACAGTACGTACAAGATCACTGCAAAGACCACTCTTTCGAACAGCTCCTGTTCTCTCTCCATGCGGCTTGTGCGAAAGCCAAAGAGGCGTTGCACCTGTGCCTGACTCTTCTCGCCACCGAGCACTCGAACACAGCATGCCGTGCTGTCTCTATATATGCGCCGTTTGAACAGTGGTCATTTAGAACGACTCCCCATTGTGACAAGCAATCACGCTTCGGCAACACCCTCCATCTTTGCAACCAGTAAAATTTGCGCACCTTGTCAAGTACAAAATTCCAATGCCATTGTGTCCATTTTGTTTGCACATGATTCTGTTTTATTCTGTTTTGCTCAGTGCACTACTTGTCGCCATTTCACTTATTTCTTGTCATAAATTATCTCCCAAGCTGCATGAACCTATTGATTCAACTGTTCTTTTTAAGCCACTAGCAGCTCTGAATAACTTAAGGGGAATTGCTGCTCGTGGTCCAATAAACGGAGTTTCCGTGATAGTTCATTTTAGCGTACTACTCTACTACATGAAGATCCTTTAGACGGAACAATTTATGTCATCGAAGAGCTTCTCTGCTGTTTTTGCAGCCAGTGCTTTCGTGAACGTTGATATGTCTGGGAGACCAAGGCCTCCATGGCTTGTAGAAAGCTGTAAAAATTTGCTTAGAATGTTTGCTGTTTTTTCTCCCCAGAGGTAGGCTCCTGCAATAGAGGCAAGGAGTCCCGTTACACAGTGAGGTAGAAAGGCAATGAGGGCGGTGGTGGAAAAAATCACAGCATATCCACGGAGTGGATGATGATGAGTGGGGCAAAGCGTTCGTGCATCCGTGTCTGGGTGCGTCCATCCTTCCGTCCATCTGTCCATCTGTATGTCTGTTTTTTGTCTGTTTGGTGAAGAGGACCAGCCACCGCAGCCCTCCGCTCAACTTTGTTCATGCCCCACCAACAAAGCGAGCAGCACAAGCCGCCGCGGTGCTCCGCACCCGCCACTGTGCACCGTTCATGCCCCACCAATAATCCGACACGTACGGTGACAATCCAGGAGACTGAGATGGGCACTCGTTCCCCGCTCAACCAGGCACAGCCCGTACAGCAGCCAATGGGAGAGTAGTGTTACAGCGCCATCTAGAATATCCTCACTCAACTGCAGTTTGTCTGTACTTCCATGAGACAGTGCCACCTATTATACTTATCGAGAGATACTGCCTTCCATTTTTTATCGCTTGCTTCTTCTGTGGGTTACGCCTGACGTTGGACAAAGTTAGACTAAGGGGTGCTTCGCTCCTAAAAAGTTGTTAACAATTTAGAGTGCTTGGTATTCGACTATGGAAGAGCTTAAAGCCGTCCGTGGGCTTCACACTGTTACGACTCGCACTGCCACCGACGCTGTTGCGTAGTGTGCCGAGGTCATGGGCTGGTAAGGTTGTTCAGTAGCACGTATGTCAGCTCGTGGCTGCTTTTGTGAAGAGCTGATAGACGAGCAGACACGACGACGGTGAGTTAAGGCAAGAATTAAGTACGGCATAGAATAGAGGCGTTGCGTATTCGGTACTGGGACGACAGCTATTCGGTACTGGGACGACAGGAACTCAAAGAGCCGAGTTGTCTTCGCACACTCTAACGCTGTCGTCTTCTCTCTGACGCATAGGTCAGCTGCTGGGCGACGCACCGCTTGGCTTTTTTGTAGGTCCTGCGTGATTCCTAACGTCGTCAAAGTCCAATCAGAAGTGCCTCTGAACGTGGTGTCAGAATCCTCCAGTCAGAGACCGCCGCTGGGTTGCGCCCATAGACGAGTGACGTTGCCACGCATTGCGTAAGACTCGCCAGACTGGATGGCGCCGATTGCATCATCAGGCTGCTATTGGGCCCGTGGGTTTAGTGAGCTCGCCACGCGTTGTGTAGGACACACCGTCGCCGCCGGGTTAGATGACGTCGTTGAGGTGATGGCGCCAGGCGGGCTCGCTCGCTGGCCTTGATACAGATTGCCTTAGTAGAGGTAATGACGTTTGGTCAGGATTCCCAGGCGTAACACACATGATAAGGTCATATCGACAAATATTCAAGACCCAAGGGGCGAACGCTGCATTTCCACAGCGGTCGTGCAACATTCGTATACAGTACATGAACTATCATGTGTTCAGAAAAAGTTGTTAACGATTTAGAGTAGGAAGTACTACACAATGGCAGAGCATAAAGCCGTCCCTTGGGCCTCATCCATTGTCCAACCTGCCACTGTCAATGCTGCTTTTACAAGCAGAAATCACAAAGGTTTCTTGTAACAAGAAGCCTGAGTGCAATTTCTGTTATTTCGGTGGTTCTGATAGCATATCTACATATTACTTCGGTCATACTTCGACAAAACATGTCAATGAAAAGTACTTTTAGCTCACTTGATATCCTTTAGACCACCAGCTTTGGTATTAGTGAAATTTACCGAATGGGGTCACGGAGCCTACGAAAACATCTATGTTGCCACACAGCAAACGCGTTCGCGTCTTAAAAGCATGCACAGCAACACGCAGTGTTCTTAGAGTCCAGAACGCTGCTGGCGCAGCGTTTATGCGTTGCTTCGATGGCAGCGTTCCTCTCTACGAAGAACCGGCATAAAGGCGCGCTACCATATGCGCTACCCATTCTAGCTACGCAACGACGCACTGCGGTGACAACGGGCATGCAGTTGCCGTAGCATGGTCGTTCATAGCACTGTGCGGGAGTTTCGTGACCAGTAGAAAAGTATCGATAGACTCTGGCTCTACAGTGCGCATGTGCAAAAAGCAAAGCAGTTGGTATGGCTGAAAGGCACAGCTTCGCAATTAACAGGGTGTTTCAAGAATGTGTCAATTATATTTTTTTAGAAATCACATAAAGGAGTTATCAAAGTGCTACTTGCAGCGTTGTCTTTCCTGTAGTAGAAAGCATCTTCAGATGCATACAAACAATAATTACGGCTCCAATAATAGAAATTAACACTATCAACTTTTTAACCAGTGTTGATAGCCAGTCGAGTTAAAAGAACGGATTCAAGCCTTTTCTGCGAATAGTCCATAGCCACCTTGAAATTTTTGAAAAGCGACCACTGGTAATCGCTGTGGAGCGATGCAATGAGCCTAATTTAGCTGCAGAAATCAAAACCGACACACTGAACAGCGCATCTGCCACTCATCACGACAATGCCCTCAATGACGTTATTGTTTCCCTCACCGTTATCAACCATCAGTTTAGACACTTCGCTTTTTGGCCGCTTATCGACGCTCGCTTATTCTTCTCCACCTATGCAAGGGAAAAAGTGTCGTCGTTGAGGGCGTTGTCAAAGGGTAATGGTGGATGCGCAGTTTGGTGCAGTCGTTTTCGGTTTCGCCAGCTAAATTGATTAGAACAAATTGCTCTGAAGTGATCACCTGCAGTCGGCTGCCCATCCGAAATTTCAAAGCGGCTGTTGGACTATTCGTTGGAAGAACCCTAATTCACCGATTGGACTCGATCAGCTATTTGCACTGGTTCACAAGGTGATAGATTCAAATTTGATAATCGCTGCAGTAATTATCTTTGTACCCACCTGAAGATGCATATGCCACAGGAAGGCAACGCCGCAAATAGCACGCAGATACCTCCTTTCTGTAATTTTAAATGATATTGGACACATTTCTCAAAACACCCTGTATATTGCGAAGCTGCGCAAAAAAAAATCGATATCTTGAAATTATGTGGCAGAGTGCGTTTTGCGGTGAGTGTGCATATCTTGAGTGCGTTTCGTGGGCGTTGAAACAGGTAATTATTTTTTAATGCGTGAAGAGTGTTTGTGTACCTTTTTGAGCAGTGTGTTGTTTTTTTAGTTAGATGCGAGATTCTTTGTCGAGACAATGAACAGGTAATGACTCCAGCCGGATGAAGTGTCGGTGAACGGCGTACTGAAATCCAAATTGAAATAAAGTCAATCGTATGCAATATCGACCACTGAAAGACACACGTTTTGTACAATACGTACCCCAGCGACATTGTTATTAGTAATCATTGCCGTCAAGTCGTAGGAGTCAATACAAGTAATGCAAGGAAAAATGATTGATGTATATTCTTCAGAAACTGATTGCATACTTTGCCCCATGAAAAGAGAGTTCAACGAAAGCTATTTGTCGCTTAGTCATACGCCTGCAATCGTAACATAAACGAGAAACTTTCAGTGATAGTTTGATTTCAAATAAAAAGGTAAAACCGAAGTCCCTACTTCTCAAGTATTGTACGATTATCCTCGTGCATTAGGAAATGAAGATTAATAGGGCACTGCGCGTATCAGATACTCTGTCAAAATCTCGACCCGAGAAATTACAGATGGACGAAGAGAAACTGACTAAAGATTTGCGATACGACCAAAACCTCCCGATAAACATTCGTATGTACTCACGATTATTGTCCCACTCAAGGTGTTTGATTCGAACGCAATAAGTATTACATCATATTTTGGATGAGTATCATCGAAATTCTAATTTTCGCGAGCACCATAGGTGGCTCTTGCGAACAAAGCCCACCTCGTCGCTACCCAATTTTTTCATTGCGGTGGCTAGATAGGCAAGTGGGGGCATAGTTCTTGCTAAGGGACTGCCAGCAGGACGAAATGGTTGCAGGAGAAGCCGAGATAAGAAAAAAAAGAGAGAGGAACAGGAAAGATGCTTGGCTTAGACTAGCAGCGTCGTTCCTATTCCTGGCCATCTCTTTTTCTGGTTCGAGGAATTACTATGAAACAATTTCTCCTTTAATTTCAAGGCACTTCTTTTCAAGACTATGATAGGTTTAAGTTTTTGTTTTAACTTTTTTGGTTTTTTGCCATGACAAAAAATTGCAGTATACTGTTTTTTTTCTTGTGTCGGTTTATTCTGTTTCATGTTTTCATTGCTGCCTCTCTTTTTATTCCTCACCACATTTCAAAATGTTAACCGCTGAACGAGTTCCACCTCAGGATACTGCGCAAGTAAACTTAACAGCATCGGGCCGATCACTACCTTTACAATTATATAACTAATATTCCCGTCTCAATCTTCCAAACTTATGGAAAAAAAAGCATGCGAAGATGCTTTTTTCTTCTACGACCAAAGCAAAACACGCGCTTCTATCAACGATCTCTTTCACTCACCGGTGGCAAAGGCATATCGTAGAATTCCTCGACAATCTCTGCCCTCGTGTGCTGCCGCCTTCCCAGGGTGCCTTCGGTTACGTGCTGCCGCAATCCGTCCCGACGAAGTGCCGTACGGGCACGGGGCATACAACTGCTCCTGCTGCAACTGCTGTTGCTGGTGCTGCTGATGGGGCAGTTCGCCGTTGCGCGCTGGTGTTGGTAGCGGCTCCTTTTGCTTGTCCCAGGTGGCCAGCGCGAACCTCCTCGCATTTTGAAGCTGGTTTCAAGCGCGGTTCGGCTGCATAAAAAGACAGTCGCTTAGTGACGCTAGCTAGACTACACCATGTGATCTAGCCTTAATCGAAATTCTATTACAACCACTACATTAAGATGTTGGAATCCATAATTACGAGTTTATATTGACGCACTAACTATATTCGCGTTCTCTCTACATTGCAACGATATGACTATTTAATGCCTGGCAACAAGAGGGAGAGATAAGCTACAAATAAAAACCATGTGTATCAAGTATTATAAATCAAACAGTGTAGGCATAGGACCAGGACACAGTAGCCTCCTGGCCGTATACGAGCGCTCTTTGTTTCATAATGAGCACTAACATTGAATATACAAGTCCCCTCTACATTCGGCTGAGATTCATTAAACATCTGTCACATAGGCATTGGCGCCGAAAAAAAGCCCCGTAAAGGCTTCACCAGACTCGCGTCACAGCGTAAAGCAGCGTCCACGCCGAAGTGTCCGTACAGAAGATCCGCGCAGCAGCGTACAGTAATGTAATTCCACTCAGGCACAAGCACATTCAGGCTCTTTTTGGTAACAAAGCCACGAGTACCACAACAGAACAATAAATATAACTATAAGGGTAAATACTTAGGTACATACATGCATACATACGTACATACATACATGCATACATACATACATACATACATACATACATACATACATACATACATACATACATACATACATACATACATACATACATACATACATACATACATACATACACGGAAATATCTGTGTCGCAAGCTTTTTAGGCTGGCAGCATGCCGAGACAGTGGTATGCGATCTTCAGAAAACACACCGTATATTTCTGAGGCGGCTGCATCGGTGCGCTCTCTTCTTCTCCTTCTTCCCAGCTCCACGCAGGCGGCTACAATGATGACAATCAGCACAACCACCGAACACACGATGGAAGTTACCACGGCCAGTTTGCGGTGCATCTCTTGCTGAGACGCCGCACTTGTCGAAGTCTCAGACACACCTGCATCCAAATCAGGGCCACAAGTGATTTGCAGACCGCGTACTCCAAACAGCAACGGGCACAATTTAAGCAAAATTGTCGACAATGTTTTGTTTTGTCGTCAAATTTATCGCCATTTCTTCGGAGTTAATTCGATCTGTCGATATGGTTGATTGGGCGAGCTGGTGATACATACGCTGTTTCGCAATAAGAGCGCACTATTTAGACACGGACAGAAAGACAGGGACAAGCGCTAATTCAATCCTTGCAACGTTGCGCCCCGACTCTCTTGACGCCAAGAACGGCATACAAGTATGAGCGTAACGTGTCCTTCTCAGAAGAAAAGTAAAGACTAAAAGAAAAATTTAGGACGTGTGGGTGAGATTTGTGGCCGCAGATATATGAAGACCGCCTCAAACAATGTAAAAAGGCTTCACTTCATAGCAAACACATTTTTCTTGTTTGTTTTTTTTATTTTCGAAATACGTTTATTTATTTTCATAAACAATGACTGTTGAAGAGACAGTACATAGTAGGAACATGTTGACTTAGAAACGTAATGCAGTATAAATAATGAGCATTAACGCGATAGCGTGAAAGAGCTTGTTTCACTGAAATTCCGGTGTCGGCGTCGTGGGTTGTGAGCGGAGAATCATCATCTTGTGCGTGAACAAAAATAGAGAAAGATGCAAATAAAATAAAAACACCTTCTTCCTAGTGGGGATTGGTCCTAGGTCGTTTGCATCGCAAGCCGGTGCTCTACCAGACAGCCACTCATCTGCTTATGAATACAGCGAAAATAACTTCCTCACCTTGGAAACGCAGTGAAAGTAACTTTGCCTTTACAAAGACACGCATCCTGTATACATGCTTCACAATGCAACATTAAATATTGAAGTAATAATGCGTGGTGCAAGCGTTCATTGCGATCGGGCGTCAGAACAGGTGATTATTTTAATGGCTTCGTGGCTTCAAGCCGGTCACCCACTATGCAAGGCACACACGTTGCTGCGCTTATTCGCTTAAGGCCACGTAGTGGATGCATAACGAGTTCGAAAAGCTTTCATGCACTAAGTCTTGGAATTACGAACCAGGTACCGGATGTCGCTGTCACGTTCAACATTTAAAGGCGAAGTTTAAAGGTTCCATAATTTTTTTTCTAGAGCTCTAAGATGTTCAATCACTCATAATCTAGTGCATCAAAAAGTGCCGTCAAGCTTGAAGCCGCACACGCCAGCTTGGAAAATTCAAGGCGTTCATGTGGTATATCTCTACAAACTCATGGATCTTCTACTCTGGTGCTATCTTAAAGCACAAGTAACCGTTGAAAATATTTTTCGTTTTTACAACACAGTAATCAAGTTCACTTATAGCATTTAAAAAAGCTACCAGTTGTCATTTTTATAATAATAATAATAATAATAATAATAATAATAATAATAATAATAATAATAATAATAATAATAATAATAATAATAATAATAATAATAATAATAATAATAATAATAATAATATAACAATAGTAATAATAACAATTAATATTATTATTATATATTATTATTATTATTATTATTATTATTATTATTATTATTATTATTATTAGTATTATTATTATTATTATTATTATTATTATTATTATTATTATTATTATTATTATTATTATTATTATTATTATTATTATTATTATTATTATTATTATTATTATTATGAGCACCCATATAGCCACATCCAAAGTTTTGGAAGGGGGAAAATGCTCTTGCCTCGCCATAACACTCTCGGCGTCTACTACACGGGTGGTTAACGAAAGTTCAAAATTCTGTGGTTTTAGTTTAGCGAAATGCATTTCGATGATTAAACGACGCGCTACAATTAACGAACCTTTGCTGGCGGCTGGTGCCACGTGCATGTCGTACAGGCGCTCGGTGTAACCGGCAGAGTTGGCCGCACCGAGGAGGAGCTTGTAGCGCCGTCCTCTCTCAAGGTTGTTCAGCGCCACCACGTGACCTTTGCTGCCCTCCTTGGACACGACGGTCCACTCGGCGTCGTCCAGAGCCCGGTACTTGACCACGTAGTGGCCGATCGGGCAGCCTCCGTCCCCGAAGGCTTCCAGGTCTAGAGGCACGTTCTCGCTATCCACCAGCAGCGGCTGTTGGTGTGCGGGAGCCACCGGCACTGTGCAGCGCGCACGAACATCGTTACATCGCCCGCTATTATCCGTGTACAATGCTGAGTCAGGTAACCTTCTGTAAGCAAACGACTTCTTCTGGATCGCTCCAGGCAAAATGGATGAGATATCATAAGTTTGTGATGCTCAGCGCCAGCTGTTCGTTTCTAGCCAAACTACATTTCCCGCAGTTTATGTATACTTTATGTATATGGCTCAAAAAAAGTGTTTTGCCTAAGTGAAGATAGCGTGCTTCATTCAGAAAACTTTTTTTTGAGTTTGAAAGGCTATTTCACTGTAACGTATGGACGAGGTCACTTAATACAGCGTTGTGAGACAGTCGCTTCACAAATGCTGTTTTTTATAAACACTATCACGCACAGCAGAGCAGAAAATCACCGTGCCCCATTTTCAGAAGATCGTGATACAGCTGCTGAAGTGGCTAAACCTGCACAACATTATTTCGTACTAGCTCCATAACACGGCCGTGCCCCCCACTCCTCCTCTATTCTGTTGTTCGTTGCACGAGTTTCTTTAGTTCTTTTAAAGTCATGCATGGCGTACAATTGAGTAAAGCTCAAGCCACTGTTTCTACGATACCATTGTCGTAGAAAAAGGGCTGCTTGACATTTAAAAACAGGCAGCGTATGCATATGAATCATGACCAGTGGGAGTCAAGCAATATTTATTAGTGATGAGGAGCCGAACACTTACCGGAGCCTTTAGTGCTGGCTGTGATTATGGACGTCATTCGAGGTCTACTCTCACCAAGTGCTTCGACGTAGATTTCATAACGCGTCCCACAGCGCAGGTTGCTGAAAGTGTAGCCATTCGTTGTGCCTGCCACCTTGTATACTTCCCAGTCACTTATATTCGGTCGAATAAAGAGCTTGTAGCCTGCGTGTGGACATATTCAAAAGACTAGAAGTTAATGCCTATTGATGGCAACTTACCAGTCACTTGAATAAAATGTCGATGAAACAGCAAGTGCCGCACAGTCAGTTTGTTCTAGCATGAAAACCACGCATCTTTCCGGCAAGAATGTCTCCCGGATGCCACACATGCTTACACACAGGGCAACGAGTGCACCCCTTCGCACCCGTCGCTGTAACGCGACACCATAGTGCAGATGCCTTGTCAGTCTCAGCACTTCCACTTCCGAGTAGGAAGATGAAGAAACTGGTAGGGGGAAGTTCACTGCTAACCTCCTCTAGCAGTTGCGACGGCACCTACCCGCTTGCTCGTCGCCCCAATTCAGCGAGGAAAACGTCGTTGTAATTTACACTGGTAGTGGTTCTGACCAAAATACGGTCCCTTGTTCCCTTGACCACAGAATTGTGAAATAAAATGTCCGTGGTCATCGAGGGAGATGTACTCGTCTTCACGTATGTTTTTCGATACCGTGTTCTTAATTTAATTATTGCACGTATGTCTTGTAATCCTCCCTGCCTTTCTTCTATTCTTCCTCTCTCTAGTACGCGTATATTTTCTCAGTTTAACCGCATTGCTGCTCTTGGCTCTTATGTGCCTCATCCGCGACATTCCATCACTCATTTCATATTCCTTCTCCGTCCTTGATTTGCCTATAGGTGACGTTGCTTTGCGCGGACATATTTTACGACACCTACTGCAGAGACGGGGTAGGCATGCTTAGATGCTAAATAAATTCTTACCGTGCCGTGGTCCGATGACGTCATGCCAAATGATGCGTAGTTCTGTTGATGACGTGTAGTTGACGATCACGCGAAAAAGTGAAGCAATGTCTAGACAAGTAAAAAGAAAGAGCTGTATAAACAAGTGTGCCGGTAAAACATATACTTGAGCATATCAAACGGCATGAGTGGGTACACGACTGCAATGCATAAGGCCCTGTAAACAACTAATCTCCGAATACAAAAGATAGAAAACAGGAAATAAACATTACCTCAAAACTTTGGAGAAATAACTCGGCATCAGAAATATTCGTTCATGCAATACGGTGTTCTTCCACTTCTAGTTAGTGTAAACTAGCCAGTAGCATGAACTGCGGAAACGTGAATATGGCAGAGGCAATTATAAAGGTTCTTTTTTGTAATCTACGTAACGATGTAGTGTGAGTCTGACCTATAGGATGCAAACATTACTGTTAACCAAGTCAGCACCTCTTGCTTTATTTTTATTGTATAGTTACAACTGAATACCATGGATTAAACCACCTGAATGACTGGTGGTATACTCAATCTTCAGAGGATAAAAAAATATTGGAGGGAAACAGCGCTAACAACGAAGCACCAGGCAAAGAAGGACACATGCAAAAGCACTGACTGACAACAAATGTTTATTCATCTAACCATGCAATTATGTACCTGCGCAGTTAAAACGAGAAGAATCAATAAATACAGTCAAATAAATGAAATATGAGCATCATCATTAAAAAACATGCTCATTGCTCGTGCAGACAACTTGATAAAAGCACAATATCATTTTCTGATATAGAAACTGCCATTAAAAATGACTCTTGTACCATTGAACAATTACCTGATGTTGGAGTTTCTCCCACAGTCTCGTCAGACGTTGGCCCTGGTCCCTTTCCGTTGTACGCCTGAACTACTACCGTGTACTTCGTACCAGGACGTAGATCCTTGATGTCGCATTCTTGGGTCTTGCCTGGGCGAGACTCAACTGTCTTGTAGACAAAAGATTCAGCGCGACCATCGGCTTCTGCTTTGTATCCAACATAGTAGCCAGAAATATTGCTGTCACCTTGGCAGCATCTGCGATTGGACATCAAACTAGGTTTCAGGTGGCGTACTTTTCCAGGCAAAAATAAAAATTGCCAGTGGTAATAGGTACCTAAAATTCAGCGGTTTAAAGCCTATTCGGCACAAAGAAGCTTCTCTTGTCTTTATGTCGGACGGCAGCAGTTTGGCTTGAACAAATGTTTTAGAGATGGCTCACGTTAGTGAAGAGTGAAACAGACCATATGATCACTGTGTAGAGGTGGTAGTGGATATTCCTACATAAGTCTGTATTCTATGAACCTACATGTAGCCATATCAATTAGCTACACAATGAGCCACAAACTACTGCATATTTTATATATGCCAGGTTAACAGGGGTGTTGAGGCAATGCTGTCGTGCATGAAAATGCGAACTGAAAAAAAGCTTCATAGAGACTGCCTTAGCGCACAACAGACATGTTTGCCATTGTAGTACTACTTGAACTGTACATTTAAGATAATAAATGGGCCTGCCGGGTGAGACTAATACTTCAGATTCACAGCAGCACTCGCATTGCTGGCTCACTTCACAAGCACATTTATAATATGCTCGCTCACCCACGCGTTATCGCTCTCTCTCTCTCTCTCTCTCTCTCGCACATACACAGAGAAACTTAAAGGGACCATCCAACAGTTTTGGCCATTTTGTACAAACACATTGGGCCAATGGACGAAGTCCCTGGGGTTATCTAGAGACTAATTTTAGCTCTCTGCGTAAACTGCATAATTTATTACAACGCTTTAAAGCTGCGAAGGGTAGCAGATTGGTGCATATTGTTGCGACTCGGCCAAACGTATGTTCAAACGCCCATTCACAGAGCGAGATGCTCTGGCCGCTTGGCGGTGCTAGAGCACGTAAGTGGCTATTGCTGCCAATCTGATTGGCTGTGATGCGCTGTATAATGCGTAAGATCGACTGGTAGGGTGGCGGCGCCTGTCGGAGCTGTTATGAACCACTCCACGATCTTCGTCTCTGTAGCCAGACGGCATGCCTACTGCCGGACACACTATGTGATGAACCGCGAGACGGCACGCAACCTGTCGGCGTGTGATCTCGGAGGGCTAGACTGGTAAAAGCTCGAAAGGTTGAGTGCACTCGTGAGAACTGTGCGATCACTAGCGATGGCAGTACGCCTCATGCGTTAAGGAGGCCAGGCACAGGTGAAAAGGAGGATAGGATATAAATTTCCGTAGCGGGCTTGGTACAAGGCATGTCGCTAAATTTTTATTTCGAATAGTTTGACGATGCTTTAGCTTTACCCAAAACGCTGACAAAACTTCAAAAAAAAGAAAATCCTAATCAAGATCCTCTTAAATGCTTGTGGTTTTCGCTGGAAAGGGTCATTTCCCGCACTTCAAGTTTGTGCGGTGTTCAGATGTATCGTAAATCTATACTGCCCACGTTCAACATTTCCAGGGTCATACGGTCACAGAAGAATTTATGCACTGACCTTCCAAGTAACACGAAGGCTGCTTGCGTTGAGTGGAATGACCTTCAAGTCGACGGGCTTCGCTGATGGTGCTGAAGGAAAGAGAACGAAGAAGCAATGGTCGTTCATCATGTCGGTTCGGTAAAGAGCACGGCTTTTTTTTATGCTTGTGCCAAGAAAAATTCAGACCTAATGAAAAAAAAAAGTACTACACAAAATATAAAGTCATACAGCCTCACATTATACAATTAAGACATTGGGAGCAGATGAGACAAAACGAGTGCTGGTAAGACTCGAAACACAACCTTTCTTATTCCGTGCACGGTGATAGAAAAACGTCAATATTATGTACCGCATTAAGGGATTGGGATGTAAACCAATTAAGGAATCTCCAGATTATCGCACAAAGCTGAAGTAATAAATTGTACTTGTGAAGTTTAGGTGCAACCCCTTCACTTGAACAAGGCACGTTTTACACTTTCTACTTACATGACATTGCCTGAAAAGAAGGAATCCCAAGATAAGTACTGCAGCAAACCACAAAAATCAAGGATAAAAATATAAAATATAGCAGAAGCTCAAGTACCTTATAATGAAAAAATTGCATTGCTAGTAATGGGACATATTGCTTGCGATGGGACATGTTGCAGAAAACGGTCATATTAGGACAGACGAATCAAAATGATTTCGATGCAAAACATGAACAACACCACAACGAATGGCCGAGACCTTATGAAAGTAGTTTTCATTTTATTAATAGGAAACCATCGGTTGACTTACCTTCCGTGTCGGTGGTGAAAAACAGAGGCTCGCTCGGATTGCCAGTGCCGATACCGTTGACAGCGACTACTTCAACCCTGTATGCAGAGTTTGGGCTCAGGCTGTCCAGTGTCATTTCCAGCTGTGTTCCAGGAATTGGAATCACGCGCGAAGTGCCATCTTCAAGCCCAAAAGGAAACAGAGAAAATATGCTTATTCAGTTTCTAAGTACTAGCTATCAGGTTTATTTTCTTTGCTGGGCGCTTGGTGATTTTCAAATCACAGCCATAATAAGCGCGGTCTCAGAGACGGTTTCTAACTGCTTTTGTGGTCCTAACGTGTGAACTTGACCATTCAGGTTAAAGAAACATAGATATGTGTCACGAAGATAGGCGAAAAATAGTTGATAAGCATCCACTGAAGGAGAGGAAACACACAGCTAACATCACTCAGGCTAGTCCACAAATCACCGTAATTTCTCTTCGTAGCAATAGTGGTGGTTTACCAACACTTGCCCTGAACCGATAGCAAGTAGTTCTCCACGCGAAGTGGCGCAATAAATCACACTTTTCCACACAATAAATTCAACTTTGTTTATTTACATACACAAAACCATTTCCCACGAGCGCTTGTAAGACGTCTTCGCACTCATATTAGGAGCGATGTTGCTTTTGGCTGACGGGAGTGACTTTATTGAAGAATCAGTTTTGTACTGTATTATTCTTGACGGTTCACTTGTTAAATGACAATAGCCGGACAACACTTAGACCCTGAAATTTATCTTTACCTCTTGAAGAGTGTATCTTGAAGTCGTATTGGGTGATCGGTGAATTTCCGTCGAAAGGTACGCTCCAACGTATGGAAACAGAGCGGCTTGCTAGGTGGCTCACGTGAACATTTGTTGGTGGAGAGGGTGCCTCTGAAAAGTGTACAAATTGTCACAAAACTTTCAAAGGGCTTCCTTCTTTTGCCTCTTCGTGACGGTCATTCTACTCTGGTTACGTAAACTTAGTGCAAATATTTGCCCCAAATAAACGGCTCAAATTGAATGAGTCTATGGGAACTAAACTAAGTGCAATTTCGTTTGCAGAAGTGTAATAGTCGACTAAATAAAAAATGTCTGATAGGAAGGTGCCCCAGCACAATTCTCAGAATTAATTTATTACTGCAAAGTTTTGGTCCGTTATTTCTTGTCTTCATTTAGGCTCCATTTTTATTGTTATTCAATAATGCAGTGCCTAGAATGTTAAACGAATAGAATGGGGTCTAAAAAATGTTACAGAACATTCATTTCATAGTCAAGAAAAAATTCTCTTGGAGTCCTGTGCTGCTGCCCCTTTTACTACTTTGCGTTTTGTACCAATGAAGTAGGTAGGGAGACATACAAAAACAAACAACCCTTATATATCTGCTGGTCATTTATTTGACTTTTCTATAAATGTAAGCCCATCGGCTGAATATATTAGTATCACGTTTGTTAAAAAGCGGTTTGTTGACTCTGATACTCTTTCTCAAATCAACGTTATTAGGAATCTCACATTTGACTAACCAATGAGTATGTGAAATGGCCATCCATCTATATAGACATCAGGGCCGTTCAACTAGCTAATACGAGAAGAACTAGATGAACTATGCGATATTTTGTGAAATGTACAGCAACTTGTCGTGCATGATGCACGTGTGCTACGCATTTTGCTGAACATTTATTAGTGGCACACGAACAACCAAATCATGGTGTGTTTAAAAATTTTAAAAATTATTTGCACAGGGCAGTTACTGGTATTACATGTATTCATACCCAGAATACCGAACTAGAGTGAGTATATTCTTCATAGTAACTATCTAGACGACAGCAATAAGGAACAGAAGGTTGTCGCATTACCTTGCACTGTTAGCTTGATGAAAATTTCGTCCTTGCCATGGCTGTTGGCTACTTTGCATGCATAAGTTCCAGTGTCATTTGTCCTGACATCGCGGAGCAATAGCTGAGACGCCATGCCATCCTCCCGTTCATGATCATTCAAGGTGTACCTAGTGGTCGTAAACGAAAATTGGCGAGATAATAATTGTTGAAACAAGTACAATAAACGCCATAAAGTAATACTTTTGAGTTAAAATACAAACTTTACTTAAGGCAATTATGTTCGCAGGCTCAGGATGCACTACTATTCTGCGAATGCATCTGTAAATCAATCTACTCAAAACAAGTGCACTCACGCAACACACGCAAAATGATTTAAAAGGTGCGAAAGCTAAATGCTACTTTTTGTGATTATTCGTACGCGATCATGAAAGTATCACTGTCGTATCGCGAGTCGATTACACCGGTTATGAAGACTCATTGGGAAAGTGTGCCTTCTTGGGTGATTCCTGAGAAAGTTGGCAGACCTTGACACCGAAAATGACATCAAATTGTTTAGCTCATAAGAGGAAAAGCCGTATATTTTATTTCTGACGGGGATCCAAGCACACTCGGAGCCTGCAGAAAGAATGAAAACAAAACGTTGGACTACCACACATGCAGAAAACACCCGACTACCTTCCCCTTTTTGTTGTTGTTGCATCTTCGCAATACAATGTCGGAAACGACACAGCCGATCAGATGCGTCGAGCTATGTCGAGGGCGTTTATTAACGAAGCAGGTGCGCGACCAACGCCATCGCTGGCGAATAAGTGGTGACGTACAACCGTCGCCACTACGTGGCCGTCGTGGAGGGCAAAAGTGGCCGCGCTAATTACCTCGGGTGTCTGTCCATGTCGAGAAGCACGTTGTCACGGTACCACGTGATAGTGAGAGGTGGGTCGCCGATGGAGTCACACTGCAGGTGCACTTTGTCTCCCTTACGAGACGTCACCGACATGGAACTGGTGATGAAGGTGGCGGGGACTGGGGTTTTAAAATGGAGCAAAAAGAAAATGAAAACTTCCATTCAATAGACCCACTTCTCAAGTAGATATTTTTTAAACGCAAGAGAATGTAGAAAAAGTGTTTAGCATCAAGAGAAGACGTGCATGACACTGCACTGAAACGAGCATTCAAGCATGCCACAAAGGTTTTGTCTCCTGGGAAGTCACCAACGTGGGACTGGTGATGAAGGTTGCGGGGACTGAGATTTGAAAAAAAAATGTAGCGAAAATGATAAACCTTTCTATTGATTAGGCTCACTCATTCAGCGGACATTTTTTGTAGTCCTGCAGTATTGTCGAAAAAAAGTTTAGCATCTTGCAAGGACAAGTGTGACAATGTAACGAAACGAGAACTAAGGTTCGCAAGGAACTTTCAAAGTTAATGTGATGCGCTAGAATGTCTTGCTTGACGTGACTACTATTCAGGTGAAGGGGAAAGTTACGCAAATAAATATCGCAGAACAATCTTGCCACTTAGCTAACTCAAATGCGGACTCAGCAGATTTTCGAAATGAACACCATGTTAATAAAGAATTTGATTATGCTTCTATGCATTCAAAAGGATCTTTTCGACCTTTGCAAACAATAATTTTTTCTGAATGTTCTACGATCAATATGCTTTTTGTTCTATTATGTTTAACAAGGTAAGTTAAGTACTGTGCTTGTGAAATTTCTCTTCTTCTAGGCCTCCAGAAATTAAATTTTGTTTGCTATTTTTACTTTATAGAAGTATGCTTGCGCCAACAGCACTCTAAATATGATACTTTTGAAGGAACAAATGTTAGTACAGTTAAGTTAGTGTGTATTGGAATATACTATTTGAGCAACTGTGTTGTTGTATTAAATAAAGTATTGTTTAGTTGCACCTATGCTTCGCCGAGGTGAAACAATGAACATTCTAAACTTAAAATTGGAAAAAAATAAAAGCGCAGAACAAGCTTTCCACTTAAACAAGTGCGTCGAATTTTTTTCTCAGTTACATTTAGGAAAGTTCGAAAAATGCTCGTCGAGCTGGTACGAAGTTGTCCAGCAAAATCAGCGGCAGTCGGGCGACTCCTTCTATTCGATCGCATTAGTAACGTCGCGCATTGTTTGAATAACACGCCTGCGCGAAATAAGTGCAAATCGCATACTTGCAATTTCTAAAATCTATTATTTGTGTACAATTTTTATTCACGCTGACCTAACTGACTGACTGACAGACTAACTAACTAACTAACTAACAAGCCAACCAACAAACGAACAAACAGGTATCACTGTAATCTTCAGTATTCGTATTCCTTTCACGTATTTGTTCTACGAAGGCTGCCTAAGCTTCGGCGTGCCTCACCGGAAACGGTTAATTTCGCCTCGTGCGTGAGCTCAGGACCCACTCCATTGGTGGCTTGACAAAGGTAGATGCCTGCGTCGGAAGCATCCACGTGTTGCAGGACGAGCGAGCCGTTTTCCAGCACTTGCAGCTTGGCATTGCTCCGTATGGTGACAAAACTGCTGGAGACGCCTCCTGCGATGTGGAATAACGGGAAATTCCTCACTTCTTCCTAAAGCCAGAACTCACATCGTAAGGAGAGAGGGTGCGATCATGTTTTGTTCTGAAGGTAGCACACGCGCTGAGTGCCACACTGGCTGAAAGTGTTCCACACAGCGTCTTTGTGCGACGTCTGTCAGTAATATTCTGTTCCCGTTTAAGGCAAAGAAGCTCTTTCTTCTTATGTCAAAAATTATTCAGGAATGCTCTGCTTCCATTAAGTAAATGTACGAGTGCCTGATAAAATCGAAATACCAACCAAAATCCTTCCCCTTTTCCGGATTGCTTAAACCCTACCCGACAAACATTTATTACTTCTTTATTACCGGACTAGAATACGATAATTGTGACACGTTTCAACTACAAAATGGAGTCGAGCACTTTAGAGCAAGCTAGTGTGTAAAACTTAGGTATCAGGCTCGCTTGAATTCTAATCAGTGTTCAACGCCCAGCTATCCGCGAACTTATGCGTCGGCAGCTCAGCACGCCGAGTCTAGGACGCCGACGAGGCGTTATTGTATGCGGCAGCTTGTTTGTGTGGAGTTATGCGGGGTGGCGTGCTTTCCATGTCAGCGTGCCAGAGTACGCTGTACTATAGCAGCGTAGGCAGAGCGATGCAGCTAAGCGAACAGGGATGCTGTCGCGCAAACGTGCCGTCTCGTTCGCTCGATAAAAGCGGGAGAGCAAGCCTGGTAGGGAGGAAGGAGCGAGAGGAATAGAGGAAGAGACAAAATGCAGACTGGGGCGTCACCCTGGCTGGGCGAGCAGCGTAAACGAACTCTCTACTTCGCTTTCACGTCGCGTGCGTCCCGGCTTGAGCGCCGGCAACTGAGGCTAAGAAAAATACGCTCTAAACGCTAATAAGCGAAAATAAAGAACGGCTCTTCATAGTGGAAAGCTGGTGAAATGATGTGAAAGCCTTTAGGCATTTCATTTCGAATAGTTGAGACGAGCGGTCTCCAAGATGTGGTCCACGACTCAGTATTACGCAGCCCCCCCGGCACGATGTCAGAACGCTTCTCTTCCCCCTCTTGACCTCCTATCAGGAAGCGCGACATCTCATTTTGACCTCTGATGGGGTTTGAACGCGCTATTTTACGCTTGTAAGTTGCCATATGGTGACATGCGTGCAGCAAACAAGCACGATTTCTGTTCAATGTTTGTACTGAATTGCCAACGCCCCAATATTTGTTCTCTTTTACGTCACCCCTCGCCTTACCCCCCCCCCCCCTCTGTTGCCGTCTGGCCCCCACTTAGTCGCGTTCTTGCAGAGTGGCCCACCCTCTGAAGTGGTTGCCGAGCACTGGCTCAGGAAGTACAGCACTCAATTATATACCTCAAAGAACTATCAAATGCTATACTGGTTAGGGGCGGTGATGATAATGTAACAACTTCTCTAGCCATATACTCTCGTGGGTATACACGCTGATTTGTTTATGCCTTTTTGCGTTGGACAAAAAATAACCGTAAAGTAAATCTGTTTTTTTTTAGTGTTCCGCACGTAATATAGTCTACAAAATCTTCTTTTTCTACATCCAAACAAGGCTGCACTGAAGAACGACTGGTCACATGTGATAACAAAAACTGTTCAAATTTCGCAGCACAGTTTAGATATACTATGCTGTTCAGACTAAGAATAAATCACTGCAAATAATAAAGATAACTGGTCTGCCGCACGAAAAACTTCCACTATGGTGGCACATGCTTAGAAGTGGCAACATCATTATGTGCTCTATGTTTCTTTAAGCGAAATTTTCCTCCAACATTCTTTTTCACACCCCCTGCGCAAAAACACTAGCAGAAGAAGTATCGAGAAGCCTTGAACCAAAGTAATCTCACCACAGAGAAATATTTATGATTTTAAAAACTTGCAAAGCGAACAACTTCTATAAATTTATCACAACTTTCGTGTCAGTGCCTCTTCACTACCCCATCTCTGAGCACGGTCAATTAAGCGTCACTCTTCAGCTTGTGGTTTGTATTTGTATTGAGACGTCGAACAACTGTTGAAGTTACATGAAAAAATCTAACAGGAAATATGAATATCTACATTTGTGGATGCACACGCAATGTTACCTGTTGACATCTTCCAGCGGATCACTGGCGTTGGGAAGCCATCAGCCTGGCAGTCAAATCGCATGGTGCTTCCTTTCAGGGCGTTGGTGCTAGATGGCGTGTACACCCACTTGGGGGCCACTGTTTAAGAGAAAGCATAGGAAAACGCAACTAGCTCATGTATTTCACGGATACCTCTAAAATTCATACGAATTATTACATCAGACAACAGGGGGCGCAAAGAGCGCTCAAATTAAGGTGCACCATGAAGGGATCATCTGCTAACAAACTGTGATCGTTTGTGTGTTCTTTTTGCGTCCAAATATAGCGTTGTTTTCAAGCTGTTCTGTCTGCATTACAGCTTCCTTCTTTTAACGTCGTCTTGAAAAGTAGAGCAAGTGTGATGTGCAGTATGAGAAATTATGATAGTTTCGAGCTTTTGGCGATCGGCTCAGTTGCAAGTGGATATCGTATTTCTAAGCCCCTAGTTTGGTATAGTTTGAACTTCTATAAATAGGCAGAGCTGGTTAGCTGCGCTCACCTACCTTCGATAATTGTTTGTAAACAACAACCTTCGGTTGCGAAGCCGAGCAAACAACAAAGTAATACCCCAGAAACGGCGACAGGTGCAGTGGGCATATTTTTGTTTTAATTGCAAGCTCAAGCTAGTTAAAAAAGATCAAGAACAAAAGGATAGTACTACGCTGAACCCGTTGTGTACTAAACGGCAAAGACGGCTTCAACAGTGGGGCTCTAGACTCAATGAGTGTTGGCAAAAAATGAGAAACGCCATCGAGCGTGGCGGGGAAAAAAAGGTGTTTTGAATGACTTGTTAGAAGAAATAGCGCGGGGTCACCTGACGTAAGGCGAAAATGATGGAAACATTCATGTACCACTTCATTCATACATTGCAAATAAATTTATCGGGTCATTTGGTTCATCCTGAGTGAAATAGCGGAGCAAAACGCACTAAACAAAGAAGTGATATGGACAAGATAAGCGCTCGCTTACAACTGGACTTCACTACAAAGATTGCAAGAAGGCGGAACGGGCGCGCATCTGTCGCCACGCAGTAAGCTCGCGTGTTATTTCTCTGAAAAGTTCGTGGCCTAAGACGCAGAGCACGCAAGCATGCAGAGAGGCAGACTCGTGAGAGTGTACGCGCATTGTTTTAAAAGGTTGGAAACCAGCGGCTGCTTGCATGGACCGCGCGGACCGATTTCTTCGCGTGGAAAAGCTGGCTAATTTCCCCGCAGCCAATCGAGGCACCGACACGCGCGCGCGCAATACCGCGCAGTGCCGCAAGATGGTAGCACGATCACCATAAATTCATGAATGGCTCCGCCTCGGTGGAGGGCTGCTGACAAGGGCAACCCGTATTGAATTCTCATAGCAGATTCATGTTGATGCCACTGGCACCGTGATGCAATATTATTGCTTCTGAGCCGCGGCTGACATCGACAGGGCGCGGGGAAAGAACGGGTGCGCTGTGGCTGCGTGCTGCGTCGGTCACGTGGGACGTCATGCCCTGCGAAAGCGTGGGGTGCTTTCGAATTCCGGTTAAATATCCGCCACAGGCGGTGTAGAGAGTTCTGCTACAAAGAGTGGTTCTGGCGGTGGAGCTGATCCGGATCTGCCAATGCTCCCAATAGAACAGGCTCACTCCACACGGCGCAGAAAAAGTGCCACTGGAAGTGCTCCGATCCTTACCATCCGTGAATCTGATCACCAACGCATGCTCGCTGCCTGCTCTTTGAAAATCCGGTTGCCCTCTTGCGTGCAATTCGTTTCGTGCGAACGTGCCTAGATGGCTCACCAGATAGCACATGTTATCCTTCGGCGTGACTGAGTGCATTGTAGAACTGGTTGTGTGCGTACGTGGTAAGCCTCGAAAATTTCCCTCACTGATCAGTCGCTGTCTTTTGGTTACCGATTGCAGAATAGTTTTGGAAGCTCCCATGCAACTGCTTTACAGAGAGTTTACGCACTACTTTAGTTGTGAAGACGCATGCGCGCCCAATCTGCCTTTTTTCATTACAATCAGTAAACTTGAGTTCCAAGCGAGCTTCTATTAGCTACTCAAGCTTTGTTTCTGCACATGTGTCTGGTTTCGCTCAGTTATTTTGCAATGGATTTTATAAACATGACAGTGTTATAAGAATGGCCACGTAGATGTTGTTGGTAGTGGTTGTAGTCATGAGGCTAGTGGTGAAGGTGCAAGACGGCCTTGCTCACTCACCCTGCACGACCAGCAGAGCAGAGGCGTTTGTGCGAGCATACGGGTTGCTGGCAACGCATGTGTAGGAACCGTTGTGCTCTTCGGCGATGCTTTCGAAGTAGAGAACCGAAAGAAACTCGTTCATGAGCTGCGGCTTGACGTCCAGAAGGCCTGGTTGTAGAGGATGGCCATCCTTGAGCCACCACAGCGACACCGGCCGATCGCCCGAAGATACGAAGCAGTGGGCACTCGCTCGTTCACCCTCGCGTACCGAAGAGGGAAAGGAGAACGGGGCGATAGTTGGGGGAACTGCAACACCGCATAAAGATAAAAAAAGAGTGTTGAGGCGACGTTTCGGCAGCGTTCAGGCAACATTGAATATATTTTGATTTGGCTCTTTTCAATGCGTCGTGACATAACCGGAAGAGATAAAGATGCAGTGAAAACGTGGTGATTCCCATTAGCGGGAAACTACACAGACTGCCTTTTAAACAAATCAGCAATGAAGAACGTAATCAAGGTGCTATGGTGAGTAGCGTGGTACAATGAAAAAAAAGTAAGAAGACTCTGGTATTTGAACATAGCTGGTTGTCAAAAAGCGTATGACATATGTTGTTCCTTGGCACGGGAGCCGTTTTGGGGTGGAAGAGTGCGATGACGTGATAACGAACGTTAACGGTTACGGCGATGCGCACAAGAATACGTACAGAAACTGGTCTCCTGACCTGCAACGTGGAGGTTGACTTGTGCTTCAGCTGTGCGACCGTCGGGACTGGTGGCCGAGCACACGACGACACCATCGTCAGTTTTCCGATCAACATCATGGATGGTTAAACGACCGTGGCTATTCATCCGGTATCGCTGGCCATCGACAAGAGTCCGATTCGCTGTAAAAATAATATACAAAGAGAGAAGAAAACGTGTAAAGCAGGCTTTGCTTTTTTCCCACTTTTGCTTTTCGTTTTACGCATTTGTGACTAAATAAGTGGTAGGGAGAGCCAAGCGGCTCAGCGGGCCCAGCGATGGAGCGGAAGGGGGGAGCGGAGTGTGACACAAGGAAAAGAGCTATAGCTGCGTGGTACCCCCTTATTTCAGCGGAGCGCAATGCTGTGCCACCTGCAGAACAACAATAAACTTGTGGTCAAACGAGCAGAGGCTTTGCTGGGAAAATGCTATCACGCTTGTCCACAGCACTTGTTTCGCTAAAGAGACGAAAGGATTTGGCGAGTGCTCGACCCATGAAAAAGCAAGAGGCGACAACTATCGAACCTTTCTGATCGCTAAGCGGCTGCTGATTATGTTTTATGTCCGTAGTGTGAACCACCTGAATGAGATCTATGCCGCAGCGGCCATACTTCGATAGAGACCATGAGCCAGAGGCCCACGTGCTTAGTCTTGTCCATGCACAGTATAAAGAACACGACATGGCCGAAATGCTTGTTATGCAATTATTATTATTATTATTATTATTATTATTATTATTATTACATGAACCACTCTTACTTCACAAAAACCGTACTAGGTTTTCCGTTCACACGGCGCTACCTTTTTAATATCTGGTCTTTACAATGTGTTCTTATTGTAAGGAACTAATTGGGAGGATATGAATGGCTGGTACGTGACGTCACGGTCTCAGCTCCTAAATGTTCTGGCACTGCACGATGGCGACTTTGGCGAGAAACAAGTTGCGCTTCATCTCCTACAAAGTGATGATGACTTGTCAGAGGAGCCTCTGTTCGTGCAGTGTGGACAAGGCTTTTGTTTGAATGGCGAAGCGCCAATATTTTGAACAACACATCTTATTATTTCAACCATGTCATTACTTATTGAGCAGAGTACAATACCTCCGATTCTCGATTAAAATAACCAAGAGCCTACCTCCTGGTTTTGATAACGTTAATGTGACATCGCAAACGTCACCTGTTTTTATGCAGGTAATACCACCCACCGGCTTCAGTGGCGTCACGCAAGCTTTATAATGGAAAGAGGGGAGGGTGCTGTTGTAATAAAGCTTTGTCTCCCTTCTCCCATAACAAGTGTACAAGTCTGCGCCGGGCACCTATTTTTTATATGTCATGCAAAAAACACCTCCCTTCATCCAAATTTCAAGAAGGTATAGAAGGGGCACCGCTGCCCCCCCCCCCTGTGGCTATACGGACCTGCTTTGCGCACACCGGTAGTTTGCACTCACCGTGTGTTCCTTTGTACCAGGTGAAGGAGGCGAAGGGATGTCCCTTGACTGGGCACGCGAGGCTTAGCGTCTCGCCCGAGAGCACGGTGAGGTTCCGTGGAGGTAGCGGCGTCGGCGGGCCGAGCACGTTCAGCCAGGCAGAGTGAGCGACGCGGCCGGCCTCGTTTTCGGCCTGGCAGGCGTACTCTCCGCCGTGCGTCACATTGGCAGACGTAAGGTTGACAAAGCTGTGCACCACATGGTCCTCGGTGACGAAGTCTCCTCGCAGCACGCGCCGCGACGATGGCACGGGCCCGTTGTCCAGAGTCCACGTCACGCGGGGCATCGGATGACCTCGCGCAGCGCACTTGAGTGACACGAAGCTGCCCGGGTATATGTTTTGCTCGGCGAAGGTCACAGTCAGTTCAGGCTTGGTTACTAGGAAGCAAGAATTGCACAATATGCTATAGCCCATCATAATTTCTACCGAGTGCTGAGAGCTGTTTCAATTGCAGTCATCAAATGGCGTGTTCGTAATGAAGTTCAGAGAGGTGTTGGCATGCCCACTACCCTCCTAATCATCGAAGGGGGATAGAAAGACTGCCCGATACCTTTACTGTTGTGTACTCTAGTGGGATGCACGTAATGTATTCATCGTCCTAGGTAGGGAGCCAATAGAGATAGGTAGTCACTTTTGCGATGATGCCAATAGAAAGGCGCCAAAATCGAAGGATGCACGTAACGTGCGAAATTAAATCTGGAGGCGCAATCTTTTTTGTAATTCTTGCATAAACGTGTCAGAAAACACGTTAACGCGATTGATATACATTGCCTAGCTATCGCTCTAATCTGTAATTATCCGACCAATTTAGGGACAAGGTGCAGAAGGATAGCGATGACATCAAGAGGTTAATTCTATGACTATTATTAATCTGCTTGAGCCAAAACAGTAGTAGCAAAGTTTTACATAGAAAGAAGTATAAAGCATAGTGTCGAGTAGTTCGTCATTTCTTTTGAGACTTTACTCCTCAAATAGGCGCCAAAGTGCAAGAATGCAGTCAATTGCACCAAGATATGTTCTGGGTGCTTGAATGATCCTGTGAGAAAAAGCCCTTAATTTCGATGAGTCTGGAAAAACTAGGCTTCTTCAAACAATGACTCTACCACGCACTCGAAAAAAGTGGCGAACGTGTCCTGAGAAACAGAAGGGAGCAATCAACGGGTTTTCCAGGTACACGCACGACAAGTGCGGCAACTGCAACGGATGTCTTTGTATCTCAGCTTACCATAAGTCATTCGAGGGGGTGTCGACAGGTGACGACACAGTTGTACGGTGTGCTCTGGCACCACTGCCGTGATCGCACAAATAGCCATATTTCAACCACAAGGCAATTTACTACTTTATTTAGGAACATCTCAGGGGCGAAGCCAGGGCTTGGCACACCGGGAACGTGCCCCCCCCTCCAAATTTTTTTTCGCCATGGCATAGAGAGCGAAAAATGGCTCCTTCAAAATGGTGACCCTCCGAAAATCAAAGTGAAGCCCCCCCCCCCCCCCCGCAAGCTCAAAAAAAATTAGGCTACCGTAAAATGACCCTGACTGACTCGAACGTATCACGACTGTTTGAACTGAGGGCAGGGTTACAGCCATACACGTATTAGAGGCGAAGCTCCTTACGCCGTGGGTCATTCATCCCATGTCGTCGAAGTCGCCAGTTTCATTGCATTGCATGCCAATAAAAACGGTGTCACAATTAATCTACGGAGTGAATGATGATGAGTGGGGCGAAGTGTTCATTAGTCCATCTATGCTTCTGTACCTCCGTGTGTCTGTCTGTCCATGCGTCCGTTCATGCGTCCACCCGTGCGTCTATCTCGGGCGGTCTGGCCTCGTACTTATGAACGATGCTGAGCTTCCCGACGTTGGTGGACGAGGCACTGACGTTTGCCGATTCTCCGTTGGTTCTATGCCCGCGCACTCGTATTACTACAAAAACAGGCCGCGGAGAGCTTCGCCTGACTCGCAATCATTCACCTGGTGGATATGCTGTGATTTTTTTGCGGTAATGATAGCAGAGTGCGCCTGATGTTACTTTCAAAGTACTGTTTGTTTCTCACATCTTATCCATGAAAATTCAGACTAGAGCTGGGTCGTCATCAGAAGCCCACCATGATTTTCTTTTCTTTAGTATATTCAATGCGAGGCTTGTATTGTTCTTCGGCTCACTTGCACGGGTGGGGGTGCGCTTTTTTAAACCTTCGCTTTGGAGCTTCACCAAAGCTTATGGTAAGCTAACGTTCACTGGAGAGCCCTGAGCAGGCCTACGCTGTTGGCCCTTCAAATATGAAAGCGATGACAGTAGTAGTCCATTAGCTGCCAAAGAAGTTATTGTGAAGGCTTTGAAGAGTTTTAGAATGGGGGGTATAAGGCTATGGGTCTCCAAGCTGTCTTGGGAAGGCAACTTTTTATTTCGGTGGAGCAGGGGAATTTTAGAGCTGGATAGAACGCAGGCGGCGTAAGGGGAAAGAGGACAAACCTAAGAAAATTAGTAAAATGCGAGACCCGGGCCAAACTGAGTCGGGGTCCGCGCTTTGTCGGTGTCGCCTCGCTGGTGACGCAACACCTTGGGGACACAAGTAATAAAATTATTATACGATCTTTTCGGTCATGGGTCAATGCAATCGCGAAAAACACCCAGATGCGCATGTGCGCTGGCAACTCACAAAGTTATTTTGTTGCCGATTTTCATATTTCGTATATATTGTACGAGTGCCAATCTTCGCAGCTGTTTCGAAGCAAATGAAACAAAGAAAAACCTATTAAATTGATATGTGGGGTTTGACGTCCAAAACTACCATATGATTATGAGAGACGCCTTAGTGGAGGGCTCCAGAAATTTCTACCACCTGGGGTTCTTTAACGTGCCCCCAATTCTGAGCACACGGGCCTACAACACTTCTGCCTCCATCGGAAATGCAGCCGTCGTAGCGGGAATTCGATTTCGCGACTTGCAGGTCAGCAGCCGAGTACCTTAGCCACAAGACTACCACGGCGGGGCAAGGAAAGCTTTTAAACTAGTATGCGCAAACATTAGAGACAACCACTAAAAACTTGAGAATTCCGTCTGTATAGGTTATACGAACTTTATAGACGACATCTGACTCAGACTTCAATAAATATGGGCAGAAAATGCGGTTAAAATTTAGAGTACTATGTACTCTATCATGGGAGAGCATGTAGCTGTCCCGTGGGCCTCATACTTAATGAGGCCCAGCCGACTAAGATTATTACCCAAGTTCAGGAGCGCCAGCACATAACTGTGTGTTTAGAAAAAGTAGTTAACAATTTAGAGTACTCGGTACTCTGAATACGAGCTCTTACCATTATATGGTCACTGCATCGGATCTTGCCAAGTACTTCTACATGCTGTACAATGCCTTGGTGTGCACACAGAAGGAATACTATTTCATTTTCAGTTTCACCATTAACACTTCGTCACGTTCACTTACAGTTAGCCTGTTTTCTGAAAGGAGTATGCAAGATCCGTAAATTATTCCGTTCTGTGAACTCTACTAATAAATCCCCTCTGCCATTTCTAGAGTCGATGCCATATTACTTCACTGAATGGTCTCCACCCTGTCTATGGTTTACTTTTTCATAAAATTTGTCCATTAGAATAGTATACTGTGACTTTATTATAACAATGGCTGTCTCTACGTCATCATTGAACCGTTGAACGAAATGATCATCATGGTTCGATGTAGGTGCGTAGGTCTGTCTTATCTTAATCTTGTACCTTTTAATAAACCTGATTACGACACTTGCTGTCCTCTCACTGATAGTGTTTCTTTATGTTGATAGTGTAGAGGGGAGGAAGATATTCTTATGTAAAATAAACTCGACCCTTAGTTATTCTCTCTCAACTAATCTTCAGGAATACAGAAGTCTTCTTTTTTCTTTTCACAACGACTAAACCCTCATGACCTAATTTGGAGACGTGTTTCTGAATATATAGTTATTTACACCACGGGTTAAATTTTTCTTTAGTGGTTTCCTGAGGCCCCCAGCATTACAAAAACATGTACGAAACACTTCTACGAACAAAATAATTATTTCAGAGCTGAAAAGGTTAAACAGTTCTCCAGTTGTAATGCTAAAAAATACGCCGACGCGACAACAGTCGGTCACAACATAAGAGTAAATTAGGAGCGTGGCTGTTTGGTCTAGTTGGCAGGTCATGACGATTGTTATAGCACAAGCTGATAACAACGGCAAAAAGCGCCCGCCTTTTTGTCCTTTTGTCGTCTTTCTGTGCGTGCGCTATAACAATCGTCCTAAATGTAAAGAGAATCTCTTCCCATGAAGCCACATTGACCCTATATTGCGTGCCTCTGCGCTACAGAGGAGGTTGTTTTTGAATAATAGCGATAAGTTTCCCACATATGAACATCATCTTGCAATACTGCAATAATATTGAAACCAAATTGACACACCTCCGTCTCGATGCTTCGGTACATCACCTTTCATCGCGAATGGTGCCATGTTTCCATTTTTATTGCTTCTACTTAACCATTCATTATTATCATCATCATCATCAGCAGCAGCAGCAGCAGCAGCAGCAGCAGCAGTAGCAGCAGCATGACTAAGTCCACTGCAGGACAAAGGCCTCTCCCATGTACCGCCAGTTAACCCGGTCCTGTGCTTGCTGCTGCCAATTTATACCCGCAAACTTCGTAATCTCATCTGCCCACCTAACCTTCTGTCTCCCCCTAACCCTGGGACGTTAAACCCCACTGATCAATCAATATCAATCAATTCCCCTAACCCGCTTCCCTTCTCTGGGAATCCAGTTGGTTACCCTTAATGACCAGCGGTTATCCTGTCTACGTGCTACATGCCTGGCCCATGTCCATTTCGTCTTCTTTATTTCAACTATGATATCCTTAACCTCCGTTTGTCCCCTAATCCTGTCTGCTCTCTTCTTGTCTCTTAAAGTTACACCTACCATTTTCTTTCTATTGCTCGCTGCGTCGTCCTCAATTTAAGCTGAACCCTCTTTGTAAGTCTCCAGGTTTCTGCTCCGTAGCTAAGTACCGGCAAGATACAGCTGCTATATACCTTTCTCTTGAGGGATAGTGGCAATCTACCTATCATATTTTGAGAGTGCTTGCCGAATGTGCTCCACACCATTTTTATTCTACTAGTTACTTCAATCTCGTGGTTAGGCTCTGCGGTTATTACCTGCCCTAAGTACACATAGTCTTTTACAACTTCAAGTGCACTATTACCTATCTCGAAGCGCTGCTCCTTTCCGAGGTTGTTGTACATTACTTTCGTTTTCTGCAGATTAATTTTAAGACCCACCTTTCTGCTCTCCTTGTCTAACTCCGTAATCATGAGTTGCAATTCGTCCCCTGAGTTACTCAGCAATGCAATGTCATCGGCGAAGCGCAGGTTACTAAGGTATTCTCCATTAACTCTTATCCCTAACGGTTCCCATTCTAGGCTTCTGAAAACCTCCTGTAAGCACGCGGTAAATAGCATTCGGGAGATTGTGTCCCCCTGCCTTACACCCTTCTTGATTGGTATTCTGTTGCTTTCTTTATGAAGCACTATGGTAGCAGTTGATTCCCTGTAGATTTCGTCCAGAATGTTTATATATACTTCATCTACGCCCTGATTCCGCAGTGTCTGCATGACGGCTGATACTTCTACTGAATCAAACGCCTTCTCGTAATCTATGAAGGCTATGTATAGTGGTTGGTTGTACTCTGAGCATTCCTCTATTACCTGATTGATAGTATGAATGTGGTCAATTGTTGAGTAGCCTGTTCGAAATCCTGCTTGTTCCTTTGGTTGATTGAATTCTAATGTTTTCTTTACTCTGTTAGCAATTACCTTTGTAATTAGCTTGTATACTACAAAGAGCAAGCTGATCGGCCTGTAATTCTTCAGGTCCTTGTCATCTCCTTTCTTATGTATTAAGATGATGTTAGCGTTCTTCCAAGACTCTGGTACCCTTCCCGTCAGGAGACACCTCGTAAACAGGGTGGCTAGTTTTTCTAACACAATCTGTCCTCCATCTTTCAGCAGATCTGTCGTTACCTGATCCTCACCAGCAGTTTTGCCTCTTTGCATGCTCTCCAAAGCTTTTCTGACTTCTTCTATCATTACTGGTGGGGTGTCATATGGGTTACTGCTAGTTCTTATAGTATTAAGGTCGTGGTTGTCTCGGCTACTGTACAGATCTCTGTAAAACTCCTCCGCTATTTTAACTATCCTATCCATATTGGTAGTTATTTTGCCTTCTTTGTCCCTTGGTGCATACATCCGACTTTTGCCTATCCCAAGTTTCTTCTTCACTGCTTTGACGCTTCCTCCGTTTTTCAAAGCGTGTTCCATTCTCTCCATGTTATACCTTCTTACATCGCATACTTTACGTCTATTAATCAACTTCGAAAGCTCTGCCAGTTCTATTTTGTCTGTTGTACTTGACACTTTCATGATTTGACGCTTCTTAATTAGGTTCTTCGTTTCCTGGGAAAGCTTGCCAGTGTCCTGTCTAACTACCCTGCCTCCAACTTCCACAGCACACTCCGTAATGATACTCGTCAGTTTATCATTCATTGTATCTACGCTAAGGTTGGTTCCCTCACTAAGAGCCGAGTACCTGTTCTGCAGCGACACTCTGAATTCCTGTACTTTCCCTCTCAGTGCTAGCTCATTGATTGGCTTCTTGCGTATTAGTTTCTGTCGTTCCTTCTTCAAGTCTAGGCGAATTCGAGACCGTACCATTCTATGGTCACTGCATCGTACCTTGCGAACCACTTCCACATCCTGCACGATTCCTGGGTGTACAGTCATTATAAAGTCTATTTCGTTCTTATTTTCGCCATTAGGGCTTCTCCATGTCCACTTGCGGTTTTCTCGTTTTCGGTAGAAGGTATTCAAAATCCGCAAATTATTGCGTTCTGCGAATTCTACTAGTAGCTCTCCTCATGCGTTTCTAGTGCCGATGCCATAATCTCCTACAGCCTGGTCTCCAGCCTGCTTCTTCCCTACCTTCGCATTAAAGTCGCCCATCACTATAGTATGCTGTGTTCTTACGTTACTCATTGCCGATTCCACGTCTTCGTAGAAGCTTTCAACTGAGGCGTCATCATGGCTGGATGTAAGCGCGTAAGCCTGTACTACCTTCATCTTGTATCTTTTATTCAGTTTAATTACAATACCTACCACCCTTTCATTATTGCTATAGTATTCCTCTATGTTGCCAGCTATGTTTCTGTGAATTAGGAACCCCACTCCCAGTTCTCTTCTGTCTGCCAAGCCCCGATAGCAAAGGACGTGCCCATACTGTAGCACATTATAGGCCTCATCTGTCCTCCTAACCTCACTGAGCCCTATTATATCCCATTTAACACCTTCTAGCTCCTCGAATAGTACAGCTAGACTTCCCTCACTAGATAAGGTTCTAGCGTTAAACGTTGCCAAGTTCAGGTTTCTAAGGCGGCCTGTAGTCCAGAGATTTTTGGCACCCTCTGCTGCGTTGCAGATCTGACCGCCGCAGTGGTCAGTTGCCTCGCAGCTACTGGGGACTGAGGGCCGTGAGTTATTAGACGTATTCATGTGGGAGGTTGTAGCCAGATACTGCACCAGGGTGGCCAATCCTTCTCTGGTGAGGGAGTGCGTTCCCGACGGTGGTTTCCGGTGAGGCCGCGCACCCCAGGCCTCTTAATGCAGTTTCATCAACACGCGGATTTTTTTCCCGTTTGGGAGCTGCGCGGCACCGGGATTTAAACCACGGACCTCCTGCATGCGAGGCGGATGTTCTAACCACTACGCCATCGCCGCACCCGGATTGTTATGTTCTAAATGTAGGTTTCAGCGGTGTATCAGTCAAGTTTGTGGTTATTTATAAAATGTTTTAATGCAATGAGATTTGTGCTGATTACTCCTTTTTTTAAGGGTCTAGAGAGTACGGAGTTAGGCCTCCAATTAGCCTATGGGGTGCTGTTTATTAATATATTAAGCGGACAAAATTTAATATCGTTTGTGAGGTGATGTTACCAAATTAATTTTTTAGTGATTAGGCTTAATTTTGGTCACGAAATAGTTCCGGTACTATTACTCCTGTTCTGATGAAACCTGAGCGGTGACAGGTCTACAACTAGGGCTTTGCACTGTATGAGTTAGAAGTTTCCCGGTAGGTTATGAGCAAAGTTAAAAGCGATCGTAAGAGGAAAAAAAACACGTGCTTCAAGACTTTGATCTGACGGGCGTACCTTTCTCCCGAGCAGTGAGCCACCCTCCTCCTCTGAGCGAGGGAAGACGCGGGCGCCACACGTTTATCAGCGGTTCTCGTTATATTCTTTCTAACTCTGTGTCTTCCGGTTACCTTAAGCTATCAAAATTAGCCCCGCCGCGGTGGTCTAGAGGCTAAGGTACTCGGCTGCTGACCCGCAGGGCGCGGGTTCGAATCCTGACTGCGGCGGCTGCATTTCCGATGGAGACGGAAATGTTGTAGGCCCGTGTGCTCAGATTTGGGTGCACGTTAAAGAACCCCAGGTGGACGAAATTTCCGGAGCCCTCCACTACGGCGTCTCTCATAATTATATGGTGGTTTTGGGACGTTAAACTCCACATATCAATCAAGCTATCAAAATTGTTTTTACAGGGAAAAAACCGGACTGTTGTGTTTTAAAAGAAGATATTAGCTATTTTTCGGTGGCGTTTGTAGCTCCTTTTGAAAATTTGTTTTATTGAAATGAGCTTTTTGCTGATTACCACCTTAATTAAGGGCCTAGAGTGTACCGAATCGGGCCTCCTGGTAGCCTATAGGGTGCGGTTTATCATTATATTAAGCGGACAAAATTTAAATGCGTTTGCGAGGTAATATTACCAATTTAATCTATTTAGTTATTACGCCTAATTTTGATTGCGGAATAACTCTGGAACTGTTAAACCTAGCCTGATCAAACTTCAGTAGCGTCAGGTCTACCCTAAGGACTTTCAACTTTATAAGTAAGAAGTTTCCCGGTAGAATATTAACAAAGCAACAAGCAATCGTAAAAAAAAACTACGTGGTCCAACTGTTGTTGTTTTCACAGATTCACACTGTTTTCCGCTCCTAAAATTTAAAATTTTCGTTTGTAATAGCAGTATTTGTAGCGGTTGAACTCATTGTATCTTCACGAACAGATAGAGACCACTCTGACTCTCCTAGAACCAAAATTGCTAAAGGTATAGGTAGATATGTGCAGAGCTCACTTACCCGTGCTGCTGACGCGGCCGCTCCCCGATAGATCTATCCTTAACCATTACATCATGGTAAATAGCGACTCTTTCTGTCTCTCTCAGCGGAGAGCAGTGCACTCAATTTTTCAATCTTTGCTTTTCACGGGCAGTGCTTTGAAGAGATAATAGAATTGTGGTGCATACCCATGAGTAAGACGAACGCAGACGCCTGTGCCGACTCCCGCGAGCTGTCGAGCAGGCACTGGTAGATGCCTTCCTGTCCGTCTTTGACCGAGCTCAGCTGTAGCACAGAGGAGCCCAACAAGCGCACCCTGTCCGCAGCCGATGGCTGGACGGGCACCAGGTTGCGGTACCAGTGAAGCTCTCGCGCCAACACGCCAGCGCCGCCACCGGTGGCGTTGCAAGTCAACGTCACGGATGCTCCCAGAGGAACCCGCTGAAATCGGGGCTGCACGCTCACAAGTGGTGAGCCTGCACGGCCCAAGGCAACAGGGGCATGATAATTGTAAAATTATCCGAGAAGGTTTTTGGACAGTAGCGTATTTCTGACGATATCTCGAGTAACGGCGCTAGATAGTCAAGTAGTGCAGACGATAAGGCTACGAGTGGGTTACTTGCTGGTACGTAAAACGGAGCCTATATAATAATAAAGGTGAAGTTTACGTTTTGTTAGATATCGTGGATCTACAATATACAAGTATTCGGAGTGGCATGTGTTACTTCTACAGCTTCGTTGATTGTTACACAAAGCTTTTTGTGGGATAATTCAGTAAGCTGAAGTTCCTTCTAATTAAAACCTATCACCCGCGAAGAAACACCACATTGCAAAAGAAGAACGTTCATTTTTCTCAGTCCTGTGAATATTTGACTGTTCTACTAACACAGTACTGGAGCAGCTCAATAGTTGCACGTTTGTAAGATCTCCGACGGGAGTCTGAAACATGGGGTCTGAAAACGCGCCGTACTGCGCGTATTGGTGTTGACAACAGGTTTCAATAGTCAGAAGCCCGTAGTTATGGCAATGTAGAGTACACTGACCTCTGACATTAACAGTCACGTACACTCGGTCCTCGCCGTAGGTGTTGTTCACAAGGCACACGTAGCGACCCGCGTCTTGAACGTGTGCAGGCCCGAGTGACAGGGTGCCTCTAGACGACGACGCATGTCCCTGCTGGTGACTGCCACCTGTGGACGATGATTGAGATCCGCGCGTTGGCGCACCCAGCAGGGGCCTCATGTCTGCGCCGGACTGCCGAAACCAGTGGTAAGCTGGCAGTGGCATCCCACGTGCCGCGCAGCTGAGCGTCACTAGCTGGCTTTCTTCTACCGTGACTTCCTTCGTCCAAGAAATCACGCGTGGAGCTTCGGACTTTCGGGGACCTAGGATGAAATATGTAGAACGGCTTGAGGCTTGATTGCATGTGAGCACTTCGACATAAATCTGTCTAGCTTCGTAAAAGGTTTCCTAAGTGGAAATGGCTCCAGCCACAGTTTAAAGCGAGATTAATGTTTTGGGACCTATTCGATCTCTTTCTCTGGGGCTGACTGTGTTGGTCACGCAAGCATTGCCGTCTCTTGTCATTCCCTTGAGAAATGCACCGTGGTTGTCCCGAAACGTCGCGTTTTCTCTAAACTGTTACTAGAGCCATTCCAACTTGGTAAGACTTGATTGCAGTAATTATGCTCTGATAAAAGAACAAGAAAACACCAGGCCTGCACGGAACGCGCAGCACAACCACAGCGAAAGCTGGAACAGTGACCTTTCTAGAGCCTCATTTAGCACTTGGGCTTCTAATACAGGCGCTCTCGAATGGTACCTACTACATTATGCATCATGATATATTTTGTGTTGCGAGGAAGCGTTCGCTATCCAATCAATCGTACATTTTTCAAAAATTTGTGGTACCCACTACGTTATGTACGCTTTGTTGATGCCGTGGCTGACGACGATGGGAAATTACACCTGATGCTGTTGTAATGAGTTGGATCATTCAAAAACCCACTGGTGCCGCAGTTAGCATTTTTTCTTGCCTGGTTGTTACTTGACTGCTCTAATACATTTCATCGCAAATGTGAAAGTGATTCCTCATCGCAGGGATCCCTGAATAGGTCATCACCGGCGAGGCTTAGTGGTAGAGTCTTGGGCAGCCACACAGAAGGTCCGGGCTTCATTGCCATTCTGCCCTTGGTGAATAGTTTTTTATTTATTTTTATTTGAAGCGATAATTTTTATGGACACTGGCGGTGACGGCGGGCAACTACAGGGCTGAAATCGGCCCTTTTTATATTCCTAAAATAGCTTTCACCATAAAAAACAATAAAAAGCTACCTTTGTCTGCTTTTAAACGTGCTATAGAGAAAGAAATCCTTTATATAATAAATAAGTAGGTAAATAACAAATTACGCATTTCCAAGGCTACATTTACATAAGGCCATAAGAAGACATGCTTCCCTAAAACAAATAAATACAACCTATGATGCGATCAACATTCGGCAGTGGCCTTTTCTAGTGTATCCAAGAAGTGTCATTTTCGGTGAATCAGTATTGCGCGCAAGTGATTTATGCCAGAAAGTCGTAGTTATGTCGTAGTTACCAGTAGAGCTCCAGCAGACACTCCCAGGATTACACTGGAGACGGAGATGACGCAGAAACTGTGCAGAAAAAGACTGCTGCCGTAGATCGGTCCATGGAACGCATACTGCGGGTGCGTACCCATCAGCGGCTTGTTGAATTTTAACTATACTAATTAGTTTGACTGTTATCTCATAAATACCAAACGTGCATCAAAACTACAAATTACACCTCTGTTTTGGCTTGACATTACTGCGTTTGACAAAAAAAAGAACGGGGTTGTGGTGGCTTCAGTGTTGCAGCAGGCGGGGCCTACCAAACAAACAAATAAATAAAAAAACGCGTACGTAAACGAAAAACAAAACAAAAACAACAACCCTTCATCCCATATATCATGTCTTTTTCGTGGCATCAATCACACTCATTTCATATAGTGTTTGCAGAAGTAAAAAACTTTGCAGCCAGTCGTTGCGTTGCAACGCTATGTTCTGTTGACAAACACTTAGCGCCTGTGTGTGGCCCGTCTTTCTCAGTCCGTGTTTTTTCATAACCTATAAAACTTCGGCGTAGTCACGGAAGGGTTTTCTTCAGGACTGGTGAAGTTCTTTGCCCCGTGCCGTAAAACGCCATGCCCGAAGAATTCCCGAAGAACCCGAAGTTATTAAGTACCTACACAGACCCTGTCGTTGGAATCTCATCTATGGGCCCAATATAACACACGTAGGCGTAGAATCACCTATATCTACGCCTCTCATACTTTACCTTTTTAGTGCCGCAACAATGACAGCCCCGCACGACAAGCCGCACAGAAGCGGGAAACGCAAGATTCTATAGCATGCCTCCCCGTTGCCTGCATGGGGAGGACTAGAAATACGGGCGTAATTTAATTATGGACAGCATAGCAGTGGGGCTATTCGCGACAGCGCGGAAAACTTCTCGCGAAACTAATTAACGAGTGCACTGCTGTGTGTCGATTCCGGTATAAACGGCCATTCTCGTAAACAATAAGAAAAAAGAAATCAAGTGCCAGGATGCCCCTATGCATCAAGAGCAGGAAAGCGTAGTTATTGTCGTCAAGCGAAAAGGCGTTAGGAAATTCGGCACAATACATGTATTGGAAGGATGTATGTTTATAGAGCAGTGCACGAGATGATTAAGGGGAGAACCTTTTGCGGCGTTGAACGCGGTTCCAGCTCGTTGGGAAGGACCTTACAGGCACATGCGCTAATTACGAGAAAATTTCGTATCCTTCGATAATCCGATAATACTCTAGTGCCCCCCTCCTCGCTCGACGGCCACGTTTGCGCTTGACCCATGAGGCAGTGCCCCAGACGTATATTTGTCGCCGAAATTACCCATCGTTATCTCCTTGTTACAAAGAGTGGGGCGCGGAAGCGTAATATAAGGTCAAGGAAGTTGTGCGTGCACGGACTAATCAAGTATTAGTAGTCCCAATAATTGTACAAAAGAAAAAAAAGTGCGGTTCGTAGGAAAAATTTGAAATAGGGAGACGTCTGGTGTTATCTGTAATCATACACATGGACACGTCCCGCAAACAGAACCAATATGGGAAGGACTAAGCTGTATGGAAGACAGCAGAGATGAAAAGAAAATGGTAAAAAAATTAGAATGGAGGGAATCAAGAATTGGGAAGAATCCCCTGTAGTTAGCTGCAGGGCGAATCCGATGGGAAGAGGGACGGCGAGTGACTGCGTTTCGCTCGATTGCCTCGGGAAAACGCGACCCGCGATGCGAGCAACAGGAAAGGAGAAAGGAAATAATGAAGAAGGAAATGCTTACAGGAAGCGTCGCAGAAGCGAACCACCATCAAAGGGTCGTAACGCTCGCGCCCCTTTTTCCGCGACACTGTACAGTGAACCGTGAACCGCAGCGTACCCGAGAAAAGTTTCAGGAAGCGCTGGCCGGAAAGGAGACGTGAGAAATGAGGAAAAAGAGGAAGAGAAAGAGGATTGATAAAAAAACGAAGAGGTGACGAAAGCTGGAGTGCGATGGAACGAGGGTGAATGTCGTCGTTGTCACCCGCGTCATTCGATTTTCCCTCGCATCTGACCACCCACGTTTCGAATCTCCTTTTTTTGTTATCTTAGCTTTGGCTTAACTCATCTTCAGCTATAGCGAGCTTCGCACAGGCAGCAGTGTTTTTGGCAGCGGCATCGAGAGAGAGAACAGCGCGATCCGCGTTGAATTCAATGCGATTTCACTGCGGCTGCGGTGTCGAGTTTAAGCGCCGAGAGCAGCGATGGGAGAACAAATGGGGAAGCGAGAAAAAAATTCAGGAAGAATAGGTCACGTGAGGCAGATGAGAAACGGGGAGAGCGAGCGCGATTTCGATCGTTCGCCAGAATCCACATATACTAGTACAAAGCCAGTGAACGCGGTGTATAACTGAAGGTGGATGCGCGACAGACAGTGATCAGCGTAGTCTTTTTCTCCCCCTTCTCCTTTCACTCGCCTCCACAGCCCAGAAACATTTGCGGCTGAAAGAGCACCGGCGCCCGGCGACTATACAGCCTCGATCGCTGTCCTTCAGCTCAGAAACACCGTCTCTCTTGGCGCGGTCGAAGAGTCGTTGGCTGGTCGATCGGTGCTGCGACGCGCAACGCCTCCCTCTCCGCTTTCCAACGCCTCTTTTTTTGTTACACGTATAAAAAATACCAGGGATATACTTTCGGTGTCTTTTGCTCATCGGAACCACGAGGCAGGTCGTACATCAATCGCCGGACCGGGGTGCAATCATGTAGACCGCTCTTTCAATTTCTTCGCTCGCCGCCTATTGTGAAGAAATGCTCGACGATGACGCCATCATCTTCCATGTCGGCGAAAGTTTCCAAGTTTGGAGGTCCTCGGACAAGCACTTATTACTGCGGAGCATAGCCGTGATCCGTTATTTCTTTGAAGAACTTTATCCGCACCGCGTTTCAAAAATAGCACCGGTTATGACTGCGCTCCTGGAATTAAGATGGGGTGCACTGGGACTAGCCTGAAATTAAATTGCGTTAACGATGGGGTTAACTCAGTATCAAAAGTTCATAGACCACCAGGCATGAAAAAATATTGAATTTCCTAGGTGAGTGCATACGCTCGAACTGCACCGTACAAACTATTAGCACAGTTTGGAACCGGATGGAGGTCTAACTCATACCCCTGTCACACGGCCACCACTAAACTCCGTTGAACACCGTCAACGTAAATCTCCCCTAGGTGGTTCGACGGAGAAGGAGTTGTGGCAGTGTCACACGGCAATGAAAAGGTTGTAACAGTTGGCGCGAGGGAGCTCAGCTGGCGCTGTTTGATTTTCGGAAAAGTATTCTAATTTCATCTCTATTGATTTTTTGTGAATCCTCGTTCTAGGGTTTTTACAAAAAATCCTATTAAGGAGGTAAGAGGCTAACAAACCATAAAAATATTTTCAAATAAAAACGAATTCGCTAAATGTAGCGATGCTGCTAGTGACGCTGGCCACATTGTGCTTTTAGTTGTTTTGTTGCCTGTGTTCATGTTTGTGTACGAAAGTTCTTATGCTTCCTTGCCTCGTGAGCGCACATTTTGTGTTCTTCAGCCACGAGTGACACAGCGACGACCACAACCACACGCATGGACGAAATATTTTTCAATGGCGCCGGCCGGCCCGACTCGCGAGGCACCACGTGCGAGGCACGGAGTGTAGAGCATCGTTGTTGAGAGTGAGTAAACTCTGGCGGGCGTAAATATATGTAAACAAACACACGTTGTGAATGAGTACTACAACGAAAGAACGTTTAAGATTGCCAAAATGTATTATTCTTTCACTGCGGTTACTTAGTGCTCGAAATTTTTCTCTGACCTCTAGACTGCTTGGGACGAGAGCACCTCGTTTCGCTGCGAAGGGAGATCGTTGAACGTCCTTCGCGAAACGCTCTGTTTACCTTCGTTTGGGTAAGGGTGGCCGTCTGACATGGATCGCATCTTCATTGTCGTAAAGACGAGGGAGTTAAACGGTCTTCGCGGGTGCCCGTGTGACAGGGGTATCAGACTTGCCTGCCGAAGCAACAAGAGCATTCAGCTTTTTTCAAAAGTCTCATGGTCTGTAAACTTCTTAGTTTAACTCTGCACTTATCTGTGAAGTGATCACCCGGGGCAAACAAATAAAAACTGGACACATATTCATACCAACCTAATAAAATAGCTTAGTCCCTTCAAAGAAAAACGTGTAGGGTTACTTTCGTGTTATCTCGACCAAAATATGTGTAATAAATAATGCTACTCACGTTCTTATTCAGCTGACAGCTTTTTTAATCAGAGAGATTGTCCTGGAGGAAGAATTTACAAAGCCTCTTATTCGAGGACGCTTTTTGCCATAACTAGCCCGACTTTGCTAACCATAGGCCCACAGTCAAGATTAGGTTGAATTTTCTCTTGAAAGAACTCAACAAAGCCCCCTTTTGCGTGTCAATACACGTCTTAATCGACAAAACGAACGTGGAGCAGTGCTTCGACTTTGTAATCAAAGAATTTTTGTTTTCTTCCTCCATACCTCATTTAATATCTTACTTTCTATTGATTGTGGCTAGCACAATGGTTTTGCTTATATTCAAAGCTTAGCAAAAATCTCGTCACACTAACCAGGAATTCCTAATGATGAGCTAGGTTTTATTATCGGCATTGCTTTAGCAAAGGTACTATTGCACTTAATCAGTTGACTGTCAAAGCAGTCGGCTTGGAGGCTGAGTTTTTTTTACCAGTATCATGACCCAAACGTATTCATGACTGGTGCAATCTACCTTACGAACGCACAACTGGCTGTAAAGATTAAGCCCGCTGCACTCTCACCACGCAGTAAAGACCTCCACGTGCACTCACGACGGTCGGAACCTGATTTGTTGAATGAATAGGTTTCTTATGATTAAGCCAGTTTACAAGCGCCATAAACGCAAGGTAAAGTCCGGGTGTGCAAGAGCGAAGTGTCGCCACCTCTCATGTCGCTTGCGTCTGCTGAACTGCTTTCACCGTGCGTCACAAGGCATCGTTCGTTTATTACCAGTATACGAACGACTTTCGCGCACTTTCGACACAGTGAAAGATCACTCACCCTGAAGTATGATTCTGGCAGGCCTCGTGTTTGCTTTTGTAGCGTTCGTGGTGTGGTCCAGTACTTGGCACCGGTAGGAGCGCTCAGCGTCCCTTTCATCCACGTCATGGATGTAAAGTTCGCCGCTCGGGTATAGCGCATACTTCCCTGCAAAATGGTGACAATAAGATGGTTGCTGTAACAAATCCCGTGCAAGTTAACCACTGAAGAAGATACTAAGCTGCGAGATATAGGACAGCTTCAAGCTGAGACACGTTATTGCATGTTCAAGTTTGATTCCTCGCATTGCATGCGACAGCTCTAGGTGTGCGGGCGGTCACAAAATAAATAGAACACCGAAGATGTGGCTGCTCCTCAGTGGCGAGTGCCTGTGAAAAAGTAGTTCCAGGTTGCGTGCATGCGTGGTATTCCTAGTCATCTCGCCTCCTCGCTACCCACTGCGTCTAATATGTGTTGCCTTCTTCCAAAGAACAGAGAACAGAGCAGGAGTTGAGAGATTCCGCTCAATAGAGCGGAAGCACGCCTTAGCCTACAGGCCCCGATATCACGGACATGTTTGGGGCAGCATAAAGAGGGCAGCAAATTTTTGAACGCAAGCAAACGTTTGTCTAGACACATGAGGGAACGAGGCTTGCTTGTCTGCTGTGGTGATTCAACGCACGAGCAGATCGTGGCTGTGTTTTTCCGCAGTTGTCCGTGGTATAGTCAGGGGTAGCATACCGAGCCCTCCCCCCCCCCCACTCCCCCATCCACCTCTTCCTACCCAAAATTGTCTTGGCACGCAGACTACAAATGACACTAGACTATATACACCTATCTGGAACCTATTTCGAATCAAATTGGTGCTTTCCACTCCATAACACGAAAACATTTCTGCCTATGCCCCTTGCGGATGCACTCCGCCGACCAAGGGCGAACTGTCCGATGCTCCTAATTGTCTTGAAGATGCCTGTGCACTCATACCACTTCATAAAATTCGCTGGCAATAACATTTAGTGAGAGATTACAGCGAAAAACGTAAAGCCATATTGGTATCTCTCTATACAACTATTGCCTAAACCCACGCTTACTCTTTCAATGTCCTCTATCCCGCGTTGCAGGGAAACTATTTTTAGGTGTCGCATGAACACTCCTTGTACATATCATTCACTCTTTGTAGCTCGTTGGCGTGGAGCAGGGTATACAGCTGAACGTGCAAATACGATTGAGTGTCGCCATCACGTTATCGAATGGTTAGAGCTTATAATTGTTGCTCCGACATTGAGACAGAGGACATAAAAAACAGGCTTCCCCTTTCTTCGGTTGATTTGCCGCGTTAGAAAAATACAAACTACGCTGGCACCGTAAGGAGTTCAATGTTGTAGTTGCCACGCCATCATCGCATGTCAAGGCAGTGTGCTGCGCATGGCTTTTCATGACAGCACAGTGTAATTACACGTGAATACGAATGTAAGGACAGCCGCTTGAGCGCTTGGCTGCCAAAACTTAACAAAATAGTTACTTAGTTAAGCTAAGCCTTAGTTGTACAAAGTAGTATACGGTCGTGTTGTGCCAGCAACATTGTAGAAATAATGAGCAGCCTTTTTTCCGAAAGATCAGCCTTATATGAAGATTTTCGAGTGCTGTATTGCAATAAATGAGAGATTAGGGTTACTACCATAGAAAGAGGGCCCCGAGTACGTGACTTCTTGCATAAAGTCGAAAATTTCTTAGAAGTTACACGCACTCTTCTGCACGTGTTCACAATAATAAACACTTAAATTCAACCTAACTAAGAAGATTACGTACTATAAATATTCATGAAGCGCGGTACCAGCTTCTGTAGTAATTGACTTTCAATTTTACGGCAAAAGCATCGCTTTCTCTTGAGCTTCCTCTGCAGGTTGTTACAGATTGTTGCTCAACATTATACGGTAGTTTAATTTGCCATCGCAGTCTGAACGTGCTGTACGGCTTACGCCGAGACGATCAAATGTGCACTCACAACTTCTCTATAAGTGTACATATAGCGCCACTTACGAAATGAGCTCTGTGTGGCGTCAATTCAGTGTTAAGTGTGCAATGTCACCTCTTTAACTGTGTATACTTCATCCACGTATCTACGGTACACTTTACAGGCTCAGACATGTGGCGAAATGTCTTTAAAGCTGCATCTCCCGAGGCAATACATCATCTGATGGAGGGGCATCTGGGGGAGAAGAGCAGCTGCGCTGCCCAGCGCAAGCCAGTTGAGTTATAAATGAAGTGGTGTCATCGTATAGCACATCAACTCAACGGTTGCATTTCTAGAAAGTCTCCTCTATCAAAAGCTTCATGCCCTTCGAGGTTGCCCCGACTGGTTGTTTTTCTGTTATTTTGTGATGCTTAACTCCTTTATCATTCAAGGTCACGACAGCACTTTTGTGCACGCATTAGTACGCAAGGTTACATCGTCACTATGCTGAAGATACACATTAATCACGCACGCATGGTATATATAGCTGTGCAAACTTAATTTATTTTTTCTTCAAGTGTGACATGTTTGTACCGGTGGACGCTGATACACGTGTTGTGACGTGGTGCAAGTCACACATAGATTGAGGAGGACTTTCTCAAATACTTTCAGGCTACACACTAATAAGATGGCATGCGGAAAGATAATAGTGTAGCGCATTCCGGGAACGACACGAAAAGCACAGCTTGTGCGTGCTGTAACTCAAGTTCAAATTACCGTTTCATTATATACGCAAACAAGATTTCGATGACTGAGCTGTGTGCTTGCCACAATTGTTGTACTATGAGTACTTGCAGAGTATATAGTTGTCCAAATATCTAAATAGTATGCACGAGTGGCAGTTCTCTCTGTGGGCCTTCGCCTTATGGAAAGCACGCACCCACATTGTAATTTTTGCAACATTGTTTCATCATATGACACTTTCGGACACTAAAGTTGCCACTTCGCACGCTAGTTGAACATTTGGGTGGCTCTACAGGTTTACTCAATAATCAGGTAACTGGTTCGGCTGATGCACTATTGACAGTCAAAGTTACGTGGAGACATCAACTATAGGTATATGAAGCAGGCTCATTACCTGACTAAGATGCCACAGTTTCACCGAAATGGGGAAGCATTGCGTGGGTGCTGATAAGTTGCCATTTTATTCGGAGTAAGTCTAGCGACTGACTACTTCAGCATCCGATTTGGCGTAAGTAAAAAAAAAACGCTGATTTAAGGAAGCGTAGCTGGTGCAGCGAGCGAAACAACCCCCACGTTGTTTATGAATTCAACGTGCACTGAGAGGTGAGACCACAGCACGGACAAATATGAGCAGTCCGAAAATTCCTGTCAAGTAGGCAGTGTGAGAGCACGCGCAGCTGTTCAAAGAACGCATTTAAGAAGCAGGAGAAGAAGTATTGTGTGCCATGGTGATAGTAAGGGTGCTAAGGTATAAGTCGTATTGGTACCACATGAGCCGACCGCTATTGAACGCGCACCCTTATTACCTTAAGCTGTACCCTATACAGATTTTTCGGGGAAGAGATCAATAGCGCCAGTACGTAGGCACGATATTAAGCTGTGTAAGTGTTACCCTCCGCTGCCTGGTCGGCACGCTATTTCGCCATTTCGATTGTCGGTGACATTTTTTTTCTTTGGCCGAAGATGAATGAACTGACAGACGGGGTTTCGAACACTCGCTAACTAATGCAACATGATAAAACAAAACCTCCATTCGTTCTCCAACGTAAGGTCGTTGACGCACGTTCACTTTGGTTACTGCTCCCCATTTGTAACTTGCGGGTTTTGTTGGTATACACTTGTTTGTATGTAGCTGCGCATGCAATATTTTATTAATGTGCATACTGGTAACATCATCGCTACGGTGTTTCATTCATCACATTTCAATAAAAGCTAAACGCAAGATCCCTCGTTTACTGTGTGATTCTAGCGCACAATGAAAACACACACACACACAAGCCGGTTAAAGTTACACACAGTACACCAGTGTTGTATAACGTCATACACACACCATAATTTTTTTTCAGGTGAACCTCCGATATTGTAAGATGCTTTGTGCATGTCCAATCTGCATATTCTGGCCTGGTTTTCAGTGGCACGTTCACCCATATAAATAAAGCAATGTTTTATGCCTATGCAGTGCATCTGTGTATGTGTATAACAGTTTCTAAGGGCAGTAGTTGCAATGCACGCGCTAAAAGGTAGAAAGAAAGAGCAATAACGGATGTGCTTGTTTTTGACCATGTTGTTATTGTGGAAGCCGTCGAATCAGCAAAAGTTTCTGAAACAACGTTGACTGCTTTATGAAGTTTTTATTATAGGGAAGCAGTTTTTTTTCGAACCTCCCGGCGTTCCCCTGGCGATGACTGCTGCTTCTCCCTAGCAATTGTGTCCCTGATAAGTCTCTGTCTCATCCGAAAACTGAACATGAGCATATGACATTTGTAAACGCAGGAATCCGGCTGGTCTTCGCCAATCCCTGTAAGCTTTTTTTTTGCGTTCGAATCTGAGCTAAGGTTTTGTCAAACATAGTAACTAAACGATACCTGACAGAACAAAAGAAGAAACAGCGAAAAGGTGTCACACTGGGCAATACTATATCTTTATGCTTCAAAATAAAACTTCACTATATGTAGGTTCCCGTAGAGCGCGTTGGTTTAAGTCCTTTGCTTTTTTCTTGTTAAGCAGAAAGAAATGTTTTTCAATGAAGCTGTCGGAGCTACGCATTGAGACGCTACAAAGCGTATTGCTAGTTCTGAAGCTATATGTCCAAAGACTGACAATCATGAATTCTGAATCAAAGACCTCACTAAACGCGTCTTTAGGGTATAGGGGCGAAGCTTTTTATAACGGCACCCGTTCGTCGCTCGTAACCGTTGCAGTGTGTAACAAGTATAACATTTTGACGTCCAAGGTGGTGCCGATGAGAGATTTCTTTTGTGCGTTGTTGAACAATAGAATTTAGTGCTCAATGTACATGCCAATGGCTGTTAATGGGAAATGAGAGACAGGAGCATCCGGCTTTTAGTTGACGCGCACGCTACGATCCCCATTAGCAGCCATTGACATGTACATTGAGCACTATCTGACAAGAAAGGGTTGCTACATTATACTCGATGGGTGTAACCTCCTTGGTTTTAGAAAGGTTTAGCGAGCGTTGGGCCGCAGTGCCATGAATACAGGGAACTAGTATATACCATGAACTCGAGGTGGTTAAAGGTGGGAAGTAGACCCGAAGCGCAAGCCATAAGAAAGTGTACGTGTGCCACCTCTCGTTTTGTCCTTGGAATGTCCGCTAGATGGCGGTGCTTCTATATGGAGAAAATATGATGAAAAGATGCGAGATGATGGTACTTGGAGTGTTGAATAGATGGACGAACGGACACACAGACAGATGCATGGATGAACGCATGAACGGACGCAGGGGCGGATGCATAGACGAACGCAGGCGCGGACGCACGAACAGACGCACGCACGGACGGGCGGATGGATGCATGGATGGTCACAAAGACAGACGCATGGATGGATGGAAGCAAGAACGAATTGACGGACGAATGCTTCGCCCCACTCTCCGTCATTCACTCCGTGGATGTGCTGCCATTTTTTTTGTCATGAACGTAAAAAAATGATTTGATTTTAACAACTTTATGTGCACGTTCTCATTCGCACCTTTCTGTTAAAAAACACGGATACAAATTTTCCCTATCATAACCTCCCCTGCGCTTCGCCATATCCCGTGAAGCTAATGCATCTGATAATGAGCCTGCTCAACTTAGTATTAAAATTTATTCCCGAGACACTGTTACATCCCTATAGTGTCTTGCTGTCTTCTGTATCCTTGCGGGTTTTTCAAAGCAGAGATCACAACATTTCATAATCAAAGAACTTCATGTAATATGACGAAAAGTGGTTCATGTGTGAAAAAGCTCAATTACCCGTAGTCTCTTACAGTGGCGCACATTACATTCAGTAAGTTGCATCACAAGTTGCAAACTAATAATAAACAACTTTTTTGGTACTTCTCCTTCAGTGAATGCAACAGGGAAAAAATTAAGATATTTCGTTAACAGCTACTGAGAACTGCTTCCTTGATTTACCATCACAAGTCACAGCTTTAGGGACAGCTGCAGTCATACTACAGCCTCTTTTAAGGCTGGGAGCGATAAAAATAGTTAAATATCTAAAGCCGCACATACATCGAGTACAACGTGAAATGTGCTCTTGAGAAGTTTTTATATTTTTTGACGGTACAAGGTGATTCGAAAGAAAAAATTCGCTGTACAAAACACAACGGTCGCGAAGTCCGTTGGAACGCAAATAAATCGCTCGCGCGAACACGCTTCGCACCTTTAATTTTCGTGAGCCGAAAGAAAGATAGACAAATCGCTGAACATTGCGCATTATCTACCACCCTTTTAAATTATTCTACTTTCTCGACTCGCTTTTACTCTTTCATCTGCTCTCACTCTCTTCCGCTGGCACATCCACGAATACACTCGCGAAAACGTTAATTTTTCTGCGTATCACTAATTGCTTTTCCTTTGCTACTTTCATTTTTAAACACGCGTCACGTACACACCACACCGTGTTTCCGCTTAAGTGGCTTCAGCCTTTCGCCGCTGCGGCGAAGACCAAGTGAAGCACAATGAGATAGCCAAGCGGTGCGACGCGGGGCTAATCTCTTTTCTCCATTTCTTTCGCGCATGCCTCAATTTCCCGGCGTGCTACTTTTAACCCTTCATCAACGCTGCCATTCCCATTCCCTCTTTCTTTTCATCTGTTTACTTTGTTCTTTTCATTGTCTGTTAAATTCACAATCTTTCTCCGTGCCTGCATGGCATTGTTCCTCTTGTTTTCTTGATAGTTTTTTTCTTTTTTTATTTCAATGAGTTTTGCCGACGACGTGGGCATTTGCGAGGCTCAACTGCGGTGCGAACATCTGCACCGGGCAGCACGTTTGCTCCTCTAGTTTCATTTTAGGTTTCTCGGTCCACGCAAAACGTTTGTTCTTTATTCGTTGCTACTTTGCGCATGATTAATGCTATTACAGTAACGTTTTCGAAGATGTCTCTTGTTCATTTCATTTTTTTAAACACAAGAAACAGGGAGCGAAACTACAGGATGATTCTAACGTGTTAAGCTTAGTCTTTCGGGCTCTTCGTTACAGTGAGCTTATCAAGGCGCCCTTTGGCGCTAACTCATGTATGGTTGTGCATTAAATTTATTCTTTGAACAAGAGTGATGCGTATCTCGAGTCTAAAATAAGTACGCGGCTAATGGCGAAGGTTCATCGCAGAATTTCGTGACAGCAAAGCCGCTGCTATACAGCACATATTCTTAAGACACGTGGAGATAAAGAGTATGTATTTTCAATGCCCAGTGGCGCCAAAAACAGCACTATTAGCAAATCACAAAGAGGCACAAAGTGCACCGCAATCGAAGGTCATTACACTATATAGGGTCAGCATAACCACGAGCATAACATATTGAATTGACCGCCACGCGTAAAGGTTAGACTAAACTACAAGTTATGTCCGGCTTCACTTCTCCTGGACAAAGACAGTGCTCGAGAAATCTAAAATATATGTGGCTCAATTGCTTAATCGAAGGTTTCGTGGTTTAGGTGTGCGCCAAAGCACACCAAATCATAAATTTTCTTGTGGGACATGAAGTTGTTCTTGACAAATTCTTCTGCAACTATGCGTGAACTTTGAAACGTCACACGTGTCTAGGGGCTAAGGTATAAAAAATGCTGACCCAATCAAATTTCTGCCATCACGTTGCATTTCGATGAAGGTGAAATGCTTAGACGTAAGTGCGCGTTAAAATACCCCGGGTGGTGAGAAGATCTGGAGCCCTCTATTATACGGTGTCCCCAATATTTCTATTGTGGTTCTGAGACGCCAAACCCAAAAAATTATGGTTGTTAGCTATCTACATATTCCCGTGGATTGCATCCCGTGTTGCACTGTTGGATAAAAAGTAATAGTGGTACTACACCTCGCCGTAGATGACTATATGAGGATGTGGTGTTCAAAGGACGCCTGAAAACCATACGGCTCTTGTTCATTCTAAGTTTATGCGGTAAAACATGCAGCGGAAGTGCGACATCGAAAGGACATCTGTTATTCCGTTCAGAAAAGGTATTGCTAGAAGGGATGTTAACGATACTTAAGGTAAAGTTTTATCATACTTATATCGCCCTTTCGGTTGTGGACTACACTTTCATTAGTGTTTGAATTGTGATCGTATTTACTCAAGGTATACTCTAATGTAGTTTCGTTGCTATATCGGTCCGGTGTTGTACGGGTCGCGGCTGCTTCAATTGCGACAGTGGTGGCCTCATTATGGTGAGGAATCAATGCAGATATCTCGTGCGCTGTGTAATGGGCGCAAGCTAATGAAATCCCGGGGCCCATAGTTACCCCACAGTACACCTTCCTACGCTGTGCTTCGTGATCAGATTGAGGGTAGCCTACCTAAACCCATTCATCTTCGTGCATATTTTCAATTAAGTTAAGCATGTCGTGAAAAGTTCCGCCCATTGCCAATTGATAACATCTCGTGTTATTGGCAAGATGTATTATTTTGCCTCATTAAGACCCAATCATTCTAACTCGTAACCGTTACCAAGAAAACATCTGGCGTTCTTCTGTATATGAACATGTTAGTTAACTAACAGAAGTTAACTGCTGTAAGCCACACGAGTATAAAGACACAGAACGCATGAACGGACGCAGGGGCGGATGCATGGACGAACGCAGGGGAGGACGCACGAACAGGCGCACGCACGGACGGGCGGATGGATGCATGGATGGTCACAAAGACAGACGCATGGATGGATGGAAGCAAGAAGCATGCCCCGTATGGAATCCACACAAGCAGGGAGAAATCGATAGAATTGAGGCCATTCAAAAAAAAAGCTATCAGATTTATTTGTAACCGCCATGATCGCTACTTTTCACCTTCTCTTGCTCTGTCTTCTCTTGAACTAACCACATTACGCATGCGCCGTCTAAAGGATTCTATGAAATTGCTTTACTGTTTTATTAACTCGGTCTATCGCATGTCCCACAATACCTACATCTCATTTGCCTCGCCGTCCACAACTAGAAGTAATCACCACCTTATTATCAAGCCTTACCATTGTCGAACTAACACATTCAAATTCAGTTTTTTTCCTTTCACTGCCGAAATGTGGAATCAACTGTCCGGTGATATTCGCTCCCTTCCGCTGGAAAATTTTTACTTGCCCTTGCTGATTTGCGTTAAGTGTTCTTTTGTTTTATTGCTCTGTTGACCTGTTTGTTTGTTATTGCAAATGCTCACTCCTGCCATAGCCCCAAATTGGGGGCTGCAGTATGTATAAATAAATAAATAAATAAAATAAAGGAGAGGAAAATTTTAACGTGTTCTAGCTAACATGTTTCTGTTAACTGTCGATTGCACAGCACGTTCTCGCTTTACCGAAACACTAATATTATCTATAAAGAACTCATGGTAAGCCAGAACACACGCATTACCAAAGCACCAATGGCGACCCCTGAAGGATATCACATGTAACTGCTGTGACATGATACATTTTGACAGCCACTGCTGCGACCTGCATAATCATTTATAAGTTATTAAGAAACTATATTGAGTTTCAGGTAAGAACATATCTAACATGGAAAGCTTTGTGAAAATTAGCCGAGGCGATGTAGCTAATATGGAAAAACAGGCCTTCACATTTTTGACGTCACACTGTCGTCTGTGCATGGGTCGCAGTTTCTGCGCGAAAATCACGCACGTAACCTTGGTATCAACTTTTTTTGTGCTAACGAGCGCATAATTTTGAAATTGCCACCTAGCAGTGAAGAATGATTTCTCAATCTACACGGATATGCTGCTTCATTTTATTGTGTTTTTTTAAGGACGCTTTCCTCAGAGTGATCTTAGTGCTGTGGGGGACTTTTGGGTAGCATGAATAATAAAAGAAAGTTCTAGGTTTTTATGTGATTCTCACCTTGCGTCTGAATTTCGGAAGTGATGAGGTACTTGTCGTCTCTGAGCCATGATAGCACACTTGTGTAGTCCTTGGCCGCCGCTGGCTGAATCTGGCATGTCAGCACGGCCGTGCTCCCTCTTGTGGCAAAGCCGTCGTGCACGTTCACCTCATACTCTTGCTGGATCACTGCGAAGACAAACGAAATCTTTTTAGAAATATACTTGACACTTTAACTACATTTTCTAAAATCTTGTACGCAGTGTTATAGGAGCTAAGTGGTTCTTTAGAGGAATGCATACTATGCCGGGACTACATATACAGTATAGAGATGGGACAGCAACTCGCATGGCGTCTGTACGGTCATCACAGCGGGTGTTTATGGCGCAAGCTACGAATTGTAATCACATGCTACAATCTCTAATGATTAGAGTCCCGTTTAATTTTGCACCACCTTGGATTCTTTCTTGTGCACTCATGGACATGTTAACTATGACTGGATTCACATCAGCACTTGCTAGACTGTCCCAAGTACATTTCACGTCAATTGCAACCACGTTAGACGCTCTGTTTGCTCGACTAAAAGATAACTTTTGCACTAGCGAATATAGTCGGACTAAATATAGGAAGTCGGGAAAGGCACCTACTACACGATCGAAGCATGCTGGCTGATCGACTTCACGACTAAAGATATAGCCTCGCGCATGCACGTGTTTTAGGGGCGAAGCTCCTTAGGGCGTGGGCTGTGCGTCTCCTGTAGCCTGTATGTAGCCACCTCTACTTTAGTTCTTGCAGTGTTCACTAGATGGCGGTACCATCCACTGTATCTAGCCACCTCTAGTTTAGTTCTTGCAGTGTTCACTAGATGGCGGTACCGTCTCCTGTATGTAGCCACCTCTCGTTTAGTTCTTGTAGTGTTTACTAGACGGTGGTACTTGTAGCTGATGATGAAAAGATGCAAGATGTTATAAACTAGAAAGCGGTACATGTAGTTGATGAAAGACGCGAGATCTTATAAAATAGAAATGATGTCACATATGGCGCGTGTCATTGGTTGAAGGCAATCGTTCGATTTAGTGCGGCGACGTACGCTAGGGGGAGCGATGTAATAAAATCGAGTGGTCAAAATGTACAGAGGATTCATGGTTTACCAGGTTTACCTCCGGAGCTTCAACCACTAATCATCATTCACTTCGTGGATATGGCGGAATTTTTTTGAAGGTGGGTCACCCGCCATCCTGCTCATAACGACAGGCTATAGCGTGCAACTATTGGAGCAGACAATACGTACATGTGTCTGTGGGGCACAAATGACGCGGACTTATAAAATTGTATCCGATTATATAGACCATGACCATCAATGGAAACGCGCCTACACATATAGTTTTTAGGACACCAATATTTGTGACGTGCATTCAGTGAAATACATCGATAGTTTTCACCATGTTTGTATTTAAGCCACAACGAGAACTTTTCAAGTCACAAAATGCAGAGCTGTACATGTGTGTATATATATTAACTGTCTTCCATCTTTTTTGTCTTTATGATACCAGCCTCCTGAAAAAAGGCGGCCGTCGCCAAAAAAAAATGACTACACCTGCTTTGCATGCATTAGTTATTTCAATATTAGTAAAAAAAGAAAGAAAGTTCACTGCATGGTGCTTTTTTCACTCTAGCTGCTTTTTATACGCAATGAAATGTTGGCATCCGTGTTCAGGAATTGAACCCGCGTCCTCAATTTTAGACGCTAATCTACGATGGCAGGTTCAAGTCAAAACTTGGTAAAATGTTTCTTTCACCCATTGCTGTAGTCATTTTTTTCTCTAAGGGCCTCGAAATTGACACTATCACATTGCCCTTGCCACAGTTTTTTTTTATTTTACACGTGCGTAGCAGCTATGTGCATGAAAACGAGTACAATTCTAAATGAAGATTAATGCAAATGTTTCAAAACAATGCTATTATTGCCTACGAGCGCCACTAACTGACTCTCGAATGCACGCAGTGTAGGCCCATAATGACAACTGAGGTTTAATAAATGTTAAGCAGTGGTGAGTATGAATACCTAATTTTTATACCTTGGCTTTGGCAAAGCGTATACGCACGTTTACACCTACAAAAGCTGCAGTAATGAAAAGAAAGCAAAAAAAAAGGTGAGACCATTTCTTTCAGCAAATGTTTCATAACCAGCACTGCTTATTGAAATACTGACCTAAAAATTAGGCCCCGCGTTTTTTTCTGCAATGTGCTTCTGAGAACCTGTTAGACATAACACTACACATCGTTTTGTGCAGCCCGCTACAGATAATTATACACAGGCTCGTTATTTATTACCAAGCATTCCTAGTTTCCGTTTCAAAAATGACAATGCACCGTGTGCAACTATCACTATCCAGTGGATGCAACCGTCGACCATGTCAGTACACAGAACTGTCGCTCATTTCTACACTGTTCTCATCAAGAAGTTTTTCTCGAACAGAAAACGGGTCAGCAATGCAATCGAGCACAAAACTTTGAACTCTTGCGCCACGGCCATGGACTCACGAGCAGCTGCCGCGTAATAGTCTGCTAGAGCAAACGTGATCAAAGAAAAGTGGAGGCGATGAGTCCTCAAGACTTGCTGCAGCGTGGTCACGTGAGGAACCACGCTGCAGCATAGGGAAGTATAGGTGGCACACAAGGGTCTCATTTACGCTGTCATTTACGCGCGATAAAGTCAATCACTCACAGAAACTTCAAAATTAATTTAAAATACCTTCTAAGCTACATTTGCTGTTGATATCCTTTATGTGATTAGGCATGTCCCCGAAAATCAATTCTTCAGGCTATCTAGGCCACGAAATTTTGTGCTAGTACCCCTTTAAAGGCCAACTGCGGCAATTTTTGACCACGTCAGGGTAGTGGAGCTTCTATGTTCCAAGACACTCTTGTCACCAACCCGACAGCTGAAATGCTCAGAAAATTCCAAGATAATTTTTAATAAGCAAAAAGGCACAATACCAAAACTGAAACCCGATCGACACAGTGCCTACGTACGACGTATTACTTGTTAAGAACAGGAAGTCGTTTACTGGTCCCGCGGGCGCCGGTTAGGAAAACTGCGAAAGCCGGGACGAGCAGGCACTTGTACTGTAGGCGAGTGCGCCAAGCTGAGTCGGCCAAACACCATAAAAAAAGGAAGAAATTTTCTGCGTGACAAACACCGCCGCCGTCACCCCGTGGCCAGCATTAACGCTGGCGGCCAAAATTAGCGATGTCATAAGCAATGTCACATCCGTTGACATGCCAAACCTGACGCTACACAGACAGTGTAGCCAATACTTTTGTCAAGTCAGGTGATCGGTTCGATGCAGACTTTGAAATAATTTGCAAACAATCAGCGCATAACTCGAGTATGTCATTTGGCGTAAGTGACGGAATTGTGCAAACGAACGTACCCAGCGAGTTTCATTGAGATCCATTGACCTAAATGAAACTCGCTGGGTACGTTGAGATCCATTCACCTAAGGACGAAGTGTCTATTTCATAGAACGCTTGTACCCTTGTTTCAAATTTTCTATTTGTTTTACCGCAAATTCTGGGAGCTGCTGCTCCCTCCTTGCGAGAATGGATGAAGAAGCCTCTCAGGATTTTCGAGGTGGACAACCGCTACGTCTGGCAGCGGCTAGGAAACGTGGAACCACCTCAAGTGGCACAGACAGCGAGGCAACGGAGCTCTATTCCGACGGTTTCGAGTCATCGAATGACGACTACACAGTCGTCATGAGCCGCAATGCAAAAAGAAGACTGCTACGAACATCGTCGACGACGAGTATATCCACTGTGCAGGCTACCGCACAGCGTTGGCCACACACTATACTCTTCATGGCTGTGGACCCTTCAGCCAACCTACGGCGGCTTAACAGGCAAGTCCTCTCTGCATACCTCGAAGGGCTCGCTCCAAATGAAATTAAAGACGTCAGGATCAACTCACGGAAGAATATTCTGGCAGTTGATGTTCTACACCGTAGTGCGCTGCAAAGCCTACAGAACATCTCGGAAATCGACAGGGTCACAGTTAAATCAGTGATCCCCCCTGACTGTAAGGGCAGTGTTGGCGTCATTTATGACGTGGACATTTCCATTCCCGCTGACGATTTCCCAATCTTGATAAAGCCAACTACAGACGACATCCTCATCAAGCACATCACAAGGCTTGGTCAGTCACGATGCCTGAAGATTGTTTTTGAGGGAGACAGTCTTCCCCAACACGTCAAAGTTGGCCACGTTCGCCATCAGGTCCGTCCATACATACCGAAGCCCCTACAATGCTTAAGATGCTTCAAGATGGGACATGTCAAAGGAGTATGTACCAGCAATGTCGTGTGCCCGCGGTGGGCCGAACCTTAATCAGAAGACACCTGCCACGCAACTGCGTTCAAATGCTCCAATTGCCACGGCGCTCATGAAGCGTCTTCTAAAGATTGCCCACGAGTGAGAAATGAACGCGCGGTGCTGAAACGCATGGTGCGCGACAATTCAACGCACAGGGAAGCCGCTGCTACTGTCAGGCGACGTCGGCGTCACCACAGAAGATCATCACGCAACATGGCATCTGCCGATAGAGACCCGTCATCTCAAGCAAGAACTGGCCCCCCATCGTCAAGCTCTGCGAAGACGAATACACCGAAAACAGAATCAGGGTCAAGACTCCCACCTCGTGAAGAGTGGCCATCACTTCCACGAACACAGCCTGTTTCAGAGGTGCATCGATCCCCGCCAACCTCGATGCCATCACGAACCACTGATTAAAAGATAACTGAGAATCGCCAGGTCATCAACATGTTGCAGACCCTTATGAGCGCAATGCGCATGCTCCTAAGCAACATGAACACCCCATCAGCGCAGAGCGCACTCTATGTACTGGACACTTTGAGTCCGGTGCTTGCAGCTCTAAGGTAAAACGATGGCCCGCAACATGTTATCCTTTCGCGAGGAGGTCAAGAACGCATCTGTCCTTCAGTGGAATGCCAGAGGGCTTAGGGCGCGTATGTCCGAGTTCCGGCAATATGTATTCACAAACCAGCTCTCCATAATTGTGATTTGTGAACCGAACCTCTCAGCCCAGATGAGACTGTCTTGATATGAGTGCTTTATGTCTTCTACCCACGGAGAGCGCAGCAAGGTCGTTGTGTTCATACGGCGCGACTTAACTTATGTTCATCACCCTGTACCCCCTGACGAAGAAAACCAGTACGTTTGCCTAACAGTAAAAAACAAGAAGGCCACATTCACCATCATCGGAGCCTACTTACATCCATCAAGTCGTCTAGACCGAGAGCGCTTGCGCGGAATTTTGAATTCGACTCTCCAGCCATGGGTGATAACTGGTGACTTCAATGCCCACCACTACTTATGGGGAAGCTCCAGGGTAAACACTAGAGGTAGACAGTTAGTGTCCTTCGCTTCTGAATGTGAACTTATCCTCGTGAATGACGGCAGCCCTACTTATCTGCGCGCATCGGCCTATAGCAGTTGCCTGGACCTCACTTTCGTCTCACGCTCGTTCACACGCAGAGTGCACTGGTTTTTGGATTTGGAAACAAGGGGTAGTGACCACATCCCAACATACTTGAAGATTGACGGCTTTCCAAGTTTCAAGTCCTCCAGAGCCGTCCAGTGTACCGATCGGCAAAAATACAAGTTAATCATGGAAGACTATGTTGGCACCTCACCTTTCAACCTAGAGGACGCAATAAAGAGTGCCCTACAGTCAACGACGCGTTCGCTTCCGGTGAGCTCATCTCGCACTGATATGGACATTGATCTCGAGAAACTCCGAGCGATTCGTCGTCGTGTAGAACGACATTATAGACGCACGAGGTCACTTGATGATCTGAGAGTGGCCAGACGCACACAAAAGAAAATACAGCGTCACATGGACAAGTTGGACAAGCAACGATGGGTATCTTTTTGTGAGTCTTTGGATCCCAGAAAGCCTCTGTCACTAATCTGGAGAACTGTCCGGGGTCTTCGTACAACAATTACTCAGCGCTACCCATTAAAATCTCTGGCACTTCACTTACGCTGCGAAGAGATTGATGTCGCAGATTTCTTCTGTCGAAGGATTGCCTGCGGCTCAAACTCAACTGGGACAAAGACGCCCGATTTTTCTGTATCTTCACGTGATCCCCGAATGGAGATTTCGTTTTCAATGGACGAACTAAAAGCTGCGCTTGCTTTGTGTAGACGTTCTTCAGCACCAGGTCCTGACGGCATCACTTACCGCGCTCTGTGTCACCTAGGAGATCAAGCTCGGCAGGCACTCTTGCAGCTGTACAACGACTCCTGGCAAACTGGCATTGCTCCACAGGAATGGAAGTCAAGTCGCCTGATTCCACTTCTCAAAGCCGGCAAGTCACCCTTGGACATTTCCTCTTACCACCCGATTGCCCTCGCGAGCTGTGTGGGAAAAGTTATGGAAAGTATGATTTTAACGCGTCTGGAATGGTACTTGAAGTTCTACGAAATATATCCAGATGCCATGTCCGGGTTTAGACGAAGTCGCTCGTATATTGACAATGTAGTTGACTTGATGACATATGTAGAACACCAGAAGGCCTGCAAACGGTTATCTGCTGCTCTGTTTCTTGGGGCCTACGACAATGTTAAAGGGGCCTACGACAATGTCACCCACGAAGCCATTCTCAGCGCACTAGAAGGAGTGGGACTCGGTGGCAGGATATATACTTGGGTTCAGAGCTACCTACAGAACAGATCATTTCACGTGCAGACAGAGAATGGCCCGACACACGAGTATTACTGCAGCCGAGGAGTCCCGCAAGGCGGAGTGCTAAGCCCGACGCTGTTCAACCTAACACTCATTGAACTAGTTGGCAAGCAACCAAGCAGTGTACGACTTTCCATTTATGCTGATGACATCTGTGTGTGGACTTCAGGTGTGACTCGACTTCAGCTTCGCGCTCGACTTCAGAAGGCAGCATCAGTAACATCGTACCGCTTACGCAAACAAGGGCTTGAAATCGCAAGTGAGAAGTGTGCAGTCGTGGCCTTCACCAGAAAACCAATGTCCGCTTACGGCATATCAATTAACGGGCAGTTGGTATCATGCAGCCGGAGTCACAGATTCTTGGGAGTCGTAATCGACCAAAACCTGTCTTGGACACCCCACGTAAACTACGTGAAACAGCGGCTGACTGCCATTTGCCACTTATTCAGGTTTCTTGCTGGGAAAAGTTGGGGAATGTCTGTCGAGTCTATGTTACAGCTGTACAAGGTATTATTTACTGGATTCCTGCGGTATAGCCTACCTGTTATTTCTAACACGTGCAAAACGAACCTGCGCACAATCTAAAATATTCAAGCCCAAGCGCTTAGGATATGCCTTGGTTTACCCCGCTGCGCATCGACTGCTGAAACAATTGCCATTGCACAGGACTACTCGATCATGACGCACGTCACCATTGAAACGATGCGTACGTACCTCAGACAACATGCAAGGAATCCTTCCCACCATTTTGCAACCCTTGCTACTGAGCGGTCCCGCACAAAATTTAGTGCAATTGTCTGTGCTCATCGTGCGTCATTTACGTCAGGTTTTACGCCTGCAGTCAAAGTGGTGTATCCTCCGTGGTGCCTGACACTTCCACAAGTACGTGTTTCAATTCCAGGAATACAGAAAAAATCAAATTTGCCTTCATCAGCCCTAAAACAATTGAGCTTGAGCCATCTGCACGAAATGTACAACAACCACGTGCACATATACACCGATGGTTCAACCATAGCGTCTGGTTCTGGTGGTGCGGTGGTGATTCCAGCTAGAGGAATCACTCTGCGAATCAAGCTGTCACACGTCACTACGTCCACAGCGGCAGAACTTGCGGCTTTGCGTGGCGCCGTAGAGTACATCAAATCCCAAAGACCGAGTAAATGGGCTGTGTTTTCCGACTCAAAACCAGCCCTGCAGAGCATGCAGTCAGTTCTTCGACGAGGTTGCCATGAACAATTAACTTACGAAGTTGTCAAGCTCGTTCACCACGTCACAGCAACAGGCCACGAGGTCAAGTTTCAGTGGCTTCCTGGCCATTGTGGGATCAGTGGCAATGATTCCGCAGACAACGCGGCTCGCACATCGCACCAAGAAGGACACACACTTCCGATTCCTTTGTCAAGGACTGACGCTGCAAAGCAACTTCGTCACCTGGCACGTAGTCTGAGCCTGCAGGAGTGGAACACCCCAAGCCTAAGACATACGAGACTATACCAAATAAACCCTCGACTGGAACTTCGACCTCCATCCGGACTTCGTCGACGTGAAGTTTCACTTCTTTGTCGCCTTTGGTTGGGGGTTGCCTTCACAAAAGCGTATAGAAACCTCATCGGATTGACCGACAATGCGGAATGCGACGTCAGCTGCACCAAAGAAGACATCGATCATCTGATATGCCATTGCCCTCGATTTGCCTCTGAAAGACTGAAGCTTTCGGACGCATTGCGACAATTGGACGATCGGCCACTCTCTGTGCAGATGCTACTGGAACACCGTCATCGCCTTTCGTCGGCTCAAAAAGCAGTCAAAGCTGTCTTGTGCTTTTTGAGGACTACAGGCCTATGTGACCAACTTTAACTTTTGTGTAGTGCCACCGCTGCATACGCGCCAGCCGATTGACTGACAATCCTCCTTTTTTTCTTTTTTTCTCTCTCTCTGCCGTGCGTTTCGTTTTCCAATAAAACTGCCAGATAGTGCTCATGTCCCACGTGTGACGTGACTTCATGCACTCGTTCGCCTCCGCAGCACGCTCGAGGCACTCTAACGCAGCGCCTCCGGAATACCATTCACCGATATTCTTGCGCATAACATCAAATAAATGTTTTGTTCAGTCTCTCCCAACGCAAGGCTATCGTCTTTCGGTGACATTTGCAGATTATCATGCAGATACAGAGCCAATTGTTTTCCGCCACTTTCCTTGCGCTGGTGAGTCAGTCACACGCATGGCGGAAGCGCTCTCACGGTGAGCCAGTCTAAGAAACAAGTGGTGCCTGTAATGAAACCGCTCCCGACCGGATAATGTGGCAGCGTGCAGCCACAGTAAGTGTGAACATACATTCAGCAGTATCTTGTGTACTAACTTCAGACGACCTACCGACTGTCTAGCCAGACTTGTTGTTGCGCGAAAGTATTTTTAAGCTGTACGTTGACCGGAAATGACTGAGTTATTCAGCTGATTTCTTGGAAGATGAGGACAGCAAAGTTTGAGAACTTAGAGGTGGAGGCACGTGTTTGAGGAATGAAGAGTTGCTTGCTGCATTGGTTGAGCCTCAAGAAGGGGTTCCTCCTACGAGACGGTCTCAAATGAGACGGGAGGTAATTATTGGAGAGAAATGGAGAGGAGGGGAGCTTACTGCTCGAGTACGAGATCGGGAAGCAAGGACAGAGGTTGTGCTTGGCGCCTAGTCTGATCCAGGGTTTGGTACTACATCGACAAGCTGGTATCGATGTCTGCAGCATAATAAGGGCTCGGCAAGTAACGACGACGTAACTACAGCCCAGTGCTTACTGTGCGGTCAGTTAAGTGATAACCCCGGCCTCTAATTATTATTAGGTGTCAGTGTGTAAATAAACCGAAGTTTGCCAGGAACTGAGCAACCGCATCTGTCCAGTCCTTCAACGTGTCATCGTGGTTATCTGAATCATCGGGATTACCTCAATCATCCAAATCTTAACTGCTTTTATTCTGCGAACACTCTACCGCCGCATGAAAACGGCCAGCAGCCGTGACAGGAGTGCCGTCACAGATGCCACTGGCGAGATAGCAGTCGCTGTTGGGTTTAATCCAAGCTCTATTCAAATAGGTTACGATACTTCGGGTGAAAGTTGGTTCTGAAATTACTGCCAGCGACATCATCATGGGGAGTTATGGGTGTGCTGCGATTGACGCACGACTATGCTTGGAAGGAACGAATACTAATAGTGAAAAACCTAGTTTTGTTCAAAGGCGAAGCAATCGCTAAGTTTAATCAATGAAATTTCTTTACCCAACAATAATATGTAGGTCAAATGAGCAAAGAATTTATGAGAGTGTTTTGCTACTACGAAAAATCTTTTTTTCTAGCGCCCTCTATACCCTCGCCATTATTACCCAGTTGCGGCTCTTGCGCTGCATGGAAAGGTGCGCTCGTAAAATTCGTCTGTGATGACACACCCCCTGAAGTGCTTTATTGTTCCCCACTTGCTTGCGCTCTTTGCTGTGCGCGAAGTTGCGAGGTGCAGTTTATCGTTTATTGAAGGTTTTCAGTACAGTGTTGCGGATAACATTTAACGCTGAGCTCTGGCCTCAGTACCTGCGGAAATAATTTGATGCGCAACGAAGCAGTAGCAAGAAGCTTTTGCCTGGTGACCCATGTCTTCTACATAAGAAACAAGGGCAACCGTTCGGAATTCTGTGCTCGCTGCAAATTCCCGCATCAGTGTGCCTGCAGCCCGGTTTTCTCCTTCAACCCGCAGAGCTTTATTCGCATTATCGGTGAGTAGATCTTCAAGTTAATCATCACGCTACAAGTCGCATGCTTACATTCGCATGCGTGAAAGCAACATGATTGAGAAGATTGCAAACGATAGTGCATGTTGCACCGCAAACTTTTTAGCATTGATGATTGATTGATATTATGGGGTTTAGAGTCCCAAAAGCACCATATATGATTATGAGATACACCGTAGTGGAGGGCTTTGGAAATTTCGACCACCTGGGGTTCTTTAACGTGCAAGCAAGTCCCAGCACACGGGCCTACATTTTCGCCTCCATTAAAAATGCACCCGCTGCAGCCGGGATTTGGTTCCGCGATCTGCGGGTCAGCAGCCGAGTACCTTAGCCACTACACCAGCACGGCAACTTTTTAGCCTATTACCGTTGTCTGTAGGATTATAAAATTGGATTATTGTTACCATTGAAAACAAAGTCCTAATAATAGGGTGACCAGGCGTCATTTCTTGCTGTTAAAACAGAAGCACACAAGCATTGTGCACTCTGATGGATCTGCGTATGTGCGAAGCCAGTAAGGAGCGCCGCAGGTTGGCGGTACGCTGTTGCTTGCTTTATTCCACCTACGAATGGTGCCACGAACGCCGAATAAAAGTTCTAAGAGTAAGTTTCCCCAGTGAAACCGAGGCAAACTGGACGGTAATGCACTTAAACAACGAACAACGCTATCTAGTTATGAATTGATGATGGATTAGCTGGTGTTGACTTTAAGCGCACTCGTGGAAGACAGGGTGGTGATCGCGTCAGCCCAAATCAATAACAATCAGAAGCCTACAAAAAGCATCTTGAAATGAAATTTTGCGCTCATGGCAACAAAATAACGTCAATTGTTTACCGGCATTGCGTCACATTCACTTTATTTTTATTGTTCCGCCGAAAGTGTTCCCTCATCACATAGATAACGCTGAGCCCCATGAGCAGTTGATGATCCACCATTTACTGAACGTATGGGCTTTTATGGGAGCTTCAGTACTAGTGATATCACACGCAATCAGATTGCAGGAAACTAGCGCATAGCAGCTACACTGTAAAGAGGCAACGTTCAAACATGGCTCGACGGAAGGCAGTAGCTGTTGTCAGCTTTTTTTTATTTTTGCAGAGACCCTTAAAAGAAATGAGAGAAAAGGGATGACATGCCTCTTGCAAGCACGTCGCTGTGCGGTTAGAGAACGATCGCTTCGCGCTGGAACGCGGCAAAATGGCACAACGTGCCTGAGCCAGCAACAGTCCGCAAAATAAACAGTCTCAAGCGGTCAATCAAAACACGGCTGTCAAAATTTGTTGCTTTACTTCTTTCGGTGTAGCGTTCACACTTCCCTGGAATAGCATCCCCATACATTCTCGTTGTGGCCTTCACCTGCCGGAAGCAGCTGAATGCTGAAATCGCCGGGTGGGTAACACCTTCCCAAAAAATGGCGAAAAGCTAATGATACAAAAAAGAAAGTGTAGTGGGGAATTTGCAAGGCACTGACTAGTGGGACCATCGCTCTCGGAGTGCGAAGCGCGAGTGTGGGCACGAGCTGTAGACGCTGGACGGCTCAAGCATTTCTGTTCCTACCGGCTGCCTGCCTACTACCTGGCGTCGCTATTAAACTCCCTTGCAAAGTGGTGGAAGTGCTGGGTACGCAAACCTGGAACTTCGAAGCCGGAATCTGCCCACTGCATCAGCAATGCCTGATCAGACGACCGAGCAAGGCACCCCCCTGCAGAGCACGGCCCAATCTCAACTGGTCATCGTACCTACCACCCTGCGCCAACGGGATCCCCCCTTCTTCAGCGGCACCGAGGACCAAGATGTGGAAGACTGGTTGCAGCTGTTTGAAAAGGTGAGCGCCGCCAACAAGTGGGACGACCCCTCGAAATTGGAGTACGTCCCATTTTATCTCAAAGACGTCGCCAGCCTGTGGTTCACAAACCACCGTACGGAATTTACCACTTGGGCCGCGTTCAAGACCACCCTTGCAGCTGTGTTCAATCGCCCCGCAGTGCGCAAACTGCGTGCTGAACAGCGCCTACGCGGACGAGCGCAAAGGCAGGGAGAAAACTTCACTAGCTACATTGAAGATGTTATCGATTTATGCCGGCGCTTTAACCCTGAGATGACCGAGCAAGAAAAGATCAGGCATATCTTGAAAGGAATAGACGATGATGCCTTTCAAATGTTGCTGGCAAAGGGCCCAAGTACCGTATCCGAACTTGTAACCTTGTGCCAGAACTTGGAAGAGATTCGCAAGCAACGTGCATTAGTTCGGAGGTCAACGACAGCAGACGACTCTCTCGCTTCCCTGGCCGTCAGTGGTGACAGCACCCTGCTGGAGCAGATAAAAGTATATGTACGTGAAGAGGTCGCACGACAGCTTTCGTGTCTTTCGTATCTGCCGACCACCGAAGCACCAACGAACCGTCTAACGCCGACAATCAGACAGGCTATTCAGGAGCAGGTCTCCGAGGCGTTGCCATTACCTACGCCTGCCTCTCCATCAACACCTGTTGCCGCGCCACTGACTTATGCGGCCGTCGCGGCAATGCCTCCGCCTCGTCTGCCATTGTATACGCCACAACCTGTGCGACCTTCTACCGCGCCGTTTCCAGCTACACAGCAGCATGCTGGAAATCCTTGGCGCACTGCTGACAACCGACCGATATGCTACTTTTGCGGGATTCCAGGCCACGTTGCGCGTCTATGTCGTCGGCGCTTCGCAGCTAATACACCAAGATACCCTGACTACTCGTTTCGGCCTTCATGCCACGCGCCTCATGTGCCACCTGAAATTCACGAACGCGATGCGCAAGCTGCTTCCGGCACCCGAACCTCTGCTTCTCGACGTTCTACTTCCCGCTCACCTTCCACTTCACCAAGTCGTCGTTCCGTGTCGCCTATGCGTCGACGACCCACCTCCATTGAGACGGAAAACTAACTGCCGCAGCTCCGGAGGCACGAGCTGCGTCATCGTCTAATCGTTTAAGTCCTCGCCTGTCTCCCACCAATCTTATCGATGTAATCGTCGAAGGTGTACGAACACTTGCACTCATCGATACCGGTGCCGCGATATCTGTGATTAGCCAAAGACTCTGCCGCTCTCTTCGTAAAGTGACGATGCTTTCTCCCGTAGTTTCTTTGAGCACTGCGAGCGCCCAACAAATTGAGCCCGTCGCGGCTTGTACGGCAAAAGTGGTTATTCGAGACGTTTTGTACATCATTGAATTTCACGTGTTGGCTTCATGTTCCCACGATGTCATCCTAGGATGGGATTTCCTATCACGTCATCACGCCGTCGTGGACTGCGCTCGGGCCGAAGTGGAGCTGTTACCGTTTCGTGATGCGCCTTCTGTTGATGCGGCCGTATCTAGTGTGGCTAACCTTGTCGTCGCGACGGACATAGACCTTCCTCCTTTCAGCGCCCAGTTTGTCCCTGCCTGCTGCACTTCACTTTCTGACGCTACCGTCCTATTCACGCCATCTCACATCTTTGGTAGCCGCCATCACACATCGCTGCCATTCGCCGTTCTTGCGCTTTGTAAAGACACTACCGGAATATTTATTTCCAATCCGAACTCGTGCCCCCTCAGTTTGCGCCGCAACGAGACGCTCGGCCACATTCAGCTTATCGATGAAGGTACTATCGTGTCTGCCGATTTCTTCGACACCAAGCCGAATATGGAACTGAACGCATTGGTTCCTCACTTTGCCTCGAACAGTGTGTCCTCCGATGCATTTCATCGTTCTATTGACTGCCATCTAGCCCCGGCTCAACGAGAGCAGCTTCTTACCCTGTTACACGAATTCAGGCATTCGTTCGACTTTCCCCAAGCGGTTCTAGGAAGAACGAACGCAATTGTGCACACAATTGACACAGGGAAGAGTACTCCTTTGCGCCAGCGCCCCTATCGTGTGTCTCCGGCAGAACGTCGCGTAATTGCAGAACAAGTAGACGACATGCTACAGCGTGGAGTCATCAAGCCTTCTTGTAGTCCTTGGTCTTCACCAGTTGTACTCGTCAGAAAAAAGGATGGTTCGATACGGTTCTGCGTAGACTACAGGCGCCTAAACAACATTACGAGGAAAGATGTTTACCCTCTTCCCCGCATAGACGACGCTCTCGATTGTCTCCAAGGTGCAGAATTCTTTTCCTCGCTTGACCTTCGCTCAGGCTATTGGCAGGTCCCAATGGCTGAGTCTGATCGTTCAAAAACGGCGTTCGTCACACCAGATGGTCTCTATGAATTCACCGTAATGCCATTCGGACTCTGCAATGCGCCCGCCACATTCGAGCGAATGATGGACAGCATTTTACGCGGTCTCAAATGGAACATCTGCTTGTGCTATCTTGATGACGTTGTGGTCTTTTCACCCGATTTCACTTCGCATCTCACTCGTCTGCGTAAGATTCTACAGTGCCTCACAAACGCCAGGCTTCAGCTTAACCTGAAGAAGTGTCACTTCGGGGCTAAACAACTCACCATACTTGGTCATGTCGTCTCGAAAGCCGGCATTCTTCCCGACCCTGACAAGCTTCGTGCTGTTGCCGAATTTCCCAAGCCGACTACTGTTAAGAACTACGGAGCTTTGTGGGCCTGTGCTCCTATTTTCGTCGTTTTGTCCGGAACTTTGCCTCCATCATCGCTCCACTCACCAAACTCCTTGCTGGCCCTGCAGATCTTTCGAATTGGACAGAAGCCTGTGACGAATCCTTCACAACACTGCGCCAACTCCTTACCTCACCACCCGTACTGCGTCATTACGACCCTACTGCGCCGATCGAAGTACACACGGATGCAAGTGGCGTCGGCCTTGGTGCAGTACTCGCGCAACGCAAACCAGGTTTTACGGAGTATGTGGTCGCCTATGCCAGCCGCGCCCTCACTAAGGCAGAAGCCAACTATTCTGTTACTGAAAAAGAGTGCCTGGCGATTGTGTGGGCGTTAAACAAGTTTCGCCCCTATTTGTACGGCCAAACTTTTGAAGTGGTAACAGACCATCACGCACTGTGTTGGTTGGCTTCACTGAAAGATCCTTCTGGTCGCCTCGGACGTTGGGCACTACGCCTCCAGGAATTCGACATACGCGTCGTCTACCGATCGGGGCGAAAGCACTCTGACGCAGATGCGCTTTCACGATCCCCCGTGAAATCTGATGAATCGGAAATATCAGCCCTTGACCTTCCCCTGTGCTCCGTCAGCGTCACAGACATGCCATCCGAACAGCGGAAAGACCCTTGGATTGTCTCGCTCTTGAATATGCTTTCTGACACATCAACTTCCGGTTACCCTCGTGCTCTTCGCCGCCAAGCAACGCATTTCGCCATAAGAGATGGCCTGTTATACCGTCGCAACTATCAAGTGGTGGGTCGTAAATGGCTGCTAGTCATACCCAGCCATATGCGCTCTGATATCTGCGAATATTTTCATGCTGAGCCTCAACACGCACACGCCGGTGCGCTAAAGACGTATGAACGGATCCGCCAACGTTACTACTGGCGGGGTATGTACACGTTTGTACGCAAACACATTCGCTCATGTTCCCTGTGTCAGCAGCGCAAGACATTCCCTCATTCACCCGGTCAACTGCAGCCTTTACCATGTCCTGCACGCCCATTTGACCGTGTTGGGATTGACCTATACGGCCCGCTACCGTGCTCTGTTGGTGGTAATCGATGGGTGATTGTGGCTGCCGACCATCTGACAAGGTACGCCGAAACGGCAGCGCTACCTTCGGCTGGTGCTCGTGACGTTGCAACCTTCATCTTGCATCGGTTTGTTCTTCGTCATGGTGCACCACGGGAGCTCCTGAGTGACAGGGGCCGTGTATTCTTGTCCGAAGTTCTGCAGCAGCTCTTACATTCATGCCGCACGGTATACCGCACATCGACAGCCTACCACCCTCAGACGAACGGCCTAACGGAACGTTTCAATAGAACTCTCGGAGACATGCTCGCTATGTATATTGATTCGGACCACTCCAATTGGGACGTTGTCCTTCCTTTCGTGACGTATGCCTACAATACGGCGATTCAATCAACAACGGGCTTTTCTCCATTTTTTCTTTTATATGGTCGTGACCCATGCAGCACACTCGACACAATTCTGCCATACAATCCTGATGCCTCCGAGTTCAGCCCAGTTTCTGAAATGGCAGAACATGCCGAAGAGTGTCGTCAGCTTGCACGGTCCTTCACAGCCGATAATCAAGCCCTCCAAAAAGATCGCCACGACCGTGATCTTGTTCAGGACACTTTCCCCGTCGGTTCTCTCGTGTGGCTCCGACTGCCTTTCCACTCTCCTGGACTAACTCCCAAGTTTGCACCGAAGTATACGGGCCCTTACCGCGTCATACAGCACCCTTCTTCTGTGACCTATGTGATTGAACCGCTCAAGCCATCCACGGACAAGCGCCGCCTTGGTCGTGAGACGGTCCACGTCAGTCGCCTCAAGCCCTGCTACGACCCTCCTGTTCTCTCGTCACCTTGAGTCGCCAGGATGGCTCGTCTTGGTCGCCGGGGTATTGTAGTGGGGAATTTGCAAGGCACTGACTAGTGGGACCATCGCTCTCGGAGTGCGAAGCGCGAGTGTGGGCACGAGCTGTAGACGCTGGACGGCTCAAGCATTTCTGTTCCTACCGGCTGCCTGCCTACTACCTGGCGTCGCTATTAAACTCCCTTGCAAAAGTAAAATAAATGTGAACAGGACATTTCCCAGAATAGCCAAAAATCCTAAAACAACAAAGCACCAAAGGTGGTGGCGGTATAAGCGTTCAGAGAACGAGGGTCGACGAATGCGAACATTGTGTTGCAGTAGCGTTTCTTTTAGATGCGGAGCATCTTATACTCGCGCCTTGTAGTGCGCCGTCCGCGCCGTCCGCGCCGTCCACACCGCTTCTCGAACATTCGACAGCTGACGCGCGCGCATGCGCCGTCGCGCCGTCGCCCACTCTTCCACCATCTGTGCATCCCTTCCTCCTCTACACACCGCGCGCGCTTCACTCCTCCACCATCTGTGCACCCTTCCTCCTCTACACACCGCGTTCGACATCTACAATTCTCCTGATTCTCCAGTGGACGCGCATGTGGCGTCGTGCTTCGAGAACATTCAACAGCTGACAGTGCATGCGCCGTCGTGCTGTATATATACTCAAGGTCGGCGCTCGCTCGCTCAGTTGCCGCTCGTCGGTTGGTTTGTACGGCGCGTCGACGTCCAAGGTCGCGGTGAAATGAATTCCAACGAATCCACAAACACAATGATCGACGTCCCTTTGACCAGCACCGCCCTTTCGCATACGTGTGTACGTGTTCACTCATTTAACACCCCCTCCTACAACCACGTTAACCAATTTAGCCATCGACCCAAGTAAGTCGCAATTTAACACCCCATTTCACAACCACGTTAACCAATTTAGCCATCGACCCAAGTAAGTCGCACTTTAACACCCCGTTAACCAATTATATGCTCCGCATCCTCCTCAGTGTTCCCCCGAGGGAAGCTGCGGGCAATTTTTTAAATACTATTTTTATATACATGTCACGTATAGAAAAATGACTTTTTTAAAGCTAACGCGTCGTCATAACGCTACAGTTCTGACGCAACAGAGACATTATTTTGCAGAGATGTGTTTGATATGGAGCGTCTCTTCAAACATATTGGTTTATTGTAATAATGGGCACGGCCAACCCTTTCGACAGATGCCGCTCTTTTCTATGTCTGTTTACATGTTTATCATAATAATTCCTTCTTTTCCTTTAAGCAAATAATTACATAGTGCTGCACTGTTTCCCTTCTCAAACATCTTTACAATCAGGAATATAATGTCAAGCTCACATTTAACAAGTTAGGTACAAGCCAACGGTGCCAGTTCCACCTATAAAAAAGCGGAGTTGGGCCTCTTTTTCCAATTATTCACTTATACAACTTTAGGTTTCTTGTTGCATTTTTTTGCGCGGAGGGGGGAGGCTATTTTGATTTCACGGTTAGTATCAATTTTTAGTGGTGATCACGATTACCATTTCGGCATCTGTAGACCTTTATTAGAGCATTTAGTGCTCACTTTGAGTAGTTGAGTACTGAAGTAAGATATACACTGATGAAATCAACAAGTGACGCTAATCATGCACTAAGAAATGTGCATTCAATAAAACAGGCTACCCTGAAAAATTGTGTAAAATTAAATATATGTTTAGGTTCATAGTCGCGCATATGTTGAGTGGGCAAACTAATTAAAACAAATTTTTTAACTGACCTTCGCAAATGAGAGGCATTTCTTATAAAAAGCAAGATTTTTTTTCTTGAATTGGAAAACTCAATATGTTTGCGGTTCTATCGGGCTTCTGCTGCGCAGACTGATTGCTTGTTATCTCAGTAGCATTGGCCAAATCTGGTAAAAGCACACCTAAATTGTCTTCCTTTGGCTGCAGTCTATTCTATTTATATCAAGCCATTCTTATTCTATGCAGCTTTGAAATTGTGCGTTGCACCGAACAGACAAAAAAAGAAATAAAAGAATCTGTTTGTGGAGGCGCTGGAAAGCGTGTATTGCACGAAAAAGACTTGCACTGTGCACGAATCTACAGGCTGTTAACCCGCACCTCCACCAGATATCGCGTCGTCGTGGCCTTGAAGAGCGAGGCAGCCAGTAGGTTCAGGACGAAATTTCATTTCTATGAACTCGTGCCTGGTAGACGAAAGTTCATACAGGCAATGCTTGCTGTACACTGATGGCGGTGAACAGAGCATTGGTCATTGCTATTTTGCCAATTGAAGTGGGTCGGCTTTTAAGCGTGTGTTCTCGAAGATTTCAGAGTTATCACTGGGGGTTGTCTGAGCTCTCGAATGATCTAGACGATTCGCGTCAAACACGGAATCTTAAGACAATGATTTCCAACAACCTGGAAGCTTTATAAAGGACCCCACACCTACCACCCCATGTTCTAAGATGAGAAAAGGTTGCCTTCCGGCCTTCACTACCCTTCCGACTGGCGGTGTCTCCTCATGACCACCTATTTCTTAAAAGCACGTGTAAAATGTCAGCACTAGTCATAGAGCCAATCAGGACGCTACGCTTCTCAGCTACACGCTGTTAGCTCCACTTGCGCAGTCAGAAACACACAAAATGTGGGGAAATCAATTCATCACCCACGTTAGGCATGCAAAACAAAGAACAAGTGGGTGACAACATGTCAAATCAAGGTAGGGAACTATTCACAACTGAAGTAATAACTGATTTGTGAGGTTTAACGTCTCAAAACCACCATGTGAATATGAAAGACGCCGTAGTGGAGGGCTCCGGAAATTTCGGCCACCTGGGGGTTCTCCAACATGCACCCAAACTTAAGCACACTTGCCTGCAGCACTTTCCCTTCCATCAAAAATGCAGCCGTTGCAGCAGAGCTTCGATCACGCGGCCTGCGGGTCAGCAGCCGAGTACCTTAGCCACTAGACCACCACGGCGAGGCGCGACTGATGTACATATGAACCAGTCGTGAGTCTCTACTGTAATCACATCACCTAAATCACTCTTATGCGTCACCAATTGCACCAGAAAGACGAGGAATGTCAGGAAATAATACGGTTCTCATTTTGATGTTTTCAGAGCCTGGTTTTGATATTTTCAGATTCCTTTTAGCACTTGAGGCACGGTTCGCACCGATCGCTGCTAACAGTCTTCTGGATAGCTGCTAAGACATTAAAAAAAATGGCAGCATATCCACGGAGTGAATGATGGAGAGTGGGGCGAAGAATTCGTCCGTCTATTCGTTCTTGCTTCCGTCCGTCCATGCGTCCGTCAATGTGACCGTCTAAGCATCCATCAGCCCGTCCGTGCGTGCGTCTGTTTGTGCGTCCGTCCCTGCGTTCGTCCATGCAGCCGCCCCTGCGTACCTTCATGCGTCCATCCATGCATCTGTCTATGTGTCCGTTCGTCCACAACACTTCAAGCACCACCATCTCGCATCTTTTCATCATATATTCCCCATATAGAAGCACCGCCATCCACCGGACATTCCAAGGACTAAACGAGAGGTGCCACACGCACACTTTCTTGCGGCTTGCGCTTCGGGTCCACTTCACACCTTTGGCCACCTCGAGTTCATGGTATATACTAGTTCACTGTATTCATGGCACTGCGGCCGAACGCTGGCTAAACCTTTCGAAAAACCAAGGAGGTTACGCCCAGCGAGTATGACGTAGCAAACGTTTTCAGTCTGATAGTGCTCAATGTACATGCCAATGACTGATAATGGGAAATGAGAGGCGGAGAATTCGTCTTTTACTTTCTTACGGCTTGCGCTTCGTATCTACTTCCCATTTTTAACGACCTCAAGTTCATTCATGGTATATACAAGTTCACTGTATTCGTGGCACTGCGGCTCAGCGCTCGCTAAACCTTTCTAAAGCTAAGGAGGTTTCACGCAGCGAGTATAACGTAGCAATCCTTTCTTGTCAGATAGTGCTCAATGTACATGCTAATGGCTGCTAATGGTGATCGCAGCCTGCGCGTTAACTAAAAGCCGAATGCTCCTGTCTCTCATTGCCCCGCCGCGGTGGTCTAGTGGCTAAGGTACTCGGCTGCTGACACGCAGGGCGCGGGTTCGAATCCCGGCTGCGGCGGCTGCATTTCCGATGGAGGCGGAAATGTTGTAGGCCCGTGTGCTCAGATTTGGGTGCATGTTAAAGAACCCCAGGTGGTCTAAATTTCCGGAGCCCTCCACTACGGCGTCTCTCATAATCATATAGTGGTTTTGGGACGTTAAACCCCACATATCAATCAATCAATCAATCCTGTCTCTCATTCCCCGTTAGCAGCCATTGACATGTACATTGAGCACTATTTTTTATTGTTCAACAACGCACAGAAGTTTCTCACCGGCACCACCTTGGAGGTCAAAGTGTTATACCACTAATTCGAGTATGTGCCACTGGTGGTTACGTACTACGAAGGACGCACAAGCCACGCCATAAGGAGCTTCGCCCCTAAAAGAGCACTCGTGACATTATAGATATTAGTGCAAACGGAAAAGACTCAAAAAAATTGCCCGCAGCTTCCCTCGGGGGAACACTGAGGAGGATGCGGAGCATATAATTGGTTAACGGGGTGTTAAAGTGCGACTTACTTGGGTCGATGGCTAAATTGGTTAACGTGGTTTTGAAATGGGGTGTTAAATTGCGACTTACTTGGGTCGATGGCTAAATGGGTAACGTGGTTGTAAGAGGGGGTGTTAAATGAGTGAACACGTACACACGTATGCGAAAGGGCGGCGCTGGTCGAAGGGACGTCGATCATTGTGTTTGTGGATTCGTTGGAATTCATTTCACCGCGACCTTGGACGTCGACGCGCCGTACAAACCAACCGACGAGCGGCAACTGAGCGAGCGAGCGCCGACCTTGAGTATATATACAGCACGACGGCGCATGCACTGTCAGCTGTTGAATGTTCTCGAAGCGCGACGCCACATGCGCGTCCACTGGAGAATCAGGAGAATTGTAGATGTCGAACGCGGTGTGTAGAGGAGGAAGGGTGCACAGATGGTGGAGGAGTGAAGCGCGCGCGGTGTGTAGAGGAGGAAGGGATGCACAGATGGTGGAAGAGTGGGCGACGGCGCGACGGCGCATGCGCGCGCATCAGCTGTCGAATGTTCGAGAAGCGGTGTGGACGGCGCGGACGGCGCGGACGGCGCGGACGGCGCACTACAAGGCGCGAGTATAAGATGCTCCGCATCTGAAAGAGAAGCGGACTAGACGTGTTCTTGTCTCCTGTCCGTTTACGCTCAATCATAATCCAGAATGAACCAATGCGTCCAACAAAAGCACTTTATTTTGTGAAATTATCCAAGCAAAAACAAATTGGGCTAACGTGATGCGTCAAATGACCTAAATAAAAGACCACATTGCCTTATCAATAACAACCGATCGTTGTCAAGCAACTCGGCGAGATAGCACCAAATATTGGAAGGTCATAAAATACCTGTATTCGGTCATAAAAATGACCGAATACAGGTATTTTGGCATTTTGAGTTTAGAGCATATATCTGAATCTCACTAGTTAATTTTCTTGCTTCTGTCTTTGACATGCCCAAAATGGTCTAGCCAGTGTTAACCAGAAAAATCTTGAGAGACAACTTTTGCATTAGCCATGGCACTTTAAAGCTTTCTAAAGGCTTGAAAAAAAAGCATTTTCCTCGCAAGCAATCTATCATATTTCTATCATATTCCCGCTAAACAGAATATTACGAAAAAGATTAGGTCGAGCAATGTTTTCCGTCATCCCTAAAGGTTCTAAAGACCCAAAAAGCAGATTTTTACCAAGAAAACTTAAACAACGGTGCCTTCACTTTGCTTCTGAGATGCCAAGATTACGTTCTTCGCGAGGCTTTTCCCAAAATTAAGTGAAAAACATCGTCAAACCTACATCGGTAAGGAACGTCAAACACGATTTTGCCATCAACGCAATTATGCAGAGTACCACCCATCAATATCTGTGCAACTTCATTGAGGGGCTAAGCTGTCGTCTGCATTAGCCTATCGATCCATCGAATGTGCACCAGCCTTTATTTTCTTTTTTATATTATCGTTTACTTCGACCAGCATTTCACTCTTGAAGGGACTCACGAAAGAAGCAAATAATGTGGATCGCATGCTATAGTGGTGAGTCCGAATAATGAAGTGCTCGCGCTTCGCCATGCGAAGTTTTTTTGTTAATATATACTTTTTTGACTGTCAAGCGATAGTGGGCGGAGCCAACAGAGTCGAGGACAGCTTGGTTCAGCACACGGATCATCGTGACGTTGATTATAGGCGGCGCACCCGCTTCACGGAAAAGGCGTCGACACGTTGAGGGTGGCCGTATAATTCTTCGTTAAAGTTTGCTCAGTGTCGTACTGCTCTCGAGCTAGGTCTGGCATAACGAGTTTAGTTAATATTTATGACTTTGCGGAGTGCTATCGTTTCCGTTTCAGTTGTTTCAACCGGGCGAGTGAAAGAGTGCTGCTCGAAAGCGATTTCAAGAAAGAAAAAGGTGAGTGTAGTTGACGAGAGATTTTTCTTCTTTCTCGGCGTAAGTTCGGAAGTTCAAAGAGCTGTTAAAGGATAGAGTGAGTGCTCACGGTGGAGTGACGTGCAGTTCGAAGGAGAAGGATGACAGGGCATAAACTAAGAACGCTTTCGATGGAAAGGGAAGAATGAAATTTGAGCGCAACGGAGCACAGGATTTATTGATCACGTGTAAGACGAGTTCAGCTAAGCACAGCTGCTGAAACAAAAAAAGAACAATACGCAATAAAAAAATTGTGTGCGATGTATTGATCTACTAAGACGACCCATCATGCTGGAGGCAAAATTTGCCTAATTACTTATCAAGTAGTCATTGTACTCTTCCGTACAACCTAATAGGGGCAGGACTTCGTTATTTTTTTCAAACTTGCATATACGACTCATTAAAGGAGGAATAATTTTTATCGTGTCTTTTTATTGATACGCAACGTTATTCACTTCAAAGAACCCGGTACATTACCCTGTCGAATAAAGCGCAGCATTTTACTGAAAGCGTGCATTTACACTCCGCCGACCATGCTGCTCGTACAAGGAACTCAGCGCACTTAACCACGAAGTATTATGAAAGGCACGGACCTACAAAAAATTAAAGCTTCATTGGAATACGTTTGACGAATAGGGAAATGTTTTTTCTTATTTTCTATGGGTCGGATCCGGGTGGAGATAACTAGCACGAATTAAGCGCGCCGGAATGAAGTCAATTGTCGTGACCAATGGCAAATTGAAAAACGCAAGCCGTACAAAGCTGCGTACGTGGTTTCAGTTTCAATGGAAAGATGGTTTGCACTATTCGTTGTTTAAAGGAACTCACTCAGAAGCCAAGATAGTCACAAGAGACGTGCACGTACTTTCGCTGTCAACTTTCTCCAACTTACAAGAAACATTTGCCAGAGAAAAAGGATAAAGAAGGGTAGGGATGTTAACTAGAGATGAGTCTAAATGCCTATTCAGCACTTGGAAGAAAAATTAGAAGAGAGAAGCGTCCCTGTTGTTGCCACCGATGTGAAGACAGTTCTGCACTTTAAATCGGAGGCTGTGAAAAACTTTGCTAAAATTCGTGGCTTAAAAACATCGGGGCTGGCGTTGCTGTATGCAACACGGATGTGCAGTCCCATGGATCCAAAATTTAGTCGACTCAAGCAATATACTTTCGAAAGATTGCGAGAAGCACTCGAAATGACAGTTTTTGGAAGATATGGTTTGAGCATTTGCGAGACAGATGCATCTGGAAAGCTTCTGAATGCGGACCGAAGTGTCAGACTGACATGTGTCAAGAGAGAGAGTGTTTCAGAAATCTGAAACACAAATCTTACATTTAAAATAAGCAGATATAGACACAAAAGGTAGGATATAAATGTGCAGTGAAACTTAGGCATGCGGGTACTGTGCAGGAAAACTTTCAAAGGTAATGAAAGGAAAGCTACTGAAGAAATACGCGTTGATAAACCGTAAGACACCTGCAGTAGCTACACCAGAAGGGTTTTCTTTCGTGGAAGGCTTTGGGGGAGTTGAATACCACAATGATGAGCATCTCTTCTTAAAATGCTCGAAAACTGATGAATCCGAACATGCTTTATGAAATAAAAAAAAAGAAAACTCGCCATTATGACGGTCGAATGCGCTCACGATGCGCGCAAGCGGAAGTTTCTAGCGTCACTACATTTACGTTTTTTTTCTTTTTCATGTGGAAGAAGAATTGTAAATGTCAAGAATTAACAAAAAATAAAAGGAATACGGGTTAGAGCGCGGTGCTTGCGAGCTGCAGTGTGAGCATGAACATGACCGCATAGTGGACATGAAGGATTACGGAGAACAATAGCTGCTTCATACAGGCGGATGCCTTTGTCAGTAGTGCGAAGAAAGCCATGGGCCAATGGGGCGAGAGGTTGTGCGTGAATTCTGGAGGCTCAAGAATAAGAGAGGCAAAAGCAATAAAAGGCAGAGAAGTAGTGTGAAGAGGCCGATATAAAGAAAGGAAGCAAGTGAGCCGTATGCACTTCGTATGTACACAGCGCCTGGCGCGTCCTAGATAGGGAGCAGTTCATCTGGCAGCCTTAAGCCGAACGGCAAGCGTGCCCTGAAAGTTTAAGGTGAGCTACGGCTGTTGTAGTATTCATTGTGAGCCGAGAATCAACAGTCATAGCAGCCAGAAAAAAACAGAATACGAAAGCAAACTCCTACCTTGTTAGGAGGGATATCCGGGAAAACAAAAATGATCAAAAACTTTTCGAGAAAGAAAGTGGGCGTAAGAAAATAAAGGAGCTCTTGGCGTATGTCGGAACGCAGGCCTACAAGCACTTGTTATCAACCTCGAGCAAACAGCAAGTTTCACGAAATACTAAACATACTTGTGGGGCAACAACAGAAAAGCAGGAACGTGAGGCAGCATTTCCTCATAGTGTGTCGGAAGCATGCGGTGGGCTGCTTCGGGGATACTACTTAGAAACACAGAGGGCGGTTATGATGTGTGGCGGTTTCGTTCCTAAGCCTCTTAACCGGATCATGAACAAAGCGCCAATTCATCGCAAATATTGTGTAGTAGGGACGAAGCACTATAGCGACGTGGTAGAGACAAACATGACACTAATGAAGGTTAGGAAGGGAGTGCATACTTCGAAACAAAGACATAACAAACGTTTCAAGTGTCCGTTAAGGCTCCAACAACCATTACTTATATCGCATATTTTTTATGACTATGGAGTGCAAAAATAAGTGTATGGAAGAAAAGCTTGCCATAGCCACTTAGGCTTTAAGAAGCACCTGTTTTGTCACGGGTTTCCGCCCAACAGAAAAGCAGATGATGACTGGGAACGCATGGGCGTTCAAGGTGCTGTTCCCTCAATCTCTCTCCCAGCCAGTTGTGCTGGTATTAACTTTGCAAATTTGTATTGAGATCGCACGCGTATTGTGATTTCATTTCAGTTACAAAAACATTATTGCTCATGTTAGTTTCAAGGCTTTCTAAGCCGTTCGCTTATTTGGGTCCGTGTCAGCTGACATGACAGGCAGGGGCGTAGCCAGATATTTTTGTCGTGGGGAAGGGGGGGGAGCACCACTTTGATTTTGGGAGGGGCACCCTCTTGAAATGGCCATATTATGCTGTCTATGCCATAGAGAAAACATAGGGGGGGGGGGGGGGCACGTGCCTGGGGTGCCACCTCCTGACTACACTTCTGATGACAGGTATCGCAATTTCCTCGTCAAGAGTGTTCCGCTTTCCAGCGAAATGTATTAATAAGCTTGGAATAATACGTCGAAGCAAAGTTTTATTATTCTGGGAGAAATCGCTCAAAGTATTGCGTAGTGATTCATTATCCAACGCTGAGAACACAATGAGAAGGTTCATTTGTGTATGATATTAGTTCTCAGTCACTAACTGAAATAATATCAAAAAAGACTAATAAAATTTGGTGGTTTATTCAAGGCTGTTTGCCGAAAAAAAAACATTCAGAAGTTCATTGCGAATACGGTTAACTACAAGTTAGTGATTTTTTTCTTTTTGTAGCAACAGCATTGCGTTAACAAAATGGTGTTAGTTTCTTGTACATGCGACGCAGAATAGATTTAAATTAGCATTGACGTATGATGCCAAATCAATTCGTCAAATAAGACGCATCGCTCCTAAAAACTAGAACCGAAAATTAGGTAAAATAATAAAGGTCAAGCAGTACACATTTCACTTAAGTACACGCGGCGCGTAGCGCTTACTGTGAATTACATCATTATCAAAAACTAAAGAACAGAAATCACCTAATATATTTGGTGGTTTGACGATGGACTGTCTTGTCGCAGAGAGCCATGATGAAAAAACAATAAGAATATAAGCCGCCCAGTTTGAAAGGTTTAAAACGCAAAATACGTATGATGCGTAGTCCTTGTGGAAGTCTTGTTGAAGTTTTTGCCCACAGTTTATTGAGACATACACCAAAAACCAACCAAGCTAATACAACCAACCAAAGAAAAAAATGATAAACATGCATTCGAGTTTTCTTTTTGGGGGTGAAGCTCCTGATTCCGCGCGTCGTGTGTCCGCAATATATGTAGTAGTAGTAGTCGCAATAGTCCTCGTCGTAGTAGTAGTAAGTAGCCACCTCCGCGGCCAGAGTAGAGGAGCGGCAAGTTTACACCCCTTTCAAATAAGTAGGAAACCAGCGCACTTAAATCATAAATAAAAAGATAAGTGTTTCTGATTAAATAACTTAGCGACGAGTATTGGTGACTTAATCTCTTATAAAATTTGAATTTGTTGCATACTCAAAAAACTAGTATAAAAAAGGTGCACTTTGAGCACTATCTCACCAGAAAGGGTTGCCACGTTACACTCGCTGAGCGTAACCTCCTTGGTTTTAGCAAGGTTTAGCGAGGGTTGGGCCGCAGTGCGAAGAACATTGTGAACTAGTGGCGGTGAAAGGTGGGAAGCAGACACGAAAAGAAAGCTGTTAGAAGATGCGTGAGTTCCACGTCTTGTATAGTGGTTGGAATTTCTGCTGGATGGCGGTACTTCTATATGCTGAATATATGATGAAAAGATGCAAGACGGCGGTACTCGAAGTGTTCACTAGATGGGCGTACGGATGCATAGATGGACAGAGAGACAGACAGATAGATGCATGAACGGAAGCACGAATGGATAGACGGCCGCACATACGAACGTACAGACGGATGGACGTGCTGAGGGATGCATGGACCGTCACGCAGGTGGACGCACGCACGCTTCGCCCCACTCATCAGTATCCGTGGATATGCTGTGATATTTCTCTTTTGTTTTGCATTGCCAGGAGTATTGTAATAAATGAATCATGGACGTGTCTGTAAGGACTGCGTTTCCCCTCGAGCCAACTACTTCTCTGCTACGAGCAGTGCGTGAACTCATATTGGACGCTGCTCTGACTACATGCACGTTCATCAACTACGGTGCCTGAAAACCTTTGTGCATGCTTCTAGCACAGTTATGTTGGAAGCAGGGGAGTGAGCGCAAACACCGAAACAGTCATAGACCCGAAATGCGCAGGCACTTGTTCGACTATGCTGGGCAACCTATCCTCACAGTTCCTTCTTCTGAAGAGGTCGGGGGCACAGATATTTCTGTGACTTGTTCCAACATTTTCTAAGATGCCTTTCCCACTGTCGACAACCCCAACTCACGTCCTTATATAGCTACCTGGTGGCCTTATGCGGTATATGCTGCAAATGCGGTCGTTCACCTTCAGGATCAGTGCGTAGCTGACATGGATGGATGGAAAAACTTTATTTCGTCAGAAAGCAACTGAGGATGATTCCGTGTTAGATGGCCATCAACCCAAGGTTGGCGGCGACCTGTGTGGCCCACTCCACGACCCTTAACTGGACGACTGGGTCTGAGCTGGTCAACACGGCCTCCCAGTGCTCAAGAGAGGGATCACGCATAATATCCACCGGCGGCGGCACTATGCTACATTCCCAAAGTATGTGATCATATGTTGCCACAGCCTGACACCATTTGCATTGCGGCTTAATCTCCTCCGGGTACATTTTGTTCAACACGTAAGGGTTGGGAAAAGATCGCGTCTGCAGTTTTCTCCAGACGCATTCCTGCGCCTTAGTCAACCGCTTGTGCGGGGGCGGATAAAACCTCCGCTCTAGTTTATAATGATTCGTTATGTCATGATAGGACACCAGCCCATCTCTCGCGGACCTCCCCGGAACTGGCGGCTCACCTACCCGGCTGACGAAACCTCGAGCATTCAGGTGAGCCGCCTCGTTCCCAGGGTTCCCAGAGTGTGCTGGTACCCAGACAATTTCTATTTCTCTCATTTCTCGTCCCGTGGCCCCATGCAGAAATCGTGCGGCGGTCGCCGATATTCTGCCCCTCGCCAGATTTCGGATGGCTGTCTTTGAATCACTGAAAATCAAATCTGACTGCGAATTAGTTATAGCTAGCGCTATTGCCGCTTCCTCTGCAGTTTCCGAGGAGCGGGTTTTGACCGATCCAGAAGCGATCAAGCGCCCCCGCCTGTCCACCACCACAATCACAAAAGCGTCTTTGTCCTTATATTCCGCAACATCTGTATAGACTGCCGCTTTGTACTCGCCGTATTCAACGTGTAAAGCTCTGGCTCTTGCCTGCCTGCGCTGCCTATGGTGAATCGGATGCATATTTTTGGGCAAAGGTTTTATGTACAGGGCCTTATGTAACTCTCGCCGCACCTGAATTTTAGTGTCTCCAGTGGGAGCCTCTGCTCCAATGCCAATCCTTTCCAATATAATCCTGCCCGCTTTGGTTGTCGAAAGCCTAGCGTGTTGCATCACCAGATGCGCCTCCCATAATTCATCCAGGGTGTTGTGTACCCCTAGTTTTAACAGCCTTTCTGTTGGCGCGTTGTTAGGCAACCCAAGCGCTGCCTTGTAAGCTTGCCGGATCATAGCCTCGACCTTACCTTTTTCTGCGGCATCCAACTTCATATAAGGTGTCGCGTAAGTAATCCTGCTGAGCACAAACGCCTGTACCAGCTTACAGAGTTCTTTTTCTTTAACCCCGCTCTTACGGTTAGCGATTCTTCTGATTAACCTGACAGTAGCATTGACCGTGGTCTTAAGTTTTTCAAGGGCCACCCTATTCTTCCTGTTAGTTTGCAGATATAGGCCAAGAATTCTAATCGTTTGAGCTTCAGCTACCGGCCTACCCCCTACCTTTACCTCTAACGGCGGTGGCGGAATATAGTGTTTTGCATGTATCCCTCTGGGTTTGTCCCGAACCACAAAGAGCTCGGACTTTGGCTGAGAGCATGAAAGTCCCGCTTCCCCTGCCAACTCTTCGACAATATTAACTGCCTGTTGCAGTGTTTCTTCCAGATGCGCGTCACTACCCCTGGTTACCCATAGAGTAATATCATCTGCATAAAATGTGTGTTTGAGTCCCGGTATCTCCTCCAGCCTCGGCGGTATTTTAATTAAGGCGATGTTAAACAGGAACGGTGACAAAACTGAACCCTGCGGCGTCCCTTTGCCTCCCAACGCGAATGAGTCCGATTTGATATCTCCTATGAAATTTCTGCGGTTCGGCCCTCCAAGAATGATCTGATGTAGCGAAATGTCCTGACCCCTGGGCCAATTTCCGATAGGTTATTCAATATAGCCTCATGCGAAACATTGTCGAAAGCCTTATTCAGGTCAAGCCCCAATACAGCTTTGGTGCCCGTGCCGTGCCCGGGATTGACTACATCATGTTTTAACTGTATCATGACATCCTGTGTGGACAAATTGGCCCTGAAACCTATCATAGTTGGGGGAAAGATGGCCTTGTCCTCTGCATAATTCTGAAGCCTGTTGAGAACCACGTGCTCCATCAATTTGCCCACGCATGATGTCAGCGATATGGGGCGCAGGTTTTCCAAGCAGAGTTTCTTGCCTGGCTTCGGAATAAATATAATCCTAGCATGCTTCCATTGTGCTGGGATCTCCCCGGCCACCCAATACTCATTTATCAAGTCAGTGATCGCCCCGACCGATTTGAAATCTAGGTTTCTCAGCATTTTATTAGTAACTCCATCCGGACCTGCGGCAGACGTAGTACGCAGCTGCCCCATGGCAAACTCCACCTCCGCAATTGTGAACTCTTCATCTAGGTCTGAGTTTTCCACCCCCGAGTAGTGTGGTAAGCAACCGTCTACTCCATCAGTTATGTACCGATTCCGGAGTTCCTGTATAAACTCTCCAATTGTGCCTTCATATTGATGCATTAACCGAGTCATTTGCCCCCGTTGCGCCGATTTTGTTGCTGCCGGATCCAAAAGATGCCTTAACAGCTGCCATGTCTTTTTGCATCCAAACTGTCCATTCATGCGATCACAAATCTGGCCCCACTGCTTGGCTTGCAACTCAATTGTATAATTTTCGATTTTGCGTTCTAACTTGGCAGTCCTTCTGCGAAGGACGCCATTATGTTTTTGCTTCTTCCACCTTCTCAAGAGACTCGCGTGCGCTTCCCACATGTGTAATAGTCTCGAGTCAGCGGTAAACTCCTCCTGCTCGACTGGCACTTCTACCGTGGTATTACTTACATCCTCCTTGAGCGCCTGTACCCATGCATCTAGGTCATTAATTTTCCCGTTTACAGTGTCTGCTCTGTTTTTCCTAAATCTGTCCCAATCTGTAATTTTATGCCCCCTCACTTTGTCTTTATGCTTCGCAGCGCTAAAGGTCGTGGAAAGGATATAGTGATCACTTCCTAGCGCTTGTCCCGTGTTAATCCACTTTGCATTACTGATGCCTCTAAAAAACTTAAGGTCTGGGGAGGTATCCATGCTTACGCTGTTGCCTATCCTCGTATGATCTTGTGGATTGTTTAACAGCGTCCAGCGCAGATCCCGGGCAACTTGCCAAAGCCGATTGCCCTTTGGGCTGGCTCGAATATAACCCCACTCCGGGTGAGGCGCATTGAAATCTCCTACCACTATAAGCGGAGCGCGAGCTGCTAACCGTTGAGTTTGAATCAGGAGTTGTGGTAAGCCCAATCCTTTATCTTTTGGAGAACTATACACATTAAGTAAAAACAGACTCTTCTCATACTTTCGTTTAGGCAAAATCTCAAGCAAGACATAGTCTTCCCTGCTGCTATCTACGGAATGCTGAATGGCAGTGATGTTGCGATGGACTAGCACGGCTGTGAAGACGCGTGATACGCCCCTTGAATCAGTTCCTGGCGCTGTAAATGCCTTAAATCCAGGTAATTTTACGGAACCACTAGCCTCCTGTAAGGCTATTATGTCTGGTTTACTGTCCAGATTTTGCACGTGCAACTGCAGGTTACCCCGCTTTTGACGAAAGCCCCTGCAGTTCCACTGCCAAACCTCAATTTGCTGGCGAGGCGCCATGATGAGGCACCAGGTTGACTAATGGCACTTGGCCACCCACGGGAGGCAGTCTTGCCTCCAATAGAGTATGAAGCTGCTGAAACATGCCCATGACCTGGGTTTGGGAATCCTTAAATTCAGTGGAGAGCATGCCGAGACGCTCCTCTATTGTGTCTAATCTGGCTTCGATCTTTTCGACTCGAGCCTCCAACCTATCCTGTCTTTTCCCTTGTTTGCCTACTTTATCCGCAAGTGTTGTTACATCCGACTTAAGACTAATGACCTTAAAAACAGGCTGTGGCATGTCTACTGGTGACGTTTCGGCTAATCGTTTTGCGTTAGCTACCTCATCTCCCGGCAGTGGTCTCTTCACTGTCCCCCGATTCTCCACTTCCATAGCTGCACTCTCCTGTACGCGAGCAGACGCCTCTTGCGTCGCTTTCTGTAGGCCTTGCACTGCTGGTGCCTGTGTCCCCTGCCGTTGGTCGTTTCTAAGTGCGCGTTCCATCTCTGCAATTCTGTTTTCCATTCTTTTAATCAAGTCTCCCTGTCGCTGAACCAGCGCTGCTAACTCCCTCTCTCGAGCGGTTTCGTTCTGGGAGGCCGTGCCTGACAAGCTCACCTTTTTGTTGGTGTCGCGTGCGCAGCTGTTGGCACTGGATGCTCGTCCACCATCTTGGCCGCCCCCGCGCCCTGGCAATGGCGGGAAGGAACTCGATCGGTCCCTGCTTTTGCTTCTGCCTTCTTTACCCTTCGGTGACCGCTCCATGGCCCTCGAGGACCGTTTATCGTTGCCAGCTTCATTCTCTCTTTCGATGCTCTGCTGCCGGCCTGTCGGTGGCTTGCGAGCCAGGCGAAACTTGCAGTTCCGGCTCCCTGTGTGATGCGCACCATGGCACACGATGCAGACCGGCGTGCACGTAGGTGGCTCTCCTTCTGGCGAGGCAGGATGGTCCTTCCCGCAACGGTGACATAGGTTGCTCTTCGGACGATAGCAAACGTCCGCTCGATGTCCAACTCGTCTGCAGTTGTAGCAGGTGTCGACTAAATTTCTGTACGGGATCACAGCGTACAGACAGTTCCAGTAAGTAATCTGCCGGGGTATGCGTTTTCCCCCAAACGTAATCTGAATCGCCTTTGACTTTCCCAGAGGTCTCGCGTCCAGAATGTCTATGCCTTCATTCTTCTTCAGGAATCCCGCCCGAACTTCTTCCACTGGGCATCCATCATAAGCATTATAAATCACTCCCCGCACGGAGTTCTCCAACGGCGCCACGAACGCCGAAACCGGCAGGTCACGATCACCCAGCTTGAGCGTCTTCACAGTCGCATATGCCCCACTGCGATTTATGCACGGTGTGCTCACCGTCAACGTGTTGTTTGTGCCATTAACCCGCACAATGTCTTCTTCCGCGGCAATCGCACTCGTTAGACGAGCTGCTGCTCTCAGTGCACATCCGAGTTCTCTCGCTGTCACAACACTCAAGTCCCAGTTCTGGGGCCTGTACACAATCTTGAAATCCGTGGCTGGCAACTTGAGAAACGGTCCGCGTTTCTTCCATACCGGCGCTTTCCCCCGCTTGACTTGCTGCGCTCCGTGCGTCTTGCGCCCGTCGCTTCCGGCCTGCGTCTCGCAAGGCTTACTCTTGGCGTTGTCGCCATGCCGAGTCTTCTTAAATCGTTCCTGTGCCTTCAGCACTGGAGCCCACTCTCCCGCTTCAAAATCTTCGGGTGTTATAGTCTCCCCTTCGACGTAGTACTCCATCTTCAGCCCAACAAGACCCACGGTCACCGGGCGCAAGTCAGACGCCGGGCGACGCGGCCCAGGCCAGGCTTGGCCTAGGAGATAGGCCTAGCCTTGCCACCGTGGGGTTGATAGGAAAATCTCGGAAACTCCAAAAACGGGGACAAACTTGCCTATACGAGTGGTGTCCGTAGGTACAGGGCAACCTCCTGCAGACGAGCCCACTGACAGCAAGTCCAGAAAAAAGCGCGTCCGCCGATAGTCGGTCACCGGGGCCGGAGCTCATGCGAAACACCGCGTAGCTGACAACTTTTTAGATGCAAAGCAGCTTATGGTCGAGCCCGATCCACTGTGTGAGCACCCTTACTGCGCATACGCAAAGGCAGCCCGTTGTAGAGGCTGTGTGAGACGCTCTAGACTCCCTCCCTAACACTCGCTTAGCCATGACATGATGGCGTCGGGGAACAAGATTCTGCAGACGCGCAATAAACGCATGTGCTCTACCGTGCACGTACTCTATCGCGACATGCGGCACTTCACACCCACTACGTTACCCAGACAGCACTGCGTCTGCCTCTTTTCATGACGGAGGGACGCCGGACGTGCTGAAACGCGCATGCGTCAAAGCAACGCAGCGCGGCGCACGCCTGCGTGTATATGGCAGGACCGGCGACTGGCGTAGTGACGCCGGCTTGACGCGACGAAATCGACGCCGGCGAGCACGCGCATGACGTCACGTCGAAATTTATTGGCGCCTGCACTGTGGCATGTAGTCATATTCTCACATGACACTCATCTTACGAATAACATGTTTGCACCGGTCACATACCTTCGTCATCCATTGGCGTCACGTAATACGTCATTTGGTATATGTGATGCTAGCGAAACGGCCGCGAGCGCATCATCAGTGCGGCATGTAGCCATGTTGCTACATAACACGCATGCCGTGAATATTATGTTCGGCTGTGTCATTTAACTATGTCGCCCGTTCACGTCCCGTAATACCCGATTTGGTATAAGGGAAGCTAGCGAGACGGCTGCGAGCACATCATGAGCGTGGCATGTAGTCAAGTTGTTACATGACACGCATCTCATGTTTATCATGTTTGCACCAGTATCACACCTTCGCAATCCATGAACGTCCCGTTATACCAAGTTTGGTACAAGCGAAGCTAACGAATTGGCCGCCAGCGCATCATGAGCGTGGCTTGTAGTCATGTTGTTACATGGCATGCATCTCATGATTATGTTTGCACCAGTCACATAATACCTTCGTCATCCAATCACTTACCATAATACCAAATTTCCTATATGTGACGCTAACGAAATGACCGCGAGCGCATCATGAGCCTGGCATGTAGTCATGCTGTCACATGACACGCATGTCATAATTTTCATGTTAGGGTCAGTCACTTGTGTTCGCCATGCGATCATATCATACCATACTAGTTTTGCAACATGTCATATGAACAAAACCATGGATGGATGGATGGATGGATGGATGGATGGATGGATGGATGGATGGATGGATGGATGGATGGATGGATGGATGGATGGATGGACGGATGGACGGATTGACGGATTGACGGATTGACGGATGGACGGATGGATGGATGGATGGATGGATGCTCAAGGTCGGCGCTCGCTCGCTCAGTTGCCGCTCGTCGGTTGGTTTGTACGGCGCGTCGACGTCCAAGGTCGCGGTGAAATGAATTCCAACGAATCCACAAACACAATGATCGACGTCCCTTCGACCAGCGCCGCCCTTTCGCATACGTGTGTACGTGTTCACTCATTTAACACCCCCTCCTACAACCACGTTAACCAATTTAGCCATCGACCCAAGTAAGTCGCAATTTAACACCCCATTTCACAACCACGTTAACCAATTTAGCCATCGACCCAAGTAAGTCGCACTTTAACACCCCGTTAACCAATTATATGCTCCGCATCCTCCTCAGTGTTCCCCCGAGGGAAGCTGCGGGCAATTTTTTTGTAAACAATATATCGGTCTTGGTACACAAAGCTGCATACAAATTACGTAAGACTCTATAGAATTCTGAGCCGAAGTACACATGTTGAACCATGCCCGGGCGGTCACATTTTGGAGGCAAAATGCGGGAGACCTGCGTATACTCATACCTAGGTGCACGTTTATGTGCCTCTAAGTGTTTGAAACTTCTCAGAGCCTTACACTACGACGTGAAACATAATCACATCACGCTTCTGACATGTAAAAATGCAGCAGGTATTAGCGCCAGAGTGCTGAACAGCTTGTTCAGCGGAAATTCTAGTGTTGGCGTTGTTGGTTGTGAGCAAAAAATCGGCCCTTTCCGTTGTCCAAGAATCAAGAAAGGCGCAATATAAATTCTAAGAACATTTGGTTCGAGAAAAAAATGAGCTCGCGACTTCTGCATGGCAATCCGGTGTTCTACCACTGATCCACGTTATTGCTTGAATCTGCCCCAGAAAAAAACTGCATGATTGTGGCAGGACCTTCCTGCTCGTATGTTTACGTATAATGCCGCGTGGCGGAAGCATGACATCGCGAAATTGTCAAAACGAGTGAACTGCACAATGCGCGGGTGTTTTCAACGCCCACGCGTTACAACGTGCAGAGATATCTTTGAGCTCAGACGTATCATCATCAGCAAAAACATCGAGGCGAGCACTAGCGAAGGTTTGGGTGTTGTAATACAGACGCACAGTGGGCCTTTCGCTGGTTCGCAACAGGAAGAATTATGGCGATTGTACTTGTGGCAAGAATTTCAGCAAAGTTGGCAACGGCTAATGTTACTTGCACAGCCCGTGGCTTCCTTGTGGCATGGTTGAGGCATGTACTGAGAACCAAATCCTGGCTAACAATTCAGAAGGCGATGCACCAGGAGCCCAATCACGCTGTCGCGTTCTACTCTTGAACTCGAAGTTGAAGCGTTCCCAATGTTCCTAATTTCATTCTACAGGTATTTTTTTATATTTTCTTTGAAGATAGTCGATGACAGGCCTATAGTAATAGGCATAAAAATTAAAAAATGCGGTGCACGATTATTTGAATGAAAAATAGAAGTGACATTAGGCAAGCACAAGAAAAAGCATCGCAAAAACGGAACATGAACATTTATTGAACCGCTATAAGAGAGAATACAGTAGAGTTATTCTTCATAATAACTGCCAGGCGTCTCGAAGACGTTCTTTTTGGTGTAGTACATGCCTGCAAGAGAAAAAACGCGTTCGATTCGTCACCGGAAGTATCCGAGTCAAAGCTGGGGTTGTGACAGCCCAGGGAGCCGTGCTCGGAGATTGGTGAAACTACGGAAAAAGAGAAATCAATTGCGACTGAGAAACACGCACGTTGCGCCTTCGGTGTCACGTCAAGTCCACCCTTCGTCTTTGTCGCCGTCTACGCGTCAGTCTCGCAGCGTACAGCCCTGGTGAGGGCCGCTGCTGCTAGGACGAGTGCGAGTTCGACCGTTCTTTTTGCGTTTACCCTTCTCTTTTTCAACTGCGTTGAAGCAATGTGCGCAGTTCTTTCGTGCAACATTTTTTTTGCTTGTTTGCAGTATAGGAGTGGCCATTTGGCAGTGAGATCCCTTAAAAACAGTGGGCGGACAACCCATTCTCATTACGCTGGGGCGCTGCCTCGAATCGACCGACATTGTCTCGGCATCGTCCGCTGTAGTTCTTATGTGCATCTGTACGTGTGTCTTCTCTTACTTTGTCTTTCTTTCTTTCTTACGCTTGTAGCAATCTTACTCCGTAAAGTCTCCATCGCTCTCTTCTTTCGAGAACAAGAGCTACAACATGTCCCACGGGCCCGGTAACAGTTATCCATCGTTTGTTTTCTATTCTACTTCTCGAAATGTTCGGCTTCCCCAGGTATTTTAAAATGAAATGAGGCTCGACGAAACGTCGAACTGTTTTTCCCCCCAGCTGGCCTTAACTAACAGAAGATATTCTACAAAATGTGGCACTATAGAATTTACAGAGGGACAGGATTGCTGCAGAGTGTGAGAATGTATGAAAGAGGGCAAAATGGAACACTGCTCGGCACCTCCAGATTTTAGGACCACAAAGTGTTCTCTTTCCTTTCGCTTTGTCTTTTTCTACACTATTAAAACTCTCGCACCCTTCTCCCCTGCGCAGGGCCGCACACCAATCCTTCCAGACTGATTTCCATCTCTACTTCGTTTTTTTGTTACCTATACGTAACTGAAAAAAAAAAGATCCATGCCATAAAGCACTAGTTAAAGAGACTTCCCGACAACTACTCGCTTCATGTTGAAGGCCTGGTTTTCTTTACTAGACACGTAAATGTCCCTTTTTGTACTCACACAGTTGACTCATTCAAACGAATACTTCGGTAGTAACTCATACTCAGTGCATTCTGGACCGAGACTGAATCTGCTGAAAGACTACCAATTGAAACTCACCTGCGCTAATCAGCGGGCTTTCTTTAACTACAATTGAAACATATTAACTTTCATATCGCGCTGGTGTCGAGAATGAGTGTATGACCATTGTACCCAATGAAATGAGTTAAAGTGCAAAGGTTTCCCTACTGAGTGAGTGCCAAAAATGATTAGGTCACTCTCATTGTGGGCCTCAATTTGGGCATGCCTATTTACCGGAATATAGTTCCCAGGTAAAGCTGAAGAAATTTCAGTCAACTTTATAGTTTATACGCAAGAAACCTACTTGTCAAATAAAAATAATGGTAATACATAGCTTCAGCGTACTGCTCGGCGTACTTTAACTGAGCGCTTATTACATGCGTTGGGCAAATGATCAAAAAAAAGAAACTTAAGGACAGTTTTTAAATTTCAAAGTGTTTTTGGTGAAAGTCTGTGGCCATTCAACTGGGTACGGCTTGTTTTTATTCACCTATTTTAGATTTATTTTTACGCTCGGCAGTCATTGAGAGCGTGAAAGGCGGAAAGGCCACAGCTAGGTCCATTCTAGGGCACGGACGGACGAATGGACGCAAGCATGAGCCAATAAAGTCTTTCACCTTTGAAAAAACTCGCATGGCGTCTTGCGGATTCTTCCGAGACGACTCAAAGGCACAATGAACTTTTGTTCTCTTTTTTTTTCTTGCCTGATTTTTGTACTGAGCTAAATTATAAATGCCCTTCTCACGTCCTACCGCAGCCTCCCGCACCTCAATTTGAGTCGGATTGTGTCGGGAGTCGGGCCACCTTTCCTCAAGTGAATACTTATGTGACGACGCCATCATGCGACGTTTTAATGTCGTCGTGAAATTCTGGGGAACTTCTGGATCGTTCGGATCGGCAACACCCACGGTCGCTTTTTGTGTTTTGAGGCATCAAGCGCGTTTGCCCTAAAATCGTTTAGTTCATTGTACGTTATGTGCAGTGTTCTGGCAAAGGCCTGCCACCATTTTGCTTGTTATGACATCGAACATCATAAATAATATAGCATTTCCTAACACTGTGAACTCAAAGAAGTTTGCGCAAATATATACACCTTAATGCATAAATTTATATTACCACACCACCTCTTCTGAATGGTCTGTGGAAAAATGTTGGATGTCATTCGCTAGTACAAAAGTAAGCTCAATAGTAATTTTAACACTTCTATTTAAGCAAAAACAAAATTTATGCTGTATAAGGTTATTTTACCTACTCTTGATTTTTTCTTTCTCACCAAGAGCAACTCGTCATACACACAACGCAGTGCACCTTTGAGAGTGCAATGTTTCGCCCGATTTAATGCGAAAGGTTTCCATTCCCATACGATCGAGCGGGCCGTGTTTGACGAAGCCAATCATTTCGATGAAATACCTGCGGCGCGATCTGAAATCGGCAGGCACGTTCGCTGAGGCGGAACGCAAAAGAAAAAGTACGAAAGACAGCGAATTTCGACTGCACCGAACGACTGAAGAAGGCAAGTACGGGTGACGTAGAAGCGCTCGATGTTGAAATGGCACGAGAAGAAAGTTGCACGACGCACTTTGGTTAATGGGGTTGACGTGACTTTGGGTACGAGATGAGTTCAGCGACTTGCGGTTTCACGCATACAGCACACAAAAATAAAAAGGAAAGCTTTACAAGCAAAATTAACCGCGCAGAATGCGCAGAATGCACGCGCAGAAAGCGAAGGTGGATTCTTAAAGGTGACTAAGATACCACCCAGGAGAAAGGTAACCCCAGCACTTCTCGTGCTTCAATTTCTCCGTGGCACCCCAACCGTTTCCGCCATCAATTTTTATTTCAGTTAAAAGAGAATCTCTCTTGAAAGTTAGTTTAACTTCAAGCTAATAGCGTTAGCTACAAGTATCGAACACTCTTCTAGTGTTTAGATTTTTTTCACTTCTTTTTTCAAAGGACGCACTTCCCAACAAATTTATTCCTGTCGCAAGCACTTAGACACCACAGTTCTAAACACAGAACCACAGAAAAGCACTATTGTAACGTGCTCACAGAACAGCACCGGATCGATGCGACGCGACGAAACGAACGTCCGGGGCGACTAACTTGTTTTTTTTTCATATATTTACCCTTCGTTAAGGGCTCTAGCCACTAAAACAGACTAAACTTCCTCTTTTCGAGTGTGTAATGATTTTCACACCCATTCAGGATTCATTACTGTGCAAGCAGTTTGTAAAGTTTGTTCATTGGAAATCCTGATGACCAAGCGCATATACAGATATACAAAATGTGTGCAAAACTGCTTCAAATGCTATTTTATTGCGTGATGCGTATTCACCATGGCGCATGAACCATGACACTCCATTTGTTAGCGCATGCACATTTGCGCAGGTTTTTTTTTTTCGCGTAAAACACGATTTTCTTTTTTCGGAAAGCAAATGAGACAGGAGCAATAGAGCAAGTCGAGTTATTCAGAGGGGCAGACTGCCGTAGAAGACGTGAATGTTTCTGATGAGAAATCAGGACACCGTTTAATACGTAGTGGCGCCACCAACATGCACGAGCTGTCTTGTAACTGCCTAAAGTAACTTTAAGACAGCCATATTATTCTGTATAGGTGGTTGTTAAGCCTTCAGCTTAAGTGGTCTTCAGGAGTGCTTGCGCAAAAAAACTTTAGCACATCACTATGTGATTCATTTTCCTCTGTACTCTTTATAAATTAGCAGTTATTGCAGTACATATTCGAGCAGGCCACAGACGAAATTCGATTATATGATAATCTTTTTTTTTCATCGCTATCCAGTCAGCATTTGTTCTGTATACTTTTTGTTCTTTCACCTGCCTTCGTTAGAACTGTGGCACGAAGCGAAATCGCAGGAAAATTGTTGGTAGTTGTCGGTTATCGATCTGAAACCTTCTTAAAAGATTTTATTTGGTGACATGAACCTCGCGAATATGCAAACGAACAAAGAGGGCATTCATTCACTGTTGAGCTGAGCTGATGGACTTTGTTTGGAAGCGTGATCCTGTCACAGCCGAAGGTACAAGGATAAATTACCTACCATTAACAGTATATCAACTTGTGCATATCAAATTCCTCAAACATAATTTCTCACGTAGAGCACACCACATTGTCCGCATTGTGAGGGTCATGTCCACGCGTGCGCATTAGTAGTACAGTTTTGGTGTCTGCTTCATTTTCTACCACTGGGTACCTTTCTATTGTTGATAGTTGGCGTTTCTGTTAACTTCGTCTCTCTTCTTGTCTGTGTTCGTGCGTGCCTGCCATCTTGTAGCAGGAATACTTGTATACCTTCCAAACTTTATGCCGTTCTAGTTAAAGGCAGGTGGTGGTCAGTGAGTGGTGATTAGGGCATGTTTGATACCAATTCTCCTGTTGCCGGCAGGAAGAAAAACACACTTGCGATCTCAGTGAGCACAATATAAGATTTATTTGGTTGATTGATATGCGGGTTTCAACGTCCCAAAACCACCATATGAACGTGAGGGACGCCGTAGTGGAGGGCTCCGGAAATTTCGACCACCTGCTGTTCTTTAGCGTGCACCCAAATCTGAGAACATGAGTGACAATATCAGAATACACGACTCAAAGTATCCAATTCCTTTCTTTTCGTTTCCCTCTCTCCAAGTGTTCAGAAAATGCGAGACATCATTTTTCAAACTGGTCAAATGTATGACTCTAATAGCATTTTTTGACCGTTGACTGTAATATTGCTTATCATTTTTCAACATCTAACACGGGGTTCCACTTTTGTGACTAAACTCTCTTCGTGGCCGTGACAATAAACAGTTATATACCTGCCTCACCTGCTCGATACCTGCTTTTCGTCCTGCACTATGGTCAGCACGAAGCAAGGTCATTCAGATGTATGCGTACACGCAGAAAGGCAAGTGAACACGTACACGCGTGGGGCCCACATTTTCGGACGAGTACACATAAAAGGTCATTGTGATCAGCACTACAGCCGTTCCCGCCGTGCCGCATTTCCCTATCTCTGGTGGCGACTCCCGCTCCGGTCATTCCGGCGACGTGATTCTGTTTAACGACGGCACCGCGGAGGGGGAAGGGGGCGGGGGTTGTCTCGGAGGGGCGCACACTATGCGGGCTCTGGCCAGAGACTCCTCGGCACCAGTTCATTAGGCCTTATCGCGCAGGCAGGTGAAATCACCCCCTTTCCCGGACACGGGATGGCACCGGCCGCACCGTTCCCTATAGGGAAGCAAGGAGTTCTCCCGATCCATCCGAAGCCTTTATTTCTTGCATGTCGCCTTTATAGAGCCGCCGTAAGGCGCGTTACTCCTTCCCGTGTACGTAGCGTGACGAGGAGTCCTCCTTGCCCTTTTCCCTACTCCCTCACTCGCACTGATCGACCAAGAATCGTTAGCCGGTACACCTTCACGGAGCAGCTTCGGTGCTCGTTCCCGTCGTTGCCATTTGTTTATGTTGGAACGGCCTATTTTCTTGCGTCCCTCAAACGAGGTGCCGTAACGGGGACACACGAACTGCCGGGTCATTATGTAGCGTGTTTTAATTTGCTGTTCGCGGGAAAACAACAAAACGAATCTCGGTGGTACCTATACCGCCACGCAAGAAATGCTTTCTCGATAGCGCCGGCTATACGTTGTCGCTCGATGAAGCAGCATTTGCATAGAGCAACGTTCGGGGTATTATATACGACCGTAGCCTCGCTATGCCTATCTGTACAGGAGGGCGATAACTTCGTTTGCCCACTGCTCGCAGTTCGGTTAGCATTTGGGCTACTATTTCTGCAGTATTTAATACACGCATTTCGTACATGGAAGGAGGTAAACACAAGGACGAAGCTTAAACAGACTATAGTAGGTTTTGTTCTGGTCACGTATGCGTTGTCACGAGAGTTACAGGAACCAGCGCGGTCATGCAGGTAAAACGTGGTCTCGATGAGGGTCTTACATGTATAGCTTGCAAATATGTCTTGCATCGACCTGCGGTCTAATAAAGGAGCCTTTATTATTTGTCACATTGTCAGCAGTAGTATAGTTGTGAACGACCAAGTGCTCTATTCACTGAAAGTGAATACGGATCTCAGCGTTAAATTATATAGTATAACCTTAGTTACCAACGGCTTCAAAACGTAGACTTGATATCTTTCACTCAATTTTTGGGCGCGAGGACAAAGCTAAGCTGATTTCCAGCAATAAATACAAAAAAGTCAACAAGGAACGATAAAGAAGAAGTCACAGCAAACAAATATATATATATACATAGATGAATTAACGTATGAATCAGAAGTAAATAACATAAAACCAAAGCATTCCTAAAAATGTATACGTATTTGTTTTTCTCAAGAAACGCTTCCCTTAAGATAGTTCGGTGCTTTTCACGCCATCACTTTGCAGATTCTTAGTGAAGTTTTGTTGATCAAAGTAAGGCAAAGTTCGCTCATGACACAATCGCAAATGCAGCTCTGTGTTTTGAGCTATCCGCCGCGGTTGTACTGCCGTCGCATGTGCTCGGCTGCTGACGTGAAAGATGGGAATGCGATCTCTGCCGCGGCGGGCGCATTTGGATGAGGTGATATGCTAGAGGCTCGAGTACTGCGCGACTTCAGTGCCCATTAGGGAACCGCAGAAGGTCGAAATTACCGGAGCCCATGTCTACGGCATTGTACGCCCGTGCGTTAAGATTTCGGAGCACGTTAAAGAACCTCAAGTGGTCGAAATTTTCAGGGCGCTACAGATACGGAGTCTCTCATAATCTAGTGGTGCTTTTCGTACGTGAAGCCCCACACATCAATCAATCAAGGCTATGGTGTGCATATCATAGCTGCATGGGGGGGGGGGAGTCGGCAGGTCCTGCGTACCGTGGGAGTCAAAGATATGCAGCGCATGCACCAGAAAGTCTGCTGTGATGCACTTCTTAAATCAGCGCAATGTTACGAGACAAAGATGGGTATAATACACAGTAAAGGCATAAATACATTTTATACGCACTCACGCATCTAGAAAACATGCTAAGATGAAAACTGGTTGTTCATGGCAGTGTAACGACGCCACCACTATAGCGTGCACGCTACGAGCACCAGCGCTAGAAGGCTGACGTACTTTTAGCATCATATGTAAGCCCGTGTGCTCAGATTTGGGTGCAGGTTAAACAACACCAGGTGGTCGGAATTTCTGGAGCCCTCCACTACGGCGTCTCACATAATCGTATGGTTGTTTTGGGACGTTAAACCCCCCATATCAATCAATTAATTGTAGTATTATAAAATGAGCTATGTTGTTTTTGCGAAGCGTAGTGCTGAAGCGCAGGCTAATTTTTTATAGGTTTTGAAACAATTGTTATGAGCGGGATAGGCGTTAAATTCAGTTATATGCACATCGTGGGCTTATCAGGAAAGAATACTACACGGGTGTGTACTGGCGACTATGCTGGGCAGCATATGAACTCGCATGACGTCCGCACTTGCGTTAGACCCGGTTCACTCTAGCGGCAACCATGCCCTGATGGCGCGGTGCCGTAGACCGGCGGCTGGCGCCGTCCGCAGGGGAGCTGTTTCAAATGCACGGCAAGCTTCGCCGGAGAAGTACTTGAGCCTCCTACCAACATGGTTGCCCTTACGAATGCAGTTGTTGACCGCCTAAAATCTATCAAGCGGCCGCCGTGCGCTCTGTAGCTCGTAAGCTCCGAACTGATGCTTCCATTTGCTTTAGACTCGTGTCCTTTAGCTTCGACAACACAGTACTCGATTCAATTTGTCAGCGTTCTTTGAGAAACCTACTCAAATAATTGATGTTCTAGGCCTAAGCAAGCCTTCCCAAATCTCGTATGGCATACATTGCACGTTTGTTTGTTTTTGGTGACGCTGGATAGCTGGCGCCACTTGTCCTTACGCCTGCTTTGGAGACGTCATTTTGAATTGTCGTGCGGTTTTTAAAATACCAGACAGGCTAAAATGCTCTATTCAGTGCTGGAACTTACTCTGGGAACAACACGTACGACATTGCGTGAAAATTGCGGAGCAAGAAGCAAGCAGCTCGAAGTGTTCCGTGGCTGACACAGACAATGGGGAGATGCGAAAGCAGACGACGTGTTGTAGGCCCGTGTGCTCAGATTTGGGTGCACGTTAAAGAACCCCAGGTGGTCTAAATTTCCGGAGCCCTCCACTACGGCGTCTCTCATAATCATAGAGTGGTTTTGGGACGTTAAACCCCACATATCAATCAATCGAAAGCAGACGACGCGGCTCAGCCACGTCGCTCCACCGTCACTGATTGGCTAAACAACTCTCCAGCCAACGGCAAACGGCGGAAAAATGGGCCTCTGGCCCATTTTTTGAACGCCAAAGAACGGCAGACGTGCGCGAAGCAAACAGCCGCGCACGGCTGCCTGAGAACGTTCAACGTCAAGCGGCGAGGCACGCTTGCCGCTAGTGTGAAACCCTCCTTACATTGTAGACGTCAGTAGTTTCGATATAAAAAGCGCTTTGCGCTGTGACTTTGTGAGTACTGCACGTAACCTTTAATACCACATTTTCTTGAGGTCGAGCAAGGTTTAAATATAAATTACAGAATTAGAGGAACAAAAGTGCATTGTTTATTAGACTGCCATAATGTGGAATCAGCGTGGTAACAACAATTGGTGATAATTCGGCATGACGCAAGTCTGATGCATTTAAATGTGTAATGTTTATTGAATTCTTACAAAATTATAGTCCACAATGCAACCACAATAAAAGTTGCACTGGCCTTACGCCTACCAAGTGCCTTTTTCCAAAGCAATTTGAAAACCAGGATGTTATAGTTGTGTGGTAATATTCCAAGCTGCCACGCAAGACGCTTGGGTTCAATTTTTGCTGAGTTCCTGATTGTTATATTTTTCAATCAAGTCAGTGGTACCGATGCTTTCACACCTAAGACACTAGTGTCAGTCTTTACCGTTCCGGAGTAGGTATAGAGTGTTATTCACATGTGGCAGATACCTGCGTACCGCGGCCTATAGTATAGGGGTATGTGCCACCCGTGTCGGTAGAAAAGGGCTCAACGACGCAGGCGACATGGTTTTCACGTAAATCATAGGATGACCAGCCAGAGGTATTCATGAAATCTTCTCAGACTCGCTTACTATTTAAGGTTTACACCAAATTAAGGAGTCAGTGACGATTGCATCCAGACTTGGGAGGATAGATAGATAGATAGATAGATAGATAGATAGATAGATAGATAGATAGATACATTGATAGATAGATAGATAGGTAGATAGATAGATAGATAGATAGATAGATAGATAGATAGATAGATAGATAGATAGATAGATAGATAGATAGATAGATAGATAGATAGATAGATAGATAGACTGATAGATTGATAGATTGATAGACTGATAGACTGATAGATTGATAGACTGATAGATTGATAGATTGATAGACTGATAGATTGATAGACTGATAGATTGATAGACTGATAGATTGATAGATTGATTGATTGAAGCACTCAAATAGCTTATACACGCTCATAATTCCTGCATTTTATTGAATGCTTCGCATTCAAACAAGCGCTTAAGCAAACAGCATAGATAATTGCAGCACCTTACAATAGTAGAGTGGCAGTAAGGAATTCATTTTGCCGTACATGTCATAATTGTCGCCTTATCTAAAAAAAATTGAAGGACACGTTCAACTTCTTTGTCATTGCCTTTGCGAAGATTTACATGAGCTAATGTAAGCCACATGCTATATCGCGAACTCATGACAAAGACAGAAAAAAAAATGAGGACGAGCACCATATTTTCTGTGTCCTCGTCTTGAGTTCGGGCTATAGCACTCGTCATGACTTGTCATGTGAGTCCTCTGTCATGTGAGTCCTCTGTCATAAGAAATGGCTGCTATAGAAAGCCTGAGCTCGAAATTGAGATAACACTCAAAACCCCGTTCTATATCAAGCTTCTCGACCTAGTTTTACTTAGGTGGAGTGCACATCCTAACTTCGGGTGTGACTGGTCCACAAGTTCTTTACAAGCCGCCGTTTGCCAAGCTCCCCTTTGAAGCGAGCCTTTTCGTCGGCCACAAAAGGGTATTACGAGTTCGTACAAAGAGCAGACAAGCAACAAAGAATTTCCATCATCCCTGAATATTAGAAAATAGGAACGTTTATACTTGGCTACGTGTGCAAGTTCCTCAATATTTGCTGCATGGGCATGCGCTTTGCAACCTTGTTTTTAGTCATCTTGCAGCATAAATAGTAGAGGCGAACCTACTGGCAGAGCGTTGTCATTTTTTTTATATAGATAGCAACCTTCGTTTGTGAGTACCAGCGCTTCTTGCAAGGATATAAAATTGACGCTGTAAAGTAGGGACCGTACCGGCCTGTGATGCCGTGGTAATGCAGGTGCATACGCCTGTGCGTACGCGTGTGCTTTCAATGAAGGGCATCTGAAGTCTCAGCGGCTTTGAAAATGAGGTAAATATTCATGCTGACCGCGTAAATGTCCCATTGGTCTGGCTGCCGTGTTACAGCTGCGTGTCGGTTGGCTGGAGATAAAATCACAGAAAAAGCGCACGGGATAAAATAATCGTGTGGTGTACCCTTAACATTACCCTCTGATCACTATAAATTGTCATTGAGTATCTATGAGTTGTCATTTTTAAGCGATGACCGGGTTAGGATGGCAAGGCAAGAGTAAAGACTGATTTACGATGTAGTATACGACATGTCTTATTCAGTAGCATATCATCCTAGACTCATCGCACATTACTTTTCGGAATGAGAGTGTCAGGTTTAAAAGCCTGGCCAATAAAATTGATTTTTCTACCATGATTGGTGTATTCCTCTTGATGAGCTACAGTGAAAATCACTTGGCTCTACTTCGTCTCGTACAAGCTGACGAACCCGCAATAAATTATGCAAAATTTTTCGCTGAACATCTTTCATGTCTGTGCAGACAGACGTGAGTTACAATGCCTGCGGCTACCGAAATCCAAGCGCCTGAAACTTCAAGGTTATACGATAAGCACTTTTCAAACTGCGTGCCAGAAATGGCCGCATGTCTTTAAGTGTTTTTGAACCAGAAAGGTGCCCCTCACATTTCTACCATTTTTTTCGATGGCATGTCATATCTCGACTTGTTACTCTTTGTACAATAACTGGGGTAGTTTTATGATAACCACACAATTTTTTCTGTGGCAGACCAAGTGTCTTACATAATTGACCCACAACTGTTAAAGCCATTGCCTCAACGCTAGCGCTCCGGCCAAATGCTTCATTACCAAATACAACAACTTTACCAAGAATGGGCGCACCTTTAGCGCATCGCCAATAGCAGCTGCTCCCACGGAAGAGAAGTTGAGCCATGCCTGGCTTCCAGGTGTGCAAGACGCCTATTTTCATTTTCTCTTAGCGTTGATTCTATGGGAAAGTTTGAGCTCGTACGTTTTACGTCCGTTTGTTATCCTGCACAACAATCAGACATAGGCTTTTGACTAAAACTATGAAATGGATCAACGCGGTCATCGGTGTTTGTGCGCCTCTCGTTTCATAAAATTTGTATTCTGGCATTCCGAGTCGAGCCAAGTGATTTGCTATCGATTGTATGAGTTACGTTAAAATTAAATATTCGCAGCGAAGAATCCCGAGTGTCATATTGAACACTTATGCGCGCACATAAGCTGACCGATAGCGTACGGCTCATCTCCATTCACGTTGTTCCCATTACTTCAAGAGTTGCCAAAAAAATTAACGCTAGGCCATGCTTCTAGAACCCCGCAAGGCCAACTATAACAAAAATACTAACCTATTAACCATTGTCGTGCATGTGCTACTTATGGAATCCTTTGAATGGCTGCCCTTCGGTTTACCTGGGCACCACTGCAAAAACGTCTCGTGGGTCAGTGCAGCTTTCTGCTTCAGCCGTTTCGAAGCTCACAGCTTAGTTCTAACTCAGTAGCTCCTTTCAACTCGCGCCCCGCTGCGGTGGTCTAGTGGCTAAGGTACTCGGCTAGTGACCCGCAGGTAGCGAGATCGAATCCCGGCTGCGCCGGCTGCATTTCCCATGGAGGCGGAAATGTTGTAGGCCCGTGTGCTCAGATTTGGCTGCACGTTAAGAACCCCAGGTGGTCAAAATTTCCAGAGCCCTCCACTACGGCGTCTCTCACAAACATATGGTGGTTTTAGGACGTTAGACCCCACATACCAATCAATCAATCCTTTCGATTCACGAAGCATCGCTGTATTTTCACCAGACTATGAAGAGCCCTATTACCCTGTGCACTGAGCGCATAGGCTGCATACACCGCCGCAGATCCCCCACGCACTGACACAGTGGAAAACATCGCAGACGCTAGTCCGTGCTGGGTGGAAAATACGGCAGCCTCCTTGTGAAAATAATCTATACTTGAGCGTACCTTGTAGCCCAATCCGCGCTAACAGGGTATTGAATTCCAACATTTGTAAATGGGGAATGAAACTTTGTGAGGCTGTCTTTAGGATATGTCTGTGCTTTGATGGTATCAAATATCTTTTGAGTTGCGAACTTTTGAAGATTGGCGCCCTCGATTAATTTCTACGATTTTTAGTAGAAAAGCATTCTTTATTACTGAAAAAAAGTGAACAAGTAAATAAATAAATTCAGATGAAATAAATGTAATGTTGCTGCTACTAGAGAAGACAGCCAACGCTTCATATAGTCATGTTATGACATACCAAGTTTGGTATCGATGCCATTATCGGAACGGCCAGGAGAGCTAAAAGTCGTAGGCGGCTAGATAGATAGATAGACGCTCATGATGCGCTCACGGCCGTTTCGCTAGCGTCACATATACAAAATTTGGTATTACGCTACGTGAATTTTTACGGAGGTATGTTACTGGTGCAAACATGATAATCATGAGATGCGTGTCATATAACAACATGACTACAAGCCACGCTCATTATGCGCTCGTGGCCTTTACACTAGCTTCTTATGTACCAAACTTGGTATTACGTGACACGAACGGGCGACATTGGTAAATGACACCTCCAGACATGATAATCACGACATGCGTGTCATGCAACAGCATGACTACATGCCACATTTATGATGCTGTAGCGGACGTTTCGGTAGCTTCCCAGATGCCGAATTCATAATTAAGTGACGTCATTGGATGACGAAGGTATGCGACTGGTGCAACAATGATAATCATGCAACAATGATAATGATGAGATGCGTGTCATGTGAGAACATGACTACATGCCACAGTCAAGGCACCAATACATTCCGAAATTACGCGGTGCGCGTGCTCGCCGACGTTCATTTCGTCGCGTCACGCCGACATTGCCACGTCAGGCACAGGTTCTGCCATATACTCGCAGGTGCGCGCCGCGCTGCGTTGCTTTGACGGATGCGCGTTTCAGCGCGTACGGCGTCCTTCCGTCACGAAAAGAGGGAGACGCAGTGTTGTCTGTGTAACGCATCGGCGCGAATTTCGCACCAGTTGCCGTCGAGCCGCGCCTACGGACGCTGGTCACGCCCGTCGCGTCTGGCGTAAGACTACAGAGTGCTCCCGTTTTGCTAACGTAGCGTCATTGTGCCCAGCGTGCGCGCGCGTCAACGCTACATTAGAGTATATTGGGCCCTTCATGATGCGCTCACGGCCATTTTTCTAGCTCCACGTACACCAAAGTTGGTGTTACGTGACATCAGTGGATGACAAAATATATGACTGTGCGAAGATGATAATTCTGACACGCGTGTAATATAAGAACATGACCACATACCACGCCAATAGCGTGCTCGCAGCTGTTTCACTAGCTCTACATATACTAAATTTGGTATCACGTTACATGAATAGATGACGAAAGCAAACGACAGATTCTAACTTGATAATCATGACACAGAAGTCATGTGCGGCATCATTTACCTCTACCTCGCAACGTTGAGCTGATTGTAAAGTGATATATCATGATTTATTATTCATGCTTTGCATATCACCGATTCTCACTGTACGTGGGATCTGCCAACTTTTTTCCAAATAAGAAACTCTCTTGCAGGCGCTGCTTGCACCGGCGTTCCGAGGCAATAGAAGGGGGGCGGGAGTATAGGCGAGAAAAGAGGGGACACGCATGCGCAAGAGGGGTGCAAACTTCACGGGGAGGGATGCCTTGGAACGCGGGAAGTGAGCGGATACCAGCAGACGCCACCTGTGTCGCGTTGCAAGACGGGAGAAGAGGAGAGGGAGGGGACGCTCATGTGCTGTAACGGTGGGCGCGCCTCACACCGGATTGAACTAAACCATAAAATGCATGTAAACTGTTCGCATAGAGTAGTAAGCTTACGCAAACACGTGCGCAAATTGCACTAACCAGTACTTTACAAAAAAATATGAACCATCTTCCCGAAAAGAACCCTGATAGAATGAGTGCGCAGTGCTGCGTACGGTGGTGACCATTTGCTTTGTTGACCCATTTGAACTGGTTTTTGACGCAGGTGCTGAATGAATGGTTTGAGGTAAAATTCGGTGTAGCGTTTACTCAAGAAAACGTTTGTTTGAAACGCAAAGACACGAGAGGCGGGACGCGTTGAAGACGCTTGCTTTCAGCTTTCTTGGCTCGCGTCTCGTCGGTGTTACCCACGTGCCATCTTTTTTTCTCGAACGCGATCGGCGTGCCTGATTCGCTCCTCAACGGTGTCACTTGTCTTGCACTGTCGACGCTTGCGTTTGGCTTCCCTGGCTCACAACGCATCGGTGTTGCCGTCGCCATTCGCGAACGCGATCAGCCTCGCTAACCCTCGCAATACTGGATACAGCTGGGAAAGATCCGTGCACACAGCGGGAAGCACGCCGCGATGGCGTCCCGCCTGTCGCCGCGATTGCACCGCAAGCAGCGGCGTGCTGTCCGCATTGGCGGCGGTATGAGATTCTCGAGGTGCACGCACGCTCTGTTTCGGGGCTACTTCTCACCCACAGATGGAGGGATAGGGTGCGGTTGGGGTGATGCCCACGTGAGGAGTGTGTTTGAGTGTTGTTAGTGGTGGAGAGGGTGAAACGAGAGAGAGCTGAGACACGGTGGGTGCGCGGTAGGCGAGAGATAGAAACGTCACTGCGTGCTGCTAGGAGAGCGTGAGCTACTTGGCATTGCTCCAAAAGCTGCGCCGAGGGGAGCGGTGCGGATGGAAGGACAGCATCAAACAGGATAGTCAAAGAGCTGCTTCACATCTAATATGCGTCAGTCCACCTCGGTGAAAGAGCAGCTATGGTGCTCGGAAGCTCACCCGCATGTCGCAGGAGTCGACCCAAGACGTGGCGGTCGCATTCGATGTAGGTGAAGTGGGAGAAGCTAGTGATGTGAGTGCACGTGAAAAAACACCAGATGCCCCAAATTTACGGAATGTTCCGCAACGATGGCTTTGGAAGAACTTTCGTAGTGCGAGACGAAATAAGGAAACAGGAAGGGATAGACGCACAGGATCGAGTGCCACTTTCAACACATTTTAGCGATTGTGAATGTGGGAAAGATTACTATACGTCAATCACATTAATATAGAAAGCTTTTAGCCCTGCATTTTCATGAGCTTCCTTGAAGCCTAGAATACTGTCGGAAATTTTGAATAAAAGGCCTTCTCAATTGATGTGACTGACCTACACTATTCCCTCCCCATCGACCATTGCTAAAATATGTTAAAAGTAGCGCTGTTTCCTGTCCGTATATCCCTTCCTGATTCTGTATTTATCCTCGCCACAAACATTCTTGCAAATGCAACCTTAACAAGCCCGCACGCAGTGCAACTCTCGTGGTCTTTGGGCGTAGAAACTCAGATAATGTTCATATTACGATTCCACACATAGGCTACATTGGCACTCACAAGAAAATAACTCCTATTCTTTTTTTGCCAAACCAGATTTCCTCACTGGCGGCTTTCTTACATCTAAATATAGCGAACATTCTGTTTATTCCACGCGATCCTAGGGCTCCTCTCAGTGGCGGAATACGCGATGGAAGGGGGTCGTCTTCCCTTATCAGAACAAAAGATGGACAGCCGTCTTCCTTCTCCACTTCCATGGTGAAGCTGAGCTGGCCAGCCAAGCGCTGCCCTATTCAGATGCCATCGTTCTGGCTTGTTCGCTTCCCTACGCTGCCCGCTGCATATGTATGCGCACTACAACAATACATCAACATTGATCTACGCGGACGTTCCGCATCGAGATTCAGCGCCTATCGCCCGGTACGCTGTGTCAGGTCGAGAATCTTCGTTTTACCACGCACACACAAATGCACGCAAACCAAAACAAAGGCGCTTTGTTCGCCCATGCGAGCTCTAGACGGGTACAGCGTGCCGAAGAGAGCGGCAATGAATGGATTCATTGGCCGAATGCTGCCATGGAGGCGAGACCTATCGAATGCGCTGGATTTACGGCTCGCCTGGACAACATTGAAACCTACGTGGCAGAGAGAAAAGGAAAACAATGATAAACAGGGCAAGCAAACAAATGAAGCGAGGACAGCGTGCTGACTCGATACATTTGCAACGCGTTGATTGAAAGGCGAGATTTCCGCCTTTCTTCGGCCATTCCGTTCCCGGCACGGCGCGGAAAGCGTGAACTTGCGCATTGGCTATGAGGGTGGAGGCCGGAAACGAATGCCGATGCATTCGGTTTGTGTGTGACTTAGGGCTACGTGGGAATAGAGGTGCGCAGCGGTTGTATTCGGCTATCTCCGATGCTTGAACAACGCTCGTTATTCGAACGCACGGTGCTTTTATGGCCAGAGACAATGAACGCGCCACGTAACGATCGCCATGAGAAACCAACGCTGAGTAGGTTTGGAAGAACGATCGCTCTGCAGTGGAGAAAAACGCGGAAAGGGCACAGAAGAACAGATCTGAAAGGCAACGCCCACAACAACAAGATGAACAAAACAAGTAAGAGAATGAAGAAAACAAGTATGCTGAGTCGAGCAGCTGTATAAACTTTCCATATCGCTCCTCGGGGGAGCGCGTTTGTATATGGCGGGGCCTCTTTTAGACATACGTATTTCCGTTTCTGTTTGAATCATCACTCTTCCACTGTTGCCCTGTGTACTGTTTTTAATGATATACAGTTGAAGCTCAACAACTCCCCGTCCGCGTAAAATGATACCAAGTGAGAGAGATAGGAGCGGAGTAAGTGTGTACGCACCGAATACACAAACAACGCCGGCGAACGACGCTGCCTCGGAAATTTCTCCCTCCTTAATTTTGTACCTAGTTGTCTTCGTGCTGTTGGTGCAGCTTTAGTGAGAGCGGGGACTGATAAACCAGAACACGAACTACGAAATGGCAGCCAGTTCTGATCGTGATGAAATGAAAATATAGTTCAATGAATGACATTGTAAATAAGCGAGGGAAGAAACAGCAGCGCAAGGCAAATTTTTGTGCTTAAAAATATTTTGATGATTTAGAGTACTTTGTACTCGACTACGGGAGAGCATTAAGCCATCCCTTTATACGTGAAACAAACAGGCAGTGTTAAAGGTTACTGTTAAACTTTTTTTTTGAATTCTAAACAGCCGCTGTCTCGTCGCTGGTGTGAAAGTCAAAGCAATCGACGAATTGACGAATTGATTTGCATAACGAGATGCGAAAATTGAGCTCGATTTGAGATTTCCCTTCTTTTTTCATGTTGTTTACGTAACTTTTTTGTTTTTTTATTGTGAATTTTTTTACATTTGATCTTTCTTACCTACAGGCCAAACATTTTCTATTCTCTTTATTGTATCTATGAAAATATGTTTTATGCAATGTCATTAGGTATGAGTGCTAACAACGTTCGTAAAGCCTCAAAGGAGTTTTTTCATATCAACATGAAGATAGAAATTCGCGTTGTTGTTGAAAAATCACACAAAGAAGACGTCCAACGGGAGCCTTACACGCAATACAAGCTAGAAAAAAAAAGACGAGTCTAGAATGCGAAAACCAAAGCATCTTGTGCGCTTTGAAATGTTGTAGCCAACATGATGCGAGAACAGTGAGTGCTGTACGTTGGCGGTTGAAAATTGAGAAAAATCAACTACTAACGAGAGAAGTAGTAACGTGGAATATGCATACAAAACAAGAACGAAAAGTCAGTTGGTTTATGTCGGCGCTATAGAAAATTCAAAAGTAGACACAGAGTATACACATGTAATACACACCGTTAAGATAGGTTCTGAAATGCGAAAAAAAATGAAAGTTGGTGAGAGGTTCCGAGAAGCACGAGTAACGATCGTGCGTGCTCATGACTTATCAAACTCACCGCTTTCCCGGCTCGGCAGCAGCATGCATTAAACATGAACTTCGCGACGCATAGACGTTAGAGTGCTGATGGAGCAACTTCTTTTTCCCCCATTTTCTCCCAGACTTTCTTGCGCTGCCTTCATTGTGGACTGCCTAGCAGGGATAACATCTCTCGCCTCGTCTCTCCTACATCCATGCCCCGGAGTGTACTGAGTATGAGTCGTGCTTCACGAAAGGTAAGCATTTTCATTGTTCGATAAGAATCGATGGGAGATAGATAAAAAGCTTCGAACACAAGAAAGGAACAGGCATGATAAAGAGGAAATGTAGGGTTGTTATGCAGTCTAGAATAACTTGTGTGTAGAAGTACTCTGAGAAAAGTGAGTGGGCAGCTTGGCAGAAAGAGGCAGTGAAGGGGAGCATAAACACAAATTCGCAGTGTTCATTGACGCGAGATCTCAATCGTTTAACTCTTGCTGCGAGTCTGTCGTCTTCTAGGATTTTAAAAGTGCCTTCGTCGTCTTGAGCTTTGATGCCATCTCAGCACGAACATTTAAATTCGTGTCAGCCAACATCGTTCTGTGACCAAGATAAGCTAGTGAATTTCGTTTCCCACTGTATCCAGCAGCCGCATAGACAGACTGGCCGTGAGAGGCGGCGCTTGGTTGCGATCAAAGAAAGCCGAACTTTGCCTTAACTCTCAGTGGCTCATCAAAGAAAAGTAATTTTATTGTGGTAGAAATTATCTGGACAATTTCGACGTCCCCATCCCCGTCATTTCTCGCATTACGTCAAAATCGATAACATCGCCCGCCAGATCATCAAGTTGAATTTTTTTGTAAAAAAAACATGCAATCACTAATGACGAATATCGCAGAAGCTGAGAGAACGTAAACCGGTTATCTCCGTCACACGAAGGATGCATGCAGTAAGACCGCGCGAGATCTGCTGTCGATGACCCTTCAGGTTGAGAGAAAGTTCTGTGCTTCGCCTTCGGATACGGCTCGGGTTACACAAATAGACGGATCGAAAACTTGCTGAGCTCTCAACGCGTCGTGTTTAGAGGACTGACAGCACAAAATCCACTCGAGTCCCAGGAATGGTCGTATTGCCTTAAACAAGTGTCTTGTTTACTGACTTGAGATCGGCTCGAAAAGAGTTGGTTACCAACCATATTTTGTATACCTGTTCAAGTAGTTGTTATTTCATTCATCACTGTACCACTGTGAGGAAACTGTATATGTATTCTGCTACTCACGGAGAATGAACTACGGGCTCGAGGGAGATTATCTAGAAAATGTAGCGAGGAGGAAGAACGAGAGAGACGGCATCGAGGATAATCAAGCACACGGCCGGTTGGCTAAGCCGCGCTTCGGAACTGGTCAAGGTAAGTATAAAGATAACAAAATTGTAGCAGTTCTAGTAATTGAAACGTTCATCGGTGCGCGAAATCTGTGTCTTATGAACAAAACGTTGAAACGTGCCGTCTTGTTTAATGAAGTTCTCTTTTTGGTCATTCCGATTATCCTGCGTTGGTCAACTGCTGAACTGCAATAGGGGCCCTGCAATGTCGGGCCATGAAGCACTCCAAGACGGCAACAAAGTATTCAGCAGATTCCAAGTACAACGGTAATCGATGTCATAAAAAGCACGCGGAGCGTGCTTGGCAAAACATCTGTCACCACTTGATAGGCATGCGGTGACTTGTGTATTGGCACCATGGTCACCACATGCCATGGTGCTAAGGTGCCAAAATATTACACCATGGTCACCGCATGCAAAGCATGTGGTGACCATCATGTTATTTTGTTGAGGGACACGCCAAAAATATTACTATACGTTTGAACATATGTTATACGTGCCGACATGTATGTTGAACATTTGCATACGTTGCGTATAACCAGTTGTCTGCAGTTGCGTAACACCGTGGGCTCAGATTTGGGTGGACGTTAAAGAACCCCAGGTGTTGGAAATTTCCGAAGTCTTCCCCTGCGGCGTTTCTCATAATTAAAGGCATGGTTTTGGGATGTTACACTCCACTTATCATCATCATATAGTTGCGTAACACTTGCAAGAATAACATAGGCATTAACAACACTAGAAGTGGTATAAGCTGCAATCTGCCGCTTCCTCTTGTGAGGATGGGTGCCCTGAATGGTTCTACGTAAACCAACTTCAGTCAATGACAATCAACTACAACAGGCGTTAACCCGGTGTGATGCCTGTATAATACGAGTGTTTATGTAATGTTTACGAAATTAGAATGCCAATACTACCACCAATATTTTCGTTTCAGAGACGATGCGGCTACATTGAGCCTTTTTCCGGAGCACTTCCTAGACTTGAGGTGGCTCTCTGGCAGAATACTTCATTGCCCTTCAGAATTATTAGATTCTATTCCTGCTGCGACCATAAACTTTATTCTTAGCATTCATCAGGTTAACGCTGCCTAAATTGGTTTTAGGGGAGAAGCTCCTTATAGCGGCACCCGTTCATCCCCCGTAGAATGTAACAAGTATAACGTTTTGACCTCCAAGGTGGTGCCGGTGAGAGACCTTTTCTGTGCGTTGTTGAACAATAAAAAATAGTGCTCAATGTACATGTCAATGGCTGCTAATGGGGAATAAGAGACAGGAGCATCCGGCTTTTAGTTAACGCGCAGGCTGCGATCACCATTAGCAGCCATTGGCACGTACATTGAGCACTATCTGACAAGAAAGGGTTGCTACGTTATACTCGCTGGGTGTAACCTCCTTAGCTTTAGAAAGGTTTAGCGAGCGTGGAGCCGCAGTGCCATGAATACAATGAACTTGTATATACCATGAATGAACTCGAGGTGGTTAAAAATGGGAAGTAGATACGAAGCGCAAGCCGTAAGAAAGTAAAAACCGAATTCTCCGCCTCTCATTTCCCATTAGCAGCCATTGGCATGTACATTGAGCACTATCTGACTGAAAACGTTTGCTACGTCATACTCGCTGGGCGTAACCTCCTTGGTTTTCGAAAGGTTTAGCGAGCGTTCGGCCGCAGTGGCATGAATACAGTGAACGAGTATATACCATGAACTCGAGGTGGTTAAAGGTGGGACGTGGACCCGAAGCGCAAGCCGTAAGAAAGAGTGCGTGTGCCACCTCTCGTTTAGACCTTGGAATGTCTGCTGGATGGCGGTGCTTCTATATAAGGAATATATGATGAAAAGATGCGAGATGGTGGTACTTGGAGTGTTGAATAGATGGACGAACGGACACATAGACAGATGCATGAATGGACGCATGAACGGACGCAGGGGCGGCTGCATGGACGAACGCAGGGACGGACGCACGAACAGACGCACGCACGGACGGGCTGATGGACGCATGGACGGTCACACCGACGGACGCATGAACGGACGGAAGCAAGAACGAATGGACGAACGAATTCTTTGCCCCACTCTCCATCATTCACTCCGTGGATATGCTGCCATTTTTTTTAAGGAGTGGAGCTCCTTGGCCACATTTTTTTTTCGGTAACAGGCTGGGAAAGAGAAGTGAGGTTGAGGCCAGGGCATCTTTGCCCATGAACACGGGAATCGGTTAAACAACGTAGGTCGATGAAGAAAAATAGCCCCGAGTCACGCAGCCCTCAGTAAACAGGTGCGGCTCTGTGCAAGTGCGTGAATTTCTTTGTTGGAATAAAACACATGCATTTTAACTAAAATTTTACCCCACATACAACGCACTTTACACCTAATGTGGTTTTACATCTTCATTCTTCTAAATTAAAACACTGAATGACCGTATCAATCAACACGGTCTTGCGATAGCGCGTCAGCGCTTGGCTGCATCACTGCTATGCTACCAGCCGTCGTTTATATGTGCAGCGACCTGTGCTGCTAAGGCAGCAAACAATACTTCGCATGTAGTATTCTTTTAGCGGGACGGCTCAGTGCTCTCCCATAGTTGAGTACGAAGTACTCGAAATCGTTAAACATTTTTTATAAACACAGTCGAAGTGATGTTAGTCGTGAAATATAGATGTGCCGAGGTGTATATGCCCTGTTACTGGAATGGTATTGAAGCCTTTGTGTTCTGTGCATGCTGTAAATAAATTTTTTCTAAACAAGTCGCTATGCACTTTCCGTATAGGTTACAGGCCTCATCGAGTATCAGGCCCATGGGACGGCGTTATGCTCCCCCGTCGTAAAGTACGTCGTACTCCAAACCATTACCATCTTTTTCTAAAATCACGACGAGCTGCACGGCTTCCTGCTCTCTCTTAGAAGAGTACCAAGTACTCTAAATCGTTGAACAGTCTTTCTATACACATGTTGTGATTGGTACATTGTTGCTTGCCAACAGCAGAGTGCGTCGCACTCCTAACAGTCGGAGATTAACCGGCACACAGTCTGAAGCAGGCGTCCTGCTGCTAGGGACCCACTGTGTGCTCTTCCATGAGAAAGTATGCCGTACCATACCTGTTTCCTGAGCTGTTGGCACTACTCGCGAAGGTGCTGGCATCTTGAGTCAATCATGATGCAGCGCACTACATAATTCTAATCTTACGCGATGTAACTTCCGGTAATTTGACAGAAGTGAAAAAATGTGCACTACACTAATTATTTTTTAGTTTAGCAACTATACTCCCAGCTGCTATCGCAGCCTTCTGTTACGAGGAGCGTCTTACAAATTCTCGGCTCATAGACGTATCGTGGTCTTGGCGCATGGGATCTATGGTTTCAATTTTAGCTTTGCATAGGGCGAAATATAAGATAAACGTCGTTATCACAAGTATGTTGATTGGTGGCGTTGGTGTGATGCAACAAATATTTATAAGAGCACGAGAATATATTTATTTAGCTACTCCAGGGAATCGTGTTACTACATGTTCCTGTCACCGTCTCTTATGTTCGGAGCACCTTAGTCTTGTCACCCATCCATACATCCCTTGTTGCGCGATTATGCTCACAGAAAAGCGATCAACACACGCGATTACGAAGCTCGCACACAATGCTGAAAACTGGGTGAAAGTGATCGAACAGAGTCATAAGTAACGTAACTAACAAAATGACCAAGAAGCAATCACAACAAATATATGAAAAAGCTAATAATCTTTTAGAAAGCTGCGGCTGACTCCGAAGCCGTGCAAGAGCGGGTGCAACTGGCTCCTCAATGAGTGAATGGCTTTCCCCTTTAGTTTCACCGGTGCTGCACCACTACATCTGATGAGAGAAACTCGCTGCACACGACAGGTTTGTGAACTGGTGTGACGAGCACGAAGACGATAAAGCGCAGCAAAAATAGCGAACGTGTCGCACACCGAGTGCGCAAATTTTCATCATCACATTCTACTGAATAAGAGGAAACCCTCTACGCTTACCTCAACCGTTGGAATCATCAGAGTTGAGTAAACGAAGATGTGGGAACTCTAGAGACATACAGAAAACGCTATGTGTCTGTGCTAAGTGCGGACACTCGAAAATTTCAGGGGTAGAGCTTCCACGCGTCTTTTCTTACGTATTTAGTGGCGAAGCTCCTTAAGGTCGATGCCTATTTTTTGGCGCTGTGCGCCGTAGCCACCACTGACGATTAGGATGAGGACGAGGATGATGCTGATGACAATGAACAAGCGCGTTCCAGACGACACATTCTCTCTCAGCCATCACGGCCTAGCACATGCGAGGTACCCACTACATGTCATGACGATGACGCTGATGACGATAAAAAATACGACAATCATGATCACGGGCAACGACTGGCTTGTGCAGTATATAAGTCTTGAGATTTTCTGCGACGCGTTTCGTATTACTAGAAACAGCCAACAACCAGGAAGGAAACGTGCACACACATCGTCTGTACCAACCTAAGGCTAGATCAGATACCAGAAAGCACTAATAATGAACGCCAAACGCAATTCACAACTCAACACAACATACCAGTTAGGACCAATAAGCATTGTATATAACTCTACAAAGCTTTGCACTCATTTACGTGCGTGAGTGTGTCAAGATCACATGTGATTTATGGTAACACCAATCGGTCCTACTACTTAGCTCACAAATTATCATTCACTTAGTAGATATGCCGTGATTTTTAAGTGCGAAGCTTCTCTCAGTCTAACCTTGTCATGGGTCACGCGTAACTGAAAGAACAAATGAGAAAGAGTTTAAAAATATGCCGGAACTTGTAGTCACGGCGCGACCAAATGCATGTATCTCACCGTTGCCTGGAGTATGTCATACTGTTTTTTGTGTTCTCAAATAATGTTTGATTAAGTAACTTCTCAAAAAACGAAGATGGATAAAAAAATTCCAATCAGGAAGTTGTAGATCATTCGCAAAACGTCTGATCAGACAGTTTTGAACTTTGTATCTGTTAGGTATTAGTGTTTTTCGGGTAATTACGAATGCCCGCGAAATGCAAACAAGACCACGTGACAAATCTGCTCGTGCACCAGTGCATGCAATGGTTCTGGTGATCCTTAACGTTCCGCGTACGAATGACCGTAGCATTTGCCTCATTGTGCTGTCTTGGCAGGGCCGCAACAATGGTGATGGCTTTACGATGAACACGTTTTGCTATCGGCCACAAAATCGATAACCACTGTGACTGCTTATTGCTGTTATGAAGCGATGCGAGGGAAGCATGTAGTTCGTGCACGGAATGTTCGGTAGCACTAGAATCATCTTGCGCACTTACGCGTGAGCGGGTTTGTCACGTGGTATTTTTTGTATTTTGCAGGCATTTGCGGAAAAACACTAATATCTAACGGATATAAAGTTCAGAACTGTCTAATCGGATGTTTTGCAAACCGATCTACAACTTTCTCATTTATTTTTTCTATCTTTGTTTCTTGAAAAGTTATCTAAATAAACAATACTGTGGAACACAAAAAATAGTCTAATAGTCTAACGGTGAGTAACATGCATTTGGTCGCATCATAATTACGTGTTCCGGCATATTTCCAAACTCTGGCTAAAGTTACATGGGGCATCCTCTAAACAATAACTACGCAGCACTGTGGCTCCGATAGAATCGGGGGTCCAGTCCTGTACGTTAAAAAAAAACCATCATAGATTTTATAGCCGTTTTTGACCTGGTCTCATTGTACACTGGTAATAAAGTAACACTTTCATTAATGACACATTCGAGTGGTCGTTTGCGAGTGCTCCGACTGCTTGAAAGGAGGGGAACTCAGAAGCTGTAATGTTCTATAATGAGAACAATGAGGTATGCAGGTGATGTTTCTGCTTCCTTATTTCCCCCGTTATTTTATTGATACGTAGTTGCTATTTACGTGAATTTTAGTGCCTCCGGAGTGCTCAAAAACGACCAATCGATTGCGCGTATCTTAGGCGTCTTCACACCTATCCGTGTAAGCGTTGCATCGAGCATTTTTTCTTGCTACACTCAAGGCAGGCAATCACAAAATATATGGAACCTAGTTTGATGTTCTTGCGTATATGCCTGACTTCGCCATATTGTTTACACCTTCACAAACACTTTTTATTCAGGTGAACTATCTCTACCATGATGATGGGCATGCACACTATATCTTTTAAAAACACAATCATCAAGAATTGCCTATTGCCTCTTTTTCAAGCGTATATTAGTGATGACTTAATTCCGGTTATAAGAATATTCATAAGATGTCTTCTCTCTCCATTTTTCTTTGATACCAAGTGTTTTCATCATCATTTAAGCATTAGAAATATATAGGTATAGTTAAAGTTGACAGCTCTGCTGAATGCATATAATGCCTCAGTGTAGGTGCCGACTAAATATTCTTGTAAATAATGGTAATTTATTACGTTCGTTGAAAGCTTCATAGATTATTATGATGATGACAAGTGATGGTTCTCTTTGAAGCGGTAGGACGCAGTTACTGTGGCTTAGCCGGGCAAAAGGCCCCCTCGCGGTGGTCTAGTGGCTAAGGTACTCGGTTGATGACCCGCAGGTTGCGAGATCAAATCCCGACTGCGGCGGCTCCATTTCCGATGAAGGCGGAAATGTTGTAGGCACGTGTGCTCAAATTTGGGTGCACCTATAGAACCCCAGGTGGTCGAAATCTCCGGAGGCCTTCACTACGGCGTCTCTCATAATCCTATGGTAGTTTTGAATTGTTGAACGCCACATACCAATCAGTCAGGTAAAAGAAAAAAGAAACTGGGATTCTCGCGGCACCTGTAGGAGAAGATCTGAACAACAACCTTCTTCCTACATGGCCTTCGAGATCCAGTGATACCGAGTGAACCCAAGGAATACGCCAGGACGCAGGAATATTGATGTGCAGTGCGACGCCAAGCATTTTGGTCAAGGATCAGGCTTGCCTCCATATTTTTTTCTATTGCCTTCTTGTTTGGCGTAACTTGGAAGTGTGGTGGTTTGGGCTTGTTGGTATGGCATGATTATAGTTATAGCGCGAGAACAGAATGACCACAAACGTTGTCTTCTTCTTTTCCCTTTGTCGTCGTTCTGTTCTCGCGCTATAACTATAATTTTGTTTGGTGGCTAAGCATAAAAACTGCGCTGCATATTTTGACATGTTGTTTTCTTTGTTTTTGTAACTAGTTGACCGAGAAAAATGTAGTGATCTGAGTGAAAGTGTTTGGGGAAATTGTCATATTTTGTTTTTCCTTGTTTGTCCTTTCTCAAGCATTTCGTGTGAGCCCTTTGGATAGCCAGCAGATATTTGAGAGGAAACAAAAGCAAGGCTCAACACAACACATTACTTAGACAAAAAAGAAAAAAAAACCTTGAGGCATAGCTGGCAGCTTCCACTCTTTTTTTTGAATGAATGTTATCTCTCCGGGCTTGTTGTGAAGAACACGTCCGCCGCTCGCGAGAAAATTGAATTTTCAGCGCCCTCGTTTGCTGCCTCATCTGGAATTCGTGGACATGTAAGAAAAAAATGGTAACAGCACGTAGGCAACACATCTCTATGACTGAGAATTGTTTGAGCTTCGCGAAATTTGGGAGGGCCCTCAATCAAAAATAATCTAGAAAGGAAGTGCCATAGCGCCTGTTCTCGATTTGCTATCGTGACCTCTTGTGCCGTGGGTGTGGCCGTCTAAAGATTCCAATGCTATTGTGATCGATCATAGTTTGAGTGCTTCGGGAAATGATGTTGGAATGAAAATACGAGGCTTATAAGCGTTGTTTTATTTAATGTCAACAACATGAGCAAGTACTTAGTATTTTTTTTCATTCGAGGATAATTATAAAGGTTTACGTCTTAATACATAGGTTAACAATATATGTTTACTTTCCAAAGCAGGTTTTGCTCCATGAGTGGAGAGTTTTTTTTCGCGATAATTTATCTGTTTTGTGGCGCCATCTTTTTCCTCGATTGATCGCGTTTAGTATTTCTTTGATGGTGTCATCCATTGGCAGATTTAGAGCACTTCCGGTAATACTTTCTTCTGCTCCATGCGGAGCAAGTCTATTCTATTGGTGGATTGAGAGTGCTGCCTGCATGTTGCCTTGAAAGATCTTCAGCAGCTCCATCGCGAGATCCACCCCAAGAAGCAACTTTTTCTACACTCTAAAATCTGCTGAGGGTATCGTATCGCAAGAGTAAAAAGGTCAGGTTTCTCTTTGAGTGTTTTTCCACTCTCACAAGCCACCAGATATAGTGAAATTCCTTTTTACTCTGTATGAAACGAGAGAGTGAAGTGGCTTTCTACTCTACCTCACTTTGAGAGCGTAAAAGGCCCATATACTCTTAAGGTAAGAGAGAGTAGAACGCAGTTCTACTCCTGCTCTTAACTATTTTAGATACGTCGGCACACCGCGAGAGATTAGCAATACTTAATAACCACAAATATGTGCGTAAAACCTACTGAGTTTGTTAAGGCATTCGAGAAGATTAACAAACAAGACAGCGTTTACAGTGCGCGCCAGTGAATTTCGGCGCACTGAAAGGTACTTGGAACTCTTAGTATCCACGTTTTTAGCTTCGTATCTCTGTAGTAAAAAAGAACGTACTATCTCATTCCATCGTTCACGATCAAAAGTCAACGGAAACGCATATGATATTCTCCTTACATTAATATTCATGTTTTCGCTACGACCATCGCACACGGATAATGGTTCTGTAAGCCTAACGTTCGGTACGGCTACAGTGAAGTATTCTGATTCAAGTCGTAGAAATTGAACAAGTAGTCGAGAGTTCGACGGAATGCCGTCTGGTCAGGTAAAGGCGTTGTTGAAAAACAGGTCACTGACCAATGTCAAATAAAAACAAAGACGTTTCGGGATCCGTACGGATCCCTTGTTCACAATGGGATGACGGCTGAGCAACAGGTTCTTATGTAATGTTGAGCGCATGACGCAAAGTCCGGGAGTACACGTGGTTTAGTGTGCCAGATGATCTATTGATTGTGTTACTTGTCGTCTGAATGATTAGTGATTCGAGGTTCAGTCTGGTTGTAAAATTCTTCTCCGTGGCCATGATGCATGCGTTGTCCCAGCTTATCTCGTGGCCCGTCTTCTCGGCATGCTCTGCGAGTGCATTTGTCACTGTGTGGCCCTTGGCGACGTCATTCTTGTGTTGCATCAGACGTCTGCAGTAATTTCCACTCGTGCCATTGTACACCGATTCGCAATCGGCGCATGGTATCTTGTAGACCACACCAGGAAAGTGTTGCCGAGGGAGAGGATCCTTCACATTTAGCAACTCAGCCTTAAGCATGCTTGCTGAAACATGCGCGATCTGTACACCACGTTTTCTGAATAGACGGGCTAGGGCTTCGCTTATATTTCGAATATAAGGAATTGATGCACGCTTTTTCGTAGACGATGTATTATGCATGGCTTGACTAGTTGACTGCAGTTTATGCATGACGGATTTAGTTGTTTTTCTAATAAAAATCTTGGGGTATCCATTCCTGATCAGGTCATCTTCAATGGTCCGGAGCTCCTCCTGCAGGCTTCCTTCATCGGAACAAGTGCGAACCGCTCGTTGAACTAAAGACCGAATCACTGAGCGTTTGTGGGCTACCGGGTGGACTGACTCATAGTCGAGGTATCTACCGGAGTGCGTTGGCTTTCGGTACACAGCGAAGGCGAGGCCTGTGGGAGTACGTTTTACAACTGCATCCAAGAAAGGGAGGCAACCGTCTTTTTCTTCTTCCACAGTAAACTTGATGGACGTCTCGATGCCATTTAGGCAGTCAAGGAAAGCTTGGACGTCTTTCTTCTTTATCACGCAGAAGCAGTCGTTGACGTATCTCAGAAAAACCTTGGGTCTTGGCTGAAATGTTCGCAATGCTTTCTGCTCAATTGCTTCCATTGTGATATTAGCAGTTGTGACCGAAATCGACGCTCCCATTGCGGTACCGAAAACTTGCCTGTAACTTGCCTTAGCTGAGTTGCTAAATGTGAAGGATCCTCTCCCTCGGCAACACTTTCCTGGCGTGGTCTACAAGATACCATGCGCCGATTGCGAATCGGTGTACATTGGCACGAGTGGAAATTACTGCAGACGTCTGATGCAACACAAGAATGACGTCGCCAAGGGCCACACAGTGGACAAATGCACTCGCAGAGCATGCCGAGAAGACGGGCCACGAGATAAGCTGGGACAACGCATGCATCATGGCCACGGAGAAGAATTTTACAACCAGACTGAACCTCGAATCACTAATCATTCAGACGACAAGTAACACAATCAATAGATCATCTGGCACACTAAACCACGTGTACTCCCGGACTTTGCGTCATGCGCTCAACATTACATAAGAACCTGTTGCTCAGCCGTCATCCCATTGTGAACAAGGGATCCGTACGGATCCCGAAACGTCTTTGTTTTTATTTGACATTGGTCAGTGACCTGTTTTTCAACAATGCCTTTACCTGACCAGACGGCATTCCGTCGAACTCTCGACTACGTGAGCATCCGCCACAAGTATGGACAATCGGCTATCACCAGGATTCGTCACTTCTTGAGTGCATCTACACGACTGGCAGCCTTCAAGACGCACCTGCGTTTCAACATAACCTGTAAGTCCAAGCAACTCATCCCAAAATCTTTGCAGTTAAAGCACCCCGTGAAATCGGCATTCGGTCATCAAGTCATTTCGAAAGCTGAACGGCAGCTTCTTCAAGCACGGATAGAAGACTGCAAGCAGACTGTGAAGCGCCTTGAGACTGACATTTTCTTCACAACACGCCAGCTGGAATTCATCATGCCTGAGTTACTTCCTGAAATACATCTCGTTGCGAACCAAGCATCGCGACGACGAACAGAAAAGCAGGAAACGTCACAAGAGCGCAAGCTGAGTGCTTTGCTAGAAAAAGGCAGGAAAACCAGAGGACCCATGTTCGAGGTCAGGAACTTGTCGTCATACGAGCTAACTCCTGCGGAATGCAAAGTTTTGAGCCGTGGTCTCAACTTCAACCAAGCAAAGCAGCCGGACACTCGCAAGGTCGTGTGTGCTGTCGAAAACGCTATTGGTCTACTTCGGGAAAGTGAACGAGACGAAGTCCGTACGAGAGCAGTAGGTATACTATCGAGGATTCGCAAGTCTGGCTGCCAGCAAGTCCTCTCGGAAGACGAGGAAAAAGCGATTAAGGCATTGCACAAAAAAACAAGAAGATTGCTGTACTTCCTGCGGACAAAGGCAACGTGACGGTTGTGCTTGACCGGTCGACGTATGAGTCGAAGATGACGGACATAGTGGGAGACTGTACAACGTACGCCAAGATTAACAAGGATCCTACCTCGAAAGTCCAAACTGGCCTGCAAAAGACGCTATCTAGTATTTTTCAGACGCTTCCTGCATCAGCAAAAAGGTTATACTTCCAGCTGCTGTGCACCAATGGTTCTGCTCCAGCGATATACGGTTTACCGAAGATTCACAAAAGCGGAACGCCTCTCAGACCCATAGTAGATTTCACTAGGTCACCCCTGTACAGCCTCTCAAAGTATCTTCACGGCATCCTGGCTCCCCTTGCAGGCAAGACTGAAACTAACCTCCGGAACACCAATGACTTCATAAGCAAAATGAAGAGTATCACTGTAGATGTCGACGAAGTACTGGTTTCATTTGATGTCTGCTCCCTCTTCACAAGTGTTCCCGTCGACCTTGCTGTAGACACTTCCAGACAATTGCTTCACAAGGACACGACATTGGCCGATCGCACACCGTTCGACGTCACCGAGCTGTGCACCTTGTTACGGTTTTGCCTATCCAACACTTACTTCTCGTACAAGGGTGAATTCTACAGGCAAGTTTTCGGTACCGCAATGGGAGCGTCGATTTCGGTCACAACTGCTAATATCACAATGGAAGCAATTGAGCAGAAAGCATTGCGAACATTTCAGCCAAGACCCAAGGTTTTTCTGAGATACGTCGACGACTGCTTCTGCGTGATAAAGAAGAAAGACGTCCAAGCTTTCCTTGACTGCCTAAATGGCATCGAGACGTCCATCAAGTTTACTGTGGAAGAAGAAAAAGACGGTTGCCTCCCTTTCTTGGATGCAGTTGTAAAACGTACTCCCACAGGCCTCGCCTTCGCTGTGTACCGAAAGCCAACGCACTCCGGTAGATACCTCGACTATGAGTCAGTCCACCCGGTAGCCCACAAACGCTCAGTGATTCGGTCTTTAGTTCAACGAGCGGTTCGCACTTGTTCCGATGAAGGAAGCCTGCAGGAGGAGCTCCGGACCATTGAAGATGACCTGATCAGGAATGGATACCCCAAGATTTTTATTAGAAAAATAACTAAATCCGTCATGCATAAACTGCAGTCAACTAGTCAAGCCATGCATATTACATCGTCTACGAAAAAGCGTGCATCAATTCCTTATATTCGAAATATAAGCGAAGCCCTAGCCCGTCTATTCAGAAAACGTGGTGTACAGATCGCGCATGTTCCAGCAAGCAAGCTTAAGGCTGAGTTGCTAGATGTGAAGGATCCTCTCCCTCGGCAACACTTTCCTGGCGTGGTCTACAAGATACCATGCGCCGATTGCGAATCGGTGTACATTGGCACGAGTGGAAATTACTGCAGACGTCTGATGCAACACAAGAATGACGTCGCCAAGGGCCACACAGTGACAAATGCACTCGCAGAGCATGCCGAGAAGACGGGCCACGAGATAAGCTGGGACAACGCATGCATCATGGCCACGGAGAAGAATTTTACAACCAGACTGAACCTCGAATCACTAATCATTCAGACGACAAGTAACACAATCAATAGATCATCTGGCACACTAAACCACGTGTACTCCCGGACTTTGCGTCATGCGCTCAACATTACATAAGAACCTGTTGCTCAGCCGTCATCCCATTGTGAACAAGGGATCCGTACGGATCCCGAAACGTCTTTGTTTTTATTTGACATTGGTCAGTGACCTGTTTTTCAACAACAGAAATTGAACAACCCTTACCAAAAATACGTCCAAGGGGGCGAAAAAAAACTGTTTAGTATACACTTCAGAAGCATGGTGTTTCCTACGAAAAATTGACTAACGACTTAGTGAGTCAGTGCAAACGACGTTCATGATAGTTTTATGTGCTAATCTTATTTTTCCTGTTGTAAAATACACGTCTTGATTACACGTCCAGATCTCACGAAGCACACAAAACAAACACAGTAAACACATTACCTGCAGTACGGCAGGTTTCAATAAGCGCGGAGACACTCAAATCTACGCTTTTGAACATGAAAATGCAGACATATCCTAAACATTTCTTATGACATAACAAAATAAACTCCCTATTACCACCGTGCAGTGTGATGTAGTGGTGAACATGTCAAATTCTAAATATGCGCTGCGTGTGGAGGTCGAAAGTTCGAGTCCCATACAGTCATGCTTTTTCCTTTTTTGTACTAGTGCTCGTATTTATCCATCCTTACAATTGTCGCGCTTGTAGATTCATGAAAAACAATTAAAAAAGCCTTGTTATGGCTCAAGTTCTGTTTTTTTTTTCGTAGGCGTTCTACCTTTTCGGTGGGTTTATGATACTCTGCTTCGGACAGTGTTATGTTACTCTGTTGAGGGGGAGTACTTTAACCCATTCTGGGAGAATCAGTGAGCTCTGTTCCAACAAGAGGTGATTTACTTTGGAAAAGAGAGTGAAATGTGGGAGAAGAACGTACCCTCCCACAGAGAGTGCCCGGAACTCTCTTATGGTGTCATCAATTGGCAGATTTGGAGTGGCCGACGAACTCTGCGCCGGAGCACTCCCCTCTGGCGAAGGGCAACAGAAAAGAATCTACCAATGGAAGACACGCGCTACTTCTGGAGCAAATGTCAGGGTCAGAATGTAGCGCCATGCGCGCGTTTCTCTTCTTGCATGAGTGGGCACGCTGGGCACAGCGATGCTATGCTCCGATGCGAGGCGCAACTCACGCGACCGGCGTCCGTTGGCAGGCCGAAAGTTGGAACCGTTTCTAGACGTGGGGCGCTTGTGACTTCCGGTCAAATCCGCCGATTTTCGTGGTGAGGAATAGCTCCGTGGAGTTGAGCTCGCGACAAAGTTGCTCCAGATCTACCAATGAAACATAGAGGAAGCATTCTCAATCCACTAATGGAATAGACTTGCTCCAAATGGAGCAGAAGAAATATTACCAGAAGTGCTCCTAATCTTCCAATAGATGACAATTAGTTTTCAGAGTGTACTCTGCGAAAATCAACGGATTCGACCCGAAGTCGCAAGCGCTTCGTGCCTTGAAACGATGCCAACTTTGGGCACATCAACGTACACCGGTCGCATCAATTGCACCTCGTGCCGGAGCTGATGTTTTGCTAGCATGACATTGCTGTGCCCAGCGTGCCCACTCATGCAAGAAGAGAAACGCGTGCAACGCGTTTCATTCTGAGTCTGCCATTTGCTCCAGAATGGGCGCGTGTGTTCTATTGGTAGGTTCCTTTCTGTTGCCCTTCTCCAGAGTGGAGTGCTGTGGCGCAGAGTTTATGGGTCACTCCGCATCCGCCATTGGATGCCGCTATAATTTCTTGTTGGCGCTCATCTCTGCGCCAAATGAGGGCTGCACGAGATGCGTCTCTTCCTTTCCTCAACCTCTCTTTCTCCCTGAATTTTATAATTTATTTTATTCATTCACACACCGTTCACAGCATCATCAAAGACATTACAGTGAGGGGGTAAACACAATATAATCAAATTTATGCATCGCGCAAATATAACCGATAATTTATTGATATCTGGGGTTTCACGTCCCGAAACCATCATACGATTATGAGGGACGCCGTAGTGGAGGACTCCAGAAATTTCGACCACCTGGGGTTCTTTAACGTGAACCCAAATCTCAAACATATCCAGTAAAAAAAAGTGGGCATAAATATAAATAACTTGCATAGATACCCATTATGCAAAGAGAGGCATTAAAAAGCCAAGCCAACTAGACGTAAAATGTATGATTAGATATTTCATTACCTAAGGCAGCAGGTAGCCTATTCTTCCATCCACACTTACAAAAACGGTATTCGCCACTTTGTAGACACAATCACTTGCATTGTTTCATCCTGTCAGTATTGTAATAGATCTTTCTAAAACTACTCGACGCTACTAATGAGATTTCGTGGCTCACTGATGTCAACGCTGCTGCAGACATCTAAAGAGTTATCGGCTGTGCTCTAGTTACCGAATTTAAATTCAACAGAATAATGAATGTACTGTAGACATTTATTATCTTAATCACTTTGCACTAATAAACATTTCTCCTTCACACAGTTCAAATAAAAGTCACATCATGCATTTCTACAAGCAAGAATCGCTTGGTACAGCTTTTTTTCACTTTGGACGAATAAATAAATGTCGCAGCTGTATTTCGCTTTTACCTCAGTACGTGAGTGGTGTCGGTATTTAAATGTGACACGACTAAAGTTTTTCCTGAATAACTTCAGAAGAATACATATCAGGAATACATTAGCGCAAAAGGAATGCTGGATGAATATTGTCTGCATTCGAAGCCACGAGCCTGCCCTGAATACCAACGCCATGGTAAAATTTATGGTAAAACTTGACATGTGTTCATCGCGCATAAAGTTTAGCTGGAAGCTCGCATCGTTTTGCGTGGTTCCGTTTAGCGTCGCAATAATAAAATGAATACTGTGTGCATGATCTATCCCGCATTCCATAAAAGCTGTCGCAGAGAAGTACAAGTCTGAAAGAAGGTATTGCTGAGCCCACTTCTTTCTATTTTCATGTTACCGTCCCCTTTTCAAGGAAGTGTGGCCTTTCAAAGCACACCGAAATGACTCGAAACAATCAAGATAATGTAAAAACCTTCCGATCAGATTACGTGCGCCACGCGAACACAACTGTAAGTTCTGGAACTTGCGTGGCCCCTGGCGATAAGACTAGAATATTTGATAACACATGTATAAAAGCCGACGCATTTCATCACTTGTCAGTTTAGTAACGGCCGAGCTCTGTGCTCTTACGTCCGAGTACAGCGTGTATTGCTTGCTGTTTTTGATTTTCAGCTTACCGTCCTAAGGTTTGGCCGAAAGAAGAGCTTAATATTTGTCATACCGTCTGCTGCCTTAGTCGACGCCAGGACCACGTGACACGTGGAGAGGCTGCTCGCTCGTATTCTGATAATCCCCGTCAGGCCATGAACCCAGCCCACCTCATGAAAAAGACACCGACATCCACCACGACCATTGCATCAGCCATACACAAAAAGCCTACCACTAGAGTACGCGCCTCTACTTAACAAGAATCGGAACACCAAGCCCATGACCTAGACTATGGCAACTGTCACAGCCGCTGTGCCACAGCTCGCGATGGTGAACCAGCAGCAAAGGAAGCCGCTGATCTTTCGGGAATTATCGTGTGAGGACCCCAAAAATTTTGACTCGAGTCGTACAAGAGAACTGCAGCCTTGAACAAATGAGATATCGACGACAAGTTTCAAGCTGTGTATACTTCGCTTTGGAAGACAGCGCCATGGCCTGGTTCGAAAGCAGAGAGCCCAGCCAGACAACCTGGGACATCTTGTAGACCAGCTTCCTCGCAACGTTTGCAAGCGCCGTGCAAATCGTGCGAATGGAAAGTGCCACCGTTTTACTGGGAACACTGGTGCAGCTCCCGAACTAAGTCGTGCCGATATTCACGGAGGATATAACACGACGTTTCCGCCACACCGACTTCGACAAAGTGGGCGCTCTTATGCGAGGAGTAAAGCAGGGGCTCTTTGCGGGGCTCATGAGAAACCCGTCGAAGGATGTTCAGGAATTTCTTTCAGGTATGCCCCACTCCTTTTTTATTTTTTATTTCGATAACAATTTTATGGACACTATCGTCTGGATTTTGGCGCCAGCGTTGACGTCGACATGGGCGTTTGCGTCGTCTTCATTCCCCATATATGTATTCGTATGCCATATATGCCTTCTCCCATCTTTCTTTCCTCCATGGTTCACACGCTCAGCGCCTGACCGTATAGCACAAGTGCAATGGTGCGACCACTGACTGGCTGAGTGAAGCGGGATGCAAAATACGGTCAGCCAAAAGACCCTGCCGAGCCACTGAGGAGCAAGTTCTTCATCATTCAAACGGCAAGCTATTTATAACTACCACTTACCTCTGCTGACGCTACTCGTTGGAGGAGGGGAAGGAGAATTACTGTATTTTCGGCATTACCAGCAAGTTGGCGCAATGAGCGTGTGTCGCCACATCGTGTGGCGGCGCGCGCTTTAATCTTCCACGTGTACTTTGCCCCACTTAGAGCAGAGAGGTGAAGCTCCCTCGAGCACCCTTATCTTGCGGGGAGTATCGTACGTTTTGGCTGGCCTCGGACTTTACCTGGAACGATTCTGTTGTAGTTACGGGGTGCACAAAAGTAACTGCAATCATTGGAGTCTTAATTTACGAAAAGCACACACTTTTCAGACGCAGTAAATGACAACCGAGACGCTTATTCGCGCACATCTGTACCTGTGAGTACGTTTCGTGCGTTATACGTGCGTGAGAAACGCGGGGTACGTTTCAATCTGCTGTCCGTTGTGCGCGTGACTTTCCTATTTTTTGCTTTCGAGTTCGTTGCTTCCCTTTGCGGCAAAGCTAACTTTTTTCATTTCATGCTACCATTCCATTTCAATATAACTGCTGTTTTGTGCAAAGCGCGCCTGCAAGACTGGGAAGAATCTGGTGATGTTATAACTTGCCGATAATATTACGTGCTCAATGTAATCTGATCACGTGCTCACGTAGTTACTCCTAGTTCTCGATCTTACGTGGCCGCTAGTGATAACGCTGGAATCTCCGATGGTGAATGCACAAAAGCCGATGCGCTTGACCACATGTCAGTTTATACAAGGTTGGTGCCCTATTCCCCAATATCATGCGTTATTTGCTCTAAGTGGACTTTAATTTGCCCGTCCACCAGTTTAGCGAAATAGTTTTTATCTTCGACACACCGACCACTGCCTCGCTCAACGTCCCGCAACCTAGGGAGTATTATTTGTGGCTTTAATTTTGCACTCGCATTATGCTTGTCGTATTTTCACTGTTGCTGCATGGAAATTATACCTGCGACTTGATTTGAACTAATCAATAATTGGTTATGTATTCGTTTCGTCAGCAAGCATATATACAGGCATGCACAGGCCGGAAGCATAAAATTGAAAATCCTCAGTTTGAAGTGAACTATGGTGCGTCCATCTGCACCAAAAGCTAACATATTTATGGTAGTTGTCACTCATGCGAAATTTCGGATGTGGTGTGAGTAAAAATTTTAACTAAGTGTTCGTACATAATGTGTAGAATATCCTCTCACAACTGAACAACAGTGGAGTAAAGTTTCGTAAATTTGTACTGTAAAATCCCTGCTGATTGCTGATCATACTACGTTGAGAAGATATTAATTTAATGCTGGGAGATCATTTTTGGAGTTCACAAAATCATTTAGGCATCACAGTACACATTCATGTCATTGAATTCATCCTATATGATGTACTTTGTATTTTGTTAACATTTCTTCCCCGAATTAAGTTGTAATAGCTTCTTCTAAGCAATCTGCGCACATTTCCAACTTCACTCATCACGACTTGAGATGCAGTTTCTTGATTTGTTCACAAAACAGAGCTTATGAAACTGTGACTAAATTGCGCAAAAACAACACACTTGTTCACTGCAACATTTGAATAATTTTCATTAATTCAACTTTCATCATTTTCCGCATTCATAATCAGTCACTGCTACCAAAGAGCGAAGATTTCACGCTGTCGCTTCCAGAGACTTCAAGTCAGCAACCTCAATCAGTGGAAAAGATGAGCGGCAGAAATAAATTGCGTTTTGTTCGAAGGAAGCTCGGAGGACACACGCGTCCACAGTCAAGCTGGGTGTAATAAGCGGGGAAAAATTACAACAGCTCAAAATGTAATCAAACCGAGACTAAAAAGAAGAAAGCGCCAGTATTCAATAGAAGCCTGCTACACCAGGAAGGGACTCACGCTCCAGACGGCGCAAGGACTGCGCTACAGGAGTGTTGGGAAAACGTTTGCAAACGTGACCTGCATACCGCGGCGCACTTCTGAGGTTTGCGGTTTGAGCTGCCGCTCCGTTTTTCTTTCATTTTGCCTTCAGAACGTTGCGTACCATAGCAGCAAAATGAAAAAAAAACGAAAAAAAAGTCACGCACCTCGTTCTAACACTCAATGTTCTCGTCGTATACGTTGAGATTCCTACGTCTGCATTCTCCTGCCAATGTTTAGCTTTGTTGATCGAAGGAATGAAGAAACGTGGCTTAGAAGTTGAGTAGTTCGCAGGGATTCATCACGCAAGAAGCTGAGTCACGAACACAGGACAGGGGCAGGAGAGAGCACGAATGGGGGCTATTCGTGTTTTCGTTTTTTTAATTTTTTGCATAGGCTAGCCTTACCTTTTTTCATCGTAAAGCTACCTGCTTGCTTGCAACTTGACACTTCGCTCGACTTACAAGCTGGGTCCTTCCGCAACTTGTTCATTTAGCTGAGTCTATTCGCCATCATGTTTTCTTTTCTTGAAATTTTTATACGCGTTGGTTCTTTCAGTGGCACCGTCAAATCTATTTCACAGGAAAAAAAAACGGCCGTAGAAAAAAGTGAAACATATAAATTCTTAGAAAATGCTCAATTTGTTACGTTTGGCTCATTTTCTCGAACGAATGCCAGAAAACTGAGGCAGACCCCAATTAAGTTGCGCATCTTTATAGGCAGGTGGATGTGTACAAAAAACTTGTAAAATGAAACTCATAAACTCCATTCATCAACAGAAAAAAAAACACAGGAACACAGTAAATCCAAGCGTGAGCAGCATTCACCGACAAGTCAGGTCGATAAGCTGCCTAACTTAGGAGTAAAATTCCCCAAAATTGAGAACGTTTGATACGTGCCTCGTATATTCATATTCACGCGAGAGGATCAATAGTCACAACCATGCTCTGTCATGAAGCATAAACCAAGTTTTACCTGCCACGCAAGTTTCTAATCATCTAGGTCGTTTTGTCTTTTTCCTAGCGTAGCGTCAATCAAACAAAATAATTCTGCTTTTTATGTGGTGAGAAGTGTGTGAGTGTGTGTGTGCGTGCGTGCGAGCGTGTGCGTGCGTGCGTGCGTGTGTGTGTGTGTGTGTGTGTGTGATGGGGAGAGAGGGGGAATAAGCAGTAGATGAGTTTGCTTTCAACTTTTTTTTTTACATCTCCTCAGGCATAATTTCAGAAGGCAGCAGTTTTTTGTCTTGAAGGGCAGGAAGACACAAGCTGGATCCATTGGACACGCATTGTAGGCTTGCGTCATGACCTTTCATCAGAGAGCGTAGACAAGAACGCGACCGGCAACAACTATTGAGGCAAATGGCTACCTTTAGCGCGTTTTCTCCAGGCGTTGCTTGCCTTTGCTCAAACTTCGCGACGCCAGAAGCGTAATTCACGACACACATTCAAGGTATGAAGTGTCGATTGGTTATTACTACATTATTAGTTGCGAATGGTCTTGTACCCTGTTTTGCAACGCCCCCTCCCTCTCCGTTCTTTATTTTTGTGATTCACGACTGCCATGCCTGCCCAACTGATTTCACTTGGTCTCATCTGTTGCCAAATGTACAAACGTGTGTAGCCAACAAGTGCGATATTCTGATGTGCTCAAAGTGTAGCTCTGAATTTGCACGCGGACTCTATGAAGAAATATGTCGCGAAGAAGTCATATCGTTAGCAGAAATGGCAGCAAAGACGAGAAAAAAATAACGGCAGCCCTGGAAGAGCGGCCTACCAAAGCAGGAAGAGCGGCCTTTCAGAGCATTTGTCAAACACTCTTTAAGTGATGCTACAAGCACACCGACAGGGTACCCAATACACCATAAATCATCATATTCTTTAGTAGTGGGGAGCCATCAGCTATGCCATCTTTCTTCATTCTTGGCAGAAGCATGATACCTGCTACATACTTGCAAAAAGTTTGATGCACTTTTGTTATGCTCTGGCTGACGAACATGCATGAGTACTTATGCCTGAAGATTTTGCAATGGGTTGGAGCACTCGATGACCTACTCGTTACGTAGTTCATGTCGTGTGACGCGTGGCTGTGCTTTGGCTGTTTTAAAAAGCTTTATTGGTCGTATTGATGCGATTCCTTTCTCTACACCAAGCCAGCCTATATGGCCAATTTGCAACGCAGTTTCAAGCACCGGCATGACTTTGTGTGTCTCATTTTTTTTTCGTTGCTTCGATTTTGTGCGGTACAAATTTACCAGGTTTGGCAGAGTACCGTGCTGGCACGGAAAATACCCTGGTTCAGATCTCATTGTGTTATTGGTGTTTCTCATTTACTTAGTAGTATTTTTTTATTTCGCGCGATGTTGGTTGTGGGCACCAGCGCGGCGGACAACTACGTTGCACGTGATTTTTTTTTCGATCTGGCACCTTTCGCTGTAAAACTACTCTCATCTTTGAATTCTCAGGACTTTGGGGACCCTTCGACAACGTAGTCGAATGTAGTTAGTCAATATTCGTATAGCAATCAAACGGAAACTCTCGGCTGAATTTATGCCGCCGGCGTCAGCATCGCCTTCATCACCGTTTTTGTATGCGTATATATATACAGGAAAACGCAAAAAAGAGAAATATTCCATAAAAAGACTCCGGTGCACGGAATCGGTATTCCGACCTTTGAATTGTGTGAGGCGTTAGCCACTCCGCCCCGAAGGAGCACCTCCTTCATCGTTCAAACGGCAACCTATTTATAGCTACCTCACACAACTGGCGATGGGCATCTCGAGGGAGGGAAAACTATCGTGTTTTCAGTATTACCTGCGAGATGGCGCAATGAGCGCACGTCGCCAAATCGTCACGACGCGGCGGCGCGCGCTTTCATCTGCCAGCGTACTTTGCGCCGCAGAAAAGGGACAGGATGGACTATCACGCGTGCGCTCGTTCATCTCGTGGGGCGGACAGTCGTACGCATTGATTTGATTGATATGTGGGGTTCACCATCCCAAAACCACCATATTATTATGTGAGACTCTGTAGTGGAGACAAGCGAACGTCAGCAACTGATATCTTCGATTGGCCGATATATTAGTCGACCATTAACCGATGAGGTTGTGTTAGGTCCTTGGCCTGACGCCAGCAGCACACATGTGGTTATACGAGCTGTCATTGCTTTCTTAGAAGCCACTGGACTGGATTCACGTCTGTAGAGTTACCCAGCCAATTAGGAACATATCATCTCTCTACCTTACCATCTCATTCATCACTCTTTCACTTCCCAGTCACCCTTCCCCAGTGTAGAGTAGCAGGCCAGAGCAAACTATAGCTCAGGCCGACCTCTCTGCCTTTCTGTAAATAAATTCTCTCTCTCTCTCTCTCTGTAGTGGAGGGCTCCGGAAATTTTGACCACCTGGGTTTCTTTAACGTGCACCCAAATCTGAGCTCACGGGCCTACAACATTTCCCCCTCCACTGGAATTGCAGCCACCACAGCCGGATATTGATCCAGTGAGCTGCGGGTCAGCAGCCGAGTACCTTAGCCACTAGACAACCGCGGCGGGGCCGTATGCCTTGGGCTTTCAGCGGAACAATTCTGTTCCGTCACTGCACTCGTTGCCATATCTACCTTTATCACTTTCATTGCTTCGCCTTCGTGACTAAGCTGTGACTTTTTTGTTACGCATAGCTCAGTATTTCATTCAGTGAGCTCAACCGGAAGTTATATTCCTCAACGTAGTTATCAAGACAGCTTTATTTGGCATTGATCATCGCTGCTTGGGCGAGAACACAACGTACACACATGGAATTCATGCTAGCCTTTTCTATGAATAAACTTAGGCAGCGCACGCTACAGGCTGCTTTGTTTTACGTTGATGAAAACACTAGCTTCACGCAACTGCATACATTATGGTCACATACTCGAGTCATGTGGCTTAATCTGCTTGATTCGCAGCAGCTGAATGTGCAAAGACAAAAAAGACCTGCTGCGTCCAAATAGATGGATGATAGATGAAAAACTTTCATTGGAATCCTGAAGGATTCCACCGCGTCAAAAAAAAAGCTCTCTTCTTTCCAACCATCCCAAGTTATGTATTGTTTTTCTTGCGAATAATTTTCTTTTTGTTGATGCTCTCAAACTGAATTCGACATAACTTCGCCGATAAGTGCGTTTTCCTGCTCAATTCGGCAGTCAAACTTCCAAAGTCATCCCTGGTAGGTTTGCAGATTCGACTGCACATTTCAGCTTGTATTTCAAGTCTGTGCCGGGAACCCCGACTTGAATTTACCAGGTCTTTTAAAAAACGTTTCTGTCTCACTCAGTTTTGTTGTCATTTTTTCCCTACGTTCACTGTGTGGGACTGAGACCGAGACATTGACCCCGAAACCCGTCGACTGTTTATATTCGGACGCTGCGGAACCTTGCAGGACACAGAAGACAAGCTTTCGCTTTAAACAGAATTGCGCGTGCCTCTTTGTTCAAGCATGTAATGCAATTCCCAACGCGAAACATCGTTCAGTTTAACTGTGCGAAACGATTTCGAATGACCACTGACCACTCTAGCAAAAAAATATGCAAATGTAGTATATTTTGGGCGACCAAGAAAGAAAAAAAGAGGTACTACTCTTTCGGGGGAACTCAAACCAGAATAAATCGAAGGGTTTCAGCAATACGAATGAATCAAGAAACAAATATAAGTGTGCGCTGCATAAAGAGACGAAGAGTTAGCGAAACCTGAAGGTGGCTTCCTGCGATTCTACGGCTTTGCTTCGCACAGCCCGTCTGGTCTTATCAAGGGATGCATGCTTCCGAGAGCACGATCTGAAAAGTTCGTGAGAGCTTTCTTTCCCGAAGTGAATTTAGAGGACCATCTGCGACTACCACTTCGGGCGTTCGAGAAAGAACTGTAGAAAATCTCAAACGCTAAAGCTCTCTGTTCATTGATTGAGTCAGAAGTCTTCCGAATGTGCAAACACGAACTGAACCATATCCACTCAGTATTGCGCGTTAAGAGCCCCCCCCCCCCTCCCCTCTCTCCCCGCAAAGACAACGCACTTTTTAGCTCAAATGTTTCCTAACAAAGTGTACGTGATAAGAAAACAGTTTGTCGCACAAAACAAAAGGGGGCTCAAAATAAACAGGGTAGATTCAGCCAAGAAATTGAGACGCAATCGCTGAGCAGGAAAGACTTTTCCCTCATCGATCTTTCTCGCGACGTTTCACTGGCTTGAAATATTTAGCCTTTTCTGACATCTTAGAACTTGACCTGACAAAAAGAGAAGCACAGAAATGCATAGTAGATGACGAAAATCGCGCTGTTCCCCTAGGCCTGGTACTACTTCATATTTGCTGCCCACTGTGTGGAAAGCGAATTGGAAAAATCAAGTTTGGGTTTGAGATTGAGGTTAAAAACAACCTAACGTAACGAAGCTTCTACAGATATTTTCCCCCTTTCTATAAACTAAATTCAAGCGTGCAGGGTGAAGCGATTTAGTTTTGTATGCGTTCCTTTTTATAAAGGCTAACATTAACGTTTCCAACGAGCATTTAGCGCAGAAGCAAAGCATGACGTAAGGTTTTATTTTTGTTTTTAATAGAAGTGAACTCTACGCGTAGCATGCCAGTCATATGGTCATTTTACAGGTATAATTACCCTTTATATTGTGCACTCAACATGGGCGTGCATGACACGAGTTCTTGTTCTGTTTAAATGATAACTTTTGGACTCAACGATGCGGGACTCTATATATGTCTACATGGTAATTTCTTTCTTAATTCTTATTTCTTAACCATCTTCTGGAAAGGGGGTGGCAGTCGCCAAGTCACGGGGAAAACCCCTTCGTTCATTTTTATTTCAATAAAAAAAACTCATGTCTTAGTCAACTTACTGCACTTATAACTGTTTACTATTCCTTCAGCTTCTGATTTCCTTCTGATTGATTCTGATTGATTTTCCTTCAGCTTCTGCGATGGTGTCTTGGTCTTATGTGTGTGTGTTCTGTATGCAGAGAGAAAGAGAGAGAGAGAAAATGACCATAAGAATGGTAGAGTGGTTAACTATACTAAGTCCACTTCGCTACCTTACACATACCGATAGGAGAATAAGAGTAAAGAAGAGAAAGAGGAGATGTTCATAAAACAAAAACGCATATCTCTTAACTAAGAGAGTGCACTAAGTTTCTCTAACAGTTTGCCGACGACTACTATGAAGGGAATCTAGCTATAGAGAAGAACGAGAAAACATTTGTTGACGATTTTGTTTTGTTGTTGTTTTTTATGCGTGCAGCCTCTCCTTCAGGGTCCCACTGCCTGCAGTGGCTCGTAGGTTCTGTTTTTGATGATATTATTTTATATACACTTCATGCTGTACTAATCGATAAACACAAAAATAGCGGATGTAATACATGATTTAAAAGAACCTTGCAACACTGTTGAATGTGTGAAGGCTACTGAGAGCATTTTATTACGATAGGAATTCCGCGGACACTTCCGGGGCATTCTTGCTGTTTACGTGGAGTACTCCCTGAAGTTCCATATCATGTGCATGTCAATTACATCCCCCGACTTGACGTATGTTTTATGTAAACAATGAAAGTGTGAGCACCGATCAAGATATCGCGGCTCAAGCTGAGAGGAAGCGTGTGGAATCAACGCTAAGAACAGCACCGGCTGAACACTAAGTTCAAGTGCTTTTTTTTTCATTGCTAATTTCTGTCTGATTTCTTTAAATTACTTTGGCATTTTATTCTCTTTGAATTCATATTGAATTCTTTTCAACTCACTTTACTTCCCATTCGATGCCTCATAACCACCTGGGGGACACCTGTTTCTATTTAGAGCGGAATTGGTACTATAACTACCTTACTTTGCATTGAATTTCCACTTCACTATAATTCTTACCCGTGGAATGTGGGCATGCGTCACACTTGACTTTAGTACCATTCTTGTTGTTAACCCTTTCAGAAGCCAGCTATTAACAACTGTGTTTAAAAGTGTCAAGTTCCTAGAACGTTACTTCAAGGCGCTCAATACTCTATTGCAACAAAAATAAAAGAGGTAATTGTTGTCTCGGTGTGTCATAGAAATTCATTTTATTTAAAACACAATTAAATATATCTTTATCCTGAAGTCGTTGGTGCTTACTTTTGGGATAAATATAATTTAATCTAGGGCTATAAATATAGTGCAAATTAATTTTTGGTTATGCCAATTGTGAGCAAGAAAAATTTCTCCTTTTCACATTGCTTGCAGGAAGCGGCATGTTGCTCAACTCGTCAAACGTGATAGTGCCTTCAGAAAAGTGATCATATGTATCCGTACACTGCAAAATGAGGTTAAATTAAAACAAATTAATCATGCAGGAGGTTGAATGCATCTAATGTGCGATATATTTTGCTCTTCTTTAGCCTTTACGGGACACAAATAATGAAAACGATTGGTGTATACAAGTGTGTACATGGCGTCTGAAAGGGCCAATGCTGATAATACTCGTCATGAGTCATACATGGCTTGTGCCTTTGTTGTATTCGCGGCATTAACTGCTCATTTATTTTGTAGCAGTGGAGTAACACGAAAAAAAATGCTGCTCTAATCACCAGAGCCTTCTACTTTTCTGATGGCTAGATGCGCCCTTTTGCCTTTATACCTCGTGATGATGATGCAGCCGTTGCAGGAGGGAGAAGAGATGTTCGGAAATCAGCGAACGAGCAAGGCGCCGAGTGTCGCTTCTTGCAGCGCGGCCACCGTTCATCTTGCGAAGTCTCTGCGGCGCAGCACTACGGCGGTTGTGCCTAGCCATGCGCAGCATGCACAAATCGCCAGCTTGCCCCTGGATTTTCTCACCACCGGGCACACTCCTACGTTGGCAATACCGTCGTTCGCATTTATGCGTCTCTTCTTTCGAAGAAAGATGCAGCAGTGCAGAACATACATGCAATTGAGAGGCCCGCAAGCAAGCTAAATCTTCCTTAGATGACACTGCACCTTTTTTTTTCCTGGAAAAAGAAGCCAATATATTCTTCGCTGCTTTGAATGGCTCAAGCAAGAACAGCCAGATGTTTCGTACAGAAATAGCTGAGTGAAAGCAGAGAGCAATCGCTTAACGCCGTATATCTATAGCTTAGGTAGCACTGCGTGGTTCTAGCGAGAAAAAGAAGAATGTATAGATGTGAGCGAACGAACGGAGAATGTAAAGTCGATCGATGTGATGCCCTAGGGAAAACCGCTAAGAGCATTTTCAGTAACGTGTTCCAACAAGCGAAAACGGCCTGCGCCTTTCGGCATTGCATCGAACGTATTTGTATGGAATATCGGGCTTTGTCGACTTTTCAGAGGCAACGACGGTGCGCGTGTACTTTGCTTCTACATATTCGTTCGGTAGCGGCGCTATTTACCCACAAGATAAGTGCTTTAGAAATAAGAAACCTGCATTTTGTCGTAGTGTGTGTGCGGGGGGGGGGAGGGGGTAGGAGAGATAGACTAAGTACTCTGTATAAAGGAACAATACAGGCACGTGCACTCGTTTGTATTACATTCTTCCTTTTGCGCCATGTTTGCAGAACAAAAATTTAGAAAATACTCCACACACTGATAGAAAATAGGCACAACTGTCTCTTGTTGCCTTGTTTGACGAAACAAAATAGTTAGGACGATTCTTATGGAACAACGCGGCACGTCAGAGCGCCTACAAGAGTATGAGAAGGCTATAATGAACCAAGAATGTGCGTACCCTTCAAACTTTCCTGTTTTCGAAAATGTTTTGCAGTTTTGCTTGTTCTTTTTTGTGCATAAGTCTAGTCTCCGCTGTCTGGGCCTCGTCCTGGTATGTTTAGGAAAAAAGGCCAAATGGAACGCGCACGCAGGTTTTGGGCCAATGGAAAGAGTGAAGCTTCTGCCAAGCACGACACGCCGAGAACAATAGCGCAATCAGCCCCGGCTGTCTCCACGTGCGCTCCACCGCGCTCTTCATTTCGTCGCAGCCAACGTCGCCTCGTGCCGCGAAAGAAAGCGACAACATGAAAGTAAAAAATTTCTCAAAAGGAAAATACAGCAAGATTGTGCTGTAACCTATAGGCAATGGCGGCTTTGAAGGTTCCCGAAAAAGCAATGTTATGAAAAATAGAGGCACTAGCAGTCGGAGTTGGTGATTTGTGCGGAATATTCAATGAGCGGATGCGGCGCGAAGTGGTGTGGTAGAGGAGAATCACTCAGTAAAAAAGCAAGAAAAGGAAGAAAAGGTGAACACGAAAGGAAACACGTAGCAAAAGTTCTCAAAGGGAACTACAGTATATATAGGAGAAACAAACTCTACCCTTTGTTGAGTGAAGCTCATTACGGGTACGCACGCATAAAGTATAGGAAAAGGCAGAAAGAAAAGTTAGTTTGAAACATTGCGTAATTAGCAGCTTGGAAACTCCGTAACACCTTTGTTGTGTTGAATAGGTGATACAAAGTGTAATACAAAAAACAGTCATTTATGTCGTACGTGACCTGTATAGCGGAACGTGTAAAAAACTTCTTCTGGTCGGTGACAAACAGAAGAGAATGCGAGGCAATAATACGTAAAGTTTGGCGTCGCGACGTTGATTTGAAGTGGGAGCTCACAGCGATATATGTGCTCGCTTGCAAGTGAAAATAGCAACGTTTTCGCGAAACCCATGGCACACGACTGTTCTACGTGACTCTTTCTATAAAGACCACCATTGAAAAATGATAAAAAACAGGGGGTTGCTGTAATAAATAAAAAAAGAATGGTAGGAGGAAGCATTGAAATGGTTTATTTGAGAACTTGCCTTGCTTTCACGACTGCTACAGTTGTCTGCACGTTTGCGTGTAACTTAGCGGAATGGAGCACGTCGGATTATAAATATTCGTGTCAAAATGTTGAGCATGACAGAGAAAGAAACATAGATTTGAGTGTTGGGGCGTATAGTTCCTGATTCGTAGATAAAATAACGTAGCTTCAAAACAAGAAATATAGAGGGGTGAAGGATGGCATGGCGGTAAAACAGAGACCTTTACTTGACCGCCAGGCACGTACATTAGAAGAAAAAAAAAACAGGTTATGACAAAATGAAAAAAAGATATGATGGAAGACACTTGAGAAACATCACAGTCTTTATGCCTACGGTAATGACCAACTAGTCAGTACAACACAATTATTACACACAGCTATAATGTGTCATATAGTATGGCGCTTCCGTATCGAAATGCAGCAACGCCCTTGCGTTGAAGTATGTGTAGGATGGTGCCGTATAACTTCGCTTTTGGTGAGCGGGAGGTCATAAGGCGCATGCTCAACTGGAAAATTTCTGCAGCATATTGGTTGAGGACAAGCAACGCTGTTCTACCAATTGCAATGTCACCGGTTTCATTTAGGATAAGGTAAGTTACGTTCGAATGACGAAAACTTTTCTACAGATGTTGCAGTATGGTGAGCTTTGAGCTCAGAATAATAAAAACTGTGGCAACGGTATTCCGGAAACGCATGGCATCTTTCATATAGCACTGGATGTTTTCCGATTTAGAACATCGTTTAATTCAATCGGTGAAGATGCCCCCCCCCCCCTCTGCCCCTCCTTGGTGATTGGAGTGACCAGCACTGCGCTCGACTATACCAGGAATTCCCAGGAAGGCTGAGGTCTCGCCACCGTTGAAGCACCTGACATTTCATGCTTCACGAAGAACACAAAGACCACGTTAAACTTTACACAGATGGCTCAACAAATGGGGTATCTCCTATAGCTCTGATGTTTCCCACCAAAAGCCAGAAAGATTCAGTTTGGAACGTGACACAAGACGACATCCACAGCCGCAGAGCTCACGGCACAACGCAGCACACTCTGCTCGCTCGATCGAGAAGTACCAATAAAATGTAACATATGCACTGATTCGAAACAAGCTCTACACTGTTTTCAAACTTATCTTTGTTTTGTGCCTCATGACCAATTGACGCTGGATACATCGCAACTGTACCATCAACCAATGAACATAAACCATGACGTAACTTCTCAGTGGTTACCAGGTCACTGCGGCATCGGCGGTAATGAGCATGCCGAAGACGCACAGATAAGTGCCCATAAAGATGGCGTGAACTTCTTAGTAGAACCCGTTCTACTAAGAAGGGGTGACTCGGCAGCAAACATTAATGCCCCCGTAAGTTTTTTCGGCTTCCGTTTTACTGCATATGCCTGTTGTTCGTCATCGCCTTTCTTTTTTTGTTTAGTTTAGCGGTGTTTGACTGCAATCCGGATTGCAAGCCGTTAGTTATGTATGTTAGCACCCAATAGAAACATATGTTTCTGAAAAGCCTGAAATTAGCACATGTCAGATGACTTCAGGAAAAAAAAACACCGCAACGTTATTACGAGACCTATTTCAATACGGTTGCCTTATCTTATTTGTACTGTAGGGTAGGAGGCAGAATAGGGGTGCAAGCAAAGTTAATGCGCGTTTTTCTGTTGACAAATGAAGCGGAGGGGAGAAGTGTTACTCAACTTCACAAGCCTGAAATACGTTTGCTTTTCTTGCCAAAAAGAGCGAGACGTTACACACACACATAATGCACATTTTCACAGGCAGTTCTTTAGAGCCGACAAAGCTCGAGAAACAAATGTGGAAAACACCGCTTCTACGACAAGAACGGTCGTAATGAGGTGGGTGTTAGCTCTAACAGCCCAGTTGTTCCTCCGCGTGTTCCCCACGGCAAGTCATGGCCTCTGATGCAAATGACTGGCCAAACGTAAGTCAGGCCAATCGCATCTATGTAAGTAGGCCCAACATATTGGCCGAACTAGCAGGCCAATTGCAATCAGCTCTTGGTGCACATGGCGTACCAAACAACGGTGATCTGTGGGCAGTTATACCTTTGTTTGCTCACATCTAACAAGTTCCTACTACACAGCCACTCAAACAGTTCTTCCTGGTGGCGCCGCTCTTAAACACGTCTTTCTGGTGACGCAATGTGAACACGCCACAAAGCTTTTGCTGGCCTGCTGCTTATGCGAACGACAAAGCCATCACGTACACTTTTTTGGAGAAACGACTGCTTCAAATCCTTTCTCGCAAGTCCAGACCTAACACTGTGCGCCTAATTTTGTGTTATAGTTTTCGTCTCGGCCATAAGTTTTTGAGCTAAAGATTCCTTTAGGCCCCCTAGATTGCTATTCATAAAGATATAGTTCATTTGTTGAGTAACGTGATGCGGCTTTTCCAAAGAAATTGCAAACAGAAGGTACCTTCTGTTTCTGAAGTGAGAATTGCCAGATTTTGAAAACGAAATGCGCTGAAGAAACTTGTTTTACGTAGAAGACATCAAGAATTGAGAACATCAATCCAAGCCGCAGCACCACTCACTGAGCGACACATCACGAAGCATAAGTGTTTCTGTATCTACTCATTATGACCGAATAGAACCAAAGAGAAAGAAAAGCAGACTGATTTCGATTTTACCAGACAGGCACCCATGCGATTCGTTTATGCTACAAAGTGTGCTACTGAATCATATTTTATAGTAAAAATGAAAAAAAGCTTTGTGTTAATTATAGGTTCACTTATATATAGCTTGCTTTCCATTGATACAAAAAAATATACATCGACTCAACAAGAGTGTTCCTACGTAGTTCATTATTTGCTCACTAATGTGAGGAAACGAAAAGAAATAGATACTCGAAGCGCCCGTTAAGCTCTGCGTTGGTTGGTTGTCACGTTGCAGCTTAACACGCAGAGTGAAATCGAAATGCCCTAAGCTTCTCGCTAAAGAAACTGAAGTGCACAAAATAAGCTACCTCTGGTGTAAGTCTGCTAATTAGACCTACGTGGAACCACTTAAGGACACGAAGTTTTCCAGGCGTGGGATAATCTAGATTATCGGATCGTGGGTCAACCCCAGCAAACAGTGTCCAACGCTATCCGCTTGCCGCGTAATCTTGAGCATTTGCGTCGGAAGCCGTACTCCGCTTTCGCGACGTGAAATTTTCACAGGATAGAAACTGCTTGATTTAGCCGTGATTACCACTGTGTCTTTGTAAAATATCTATCTATCTATCTATCTATCTATCTATGTATATATCTATATATCTGTCTATCTTTATATATATATATATATATATAAAGATAAGGCCAGACTCTAGGCCGAAACGTCGAAATAAACCACGTTGTGACCGCTCACGGAGGATCTACTAGACTATATATATATATATATATATATATGTCTGTCGAAGGGTGTATGTGTATTTTGTATGCCTCTAGTATCAGAATTGTGCAGCTGGTCTAGTAACCATGAGACCAGCATTAGATGTGAAAGACTGGATGACACTGCAAAGTCATCATTCACTCCGTGAATATGCTGTGATTCTTTTTTATAGTGGATACAACACTTGCAACCTTCAAACCGTGAAAACGACAAGGGAACGTACAAAGGCCCAGAGAGCAGCAATCTTCCTTCACGTTGCAGTTCAATATGCAATGAATGTTTTTAGTATCTTTAAACTGACAATTGAGCAACGCGAAGACTATAATTTTATTGTGCCGAAATTTGAGATATACTGTAGTTGAAACTAAAATGCACAAGTGAACGCTATGTCTTCAAAAGAAACCTTCAACTTGAGGATGACCCATGCGAACAATTTTTGAGGGATGTTCAGCTGAAGTCACCGTACTACAACTTTGGAGAGCTGAAGAATTTCAATTGTTCAACATCAACTAGTTTGTGTTGCACGTAGGATTTTTTCAACTCACCTGCTCGTACCCTGACGGTGCGGCTAGCCATCTTTCCGAGTGCGTTGCTGAGTACGCAGCGGTACGATGTCGAATGGACGTGAGCGCGGAACTCCGAGGCCCCGAAAGCTGGAAAGAGGAGCGTCGATCCGTCGGCACTCGTGTGCCGCAGGCCGGGCACTTCGGACAGCGCCGCCGGAGTGGACATCATGATGCCGACGCTGCCCGCCCACGACGCCGATGAGGAAGAGCCGTTCAGGTCGTCCGCGTGGATCCACCAGAGTGAGGGCGAAGGCGAACCGTGTCCCCGGCACCGTAAGGATCCACCCAGTGTGTTGAGGAAGTGGTACCGCTCAGGGGGCTCCTCATCAAAACCCAGGGATGGCAAAACTGAACCTGCAGGGGGGATGCATAAAACGTATGTCTCAGGAAGTGTCGGTAATGACCTTGCTGATAATGCTGCCCGATCTGCCCATGCGGACGCCCAGACAACCCCAATTCTATTGTCGAGAACCGACGCTGCAAGGGGCCTTCACTCGTTCGCTAACACCATGTCGGAAACTTGGCTGAGTGACCCCAGTGTCAGGAACCGCCGCCTACACAAATTGGACCCATCGAGAAAGCTTAAAGTTCTATCGGACCTCTCCCGCCAGGATGCAACTTTACTGTGCCGCCTGTGGTTAGGAGTAGCTTTTACAAAGGCGTACTCTTTTCGCATAGGAATGGCGGATAGTTCCCGATGTGAATCGTGCGACACTGACGAGACAATAGAACATCTACTGTGTTCATGTGAACGTTTTGCGAGCGAACGCAACTTGCTACGCGAAACGTTAGAGACACTAGACAGTAGACCTTTTTCCGAAGAGAAGATACTTGGCTCATGGCTCTACGCGTCGCTGGCCAGCAAAGCGACGCGGGCATTGATAAGTTTTCTAAAGACGACCGGACTACGCGACCGCTTATAAGCGTACAATGGACAAGGTCACATTTACACACACGTTGCCCTTCACTTCTCTCTCTCTTCTCCTTTAATTCCCTCTCCCCTTCCCCCAGTGCAGGGTAGCAAACCGGACGTGCGTCTGGTTGACCTCCCTGCCTTTTATTTCTTCTCTTCCTCCTCCTCCTCCTCCTCCTCAGGAAGTGTAGGGAGGGGCGGAAGTGCAGAAAATGACACGTTCTCTCGTATGCGAAAAAATTTGGTATTATGAACTGAGGCTTATGTGTCACCATGTTGTGGCACGATGCTGTCTACTCAGTCGAATATGGCGGTTTCGAACACCGGGTGTCGCTGCTGCACTTCGATCGAGGGATAGTGGTAGACAGTGGTGTACTTAATTAGGTGAAGGTTAAAGAACACCATATGGTGGAAATAACCGAAGCTTGACACAAAATCCTAACATTTAATATTGCCTGATTATCATCTAGTGCAAGTCATCGATAGCCGCGATTGCAAAATCGAAAGTTTTCATTACTGCAAGTTTGATTTTATTTCTTCTATCCTTCTGGGTAGGCGGTAATGTGACGCGTAATTAGAGCAAAAGCAACCTGCACAACTCGACACTGGTAGTTGGCGGGCAAGCTGGTTCAAAATGCATGAGCATAAAACAGCGTGCGCAACTGCAGTACAAAACAACCAGAAGAGCACATACAATGCGCTTCTTATTGGAACGTGTACTGCGAATAACTTGAAAATTCGAGCCTTTTTTGCCTTCATCACGCGAGCGAACCCGACGTGTTACGAGCGCACATAAACAAACCGCAGCACTTCTCTTTAAGGACCAACGCTTACCAAATGCCTTGGTTAAGCGTTGCAAGAAGGCTTTTTACTTGAAAAAAATTAGAGCACGTAAGCCACCGAGGTTAATAGGCTCTTTCTTTTCGCCTATTCTTCCTCGATAGTTTGCGTCGTGTAATTTTTATAACATGCACCAACTAGCCCATCAAAGGGTTTTACGAAACTCCTTTTCTTTGGCTGCTCCATTTATAGCTTGTCAAATTTATTTTTTCTGCAAACGGTACGAGTTGGAAATCACACTGGGCTGGGATGCCTGTCTGCAAAACAATAGCAACATTGGACATCAGGCCATGTCGCCAAACTTAAGCGGCCTCGCCTTTTTTTTTGAGAGAGAAATATATAGATGTTACAGCACAACCAGAAAAAATCAAAACGCGAAAAAAGAGGCTATATTTTTATGCTTCTTGTTCCTTCTTAGGCGTCTAGGTGTTTCTTGAATATATGTGCTAGCTGACCCGGTAACATGTTCTGCTAAGCTTCGCCATTGTTAGAGCGGAAAGCCAAATAAATCTGCGCAACGGCTGCCCTGCAGTTTTAACCAATAACAAGGAATGCCATCTAAGCTGGCTGAGAAGAAAATAAACAGAATATTCATTTGAAGCCTCGTATATCAGTGCAGTCTCAGACAATAATTTTATCAAACTTCCACTGATCTGACATATTTCATACATATTCAAGAAAAGCTCAAACTGCGAAACTGAAAACACTACACAAAGGCAGACAGAGAAAGGCTTCGCGGACTGATCTTGTTGGTTTGCTGATCACACGAAGCCGCTGCTTTGCGTGGAACCTTTTACAACATCAAAGGGCCGTCAGAATTCTTTTCAGCTGACGTATTCGGTCTAAAAGCCAGGCTACTTTTAGTACTTGAACACTAACCAAAGAACATAAACCAAAGAACGCGAATGAAAGAGAAAAATAAAGAGCAAATTAGCAAGTTTGGGCACGCGGCCCCTCACAATTAAGAAACTACTTGGACTGTCGCCTGAGATGCATCTCCAGAAAAAGGCAATCATCTTCCTGACGGACTTTTTAGTGGAGACCGGACTGGACAAGCGCCTATGAAAGACAGCCAGAGAGGGATATATATAAAATGTGTTTATGCGTATACTGACAATAGAAAAGGAAGGTGTCCGTGTAAAGAGTTTATGACTGTGTGAACTGCTCTAAGAAAACTGTGTATTGGCATGATATTTGAACTGGTTTCAGTGTGCTATCATGTTTTTTTCTTTGCCGTATTGTTAATTTTTGGTACCATTCTGTATTATTCTTTTTTTTCGCGGCAGAACTTCGTCATATGGAGTAGCCGAGGCAATATGCGCTTCAACCTCTCCACAGCAAAACAGTAAAACAGAAACAACAGAAACAGACAGATAAACAAACACGTTCGTATTTTTCCTGATTATACTGGTTATCCAGCTTTGCAGTTCATACTTTTCTTTGGTTAACGAAAGCTTTTTTGTCCTTTCTGCCTTTCCTCTCCATTTTCATTTTTCTCTGTCCTTCTAATTTGTAGATAGACAATAGTACTGCTTAAAATACAAAGAATAAATTGCAGGCCGATGAGAAATTATATATTGCAATATTTTTTTTTATTTCGTGTATGGATGTATAATGGTAATTGCCAGAACAAAGAGACAGAGGTGGTACCAAACGAATATTCAGGGTGCAAGCGCGTCGTAGGCAATGACTGACAGATCACTGGAGTCGCTGCGTAAGGGCGTCATTCCGATACCACCACCACAGGTTGCATGTCCCACACAAGCAACCACACAATACGTAAAAAGCTGGAGGAGACAAAGAAGGAAATCACAAAGAAGGGCCATGCGGGGTGGGAAACGCTGCAAGGACCGAAACGCGCTTGCGGTTCGCAAGCAAACTAGCTATAAGCCAACGAACCGACCTGCCCGAGCTTGATGAGGCTCGATAATAGGCGAGCTTTCCTGTTTGCGCAGGGAGCAACGCAATGTGATTTCTGTGGTTTGCGAGGAGTTGGTGGGAAGTACGTCGTGGGAGCCGATTCATCCCGAAGCCGTACCCTATGTAGGCTGGCCCACCGCTTTCCTGTCACTGACTGCGGTAGTGGTGGTGCGGGAGATTGGGACCATGCAACGGACAACAGTCGGGAAAGGGTTCGCTGCAGACACGGATCCGTGGGACCCCGCGGGAGTGGGGCGAACGCTACATCTACTCACTCGAGCCGTGGCTGGTGGGGTAACACGCAGAGTCAATACGCCCCGGGGAGTAGGCGGAGCTCGCCGTTCTGGAGAAGTGGCATTGCACAATGTATACATTGCTCCGCGCACGCCTTCCTCGTCTCGTTGACGATCGGTGGCCGATGACTCTTCGTATGACGTATTTCGTGTTTTTTTCTGTCTTCCTCCGTGAAGTCGACATTACTATCCGCATGACTCTGACTTCATTACGCTCTAGTTAAACTAAACGGGGCGCTGACGCAAACAGTAACGTGTACTGCTGGACCTTCCTTGGCGAGCGCTGATGGAAATCTTATGGTGACCCAAATAGGTCAAAACATCTTCTACAGTCTCAGTAATATCATAGCAAACTCTGAGACGAAGAGCGATAAATTTCCTGTAGTTAATTAGCGAAAGCGCTCACTACACTAGGTGAAGGTATTATCAAGACGCGTTTAGTACCTTCAGCCTACAAGAACAGTTCCTCCCACGTGCATGTTGACTGATTTGCTCACACGGGTTTGCGGGAATACGAGGGTGTTCGTTTTTTTACTGGTTGTTGAGAAACTCTGGTGTAGGCTTGTAGCAAAGCTTTTATAAATAACGAATTCAAAACTATTTTCACTGTGTCTGTAATACACCACTTCCTGTTTCTTACGATGCTTGTTCATACGCTACGAAAAAGCGATGTTGCACACACTCACGAATACCCAGACTAAGAAGGGTGTGAGCAAGCCGTCAAGATAGACAGAGCAAGAGAGATGCACATAGGTTTGTGTGTGCATATGCTGCATAGATTCTTCTAATAGGCTAAAGCATACCTCGCTGATAAACGTTGAGGTGCGTGGCTATTTACTATTTCAGGCTTCAATGTTGACGCCATGTAAACGATGTAATGGATAGCCTCATTATTTTTTAGGAAGTATCGGTACAAAATTTCATGATTCTCTGTAGATGCAAGAGAATCGGATGTGCTGGTTTGCTTCCCTAGGGGCTATATTGTTCAACATTAGTTTACGCAGTGGTCTCGTGAGCACCCAAACAAGGCGCGTTGAGAGGCGCCAGCCTGCACAAAAAAGCTATTCGCAAAGTTTTTTTAACGCCCACGGGCCACAGACTCGTCAACCTAATAGAGATCACTTTAAGCGCGAGAGCATTATTCGCCTTTTTACAGTAAACGCGCTCGCCGCTTCATTTTTTGATGCTATCACTTCAACCGCACCGACACAAAAGGTAACGAAAGTGCAAGCGAATCAGCGAAGCCTCGTCGCTCCATTCATCATAACGTTTCGTGCTCGCCTCGGGACAGCGATTAAAAGCACGTCGCTGCGGCTCTTCTGCACGTTCACTCACGCAATGTGGCTGCTCGATCATAGCGCTTCGCGTCCCGCCGGGAGTTCCTTTATTACTTGATGAGCTTCGGCCATGTCGCCATCTGACTAAAACCGTGCATGCTGGCCCCTGCTTCAGAAGACGCAAGCAGCTTCTTAGATTATGGATGGATGACTGGAAAAATTTTAATTGAGCGGCAGGATATCCGCAAATGCATCTGCCCACAATCAAAAAGCGAGCGAATTAGTGTCTCTCCGGTCAGTATTATTTGGGCATTGCGAAGAAGTTTGGATCGTTGTGCTAAACATCTCAATACTACCCAAGGGCTCTTAGCCTCGAATTTTTCTATGCTCTGAAGGTGCATCGTCAGGGACACGCCGTTACAACACAAGCGATAGCAGGTTATTTCTTCTCGCGGTGTCATTTCATTTTTGCCGCGATGCTTAGCGATTTTATTCGCTACCGGTGCTGAAGTTGTGACGCTGCGTCGTCAATTTTCACGTGGGCTCATTTACTTTCCAGCTGATAAAGAGACGGTGAATTGAAGGCAGACTCTGCGTATAGAACAATCGCCGTAATGACTTCTCGACAGACTACACCACGAACGTGAGGTACGTTGCTACAGGGCGCGGCTGGTGGATCGAGAATCGTGGCTGTGCAACCATTGCCCCAGGGTCTTGCGCAAGACAAATGAGAGAAACTGGTAAAATATAAAGACATGATGCGTCTCTAACGACCGTTATTTCTAAATGTCTCACCGTACCTTTGTTTAATTGGTTCATCCGTTGCTTTTGGGCTGATGCGAGTCGCTAGGAGTAGCTTTCACCACTTTTTATATCATTTTTAAGTACGTCTCTTCGAAGTATTTATATTGGTTAGGGTATGTACTAAGCTACACAAAATATACAAAGGTACCAAAAGACTCCATAGAATATAGACGGTTCCCTCGCGCATATTTTACTACTTATCAGCGCTCTAGGGTGGCATGTATAGCAGAGAAATAGACATGACGCAATTGCACACAGCGTGACTTGAAAAACTCTAAAACACTCCGAGATAAAAAAAATTGCCCGCAGCTTCCCTCGGGGGAACACTGAGGAGGATGCGGAAGCATGTAATTGGTTAACGGGTGTTAAATTGCGACTTACTTGGGTCGATGGCTAAATTGGTTAACGTGGTTGTGAAATGGGGTGTTAAATGAGTGAACACGTACGGCACGTATGCGAAAGGGCGGTGTTTTATTTATTGCGACGAACCAACGGACGAGCGGCAACTGAGCGAGCGAGCGCCGACCTTGAGTATATATACAGCGCGACGGTGCATGCGCTGTCAGCTGTCGAATGTTCTCGAAGGAGAAGCGCGCGCGGCACAGATGGTGGGCGACGGCGCGACGGCGCATGCGCGCGCGTCAGCTGTCGAATGTTCGAGAAGCGGTGCGGACGGCGCGGACGGCGCACTACAAGGCGCGAGTATAAGATGCTTCCGCATCTAATATGTTGAACGATTTTGAGTACTTCGTACTCAACTATGGGAGAGCACTGAGCCGTCCCGCTAAAACAGTTTAGTGGCTGGTAACAGAGTTAGACACATGCCTGAATACACAGGCATGGTTCAGTGTGCACCGACGCTCGCGTAGGTTTTAAATCGCTAAGTTTACCGTACAAGCTCATGTTTGTGTTACTGGTTTCCGTACCAATACTTTACCTTCCTGGTGCATTTAATGTGAAACTTTGACCGTTTTAACTCGGACACATGTATGCTTTTGAAGTGCAACAAATAACCTTATACTTGATGAACGCGAGAATATTGCAGTAGCAGAGAACGAGTGATTATTGTATCAGACGTAATGAATTAGCTCAACTAAGGCGGTGCGGACGGCGCGGACGGCACGGACGGCGCACTACAAGGCGCGAGTATAAGATGCTTCCGCATCTAAAACGGTAGAGTGCTTCGTTTCCCTTCGTAGTGGTGTTCCTACAGACCCCATTCCTTCATCGTCACTGATTTCTTCGTAGGGCACGTTGGGCAATGCCATCACTAAACGTTGAGCCTATTCAGATTTCACGCTTTTCTAGCTACACGTTTTTGTCCCCACTTGCGCCGTCGAAAACGAACAATAACATTTGAAATGAGTCGATCACACATGATAGTCGTGTGAGATAAGGTCGAATGAGCGTGTACTGCAGATCAGGGTGGGAGATAATTCACAATTGATACCTCCAACGTATAAATTGATCGAGAGCAGACTTCTTATTACATCACACAAAGTGCTCGTGCCAAGTTGTGTGTTCTGACATGACGCAAAATGGGGGGAAGAAAAAACCTATAGCTCTTCCTGTTTTAAGAGGAAGTTGAGGTGCTCTTAATATTACAATAGTTGAACGATTGTGCAGCAGGTTGTATTATAGGTTCAAGGCCTGTCTGTCAGATTGACTTTAAATTTTACGATAAATGTCAAAGTCAAAGGCAAAGTTGTTCATTTATCATTCTTACGCAAAAAGTGTGGCTACAGAAAAATACAGTCCGGGGTCTCACAGTCAAAGGCTGCAGTGGGGCCCTCAGTTATTAATAGTTAAAAAGAAGTCTAAAAACAGTGAAAGGTGAACAGCAACAGAAAAAAATTCCGCCATATCCACGAAGTGAATGATGATGAGTGGGCGAAGCTCCGGAGGTAAACCTGGTAAACCATGAATCCTCTGTACATTTTGCCCACTCGATTTTATTACATCGCTCCCCCTAGCGCACGTTGCCGCACTAAATCGAACGATTGCCTTCAACCGATGAAACGCGCCATATGTGACATCATTCCTATTTTATAAGATCTCGCGTCTTTCATCAACTACAAGTACCGCTTTCTAGTTTATAACATCTTGCATCTTTTCATCATCAGCTACAAGTACCACCATCTAGTAAACACTACAAGAACTAAACGAGAGGTGGCTACATACAGGAGACGGTACCGCCATCTAGTGAACACTGCAAGAACTAAACTAGAGGTGGTTACATACAGGGGACGGTACCGCCATCTAGTGAACACTGCAAGAACTAAACCAGAGGTGGCTACATACAGGCTACAGGGGACGCACAGCCCACGCCCTAAGGAGCTTCGCCCCTAAAAATCGGCCCCGTATCTGCATGTTAATCTGCAAATGTCGTCGGAAGACGATAGTCTGGCGTGTGGAGAGAATGAACGAAACATTTACTTGATGTTCTGTGCAAGAAAATCGGTGAATGGTATTCTAGAGGCGCTGCGCGGGAGAGCCTCGAGCGGGCAGCGGAGGTGAGCGAGCGCGTCTAGTCACGTCACACGTAAGACATGAGCGCTATCTGGCAGTTTTCTTGGAAACGAAGCGCACGGCTCTGAGACGGCCGGGTGTGCGCACCCACCTCAGAGGTGAAAAGGTGTAGAACGCAAGGTGACGGGTAGGTGCCACCACCGTGTCATCTTAGCAAAGCGTTGGAAACACTCGCCTTTTCGTACAAGCGTTGCATGGTCAGCGCAGCGTGATTAACGCTATGGTTGTTAGAATTATGGATGCTTTTTCTAGTAAAATACGCACCTACACAATACATACGTGTGGTTATGGTGCCTCAGATATGTGAAATAATTGCTTTTTAATTGAAAATTGCACAAGTATGAACGCTGAAGCTTGAGCAACATTGGTGGGCGATGCGGATGGGGTGGGCCGTTCGGGGGGTATCGGCTGGTGCCGTTTAGAGCACCCAAAACTATTAACGGTGGACAAGCAGACAGATGTACAGACAGAGAGACAGACCAAAATTTTTGCGTTGAAGGTCCCCAAGAAAGACTGTCGTCTTTAAAAACATTTTAAAAAATCACACCACATCAACGGAGTGAATGATGAGTAGGGCAAAACATCCGTCAGCCCGTACATGGTTCCGTCCGTCCGTCTGTCCAACGTCCTCCATGAGTCCGCTCATCAATCTGTCTGTCTGTCCATGCGTCCATCCATCCGTACGTCCTCGCGTCTATCCATCCGTCCATCCGTCTGCTAGTCTGTCTGTCCATCTGTCAGTGCGTCCATCTTGTGAACACTCTAAGTACCACCATCTCCCATCTCGCATCCCCTGTGGCACATACCCACTCTAGAGCGAGTATATGCAACCGGTAGCGACGTACTACATACATACAAGGAATGAACAGACTCACGCCTTAAAGAGCTTCGCCTCTCAGGCAAGTAATATACAAAGGTTAATACATAGATTGAAACACAGTAGCGAAGTACGATAACCGAGAAAAAACTTGCAAAACTATTGTAACGAAAGTCATGCATTGTGATGATTAGAAAGAACAACCTCTAAATTTATGGTGGTACTGAATTGCATACATCTCTATATGAAAATAAGAAGTTTTGTAAGCGTATCTCAATTGACCAAAAGTTGGAGTTGAGATAACCAGGAGTAAATATTTCCACAGTTTCATGGTGGTGAATACCATGTGCCTATGAATTGAACTAAGTGTATCTATCTTGAAGTACAACTGTTATTAGCATCATTTTTAAGTTAGGCCACTAAATCTGCAATGGCTCACGCGACCTCCTACTCGATAGCGACATAACGCTTCCACTGAATCGCTTTGCCAGATTGATTGATTGATTTGTGGGGTTTAACGTTCCAAAACCACCATTTGATTATGAGAGACGCCGTGGTGGAGGGCTCCGGAAATTTTGACAACCTGGGGTTCTTTAACGTGCACCCAAATCTGAGTACACGGGCCTACAACATTTACGCCTCTATCGGAAATGCAGCCGCTGCAGCCGGGAATCAAACCCGCGACCTGCGGGTCAGCAGCCGAGTACCTTAGCCACTAGACCACCGCGGCGGGGGCTTTGCCAGATTACATCGTCTGTTTAGTTTCTGCAGACTCCTGATACGCGTTCAAAACATCAGCGATTCTGGCTGAATCATAAAGCTAGTGCAATGAAAAAGTTGATAATTGGACATAACGTTTTTTTATTTGTTGTAGTTGCCATGAACAAGCACAATGCTGCGCCTCTGCGCTTGGTAACGTTAACGTCGCGAAACCGTATGACCCAGCAGCAATAACAAAGGCACACTTTTTTTCTATCGCATATTTCTATGCAGGCAAGCATTACTAAGATCTCAGTCAAGTTGACGTAATGGTTCTCTGCTCATTTAAAAAGTACGAACACCCATTCCTCTGAGAAATTTCGAACCTAACGCGGGTGACTTACATTACAGTCGCTGCACGAAGTGGTGGGAGCGATTTGTTAGTTTACGAAAAGGCATTACTTTCACGACCGCAGTAAACTTATAACGTCTGCTTCGGTAGCTTCCAACACCAAACTAAGAAAACAAGAACTTTAGACTTAAGCATGCAAGCCCGCCCCTGAGGCTTTTCGCGGGTACGTGTTGAGCGACGGTTGTTGCTATACGTGACTTAACCTCGTTAGTGGCGCGGCCATTTTTGAGCCGAATCGCGCCGGGTTCATGCCAACGCCAGGCCACGCTCTCGTCGTCGCCTCGCATGCTACCGCGTACGTGTCAGGATGCTTTAGCGAGCAGCCGCTCGGTGCACTGAGAGGAAGGGGGGTGAGTGACACGACTGGAAAATTGCAACGACGCTGTGGGGCTGCATTTAAAGTGAGCAACTCTTTGCGGTTACCGCGGTTTCCTTAACCAGCCCCAGGAATAGCGTCTTCTCTCTTTGGGTTTCCTTCATGTCTATTGACCTTTTTTTAATTTGCTTGTTCCGTTAACCACATCTGAGTTCTTGGTCTTGTCTCAAAAAAAATATTTATTGATGCCCGCTTCGGGAGAAGGAGGAGAGCAGAAGAGGAGACGCTTCATTAAGTCTCGTCTACTCCCAAACACTTCGTTCACATCAATTATGTATCTTTTATTCACTCTATTTCTTTATTTTTCCATTATTTCGATGCCAAATTAAATGCTTTTACGAAAGTTTTGTCTATATAAGTATTATTTTTTGACATCTAATATTTCTTTAAACCTATAGTTGTTAGTGTTCGCCGTGGGTACCTATAAGCTAATATGCTAGTCTTATCACTTGTGATCACATCGTTTTTTTTTCATGATCGGGGGCAATATTGTGAAACAGAAAGCTTGTCCCATGTTTATTATATGATATCTAGGAAAGGTAAAAACATATATAAACACACCACCCTCTGTTCACACCGGGAGTCAACATGCGCTAAATATTACGCCACTTCACCCCAAAACTGATTTGTTTAAGTATAGTTTTTTCCCCTTCACTATTGAGCTCTGGAACTTGCTACACGGCGATACCCGCGGGCTCCATTTGGAGCAGTTTCTGAGTGCAATATCACATGCGTGTTAAGTAGATATTTCCATGTTCTTTTGCTTTCTGTGCCCTTGCTCTGTTCATTCTGTATCTTGTGTAGTACTATGAACCACAAATTTGTGCCATATGCTCATGTTTTTGTTTCTGCTTGTTATCACCTGATCATTTGTATGTCCACTCCTGCAATAGTCCTAATAGGGGCTGCAGTATGTATAAATAAAATAAATAAATAAAATATAATGTTTCACATTTTCATTAGTCACACAGGCACGCATAGCTTCTTCAAAAAAATGAAATATCGAGAGGGCACATGCATGCTAATAACATATCATGATATCTATGCCGTACACGGTGAAAGATACAGTATGTCATGTTATTAGTATGCCATGACAAACATTGAGATGTCATGAGTTGTATGCCATAATATTTTTTCCAAGTTAACGCATGAAAGTTGCCAACAGTATGCCACAATGAAAACTTAACGTTAATTTCTCGTCGTGCATGTCATGCCATTACTGTCATGTCCCTTTGTTTATATTCGTCACACACACCCGTCATGCAGTGATCGTTCCGGCATACGAACATATTGAAACTTTCAGCATATTTTCAACTTTTTCGATTCTAAATTTGAAATTTATTTTTTTGAGAAATTCTGCTTTAATTGCTATAGCACTGTAAAGACCGAAATTGGGCTAGAGTCGTATTAGCCGGGTGTGTAGCAACGTGGGTTTTATATAACTTCAAAAAATGATTAAGATCCCACGTATCTCAATATTGACGTTATGCGGAGCATGCAGAGGGAACGTGACCGTGTTGCACTTTTTTTATTGACTGACACGTCATAAAACCACGCTCAATGTATGTACAAACGTTGCATGCGCATACATATGTTGAAGGGTGTGATCATTGCGGTGCTGACAAAACCATCGAACATATTTTGTGTCAGTGCTCTAAGTACAATTGTCAGAGACAGTCTCTGCCCGCAGTGTTTGTAACCAGAAGTGTTTGCAACCAGACGCTTTCTGAAAATTTAATTTTGGTATACCGGAAAGATTAAGCTTAACGCCAAAAAGTGACGAAGCCCCCTCTGAAGTTTCTGCGATGGACCCACCTCGTCAAACGTTTGTGACGTTTTAGTTCGTTTGTGCGTTTTCACTTCCGTCTCGCTCTTCCCTTTTCCTTACTTTTCTGTCTCCCATTTCCCCTTCTCTAGTTCAGGGTAGCAAACTAGACATTTGCTTTCAGGTTAACCTCCCTGTCTTACTTCATTCCATATTTATCCCTCTCTCTTGTCACGTCTGTACAACAGCGGCACTGTTCACGTCTATATCTGTAACGTTGTAGTTTTTTATTTCGCACGATGAGCAGATTGACTTTGGGAGGTGCGAGGAGCCTCCTCAGGACACTTCCCGAAAGACCAGTCCCTTTGACGCAAACATTTATTAACAATAGCTTGAGAACACTTTACCCAAATAATTGGTCCTACTCCTCAGATACAGTTACAAAGAAATCTACATGCTATAAGTTAGTCACTCATCAACAAGTTCTACCACCCAGTCCCTGCAGAGAGTTGGTCAGGGAGAGTTGCAAAGGAGCGGCGTCTCACCCGCATCGTTGAGTGAAAACCTGGCACGAAGCACGATGGTTGATGCTGTTGTCGTCGTAGTTGACGTCGGCGTTGGACAGCTACACGAACCGTAGGAGAAGCAGCCTTCCTAGGCTGCCGGTGGGCACTGCACCAGCTGAAGCTGCATTTTACTCACTAGCCTCGAGGTAGAGTCCCAACCGGATATCTTTGCCTGAGCTTCAGCCCAAAGATTGACAGCTCAGACTTGTCCACGGGCACGGTAACGTCAGCGCAGCCTAGTAGTCCTGAAGCCCCTCAGGTCACCAGATGATGGAGGTAGGAGCCTTGGCCCAGGTCCGAAATCCCACCATCTGATGCGTCGCTAGTCTTCCTCTGGTCACCACTGCAACTCCCATTTTTCTTCTCTGTCTCGCGTGTGCTTCAAACAATCGCTGCGTTGAACTGGTGCTTCAGTCATTTATCGTTTGTTGGTTCATATCCGTGACAGCTTCTTCCTCAATGCGGAGTTTCAATTTGGTTCATGGCGGGCACTTCGAATTGCGCTCACTCAATCTGTTTCAAGTTCCGCACATCGCAACGACTTTCGATTCTGCGCACTCTATCACAGTATATCAGCGGCACTGTTATTGATGTTAAGGGTGCATATGACAATGTATTGCATGAAGCTATTCTCCACGCCTTGTGCAACATTGTATTGGGGGCCGCGTCTACCAATGGATGTAAAATTAATTGAAGGACATAAACTTTTTGTTCAGACAGAAATGGTGCAACAAGACATTATTATACTTATCGTATCATACTCAAGTTATTATACTCAAGATAGTGTCCTAAGCCCCATACTTTTCAACCTTGCGCTCATCGGCCTCGTTAACGTCGTGCCGTGCTCGGTGCACATCTCGATCTAAGCAGACGACATCTGCATTTGGGCATTGGTGGTCACGCGTCTACACGAACGAGCCATGCTTCAGAGAGCAGCTACACTGACGTCAAACTACCTGCAAGGACGAGGACTAGAGCTGTGGTCTGAAAAATGCTCACTGGTTGCGTTTACGTGCAAGGCAATGACCTCATACGTCATCAGAATGAATGGACCCACGATAACAAAACCCACCATCTCCTAGAAGTAATAACAGATTGTGACTTGTCCTAGAGCCAACACATCGCTCACACAAACAAGAAACTCACCATAATCACACACATCCAAAGGTTTCTTGGGGTAAAATTATTGGGTTCACCGATACGAGCCATGCTTCAACTGTATACTGCACTTCTTCTCGGCTTCATGTGCTACAGCTTACCTGCGCTCCGCAAAGCCCGAATAATAAACGTATACGTACTCAAGTCACTACGCGCTCAAGAACTGAGAATATGCCTCGGCTTCCGAGATGCGCATCCTCAGCAGCGACTCTCGCAATCGCTCATGAATACCCTATCACAACCTACATTCATGCCGATGCTTTAAGAACGAATAAGACATGCCACCCGGATTCAATCGCATCACCTCGCCTCCCTTCTAACTTCCAGGCCACGCTGTGCTTTCTGGGCTAATATTGCTCCACATCGCACGGTGATTTCCGCAAACTTCACACACGCAGCAAGACCGCCGTTACGATTGTGGTGTCTACATCCACTGGAAACCGTAACCATCCCCGGAATGCAAAAGAAGAAAAAAATGTCAATGTTAGACCTAAAACAAACATTACTGTTTCTGCACGACAATCGTAGTGGACACATTCACATTTACACAGATGGGTCGGTCACTTCAGTAAGTTCAACAGGCGCAGTGGTAATTCCGGAAAAATCTGTCACGATAAAATTCAGGACATCGTATCTGACATATTCCACGGCTGCAGAACTCACTGCTATTCGTGCCACCCTGGAGCTTCTAATTGAAGAACCACAGAAGAAATGATCAATCTTCTCCGAATCCAAAGCAGCCCTCAAGGGCATTGCCTCGCCATATCGTAAAGGATTAAATGAACAGCTAGTCGTTGAAATAAAACTGCTTCTTCGCCGGGCTATGTAGAAACATGACATAGCTTATCAATGGGTACCAGGCCACTGCAGCATCAACAAAAATTGCCCGCAGCTTCCCTCGGGGGAACACTGAGGAGGATGCGGAGCATATAATTGGTTAACGGGGTGTTAAAGTGCGACTTACTTGGGTCAATGGCTAAATTGGTTAACGTGGTTGTGAAATGGGGTGTTAAATTGCGACTTACTTGGGTCGATGGCTAAATTGGTTAACGTGGTTGTAGGAGGGGGTGTTAAATGAGTGAACACGTACACACGTATGCGAAAGGGCGGCGCTGATCGAAGGGACGTCGATCATTGTGTTCGTGGATTCGTTGGAATTCATTTCACCGCGACCTTGGACGTCGACGCGCCGTACAAACCAACCGACGAGCGGCAACTGAGCGAGTGAGCGCCGACCTTGAGTATATATACAGCGTGACGGCGCATGCACTGTCAGCTGTCGAATGTTCGAGAAGGGGGAGAAGCGCAACGGCGCATGCGCGTGCGTCAGCTGCCGATGTTCTCGAAGCGCGACGGCGCATGCGCGCGCGTCAGCTGCCGATGTTCTCGAAGCGTGACGGCGCATGCGCACTACATTATACAGCTAGCGAATGTTCGTGAAGAGGAGAAGCGCACGCGGTGTGTAGAGGAAAAAGGGTGCACAGATGGTGGAGGAGTGAAGCGCGCGCGGTGTGTAGAGAAGGAAGGGATGCACAGATGGTGGAAGAAGGAGGAGGAAGCTTGCGGACGGCGCCGCACTACAAGCCTCGAGTATTAAATGCTCCGCATCTAAAAACGACTGTGCAGATGAAGCAGCCCGTTCGGCTTATCATGATGCTTCTTGTGCAGCTACACCCTTATTCAGAAGGGACGCCGCTACAAGGCTTCGATCACTTGCGCGAGAGCTGACCCTTGCTCAGTGGAATTCACCGGCATTCACCAACGTACGCCATCGTAAATTGGACGCACACCTACAGCCCTGTTTTTCATCAGGAATAACCAAAGCTGAGGAGACACTTTTGTGCTGTCTGTGGATTGGGGTGGCCTTTACGAATGCTTATTCGTTTCGAAATGGAATGGCCAACAGCCCTACACGCGACAACAGGGGCTGTGTGGAGACATTCTCCCATCTTTTCTGCGAGTGTCCTCGCTTCAGTGTGCCAAGAAAAGAACAATCGAAAGTTTTAGATAAACTATACAATTGCCAATAGTTGGAAGAAAGGGTATTAGAACATTGGCCGAGACAGTCCTCGGCGCTAGAGGCATTGAGAGCGTCATTGCGCCTTTTGAGGGCAAGTGGTCTTAGAGACAGGCTGTAGACAGCGTCCTGGATCGCATTGTGGTCCTTCTTTTTTTTTCTTCTTCAACGTCTCTTTTTTTTCATCATTTATTCGCCTTACCCCTTGCTCAGGACAAGGTAGCCAGCTGGTCCGAGAACTGGCTCACTTCCCTGTCCTTCCTTCTTCAATCCTGCTCTTCCTCCTTCTCAGAGCAAATAAACAGTAAAACAGGTAATTATATCTACAGGTAACTAAACATTTCTGCCATTTTCGTTACAAGAGAATGTCGTAGCCATGTGAACCCTCTTCTTCAGTTGAGAAGCCAAAGAAGGAAGTCATTCAGTCTAAACAAAAGCAACGCTTAAAAAGGAACAGCTAATGCCTGTGGCATCAAGTGCTCTTTCGTGCTGCTTCAACTGGCACCGAATGTTGCTTCAGTTGTTTAAACTCCTACACTGCGACAACAGCTGATGATGTATCATGCTACAGAAATTTATGTGACACATTTTTTTTTATTTTTCGTCTTTGCTCGTTATATACGTTGCAATATAACAGAATACACAGCGTAGTTTTTAAAGAGTATTCTGATTGGACCCCTATTATTATTTTTATTTTGAGCGGTCTGTTGAAGTACAAGTCATGCATTGCAGCGCTTTCTTGATAGCCTCATTGCACCATTACTTCACTTTTTTAGGTCTTGCGTCACACAGAAAATTCTCAGGCGATTATGCATCGCGTCTTTTCCACTATGAGGAAATTCTCCCAGACCCCATAATATTGATTCGGTTCACATACGGTTCATCAAATCGCCATCAAGCGCTCATTATCTCGGGAAAACAGCTAGCAGAGGCAAAAAAACGTGTCTCTATATCTTAAACGATATGAAAGAACACGTATGGTGCAACCTATTCGAAGTTAAGCTCATACACCTATCATTAGGGTGCTTCCTTGAACTGTTGTGTATTTTTCTTGTGTTGGTAAGGCAGGCATCTTCATACATTGGGCGACATATTAGCAAAACTGAGAACGATGTATCTTCTAGCAGATCACACACGAACCGAAGTGTGTAGGGGTAGATTGCAGGGTATCATGATGGATACAATGTAAGAGCATGTGAATCATTGCGCAAGGCATTACAAGGCATCTGATGAAATATGATAGAATTATCACTAAATGACAGCATGCTAGTATAAAAGATTGGCAGCGATTGTGATCTGCAGAGGAGACGTATTTTGGCATTGTACAACGTCAATGTAGTTAGACCACATTTTGCATTCATTACTTTGCGGCTGTGACGACACTCTGTTGCCTTATGTGTTTTTCCTGCACATAGTTTCTTCATTAGAATGAGGTCCTCATGCACATTAGCACATTAACAAACACGGACCAGTGTGTTTTATGAAAATGATATACTGTTTTGAAGTTCTCCTAAAAGTCATAGAATGCAACAAATAATTTCAAATTGGCCACTTAGCAGATCTGATATCCTTTCGGGTTTTTACAGGGCGCGAGAAGCTCATAAAAATAAATCATTTAGAATAGAGCTCGCTCATGTAAAACCCAGTTTGCTTGTGCTGTCTCCCGTGGTAAATTCCTTTCTTTTCGTGTTTCATGCATTAAATGCGCGTTTCATTAGTGACATAATTATTACCACGAAGTCCTCGCTTCAAGCCGGTTAAAATGTTGCTTACAAACCTTTTATCTTCATAAGTATGTTTTCCACAAGAAAAATCTTAAAACAATTCAAAACAGTAGAAAAAAGCAACGTCACCATAGTGCTTCTTTCCGGGAAATAAAAGAAAAAAGGAGACGAAACTATCCCTATTTGTTGTAATTTATTCACGAAACTGTTGTGTTATAAGTGACGAGATATTCACGTAACAATTTTTATTGGTAGTTTCGGAGTCCAATTTTCTTCTCTGTCACTTGGCATATTACTTTCTAAATTATTCCGTTCGTCTTAAGTTTTCTTTCATGTTATTTAGGCGTTGGAAGCACAAACACCCAGCAACACATATCTAGACAGGCTCTACACACCCACGCATCAACGTCCTCTATCTGCGGCGTCTTGCTGATTCGATAAGCACTATTTAACGACAGTGACTTTTATGTATTAGCGTTGAAAAGCTCGTCTCACAAAAATTTCCGTGTCTGTGCTGTTGGTTGTCAGCAAAAAATCATCTCATGCGTGGCCGAAAAATTGAGGAGCCGATGCAAATAAAACGAATAGTAAGTCCTGGGTCAGAGTGGAGAGTGAACAACGGCCGTTTAAGCTCGAGTGGGGATCAAAACCGGGTCGTTTGCGTTGCAAGTGGATGTCATAGCTTACGGCTACGCCTCTGCTTGTAAATACAGTGAAAAGAACTTCCTCTGCATGAGAATGCAGTGAAAGTAACGTTCATACATTACAAACACACGCGTCTTGTATAAATGCTTTACAATTCAGCATGAAATATTGCAGTAATAAGGTGTTGTACAAGCGCCCACTGACAGAACTTGTGATTATCATAAAGGCTTCGTGGTTTAAAGCTGGTCACCCAATACCAAATGCACAAACGCTTCTGCACTTATTCCCTTAAGGCTACGTAGGGGGCCTATAGAAAGTTCGCAAAGGTTTCATGCACTACAAGCTATTAAACAATTTGATTGTTGGCTACTCATCGTTTTTACAAACAAGCAGCACTGTTTAGGGTAGCTATATATATATATATATATATATTGGTTTAGCAAGTCCAAGTCAGTAGGTTTCGTTATTGATGAATGTATATCACACAAAAAGTGTATATTGCTACGAAAACAATGCTTCCACGCATGTTTTTCTCGATTAAAAAAATTCACTTTCGTTTATCGCCTCGCTACCCAGGAGTAAATAAATTTATTTAAGGCTTTAGCTCTTTCTCTTAAGCTGCACATTCTAGTGAGTTATGTGCTCTCGTGCTATTGCGTTAAATTAACTACATCACCACAGTTGAGGTGGTAACCCTAAGAACGTGTATAATGACCAGTTGAATAACGCGAATGATCCTTCATTTTCTTTGTACGCTCGCTGCTTCCCCGCTTGAACTCTGCTTCACCTGACCTACAAGTGACTAAAATGCGATTGAATGGTGGGGGGGGGGGGTTCATTACCGTGCATTTTTTTCCTGATCGTACAGCACTTGTTCTATAATGCCAGGTCATTAACTAAGCTCATAGTATACAGCTTGCCAAAATGAGCAAAGCTTCTTTGGTCGATTGCTCCAAACAGACATGTTTTCGCCACACTAAATATATATTTTCATCTATTGTTTCTGTTATTACAGTTTGCTATGTTTATTATCCTTACAACTGTTCTTTTACTTAACACAGAAACTTCAACGCAATGTGGTCGCTTAGCTTAGGAAAGATAATAATAATAGAAATTATGGTAGCTTACCGCCGAAATTATTCAAATTGTGTTTTTCGTGGTGCAGGGTTGACGTTTAGTCAAGTGGACCAAATCACGACAGGGTGAAATAAAAGAAACAGGCTATTATATCTATGTCTTGTGAAGGAACCTGAGATAGTCCAAATTAATCCCCCAATCATTGTTTAGTTTTGCAACTAACGCCCCAGTACGCAATTTGTTTTTTTTTAAAGTAACCTGTACAGAATCACGAAAGGTTAAAATATGAGTGGTCATTCCAAAAAGACGGTGCAATAACTTAAGGAAAGAAAACAAACTATTTTTACAAATATCAAAAAAATCCGAACTTTGCCGAGGATGTGTACCAAAACATTTTTTTTTCATGGCCACGAATATGTTTCGCGTTTAATAATGTCAGAATTTAGGCGCTCTTCCGAGAGCAGGAACCTTCAAATTACTTCCCTAGAGATATGGAGAGCATGTAAAATACATGTACCCCATAGTCGCCATTGGTGGCTTCATTTCACTAAATTAGCGAAATGAGGAGCCCGTGGTAACCAAATGTTATTTATTTATTCAGAATAATGTTAATGCCGTAATGGGATTATTACAGGAGTGGTGTCATATTGTTCATTGTAAAAACAAGCAATACACAGACAAAAAATACATGTTGCAAGCACTAGAAATTTCAAGGAAATATCTCAAACATAGTGCGAAATTCGCAGTAGTGATAGGCAAACAGTCTTTATGAATATAAACATCAGATGAATTGCTGGGGCAAGCAGAAAACAAATACAAGATGTAATTGTACAGACAGCGTTAAAAGTTGCGTTATCATCGATTCAGGTAATCACTGGCTAAATCAAAGTCAGCACAATTTCACTCGCTCGATTAACAAATTTATCAACTGTCGGCTGTGTCAACACGGTGGGGTTCAGGGCATCCCAAGCGCGTATAGCCCGCGGAAAAAAAAAGTGGCCAAAACATTGTTCTTGAAGGGATACTCATCAAGTGTGTGACAATGCTTACTTCGGGTTTGGCGCTTACTGTTAACCTCAAAATAATTAGCCGGATTTATTTTCAAAGAGTTGCGTAGCACCAGATACAAAAATGTCTGACTACGAAGCTTGGCGCGGCTCGCCAGAGTGGCAGATCCGCTCTTATGAAAAAAAGCAGTAGGTGAGTCGGTATGCCTAAAACGGTTATAGATAAAGCGGACTGCTTTACGTTGTATTCTTTCAAGCGTGGCTACATGTTTGTTTGTGAAAGGGAACTAGGTTACACTCGCATATTCGAGGATTGGGCGGATAAGCATGGTATACGCTGAATGTTTTGTTTGGGGTGTCGAATGTCGAAAGGTCGCTTAAGAAAAAATAGCCTGCCGAGTGTTTTCTTTGTAATATGTTCGACATGCGCAGTTCAATTTAAGTCGGACGATATCAAGATGCCTAGATATTTGCAGGCTGCGACGTTGCGAAGTGGAACATTTACCAGCGAATGCGAAAAATTTGCTGTCGTTTTTTTTTGTAATTGCTTTTTCCTTTGTAATGTGTGGTGACATGAACTTTTCGGGACTTTCGGCTTTGGTCTCTAGTGCAGGTATGCATTCCATGCTCAGTGTCTTTGCAACGAATGAGCGGCAACATTTATTTCCCATTTTTTTTAGTTTAAGACACACCCATGCACAAGTAAGACTTGCCTCTTAAGCGCAATACAGTACATTTATCCTCTTTGTTGTATGTATATATTCAATAAATCTAGACGCCGAAGATGCTGGTGTGACCACCAGGGACGTCTCAACAAAATTCAAATGAGCAGACAGCTTCACGCGCTCTTCGGGGGGACGCTGTTAGACCAAATACTTCAAGCTCTAAAACGTTCTTTTCTGAAGTGCCTGGATGGCAGAAAGGGTGCGTGCTCTGACCATAGCTCGCATTGCTTCAATCTCCCCTGATTCGGTATGTACATAGTAATTTTTAGGGGCGAAGCTCCTTATGGCGTGGCTTGTGCATCCCTCGTAGTACGTAACCACCAGTGGCACATACCCGAAATAGGTATAAAATTTGACCTCCAAGGTGGTGCCGGTGAGAGATTTCTTCTGTGCGTTGTTTAACAATAAAAAATAGTGCTCAATGTACATGCCAATGGCTGCTAATGGAGAATGAGATACAGGACCATTCGGCTTTTCGTCAACGCGCACGCTGCGATCCCCATTAGCAGCCATTGGCATGTACATTGAGCACTATCGGACAAGAAAGGGTTGCTACATTATACTCGCTCGGTGTAAACTCCTTAGCTTTAGAAAGGTTCAGCGAGCGTTGAGCTGCAGGGCCATGAATACAATGAACTAGTATATACCATGAATGAAGTAGAGGTGGTTAAAGGGGGGAAGCAGATACGAAGCGCAAGTCGTAAGAAATTACAAGCTGAATCCTCCTGTCTTTCATTTCATATTAGCAGCCACTGGCATGTACATTGAGCACTATCTGACAGGAAAAGGTTGCTAGGTTATACTCGCTGAGCGTAACCTCCTTGGTTTTAGAAAGGTTTAGCGAGCATTGGGCCGCAATGTCATGTATACAGTGAACTAGTATATACCATGAACACAAGGTGGTTGAAGGTGGGAAGTAGACCCGAAGCGCAAGCCGTAAGAAAGTGTGCCACCTCTCGTTTAGTCCTTGGAATGTCCACTGAATGGCGGTGGTTCTATATGGGGAATATATGATAAAAAGATGCGAGATGGTGGGACTTGGAGTGTTGAATAGATGGACGAACGGACACACAGACAGATGCATGGATGGACGCATGAATGGACGTAGGGGCGGATGCATGAACGAACGCAGGGACGGGCACATGAACAGACGCATGGACGGTCACACAGACGAATGCATGGACGCACGAATGTTTCGCCCTACTCTCCATTCTTCGCGCAGAAGAGATTAGCTTCTACGAGCAGCCTTCAGAAATTGCACCGAGGCGAACGTGCAGTGGAAGCTTTACCGCTTGGAAAGTGTGGTGCAGATGTAAGGAAAGTTCAATAAAACTTGTTGTTTGGCTAGTTGGTTATTCGTCATTTTGTAAGATAATTATGGCAACCTTGACTTCCACAAATACTCACACAAACACCGACTCATTCACCCAAATAATACACACGACACTCTGCGCTCACTACTAACTCTTTCTTGCTCCGAATTCACCATCTTATATACGTACAGAAATTGCGAAAATGCAATAAAGAACGAAGGTGTGTGCCCCACTGCGGCGGTCTAGTATCGAAGGTACTCGGCTGCTGACCGTGTCACGGAATCGAGTCCCGGCAACAGAGGCTGCATTTTCGATGAAGGCTAAAATGATGCAGGCCCGTGTGCTCAGATTTGGGTGCACGTTAAAGAACCCCAGGTGGTCAAAACTTTTGGAGCCCTCCACTACGGCATCTCTTATAATCATATAAAGGTTTTGGGACGTTCCACCCCACATAATAATCATGATATCTAAAAGTGTGCACATAAAAAGCGTCCAACAAACAATGTATGTAGCGCCACTACCTAAGAAAGCAACAAATAATTTTTTAAGAAATACTAAAAACAGTTAAACCAGCTAGAAGCACTAAGCCCTTGCCCTGAGAAAAGATATTTCCTGTAGATGTAGGAAAAAAAGGTGCACCACCAGTATATTTGAAGACGTTATTGCCGTTACTTTTCAAATACGTTGCTTGATTGCAGGACATTCGATTCGACTGTAATGAAATTCTTAGATTTATCTGCGGGAAGGCTACGCATGCCGTCCCTCTCTTTTCAGCGACTGCTTTGTTCTGTATCCGTGACTACTGCAACCGATTCCACCATAAGCTTTTATTATGTAAGAGTATAGAATTCAGAGACAGCGCTGGTGTATGGATTGTTTCCGCTCTTGCCACTGGAGCCATCTATGTCCGGAGGCTTCTGATCTCAATTGCCCCAGCGGAGAGAATCCTTTGTCACGAAATCTTGACTAACACGGAACTTTGCAATAAATTGAAGGTGCGCCTTTTGGATTCCTTTCGAAAATAAAATGTTGCTTTGGTCTGCAGCAAAAAGCGTCTACATTTTGCGTCATTCAGCAGAATGTTCCTTGCCAAATGACCGCAAGCTATTTTGGGGCTTCTAGCATTTACCAGTAGTGACCATTCTGTGAAATGCGGGAAGTGCCTAAGGGTCACGTTCAGATATTTGTTGCCGAAAGGCGGATATTTAACTTGTACGCAATAAATAATATTAACGTATTTCTACTGTCATCGGCCGTGCATACAATAAAATTATTTCCAGTATAAAAATTTATTTAGTCTGCCTGCTCATTTCTTTTATGATTGAGACACATCGGGTAGACGCTGCAAATATAAGAACTATAAAACATGAACAGTGGCACCCGGTACATTAGTTCATACAGAAAAGGTATACGAATAGCTAATGCTTTGTTTCTTCAAAGCTTCTGTCGTGTTACCTTCATAAATATTTTCATTCATATTAGGGGACGTACAGCTGTCTACAAAGAACGCTTTGGTGCTTTTTACTCAAGGTGTATCACACCGTGTCTTGTGAAACTAGCAGATCGCGATGGAAGGATATCATAAGCATTCGATTAAGAAATGGCGGTAGTCCTTGTGCCATAAAGCCATTCGAATGGCTAGTTGTACAATCAGATGCACCAAACACTTTGATGGTGAAGCGGGTGAAGCGATTGGCTTTAAAACACGTCAGTATAATTTAGGGGTTATGTATACTTGAAGACTAATCATATTTTTGTCATTTTTATTATTATGCATGCATCACATATCTAGAGTAGTGAGTTATTTGATGAGCTCTGAAGAATAATGGCAATCCTTGGAGACTTTTAGCGAGTCATTTAGCGACATTTCCTCGAAAGTCACCTGCAACCTTATCTACCCCTTATTTTTCAATTTTATGGACTAAAATTTCATAACTCTTGACCATCATTGAGCATTGATCAAATACTTCTATAAAAAAACTCACGCTGCTTGTCTCCAACAACATGACTGCTCATTAATTTGTACCTGAAGCTCATGTACATTTCTGTATCGTGGGGCGCCACACAAGACTCGGCTTAATTGGCACTGCGTAAGATCCAATGTTGTGTTAACTTTTCAAAAGCCAGTGGGGCTTCAGTCATAAGACACATAACATTATTACTTGGTTAAAATATAGGGTCACTAAAAAACACATTTTTGATTTCTATCTGTAAACATCAGCTTCTGAACGTACAACAGTGCAAATAGCGTCTGCAGTAATTTAGCAGCAGAAAAACGTAAATAAACAGAGTGCCCTGGCTGCATTTTGAAAGAAATTTTGTGGATCCGTTTCTGAAACTTTCGAAATGCGCTCTACAAAGGTTTTGTAGCTGGTATTCGCAATTCTCTCAGGCTGTTGACACGTAGTCTCGACACTGTCTATTGCTTCCTTTGCGCAATAAGTGCGCTAAAAAAGGCTATGACCAGCAAACTTATGGCGACACCAGGGCCATGTCTGTGTAGACGGGTCCGTCGATAGGACATATAAATTGACGCTCTCGGCTAGTTTCCAAATTGGGAACTAGCCCTACCCGGCGATTTGTGTACTGTTCTACAATTGTACCGCGCTGTGAAAAAAGCTCTAGTGCTTTCCCGTAGCACAACTCTCGAGCATTCGCATCGCGCTGGGCAATAAACTGTATTGTGCGGCATAAAAAACAAACAAGGGAGCATTGTCAAGCACGCCGATACGAGTTCAACTAAATCTGAAAGAGCAGTTCGCAAACCATTGTTTTTGCAAGTTTCATAAATTGTACACAAAAAATTGCGAGATAATCACATTAGCGACTGAAAACGCTTTACTGATTATATACTGAAAGGATGTTAGTAAAGTGGATGCCAGAATATTTTTTACATATCACTGAATTAAGCCGCCTACTGCTACGCTTTATGCGAGTTTAAGGCTAATAACACAAGCTTAACGGTGCAATAGACGCCTTTAGGTATTGCAACGTTGGCTTTCCTGTTATGCAGTTTTAATTACTAATGGCGGCTTGTCATTTAGTGCAAATAGCCTATTCAAGTGTGGTTTGCTTACGCAATGATGGGAAAATGTTGAGTCTTTAAACGCACAGCAGTGGGACCAAGACCAGCTACAAGACCAGCTACAAGTTATCCAAGACCAGCTACAAGTTATCAAGCATGCTGAAGATGCCACTTTGGTCCAAGGACTCTTCTGCCATCTAGGACAAAGGATATAATTCCTCGGAAACTTGCTGTTTTGAATAAAGTTGTTTCTTTCTCTTTCCTTCCTCTATTGATATAAACTCTGATAACAAACAATCCTCTGCACGTTCAACTAGGACCTCGACTACGCCTAAAGCACGACAGGTGCTGCCGATACTTGTGCAAATATGCAGTGCAGAAAAGTGCACTAGGGATTTATTAAAAGGGTTTTAGTGGTGGTGTCTCGACTTCTTCAGCAGCCATGTATGCGCGTGCTTTTTGCCACCATAAAGTAGACATTCGCCGTTAAGCTACCTCATTGATCATCATTTGTTTATTACCACGAAGGATCAGCCCTGATGCACTGAGGGCGAAAAAAGAAAACATAGCGCACAGAAATCATTCAGCAGCAATTGACGGTGAAGCCAACGTCTCGTTAAGTGGACTAGTTTTCGTCGATTGATGCCTTGATGAAAACAAGTCCACTTGTCGAGAAATTGACTCAAACGACAATCCCTGTTCGGTTCTTTCTTTTGTAACTGTTTTGCTGTGAAGAGGTTGAGGTTTTGCGGCGGCTGCATTTCCGATGGAGGCAGAAATGTTGTAGGCCCGTGTGCTCAGATTTTGGTGCACGTAAAGAATCCCAGGTGATAGAAATTTCCGGAGCCCTCCACTACGGCGTCTCTTATAATCATATAGTAGTTTTTGGACGTTAAATTCCACAAATCAATCAATCAATCAATCAGTCAATCAATTGGAGGTTGAGGTTCATAGTACCTCGACTACTCCATATCTTTAGCTTCTGTAGTGCAAAAAAAACGAACAAAGCTTACCCAAAATGGACAGTTCAATGATTGCTCATAGTTACAAGCCTCCCTGTTACGCCGAAAAAAAAAGTGCCCGGCAGCACAGGGCACGCGAAAAGAAAGAAGCAACAAACAAGCGCACCCTCAAACTAATTTATTGAAAAAAAAAACTTGAGCTGTTCGTTGACCGTGACACGTCCTCATTGCTGCGGCTGTTTCAGTTTATTAGCTTCATTTCGATAAAGTAGTTGTGAGTGTAAACTTTTTGATTGTTTCTGTTTCTTTTTGTCTGTCCCATCCTGCTGCGCAGTTTTTTTTTCTACAGAAGATGGCCCTGCACCAACTTGGCCGAATTCGACGTTAGTGAATTTACTTTGAGCTTCACACTTTCACACAGGCGTAAAACAAATGTGCGCATTCTTACGAAGAATTTGCTTATCTTAAAGTCTTGCAATTCGTTGTTGACAAAATATAAATACTTCCTTACTCTTGCTTCTTAAAGGTGCCCTGCAGGAATATTTCAAGCAACTATCAGGCGACTTCAATAACGGAGTTTATTGCTTTCTGATTCGACCACGACAAGAAATTTTAGACTCCGTCAAGCAAGAGGGGACATATAAATTCATGGCATGCTATGATTACATTGTCTTTTCTCTCGTCCCGACAAGCGGGCTGAAAGCTAAGGAAGTGGGGATGGCAGGGTGACAAGTTATGTCACGCGCGCCTAATGATCTTGAGCACACTTTGTTTTTTTTTATTTCTCTTGAACGTGACTCTCTGTGTGCCAGTGGCCTTTTTTATAGCGGAGTCATTCGCGCATATGGCATCAGTGAATCACTGATAGAAAGAAGAAAGATTTCTAGCCGACAGTGAAATATTTGTTAATTACGTGCCACGTCCAGCAATATAATATTTTTCTCACGTGTTCTAATGAACGTCGACTACTGAACGGAAGCGCTTTCTGTGTATACTCAGCAAGTACTGGAGAGCCCTCTGAAGTGTCCACTTAAATAAAATCGAAGGCTTTCTTTCGACTGGGGCTGTCCAAAAATACTAAGATTGGTCGAGATTTTTTTCTTCTGGAAGCATGCGGCCACCGACAAGAACTTTTCAAGAAAATAGGCCTTCATTTAGGTGTACCTATAGGTCGATTCCGCACTACGCGCACGGTTGCCAAAGCTAGAAAATTTGAACATACACCAAGAGTATATAGGGTGGAGAGCACTCTCGGGGCCCCAGCTTTCATATGCTGTCATTGCTTGGCACAACACGAATACAGGCACGTATAACAATAGAACACAAAAAGCAAGCGCGCAATAGAAGAGAATTTAAAAAAAATAAAACGATAGACATTGCAAAGAAAAGCTGTTTTAAGTAACTCAATGAACTTGGTGTTTTCGTACTAAGGACACCTTTTACTTGCAGCGGAGACATTTGGGTTCTGAAAGTTCGTACAATTACCGTCGTCTCAGTTTATACTTCACCGATCACTCACTTGATTTTATCTATGAAGCGCCCTAGGTTTAACTTGATTCGCTCGTTGTAGAATTTCTCGAAAATGCTATCAACTTTCATGAATCTCGTCTTCCGTAAGCTATCATGACCTCTGGGGTGGTTTTGTTTGGTCTGGTTCTGAAACCAGCACCTGTATAAAAAATTTACATCTGTGAATAGATCACAAGAAACTGAAGCCATTTATTCCGTGTAGGAAAATGCGGCGCCTGTAACAATGCTTCACGCGGATGAACCAATGAACGCTTCATTCGGACCAAGCTTACGTTTATTTGGGAATGTTAATTTAGGCACATCATGTAATACGCTTAGATATGGGCGCCCCTATTCTACCGTGAAGCGTGTCAGAACGCAATAAGCAGTTATTACGAGAGACTGAAAAGGCCGCCTACTAGCAAAGCACATTTCTCAAAGGCGAAGGCAGGCACTACTTTGCTCCGCTGAAATTTCTCGGCGATCGTTCGCGACATCGAGCAACATCTTGATGTGTGAAGCATTCAATACCTTCGAGAACGTACTTTTTTTTCAGTAATGGGTCTAATAACAGAAAGTATGTCGGTGTGGACATGTAGAACTACAATTCGGGGACGACACTAATAACAGATCCATCGCATCGCTTTGGAAAGCCCGATACGTAACAGTAATATTTCTTTGCTTTTTTAAAATTGTCTACGGCTTCACTGTCTACCTCAGAGAATCGTATATACTCTATATGACTCTATACCTCACTGCAGGCGCAGCAAGTGATCTATTGAGCACTGCTGGTCCGCTTACGCAAGAAACTTGTCATACCCTTTTTGAAAGTGAAAGCGTGTAATTTCGCGCAGCAATGTATGTAGGCTATTACCGTGTAGTACAAGGTTCAGCGACGCCACCAACCAGCAATGTATGTAGGCTATTACCGTGTAGTGCAAGGTTCAGTGACACCACCAACCTTACAAATTGGTAATGACTCAAGTCGTAAAAGATTCTGCGCTTCTATTGATTTCGACGAGTAAGCAAAAAAGAAACCAGAAAGCTGAACAACGGAAGACGCATACATGTTTTGCAAGCTCTTCTTCTCGGAGTATGTACCAAAGCCCACATTTACAATGATATCAAAGCCAAGATGTAAAACGATGCGGAACGTTCTCCGAAAGTCAGTCTACCGTTGCGGACTTAGAATATGAGCTCTGACGTGTGAGGTCGTCCCGATGATTGATTATTCAAAGGGTAGAGTTGCGAAGGCGTGCATCAACGCGAGATCTGACGCAAGTAGTCACTACGCAGCGTGGCATTGAAGAATGCGCTATTTGACGATCAATAAGATTTTGTTTGGAAATATCTTGTGTCGTTTATATCTCAGCTTTATCAAGCGCGCGTGCGTTTATTGTGTAGACCAACGTCTCGAAAACGGAATGGCACTGACATTGGTTGCAACACTTAAAATAAATGGCCCAGCGACAGAAAGTCCGAAAGCACGGTGGTGACACTTCATTTGCGAAATGTTGCAGTCGTATCTTATATGTCCAAATATCATCAATAGTGATAAATGAAAAAATAATATTGACATGTTGCTGGACGACACAATTTCGCTGTACGCAAAAAATAAAAATGACAACCAAAGAACGAAAGCACTGGTTGTGTGAAATAAGTATTATTAAAATATTGTTTTAGCCTTTGTATACATGTCTTGCGTATCGTAAAAACGTTTAGAGATCGTAATGCTATGACAAAGCTGTAAATTGTAAGAGCCTCGATAAGCTAAATTTCCGTGAAGAGACTTGGGCAAACAACTCTGCAACACTGGTCATCATTACAACGTATGTGCTGATGATTTCAGGTAAAAGCCAAAGCTGGTGAAAACCATCATGCTCTCGATCCTGAAGAAATGCTACGAACGTCGCACATTCGTAGATAAGAATAGTTTTAGGTGACGCAAGAGTCTCATGTAACGTTAATCTTCTTAGCCAGTAGTAGTAGAACGGGCATGTGCCAAAGTTTCGGTAAGCAAACTACTTCAATGTGATGCTGCCAAATCTCTGTGTCTTAAGAGCATAGTGTGATCGAAGCTGCCTTATGCTGTGTATTGAAAAACTATGGCATTGAAATAGTGTTGGCCAATTGTTTGCACGTGTAAAATTTTGCAACTATTGACGAGAAAAAAAAAGAAAGCAGATGACTGGAAAAAATATTAGAGAGAACATATATAGGTTTAGGCTGGTAAGCTGTCTTAGAAAGAATGAGACGACACATCGTGTCAATGTAAATTCATTACAACTCATTTAAGTCGCATGTTTTCTTTTTACCGTCTCCAAACATACATGTGCTATGTGAAAGTCGGCCATCTACCCGTAGCAAACAAACTATAAACAAAAAAAGAACAGTTGAGAAACCTCAGACGTGTGCAGAATATACTGACAGATCGCTGATTTATGGTTACATTTTGTATTCAAAAAAAGAACTCATAAACCTATTTGATGAGCATTGAGTAGGCATCATCGACACACAACAAGAGACTTAATGAGCATAATACGTGTTATCAAACAAAAGCAGAGGGCACCAGGGTTATGCTTACATGTTTTCACGATTCGCAATAGCCCCGGAATGAGTGGATAACAACACAACCTTTAATATTCATTTCAGCAATCGTGTAAGCCGCCATTCAATCAATAGAAAGAAACTAGGTATTTGTGACATGTTGTTCAGCTAGGAGTGCGTATTTTCAGGAACCAGATTCGTTCAAGCTTTCCCATAATACATTCTTGCTCATTGTGTGCAAAAGCGTGTCCTCGTACAACCTTAGTCGAAGACACTAGTCATAAATAATCAACAAGTACTCACATGTCTCTACTCGAACATATACACAGGAGAGCCGGTTAGTTGCCATGGAGTAGCCCAGCTGTAGCTAGCAAACATACACAGCGTTTGACTAAGGAAATCGTGTTGACGCAGCCAGTGAAGAAGGTGGCGCATTGCACAAGCAACCTCCCTGGAACAGGATTTACGTCTACACGGGGGGACAAGATGTCTGACAAGAGCGCGGTGTCATGACAATTGATGAAGTTCGCAGATGCTTTGCACGAAAGTGGAGTGAGTGCCCTCTGAAAGTGGAGCGCACTTCGCGCCGTCTTGTTTGCTCGGCTTAGACAAACTGTTGAAGGAGAAAACAACGGTATGGCGTATCGCGCAGATTGAATTCTGAAGCACGGAGCATCATCCTTCAGAAATTGCCAACTAGGCATCTTGGATCCATGGCATGGTGATAAAATGGATTGACTACGTGACATCTGACTCTTTCTCGAAGGAAATTCAGGAAGTAAACACAGACGTACACGTGGTGCTTCACACCAGACTTTTATTTTTTCGAATGCAGCAAGAAAAGAAAGAACAAACCTGAAAAGCTTACTCAAACAATAGAGAAGAGCAAGAATTACGATGATAACGTAAATATTTGCTTGTGATTTTCACTCGCTTTTTTGTGGGCGTGGAAACAGTACAGGGAATAAACTATGAACATGGTCTTGATAGCACAAAGCAAGATTTCGGGTAATAGGGCAAGGTGTATCTCTCTCTCTCTCTCTCACACACACACCCGTACGAATATATATATATATATATATATATATATATATGCATGTGTGTATGTGTCAGCATATGTGATATTTATTTATTTGATTATTGCATTATTTTTCAAGTCTCATAACACGGGTTGGCATTAAAGAAAGGTAGAGCTTACTCAGACTCACTAAAAAAATATACGTCAGGCTTATTGCTCACAAGTACTCAGACTCCCTACACAACCGTACTCACTCAAATTCACAGCTTGATCTTAGTCAGAGTAAGTCTCAGTGAGTGAGCTCATAAGTGAGTTTACCAACCCATGCCAATAAATCTCACATCGCTATTCTCGAATGCATTCTTTGATATAACTACGGGGTCATCTCAGGATTCCTTCTCTGATCAATTTCTGGGCTTACGCTCTTCTTCTTCACTCACAATTACTTTAATTTTTACTGTAGTATTACCTTGCTTACAGTGCATTCATAATTTGAAAAATTGACAGATCCCACGTACAGCGGGAATCGATGATATGTGAAGCACGAATGAGAAAAGTTTATGTCACTTTAAAATCAACACAACGTAACGAGGTAAAAGTAAAGGATGCCGTACATGACTTCCGTGCCTTGATTATCATGTTTGCATGTGTCGTGTATCTTCGTCATCTATTCATGCCAAGTGATACCAAATTTAGTATATGTGGAGCTAGCCAATCGGCTGCGAGCATGCTACGAGCGTGGTATGTTGTGATGTTCTTACACGACACGCGTGTCGAGATTATCATGTTTGCACCAGTCATATACTTTCGGCATCCATTTACGTCACGTAAGACCAAATTTAATATATGTGAAGCTAGCCAAACGGCCGAGAGCGCATCATGAAAGGCCCAATATACTCCAATGTAGCTTTGACGCACGTGCACGCTGGATACAGTGATGCTACGTTAGCAAAATGCGAGCTCTCTATAGTCTGACTCCAGGCGCCACCGGTGCGACCAGCATCCGTCGGCGCAGCCCGATGGTAACCGGCGCGAAATGAGACATGCTGCATTTAGCGCCTATGCGTTACCCAGACAACACTGCGTCTCCCTCTTTTCCGTGATGTAGGGACGCTGGACGCGCTTAAACGCGCATGCGTCAAAGCTACGCAACGCGGCGCACGCCTGCGCCAGGCAGGACCGGTGCCTGGCATGGCAACGCCGGCGTGACCCGACGAAATGAACTCCAGTGAGCACGCGCACCGTGTTACGTCGAAATGTATTGGCGCCTTAACTGTGGCATTTAGTCCTGTTCTAACATGACACGCATCTCATCATTATCATGGTTGCACCAGTCACATACCTTCGCCATCCATTGACGTCCCATAATACCAAATTTGCCATGAGTAAGGCTAGGCAAACGGCCGTGAGTGCATCATGATTGTGGCATGTAGTCATGTTGTTACATGACACGAATATATCGTGATTATTATGTTTGTATAAGTTATTTACTTATGTCATCCGTTCGCGTCGCGTAATACCGAGTTTTGTACGTTTGAAGCTACCGAAACGGCCAGGAGAGCATCATGAGCTTAGCATGTAGTCATGTTATTACATGATACGCATCTCATGTTTATCCTGTTTGCACCAGTATCATACCTTCATCATCCATTCACGTCCCGTAATTGCGAATTCTATATACGTGAAGCTAGCGAAATGGACCCCAGCGCATCATGAGCGTGGCATGTAGTCATGTTGTTGCATGGCACGGTATTACGTTTGCACCAGTCACGTATACCTTCGTCATTCACTCGCGTACCGTAATACCAAATTTGGTATATGTGACGCTAGTGAAACGGCAGCGAGCGCATCATCAGCTTGACATGTAGTCGTGTTGTTACATGACACACATGTCATGGTTTTCATGTAAGCGCCAGTCGCTTGTGTTATCATGCAATCATGTCATACCATACCAGTTTTGCAACATGTCATGTAAACGAAACCACCGCAAGAGCTGCAGGACCATGAAATGTTAGTCATGACATTCATGATATCCATGTCATGATGGTCATGTTATTACTTCTCAAGTATGTCCTAATACAGTCATGTTATGTCATACCAAGTTTGGTATCGATACCATTATCGAAACGGCCAGGAGAGCTAAAAGTCGTAGGCGGCTAAATAGATAGGTAGATAGATACGCGCAATGTCACCGAAGGTTGCTAAGAAATGCTTCGCATTTAAAATGTTAACTTACGAAGGTTCGAAGTGATATCAGCTTTTGGCCGGCAACTATAGGTTGGCGTCTATTCAGCACCAAACTTACCTGTGAACAAAGTTCGATCTCCGGGAAGCAAAAAAAAAATGGCAGCATATCCACGGAGTGAATGATGGAGAGTGGGGCGAAGAATTCGTCCGTCCATTCGTTCTTGATTCCGTCCGTCCATGCGTCCGTCAGTGTGACCGTCCATGCGTCCATCAGCCCGTCCGTGCGTGCGTCTGTTCGTGCGTCCGTCCCTGCGTTCGTCCATGCAGCCGCCCCTGCGTCCGTTCATGCATCCATCCATGCATCTGTCTATGTGTCCGTTCGTCCATCTATTCAACACTCCAAGTACCACCATCTCGCATCTTTTCATCATATATTCTTAATATAGAAGCACCGCCATCCAGCGGACATTCCAAGGACTAAACGAGAGGTGGCACATGCACACTTTCTTACGGCTTGCGCTTCGGGTCCACTTCCCACCTTTAACCACCTCGAGTTCATGGTATATACTAGTTCACTGTATTCATGGCACTGCAGCCGAACGCTCGCTAAACCTTTCGAAAACCAAGGAGGTTACGCCCAGCGAGTATGATGTAGCAAACTTTTTCAGTCAGATAGTGCTCAATGTACATGCCAATGGCTGCTAATGGGAAATGAGAGGTCTTGCCCGGCCGTGGACCGACGGCGCCGGCAATGTTGACAGCACGTCGCTGCTTGCCCCGCAGTTACTTAGACAGGCGGGACGCCGCCGGGTCATGCTTTCCGCTAGTGTGCGCATTTATTTCCCGGCTGTCGTTGACGTTGCGGGTTAGCAAAGCTGATCGAGTTCGCGAATGGCGACGTCACGCCTGGAACACCGATGAGGCACGAGCCAGGGTAGCCGAACACTAGCGTCGGAAACGATACCGACGAGGTGTGAGTCAAGAACACCGATCGCGTTCGAGAAATGAGAGGGCGCGCGGGTAACAAGGATGATGCGCGAGGGGAGGAAGCCAAGCGCAAGCGTCTTCAAAGCGTCCCTCATTCCGCGTCTTTGCGTTTCAAACAAACGTATGCTCCAGGGAACGCTACACCAAGTTTCGCTTCAAAACGTTCATCCAGCACCCGCGTCGACGCTCGTTTCAACCGGGTCAACGCCGTGCGCACCACTGCGGCTCCCCATCTCATCAGGGTTCCCTTTAAGGAGATGTCCCATAGCTTTGGAGGCGAAGCTCCCTATGCCGTGGAGCATGCATCCCCAATGTATGTAGTAGTAATACTAGTAGTAGTCGTCGTCGTAGTAGTAGGTAGCCACCTCCACGGCCGGACTAGAGGAGCGGCACACGCGCACTCTTTTGAATTGAGATGGGAACCTGCGCACGTTGATCAGAAACAAAAAAGATAGTTTGTTTCTGATTAAATAACTTACAGAGACGAGTAGTGGTGACTTAATCTCTAATAAAATTCGCCTTGATTTTGATGCTCACTGAAAAAGCGAGTATAGGAAGGACGCACTTTGAGCACTATCTGACGAGAAAGGGTTGCGACGTCAAACTTACTGGGCGTAACTTCCTTGGTTTTAGCAAGGTACCATATTTATGCATATAAAGTCTGTTTTTTCATCATTGTTATTTTATGTCTAATAGAAAAATGTTCTGTTGAATTCTTATTGACGTCCGTGACAATACATTTTTTTAACAGGTTTTGCGACGATTAGGCCGCTGTGCCATGAATATAGTGAACTAGTATATAGCCATAAAATAGAGGCGGTGAAAGGTGATAAGTAGACACAAAGCGCAGGCCGTAAGAGAGTGCGCGAGTGTCACTTCTCGTTTAGTCTTTGAAATGTCTACTGCATGACGCTACTTCTATATGCTTAATATATAATGAAAAGATGCGATATGGCTGTGCTTGGAGAGTTCACTAGATGGACGGACGGACAGGCAGACAGATGCATGGACGGACGCAGGGATGGATGAATTGACGGATGGACGCAGGGATGGACGCATGAACGAATGCAGGGACGTACGCATGTATCGACGCACAGACGGACGGACGGATGGACGCATGAATGGTCGCACCGACGTCCGCAAGGGCGGACGGACGCTTTGCCCCACTCCGTGGATATGCTGTGATTTTTTGTGAAGAAACAGCGGAAAAAAATGAGATCATCGAAACTACCAAATCTTGTTGAACGCTTTAGAACATACTTTAGTACAGTAAAATGAATAGTACAATTATCGCTCCTGCACTCGCACAATAGCGATTTATAAAGAGACTAATCTAGAAATACAAGCGCGCCCTTGTAGAGACGACCGCAAAATCACGCAGTGCCATGAAATTCATCGCAGGTAAGCTTGCGTTTTCCTGTGTTTCTTGTACAGTTCTATTCGTCCACGTTCTGCTTGCGAAGTGCGAGAAAGGCGTACGTGCGGTGCTCAAGAAACGTTCGGAGAAGCGTCGAGAGCCTTATGGCGAATGTGTGCCATCTGTGCACGCGTGACGTTTCCCTTATTTTGCCACCCCAACGAGGGTTTGCCTTGCAGAGAGCGAGACAAAGAATGGACGAGATACATTTTCGGGTAGAGATGGCAAAAGCAATCAACTATCTCGGTAAAGGGAAAAACGAAAGGTGCGCGAAGTATAGTGTTAGAAGTGAGAACACGGGCGTCGGAGATTTACACGGAATACACGATGAGCTAGCAACGTGGGTTGCTTTTAGAGAATGGATTTGCGCAGCTAGCAGAATAACGATGAGATGACATACGAAACGAAAAAAAATGGCGGCAGCACAAGTAGTGAGAAGCGAAAAGTGTGCGAAAGAAGTCTAACTCAGACTCCCACTCAGTACTTTTTGTGTGGGAAGCTTAATCACGTACGCGCGAAAGAAAGTAAAGAGAAGATGGAGTATAAAGAACTGCTAAATGTAATCAACATGCTCAGAATATATATACGCACTACCTTTCTGCGGCTCACCGTTAATAAAAAGAATTGTGAAATGACGCAAAAAGACAATACGCATACCAGCTATGCAAATTGTTGCCTAATCCAGGTGAAAAAAATAAAAACGACTGCCTGAAAAAGTACGCTATCAAAGAAGTGTTAGTACGATGTGTTGACAAGATTTATGGATTTCGTTTTGTGGTGCTCTGGGAAATAACGTGCACGCGAGTTACACGGAGACGCGGGCGCTCTCCGGACAGTGATGCATGAACTTCCCTTTGTTCTTTATCTATATTTCTGTTCGTGGAAGGGGCCGGATTATAGTACTGCACTTGGGAAGTAAAATTAACACAAATAGCAGTAAAGCTCCGTGTATGCATACCTGTAGATGCTGACGAGTACCAATCTCCCGTACATTATTGCTTCAGAAAGTACGCTTCAAATCAATACTTTCATAAACGGTCATGTATCATTAAGCTTGCGAAGCGAAATCAATTACGTGAAAACTAAAGAGCGGGCTATTTTGCGAATATTGTTCCTCCATGCGAACGAAACTTTTAATGAAGCTGATGCTGAACAGCGAATGAAAATTCCTACAGGCTGTATAAATGTTCTAAGCCAAAAACGTTCTGTGCTAACTGGCACACATCTGTGAACGTTCCCACTGTGGTTTGCAGAAAATTTATTTTACGATAAACAACTAACAAAATAGAGGCTCTAGCGAAATGGGCCTGGCTGATAAGAAATATATTAAAGAATTTACAAAGGGCCGACTGTGTTATACAATAGTAGTCACTCAATAAACCGTTAAGCTCCTTCATGGTAGCTTTCTTGGCAACGACATCAAATGGCAAGCTGCTCTCAATTTATATGTAATGCTCTTCAAGCATTTCAAATAGCTTCGCACACGCTTGGATGAAATTCTAACTACGTTAGATGCGTGAGCAGTTGTAAAGAACCGTCTGCTTGAGTGAGTGTTTGTCGTTGGCGGCCATTGTAGACGAGACTTTCACAAGAGCGTTTTAACTGGCTTTTATATGACTGTCTTCTTCCTTGAATGGTGCTCTCAGCAATATTGAAAACGAGGACCTTTGTTGTGTTTGCAGTTCACACTTGACACATTCAAGGCTCAACCTTACGAAATAGTGCAAGTTGTTTGTAGTGCTGGTCCCCAAAATAAAAAAAAACGTGCGCAAGCTGCTAAAGAAACGCTGTTGAGAACAGCAATAATAGTCTGTGACACTAATGACAGCTGGTTGTCACAGGTCCCGTTGATTCGGGAGGCGATCGCCGGGCTAATTCCAAGGGCCGAAGTATCGGCCCCCCGAACCGCATCACGAAAGCGTGGACAATATAGAAGTGGTCCTATTTGGTGCGCCAGCGGACGCCGGCTGTAGTCCAAAGAACAAGTCAGAGCCGAGAGTTGATAAACAAAACAAAATTATATTCTCGGTTATGGCAGATCAAAACAATACACAAGTATACACACTCTACAATAGTTGAATACAATGTGTCACCAATCAAACAAGTACTACACAGTACAATCAGCCACACTCAAAAAAACGGACACAGACAACAATACGCACTACAATGCAGTCGCATGCATCGAACAACCAAGACACTTAAAGACTAAAGAGTTAGGAAACTTATTCGGTCCAAAGTTCTTGGAACAAAAGTCTGAATGATACTCTTCCGAGAATCACTCACTCAAAGTTCAGCGCTGTTGTCATTCCGCTGCCCCCGAAGTTTCTCTTCCAGGAAACCTCTGTCGTTCCACTGTCCCCGAAGTTTCTCTCCCAGGAAACCTCACGTCTTCACTTGGCCGCTCTCCAAGCTTCAAACTTCTTCGCCGAAATCACGTCGGCTTCACACTCGCAGCTGTTGCCACGCGTCTTCGCTCGATAGCGGTAGACACACGCTCTTGCCTGTAGCTCGAGCCTTCACCGCTCAGGTTGAAATCCTCTTCTTCTCCTGCTTTGTCACTACGGACAAAACCTTCGCCGACTACACGGCGGAATACACTGCGCGCTCTGGCGCTAACTTCCGTCTTCTCCTGATCTCCCATCTCGGCTGCTCGATTAAATACCTTCCGCGCGAGATTCCAGAAAGATCTCACCATTTCGTCGGCGCGATACGCAGCGAAGGCTGGGGGAAAGGGCGAGACGATACGGGGGCCGTCCGCGACGGATGACTCAACGCGGCATCACCACGCCCCTTTCCATCGAGAAAATTCCAGGGCTTGCTCGGCCGCCGATGTGGGGTGAGGAGGTTCGTCGGCTAAACTACGCATCCGAGGGGAGAGGGACGCGTGCCCGGGGAGTCTTTGGATGCTTGTTTTCTTTTTTTTATCGTTGACTTCGCGGCGTCACTCCGGCGTTTCGTCGCGAGAATTTGGCGGCGCGCTCTTTTTGAGCACTCGTTTTGTGACACTGGTTAGTCTGTTTCACACGCGAGCAGACACATCGCAACATTGAGTCACGTGTTGGAAAAATGAAACAACCATATTTAAGTTTTGGTATTGTAGTAAAAAAATTACGGCCTGTAGCACTTACAGTAAACCGATAAACATATCAATTATAATGCTCAGCTTTAAAAAAATGGCAGATCCTATATAGAGTCAGAATCGATGATATGCGAAGCACGAATGAGAAAGGTTGCTATGTCACCTTGAAATCAACACAACGTTACGAGGTGGAGGAAAATGATGCCGTACATGTCTTCCGTGTAATGATTATTAAGTTTGGATGTGTCTTTTACTTTCGTCATATATTCACGTCACGTGATACCAACTTTAGTATATGTGGAGCTAGCGAAACAACAGCGAGCACCCTATGAGGGTAGTATATTGTCATGTTCTTACATGACATGTGTGTCAGGATGATCATGTTTGCTGTAACAGTCATATACTTTTGTCGTCTATTGACGTTACGTAACACCAAATTCGGTATATGTGGAGCTAGCTTAAGAGCCGCGAGCGCATCGTGTATGGCCCAATATACTCCAATGTAGCGTTGACGCGCGCGCGCGCTGGGCACAGCGACGCTACACTAGCAAAACGCCAGAACTCTATCGTCTGACGCCATATGCTAACGGCACGACCAGCGTCCATCGGCCCGGCCCGACGGCAATCGGCGCGAAACGCAACATGCTGCATATCGCGCCGCTGCGTTACCCAGACAACACTGCGTCTCCCTCTTTTCGTGAGAGAGGGACGCCGGACGTGCTTAAACGCGCATGTGTCAAAGCAACGCAGCGCGGTGCGCCCCTGCGAGTATATGGCAGGATCGGTGCCTGGCGTGGCAACGCTAGCGTCACCCGACGAAATGAACGCCGGTGAGCACGTGCACGGCGTCACGTCCAAATGTATTGGCACCTTCACAGTGGCACGCACGTCATGGTTTCCATGTTTGGGTCTGTCGCTTATGTTCACCATGCAATCATGTCATACAATACCAGTTTTGTAACGTGCCATGTGACCGAACCACCGCAAGAGCTGCAGGACCATGAAATGTAAATCATGACATTTATGACATACATTTCATAATTTTCAAGTTATGACTAGTGAAATATGTTCTTCATACAGTTATGTTATGCCATACCAAGTTTGGTATTGATACCATGAGCGAAACGGCTAGGAGAGCTAAACGTCATAGGCGGCTAAATAGCTAGCTAGCTAGCTAGCTAGATAGATAGATAGATAGATAGATAGATAGATAGATAGATAGATAGATAGATAGATAGATAGATAGTTAGATAGATAGATACGCACAAAGTCGCTGAAGTTCGCTACGAACTGTTTCGCATTTAAAAAAAATTGGCAGCATATCCACGGAGTGAATGATGGAGAGTGGGGCGAAGCATCCGTCCGCCTATTCGTTCTTGCTTCCGTCCGTCCATGCGTCCGTCTGTGTGACCGCCCGTGCCTCGATTCGCCCGTCCACGCGTGCGTCTGTTCGTGCGTCCACACGTCCATCTGTGCCTCCGTCCCTGCGTTCGTCCATGCATCTGCCCCTGCGTCCGTCCATGCGTCCATCTGTCAGTGCAGCCTTCCGTGAGTCCGTCCATGCATCTGTCTGTGTGTCCGTTCGTCCATCTATTCAACACTCTAAGTACTACCGTCTCGCATCTTTTCATCATATATTCCGCATGTGCACCGCCATCCAGTGGAAATTCCAAGGAGTAAACGAGAGGTGGCACATGCACACTTTCTTACGGCATGCGCTTCGTGTATACTTCCCATCTTTACCCAAATCGAGTTTATGGTATATACTAGTTCACTGAATTCGTGGCACTGCGGCCCAACGCTCGCTAAACCTTTCTAAAACCAAGGAGGTTATGCCCAGCAAGTATAACGTATCAACCCTTTCTTGACAGATAGTGCTCCATGTATATGCCAATGGCTGCTAAGGGGGAATGAGAGACAGGAGAATTCGGCTTTCAGTCAACGCGCACGCTGCAAATTTTTTATTGTTCAACAACGCACAGAAGAAATCTTTCACCGGCACCACCTTGGAGATCAAAATGTAAGACTGGTTTCACACTACGACTACTACTACGACGACGAGGGACGAATGGGTACCGCTATAAGAAGCTTGACTATAAGGAGGGTCCATTCCTTCGAGCCAACAGTGCAGAAGGGGCCTATTTGAACAACTCGTACGTCATAATGTTCGTCTTGTGGCGTCGCCGCTGTATGGCCGAAGCACGGCGACGACCCCAACGAGCTGCATACCTAGCGTTACAGAAGATTAGAATGATCATGGTTCGGTACCTTACTGAACAGATTCAAACTCAGGGTGAAGAAGTCTTTATCAGATGGTGGCAAGCACGGTTTTTTGGAGTTCGGAATGGGAATATTGAACTTCCTTTACTGCCGTTTTAACTAGGGGAAAAATTGCTTGTCATCGCACGTAATATGTGAATCTGTTCCAATTGGCTGCTCTTTTGCGTTTCTTTTCTCTTTGTTTTCTTGAGTGATTCGTGAGCTGTGAGAATATTGAAGTGCTGTGAGTTACATCTTGTCTATGTTCTCTAGTTTGTACGCGCCACTGAAGTGATTTTGTTACACAAGACAGTTTTACTCACCTGAAATGTTGTTACCAGTTTGCAATAAACTTCCCTGTTTCGCCCCTAAAAGCGCCCGGTACATCTAGGTTGACAGACATGAATCGAGTTAAAAATAGCCGCAGATGTGAAAGTTCGAATATGATACGGGGTGCCAGAGATCGACACAATATGCTAGATGAAGGCATACGTATACGAAGACCGAAATCGTTCAGTCCCCTTTCATCGTATGCGAGATGTTATTGGGGGTTCTGGTTTGCGTTTCTGATGCTTGCAGCAACTGATGCTTCAGGTGACCTCGGGCAGGTTGAGCTAATAATATGAGATTAAAGTTGCAATGCCTGTGCTGCAGATGTTAAATACGTGTCTCAAATATACGAATCCCAAACTTTAGACGGCCAGCTGATTTCTAAGACGTACCAAGAAAATTTCTAGAAGAAATACTTCTGCACCATGTTTCACCAACAAGTGGGTTGATTTGGAAATACCCTTCGCGTAAATAACCCTCCGTGTTTCCAGGTTCTTTTCTGAGGCCATAAAAACCTCGACAACATAGCTCGAATCTGAGCACGATCGACAACTTGTTTAGGCGATCACAGAAGTCTTGCCCAACTCATTGAAATTATTTCGTTATCTGGCTCCACACCGGTGCGTCTTGCTCTCTTATACATCGTTCAGAGTTGATCGCAGCCTGCAATGATTCAACATGACCAATGGCGCAGGTACTAAAGTTCAAACGTCAGCAGAGAACAATCGTAGAGAAGCGCATTTGTCAGCCCTTTCCAGCTCTCACCTCAGTAGCAGATGGCCCTGCTACTGAGGTGTTTGCTAATACACAATAGTACTTAGGGCCTCCGGCATGCAAGTTAACAATCATTGTTCCTTCGCGATCACACCGGTCAGCGTTGAAGTTCGGCGTCCTTTCAACGGCTGGACGCCAGTTTGCGAAAATGACAGTATGTGACACACATGCAGAAGGAGTGGCAGCTTTCGAAATGAGTTCTACCGGCATTATAAAGGTAATACCTTGAAGCATTCGTGTAACCAATGCAGCCAAAAGCCTATTCGGCTGGAACAACAACACTCCCTATTTTAGGATGTTTTGATCCAGTGAGGTGTTCGTCAAAGTACTACGCGGTGTAGCACTGATAGAGGTAGTGGATTAACATAGGATAATAAAACTCGCAGTGTTTCTTGGAGTCTTCAAAGTTCAAAAGGTAAAGAGAAGTGAGTGGTTTAGAAATTTGAATAAATACAGTTGTTTGCCCATCTGAACTGATATATTCAAGTACAAGGCACCGTGGGGCGAATGCGGCCACTAGTACATGTTATGAAAGTCTAATATGAAAACCACTTTTCATTTTTTGCACAATACCTACAAGAACACCGTATATCCAGTGTTCATATGTTTCCACTTGTCGATTGATTCGCCCACGCTCTGCCAGTTGGCAACATGTCGCTCAACACACATGGTAAAGTTAGCGGCTTGGTAATGTGCTGCTACCTGCTCGATTCTCAAATTAAAATAGCTCTCTCACCGAACTTTCCGAGAAATTTGTATGCTTGTTTTTGTAGCTTATTAGTACAAAAGGACGGTGTTCTTATATGCCTTTCTGATCTCTACCACCTACTTGCGCGATCAAGCAGAACAATTTTGCGAATACAAGTTATCCGCAAAGCGTGTAAGGCCATTGTGGACATTCTTTGTGTTGATGTACTTTTTGCAGTTTGACATGTCGCAATCAACCTGGTTTCACTGCTCTGTTGACGGTTGACATATTTACGCATTCCCCTTATTAATAAGAAATATAGAAGAGGAATGTCTACTAAGAGCAGTCTCCTGAATGAAACAATAGAAATGAGAACTTTAGTTAAGCTGGATGCTTTCGTCACCGAAATTTCCCGCACACACAGAGTGATCATCAAAGCTCAGCTTGCGCTGCGCTCGCGCCTCCTCCGGTGGAGCCGGTCACCAAACGTATACACGAAACTAATCCTTGGCAAACGATCCGCTCAGACTGCAGATTAGCACCGCCTTGTTCTACGCTCCTTCGTTTGCGCCCGTCGTTCTGCCACTAAGCGACCCTTTCGTGTGCCTTGCCTACAAAGTGCGCAAATATTGCCTCACTCTAACGATCGGACGCTTCCGAATGCGAACGGAGAAGCTGAGCGGAAGGAGAGGAAAGTCCTGCCTGACAACGATCCCCCAACTGCATGGCAGGCGTCGTCATTTGCGCATTTGAAGGCGCCTTCGGTCGGTCATTCGTCCGCGGCCATTGGAGAGCCACGGATTTCATGGCGCAAGTTGGCGACGTTGCAGAGAAGAAGCTTACATAGGCGCAGAGAGCAAAAAGTGCTCGGAGATGGAGGGTGTGTGTACACATGTGCGAAATTGCACGAGGGATTGTGGTACTGACGGCGTTTTTGTTCAGCTTCGTTTCTATGTCTTGTCCGCGCTAATAGGCTGCCGTTCCGCTTCGTTTATGCTGGGAAGACGGGCGTCGCGTCATTAGTGAACGCGTGTCCCAAGCACGGCCGCGCGTCGTGCGATGCCTGCGTATGACAGATCCGAATGCGGAGGATGAGAGCACCGCTGATAATTGTGCGCCGCAGCTCAGTGAAATGCCTGCGTGTAAGAGTGCGTAAGCGTTACAAGCTCAGGACATGATTAAGTTCTGCAAAAGGACACTTTCGCTTTTACAAGCACAAAGTATGCTTACGCTGTAATGAAGAAGGTGTGGCTGCACGCTAGAACTTCTGCATTTTGTCCGTATATTGTAGAAAGTAGATGGCGTCACAACGTACAAAATTTTCAAGTGGTCTTCTTAGACCATTGAAATGTTGCATTACTTTCTGGTTTAATAAATATTTAGTGGTGATAGGCAATAAATGATTGGAAGATGCTTCACGGTGCTCTTTAATGTGTACTAATTCATTTCCATTACCTTGCTTGTCAGCGCTAATAATGCAAGTTAGAAAGCGTAAGTTAATTTATGAAAAGAAACGTCTTGCATGGGAGTAGAGCTAAGTTAGCACAAAAATAAGGACAACAAAAAATGATTTGAAAACAATATTTACTTTTTGTGCAACCGTCTTCGATGAGCCAGTAACCTTTTGCAGTTTCCTGTATGTAATGTTAACAAAAAGAGCTTTTCTGGACTATTAAGCATCATTATATACATTTTTGTCACATACGTACGTTTTGCACTAATTAACATCTTCCATGACAACCCTAGCCGACAGATATTAGCAGCAGATAGAACTGGCCAACGTTACTTGTACTATGCGACTAAATAAGGTAGATTTCACATTGCCAACAGACCAGGAAGGAAAGAGCGCTAGTTGCCATCGCTAGGTAAGTTTCTTTGTGTGCTTATATCTAGGTCAAAGTATATCGTTCCAAAATCTCACACAGGCAGAAGCAGCCAACGACCCACATATTCAATTCTACATGGCAGTAGCCTTAGCTAATGTGACATAATTGAATTCTGACGCTTTCGTTCAATATTTAATCATCCTCTAGGTAAAAGTGTTCATTCGGGTTATTGAAGGTGTATGTAAAAATGAAATTGTAAGACGTGTTTTTTTTTGTCTTGAGTAGGCATGCAGCTGAGGGGAAAGGGTTTTTGCAAAGAAAACGCGATTCCTGAAGTTTTGGTCATGGAGTAATGGCACACTAAGGGGCTACCTTTTCTTTCGTTTAATGGAAATGACGAATCAGTACCTAAATTTACAGTAGAGGTAAGGTGGTAACGCGTTCTCAGGGCTTTTTTTAAAGCAATAAATATTGTGTTGAACAATTTTTTTGTATAACGTATACAGCACTTCCTGATACTGCACAAAAAAAATTTGCAGATCTCACGTACCTTAGGATTCGATGTTATGCGAACCATTTGAATGGACACTGACTGTGTTGCAGTTTTAATGTTGTGTAGAACTTTACGAGGTTTCGCTGAAGGCATGCAATGATGCACGCACAGACACACAATAAACAGCCGTATGTGTTTTATATAACCAGTTGTTTACAGCTTCAAAACGATCCCAACAGCAATGTTGGTATTATGAACACCAGAAGCTATAGGCTGATATTGGGCGCTTGTGCGTGTGAGGATGGTAGCCTCTACACTTTGCCACATAAATCAACATCAGACTATGGTCCTTAAGTATACAATTGAAGTTAACCCGACGTGGTGGCCATATCACACGTATAAATGTGGAATGCTTATAATATTGGACAGCCACTGCTGCAACCACAACTGACATTTCGCAAACATTACGCCCGCATAAGCTTTGTTTCCAAAGCAGTTTCGAGACCTGACGTGACTCTGTGGTAGAATACTTGATTGCCACGCAGAAAGTCTGGGTTAGATTCATAAATTCATGCTGAGACCATAACAGTTACTATTTGCATTCAACGGGTCTATGCTGCCAATGTAGGCTTTTCTTGACGTTTTGCATTTAAATTGCCAATATCTGTTCTCGGTGTTCCTCGGTAGACAAACTGTGAAACACCTGTGGCGCATAATCGCATACCTGTGGCACATACCCGCCCGCGGGTATGTGCTACATGTTTGGAGGAAAGAGTCTGGCGTATTACGCGAATTGATTGTGACATTATTGTCACGACGAGCAAATCATATTCACCGACCCATCTTACCCAACCGTAATAATTTTGGTTTGCGCCAAACTAGAGCGGGGATCACGAGAGCACCCAGACGTAGGCGGCTAGATAGATATATGCTGAACGTGCCGGCAGTGCGCAATAAATTACTTCGCATTTAAAAATGTAGCCGAAAGCAGGCTCATTTGTCAGTGACAGGCACAGCGCCGGGAGAGTCATTATTTTTTGCGGAGCCTTTATTTACTCCCTGGAGCTGTACAGCTGCGTGTTTCGGAAAGGAAGTGCTCCTGCTTCGTTATGTAATAAAAGAGCGTTTGTCTAAGTTTTTATAAGTAGAAAAGCTAATTTAGAACTAATTTAGAGAGTTATTTTTTTAGCCAACCAAGTGTTAGCGCAGCCAATTTTTATCAGCAGAGCTGCTATAGTTGATCGTAAAGAGGCTTGAAGCATAGTGCAGAAAATAGCCAAGGAGCACATGATTACTAATCAATATTACTATCCTTCTGTGTCGACACATGCATATTCTTTACTTTCATTTTTTATAAGAATATAGAGTATCTATGTAATTGATTATTTATTTTTATTAAAAAAAGACATGAAAGTGAGTCTTTTCATAGTATGCGAGTCGTTCTAAGCAACTTGAAAAAATTGTGGCCGCGTTGTTTAGGAACTTTAGCTTTTACCTCGTTTTCATCTTAAATAGCCATAGAAAAGTGTATGATATTGGTTGCCCGATTTGTCAGAATGCGTCTACGAGCGTTTTGTGAAGACATGATTGAGCTATGAGTTAATGCTCTCAAACTGAAGTTAGAGACGGCATAATTGGCCATCATTTCTCCGCAGGCCTGATATATGTCAATGGAGTAACGCACGCTGTCATCGATAGAAGTGATTGCCCTGCTGTGGCCCACCACATCATCAATTCATCTGGCCAATCACGCCGTAACAGGTGCCACCGAGAGTAAAGGAGTCCTGCGGTTGCCATGAAAAATACAAGTATAGATTGTAACTAAAATGCCTCGCCCGAAAGAACACCAGTGGAGAAACGCCAGAATACGTTTTGTTGCTCTTTCTTTCAAGGAGCTACGTGTTAGTTCATTGATTTGCGGATGGATTCCACGTGTCGCACCCGTACTCCGAGTAATTTATTTCTTCAGTATGGGGTAGCATGCAAGTTTTACTTTAAGTGCAATGACATCTCTAGCCTCTTCTCTCTCTCTCTCTCTCTCTCTTGTTCTTTTCTCCTGGAAACGTTAATTGTCGTTCTGTCGACCTTACTAAAGCATTGCTATGAAACAGAATCCTAAAATGGCCGATGCCTCGCAGATGAAGGGTTTAGGGGTTAAAAACCTTTCAAGTAAGCCAATGAAGTTGAAAATATAAGGCTTGTTTTTCTGTTCTAAACACACCGTTATTGAGTATCACAGAGGAGAAAGGCAAGTAAAGTAAGGGGTTGGTATTTGTAGTTATTTCAATGTAAATGTGAACAACGTAGGGTATGCTAAGAGATAACTTGCTGGAGCCCTGCACTACTGTGTCTCTCATAATTATGTAATGGTATATAAATATATCATAGACCTCATCAAATGTGAGGTCCACGGGATGGCTTTAAACCCCTTGTAGTAGAGTAACTAATACTCTGAATCGTTACCCACTTTTTCTAAACACGTATCAATCAAAGATAACGTTTTATCAATCAAAGATAAACCGTGCGGTGCGCTACCTTTTCAGCTACAGCAGTGGGCATTTCCTCGTCCAGTTTATGGTTTATATATGTGCATATAAATGTTCGAGTGTCAGTCAACGCCACCCCTAGCCGTTACGGCGGATATGGAAAAGTTTTATGCCTTTTGGTGTGACGAAGCATGTGACCTTATTACACGCTTTCAACGAACGAATAATCCATGGCCTACTATACCTAAAGGCATCCAGTGTGCCGAAATAAGGCCCTTGCTATCAATGAACGAAAAAAGATGGAACTTTAGGGACCCATTTTTCTTTGCCAAGTGCGTCATTATTACTAAGTTACAGAAAAGGAATCAACAAAACACGGTGAATCTTGTTTGTTGTAATTCAACAGAGGCTGTCATTTGAGCTTGAACGAAGCATTTGCTGGTTCGAAAAAAGTGAGACCACACTTCAAAATGGCAGCTCCAGTGGCTACCCTTGTGCAATTTTTTTTCATTTTTATCATCACAAGCCTAACTTACTTTTTCAGCGTCTTCAGAACTAACAACGGCGTTAACATGTGGTTGATGGTGACCGTTATCACGCAGCAAGCGTGTAACTAGGCCGTTACCACGCACAAGGGCTGTATTTTGCGACCAGGTATAAAGAAGTGACGACATGAGTGTTTTGAAAAGGCATTGAAAAGGAGTGTTGTGCTGCGCTGTTCGTGCCGCAAAGATATGGCCTGCTATGAGGGTATGCACGCGCGTTGAGCACTGGTGCGTGGGGCAATACTTTATCACATGTGCAATGATGAAATAGTTGATTAAAAATGCCCCATCTGGATGTAGGGAAGCATTTGAAAGATTCGTGTATATAAGAAAAACTACAACTATTATGGTGAAGCCTTGGAGAAATCCTGCGTAGCGGTCAAATCGTTAGAAGCAAGGCGTTTGGCACTTCAAACGGGAACTGCGCCACCCAGCTTACTGATCAGCGACGCGTGATTTGCGCGTTTGAATGATATTGTCAAAATTGTTATCCGGTTGCATCACAAACGTCTTCAGTAATTAGTAAATCGTCAGTTGTTATTTTTCTGTGTACGCGTTAAGTTTCTGAGGCAAATGTTTTGCATTCTAGTGCGCCGACTGCTCAACAAAGCTCTCAACTGTTCTACAGTGTGGTTATACGCGGCACAGTTTGAGTTAGAAAGCGCTGCTGTTCAAATTTAGGCAAACAAAAGATAGAATATATTGACGTTCTTGTCTGTGTTTCAAATATGCGTAAAAGGTGCCGCCGTGAAAGGCGCTTTTTACGCAATTTCAGCCTCACCCCTCCATTTGTTCACGTTAATAAAAATTTGCCTGGACCTTGGTAGATGGATTACCCAAAGCCATTTTCAACGGGACGGTTTGTTACTAAACTACAAAAGTCATAACGAAGAAAAGAACGCATTGTTCAACCAGGTTTATTGCAAGTTTTCTTTTATATTTGCGTCATTTTTGTCTTTCTATGTACAACATGACACAGGTATGAACAAGAATACTTTAAAAAATTAATCCCTGTGTGTGCGCTGTGAGGCTCAGGAGGTAGCCCCAAATGAAAGCTTTTAATCTCATTTCATACATATATAACAAATAGATTGTTTGCTACAATTTTTTTAGGCAAACGAGCTCCACAAGTAGTTATGGATTATTACATAAATTAACGAACGAACATGGTTGGGTTAATAGTATACAAATAAACTTGATGACTTCACCTTATATTTTTCTTCAAATCGTGAAAAAAAAATTTACGGGTGACACAGAAGTGCAATATATTTGTCTTAACCTGATGCATTCATTTTTTCATTAATTTTGTTAATTTCTTGGAATCTACTTAGCCGTTTTTTGCTGCAGTCACATCAGTGTTGGATGACTTAGTTTGTACAATGCAAGCTAATCACTAAGATAGCCGCAATTTGGGAGTGGTAACTGCTAGTAGTGACAGCCCATGTGAAAGAGGGAATATAGATGGAAAGCGCTCACAGAGCCTTAATGAAGGTGCACGAAGGATGAATTTAATTTGCCAGTAGAAGTATTAGATCAATTTACACACTCATTCACGTCTTGCACTGTGATAAGGACAATGAATGTAGTTTGCACCATAGCGCACTCTTACAGGATCTTCACTCAGATTTTTTTTGCGTTAGTAGCTTAATTTTCGAGACCATCAAAAGAAAGTTAGTTCGGGAACGTTTCTTCTTAGCTCCTTAAACAAATAAAGTGTCGACGAATGCGATACTCCATATTTGCAAACTTGAGCACCTCGCTGCGAGTGCTTTCATTCAGTGGTATATTCAGGAAAAGAGATATATTGAAATCACATACTGTTGCTTCCCTGGTGTTGGAAGTGACAGTGTCTAACTTGTGCTCCAGCGGTGCGCACATTTGGATAGTGACGTAAGAGCCAATGAGCCCTGGCTTCGCTTGGCGCCAAGCTGCAGTGGCCAAAACACTTCCACCTTTGGCATTCACAAACAAAGGCGTTAACTTTTTCAGTCTACTGCAGGTAAAGTTACAAAGTGCACACTGCGGCATAATCCATCACAGGTAGTGAAGTATCCGCAATATGCACACCGACCTTGCTGCGCAGATTGCGGATATTGTGCCCGATTACGATTATGATGAATGATACTTTCAATTCGCTTTAATGAGGGGGCAGCATTAAAGCACCCGCGCTATATGTGATTTGCATTCTTTGAGGACCAATGCGATTGTACACTCCTTACATGCAATAGTATTCATTGATACGGGCATCCCCCTTCAGCCGATATAACGCTCGTAACCACGCCAGTGGATCTGTGGTAGTTTATTGACTGATACGCAGTATGCCAGGATTCGATCACCATTGGAGCTATTATTCTATTTGCCGACGATTTCACTTTTCGCTTCGTTAAGTTAGGGCGAGGGACGAGAGAAGGCTCTCCACTCAGGAACGGGCACCAAGTAGCCGACCTCTTAGAAGCTGTCAAAGCAATTTATCTTGATTTATCATTGTACGGTGGGAGCAATATTGCTAAGTAGCTCCCTATTTTCCTGCGTTCGGTCTTTATGGGAGTGCTACAGCGTTATATAACGAAATTGTATATATAGAAGTTGATGAAGTCCTTGATTCTAATATACACCCTAATACAGTCGGTAATTGAGAACACTGACTGAGAGGTGCACGATGTTGGAGAAGCGGAGAAAGCGGTTGAAAGAGAACATACATTGAGCAACAAACTAGTAGACGTTTTCGCCGCTTACACAGGGTCCGACTTGATGGGCTAAATTGTGGAAAAAGTATAGGCATGGGTCTAATGGTAATTTCATTCTGGAATTCTACGTATGAGGCGGAAACAAGGTCTCTGAAAGGAAGAGAAATGAACGTCTTTTAGACGCCGGCATTCCTTCCGAAAAAAAAACGTAGACAGTATATGTCTTGCTTTGAATTCCGCAGCCGGGAAACAGCGATTGTGGCGTCGTTCTCTGTTCCGCTATGTTGCCCCTCGTTCCGGCGGGAACCGACGGCTCGGTCACGCTTATCTCGTTGGCCTTGGCTTCTCCACCTTTGGCGGGATTAATTTCCGCTTCCTCAGAGCATGGCACTTCCGGTTTGCTTCCAGGACGGACAGGAAACGGCCTGCCAAGCGCCTTATATTACTCAGTCCGGAGCAACGTGGCTGTACCACTGATAATTTGCACCCTCCTTCTCCTCCACAGCGGCCAGGGCCTATCTTACTCTCTCAACTGTCTACTTTCTTGGCCCGCTTCCTTCATGCATCTCAGTGAAAATCGGCCCAGACGCAAACTCCACCTCCTGCCCGCTTGCCCTTTCACACTTTACCGGAACACTTGGCCGCAAATATGTGGTGGTGGAGAAACGGTTGCACGCCGGAGGAAACCATGGTATGCTGGTACTGAGCGGGGGAATGCTGACCGGCCTGTTTACAGCCTAGGCAGACTTAATAAAAGGAGGCTCGGCATTGAGGCAGCGCATATATTGGAAGTTGCTAACAGCTAGTAGCTAAGAAGTGACGTGGCGGAAAGGAGTTGAAGAATGGTTACCTTTAAGATTATTCTTACATATATAAGGGGAAGAGGGGTAGGTAGATTGCTCTCCTATTTCGCTAGAATTTACAGCGTGTACTTTCCATATCGCTGTCAAATGCAAGGAAATTTTGGGTGTTGTTTGAACTGGTGGGATGGGTTCCCGAGTGTAAGTTCTCTTTTTTGGCAGGGATGCTTCATACTAAATCATACTAAAAAAATACTAATTCTTAAGAAAAAAAGTTTTTTCTCAGCACGATACTCCTCATTCTGGGAGGCAGGAATCAATATCTTCCAGAACGCTTGGCGAGAAGTTGGGAGTCGGAATGCATAATTATTCTTGAGAACATATAGTACTAGGAACCCTCGTTGGCGCTCTCGCGCGATTGATAGATGAAAAAACTTTAAACGTACTGAGTACCTTAGTAATGCCAAAATTTGATGTAGTTCATTCTCGCTATTCGCTATTGACTGTTTACGAATACACTGGCGTCGCATAAATGAAAGAAATATGTTAGGCTCTTCCAAAGCAGCTCATGCCTATATATATATATATATATATATATATATATATATATATATATATATATATATATATATATATATATATATAATGGAAACAAGTGTATAACTAAGGGCTCGTTTTTCCGTGTTCTGACACAATAACAATGAGATCTAACAGACAGTAATGCCAAGGAATGTATAGGGGAAGATATTAGAACAAATCGATTGTAAATAAGAAGAAAGAAATGTGGGTCAAAAATTACCAGCCTCCTCACGGCTGGTTATTTTTTCAACCACTTTTCTTCTTATTTATATTTCATTTGTTGTAATAACTTTCCCTATACATTCCTTGGCATTACTGTCTGTGAGATCTCTTTCACACACACACACACACACACACACACACACATATATATATATAATATATATATATATATATATATATATATATCACCTCGCACTGCAAACATATCTGAGGAAAGCAACATAGCGAGCAAAACCCACAAAGATATTTCCAAGTGGCAGAATACCATATTAAGGTTGACTTTTAATATTGTATATTACGTTAAAATGTGTGGCTCATGATTAAAATTGCAGTGCCCGACCACAGTTTCTCAGGTGGAACCAGACCTAATGCCCGCGCTGAAAGACGTCGAATGTATACATTTGTAGTCGGTTTGGTTCGAAACAGATATGCGACGAAGCTGGAAGTTAAACTGTACTACTAAGCCTTGTTGTACAGGCAGCCTAAGAGCCTAAACCATGGTTAACGTGACCGCGGCTCGCATGTGTTACACAGTACACGAGACCACGGGTACGCTGTGAGCGCGTTTGTAGGGAACCGAGCTCGGCAACCTCGGTTTGTCTGTTGATCGAGGAAGTGGCAACGTACATGAAGTATGACTGCATTCCAGCGAGCATGCACAAGTTGATGTCAGCCGCCTTAAACAAGGACTTTTCTTGCACTGTGTAGCATCGGCGAGCCGGAGTTGGCGCTCACTTCGGTTCAATGTGGTTAATCATGCTTGGTCATAGCCACTATTGAATTGCGTGCGTTACACAGGTATCAGATGAGTGCAATTACGCCGTTTCGGGGTGCTATTCTGGACATTGTCGAATTCAGCGATGTTGTCAGATTCCTCCAATGATTGAAGCTAATCGGCCCAGTGAGCTGCTACGACCTCTCTGGTTCGCTTAAAATGCCGCGATTACAAAATTTGACGATATGGCGAAATTCGACAGCGTCCAGAATAGCACCCTCAGTGTGTGAGGCTCATTAGCCATTCCCAGTGAATCATGGGGGTCTCCCGAAGGCGTATACGTGTCACAAGCTCTCGCTTCCATGTCCGGAAAAACATTCTGGCCTAGCTTTCAGGGCAACCGAAGACAAGAAGAGTATGCAAGCCCATTTCAGGGCGGCCGCTTGAAGCTCTCACGCGATTTGGATTGATTCAAGTTAAGAGTTGTTTGCGATACAGATTGCATTGAAAGAAAATTGTAGCAATGATAGGGGATAAGTAACTGCTCCAAGAAATAATAAAATTTAATGTATTAATTTCATTGAGAGAGCACACACTTTTTGTTGTAGGTTTATGCCATCATGAATTCACGCATCTATTACGGCTTTTTTTTTGGAAGCAGAATAGAATGCTATTTCCAAGACAGACCCCGCCAATCAACGTAAAATCGTCGTCCGAGCCCGACAGTTGGACCAGGCAGGAAGGAGAGGCTCTCTTTCCTTCACTGAGAACTTTTGTATAAATGAACGTTGGATTTAAACAATAGGTTGGTCAGAAAGCTCATGATGTTGCGGTCGGACTGGGTCTGACTGTCCAACTTTGGAACAATCTACTGTGCCTTGAGTCATGCCACTGAGAACTGAAAATAAAGTTTCACATTCATTCATTTCTCTCCCATTCAAGTTGTTGATGATGATGATGTTGATGAACAACACAGTTTTAGTCGGTTCCTTGTGTACGCTGAAGCAATAGAGGTCGATGACCAGAAGTTCACTTTAAATATTACCCAAGTGCATCACAATGTTATATTCTATCATCTATCACCTTAGAAGACCCTTAGGTGGATCACAAGGTTGGCCTTACGTTGTTTATTTTTAGATATATACTGAAACGCACGTTTTTGTTCAAGTTGAAAAAGAACATCTTCAAACTTGTCGCTCGTACAAAGTGGACTCTTTTTTAAGCTATCTTAGTGCTTTTTTGCCTTAAGGGTCAATCGCAATATGAGTATGAAAAATACAGCATGATAGCATTGTGCATTAGCGTACTCGCAAAGGGGATGTCATAAAGTGTCTTTAAATAGGTAACCACACGAGGATTTTTGCGTTATATTTTTTTTCAATCTAGTCATGGCCGTGAAAAATCATTCCCTCATACATCCAGCTCCGCAGCACTGAGCCATAATCTTTTGCCATGTATTACGCCTTAGTGCTTTCTGTGCAATTTTTCAGTTGTCCTTAGTATATACGTTTGATGAGAAAGAGTGGTTCTCTTCCACGTTTTCGTTGTTGAAAAGAATGACCTATATAATCATGAACGCATTCACGATGAGGTGAAACCGGACGGTCATATGTCTTTAGGGCTGCATTGATCAAGTCAGACTGAATTTTTGCGTTTGTTTTCCGTTTTCTTGATGACCTCGGTATGCTTGAAGTGCGCGGAAATCAGAGAGCCTATTGTTTTTGGGCACAGTGATATTAGGAACAGAAATTGATGAATTCTACTTTTCTAGCTCAGCAGAGTACGAGCATATGCGTTATGGAAAATATAATCCAGAGCTCTGCGCTTATTGACGACTCCAGATGGGGCTTTCGAGACTAAATAAATTAGGTTTACCGGTTAATATCACATCTGGGAGAGTGATTGCTGCCGGCAAGAACCAAAGTCTCCTATCGTAGTAGCAAGTACTTGAGCTAGTGCATTGTGCCGCATACCTCTGTAAGTGAAAGAATATACATGAACAAATACCTAAAGCACTGTGTCTCTCTAGGAAGTGATTCACTTCATATAAGTGTACCTAAATAGTTGAAAGAAAAGTACTTTTGAACTTTAGCATGCTCAGGTAAGCTTTCTTTTCATTATTGTATAAAGGAAAGGCAGGCTCACCCCTGTCTTCCGGCCCGAAATGATGCCTGTGTATCTGGTTTATATGACATAATATGTTATTGCTGCAATATTTATAGTCCCCAATGCAACAAAACACATGAATGGACATTCACACACTTTCTTTTTGTTCTATAATACACTTCTTCACGCGAAAACAAAGCTTACGCAATATAAATCTTCACTCAACCTGAATGTATTTGGATAAAAGAGAAGTTCATCAAAGAGTTCATACAGAAGGTGCTGCACAATTTAAAGCTATTGTATAATTGTCACTTCCTAGATGTAACTGCAATTTTTGCGTAGACACATGAAAACTAGACATGTACATAAGAGCCCCTTTTAATAATTACTAATATAAGCCTTCCTTTGTATTTGATTCCTTATTGTCAAGGGATTTTTTTTCCTAAAAAGGTGTATCAATGCGGGTGAAGATATGTATTCAATATGTTTTCTTGGCTATAGGCCTAATATTTCAGCTCATGAAAGCGGTTGCCTAATGACACAAATAGTTTTTACAGACAGTTTTTACTAGGGCGCATGATGTTTTCCCATTGTAGTAGAAGGTGCACATGTCTTTTTCAGCCTCTTTTCAATGGCACGTAGCTCCGTTAGTTTTGCTCATCCTATAGAAGAAACTTTCACTATAGTCAGCGTCTCGCCGAAGTCTTCGAATAATTTAATTTTAGATATCGATCAGGTGCTTTTGAAGTGAAAATATTTTTGCAGCACTAGCATTAGCTAACTTGTAGATCTGCTATTTACGAACAAAGTGTTTTTGGACTATCGGTCGTATAGATTTTATTCTATCAATAAGCATCAACTATCACTGGCTGCTAGGGTTAGCGATGATAACTAATTCTTTTTATGTGCCGACGTGTATGAAATCAATCAGCTGTGACACTTCCGAATATTTCACTGTGACTTGTAATCCACTGAAAAACTATATCGTAATCTAGATTTTTTGTTACGGGGCGTGTCTCCTATATTTTGTATGTCGACTTGTTATTTCTTTAATGTAAGGTGACACTTATGCAGAGAAGCTAGGCTTCTTGATGTCTCATTTTTTCAGGTCGTTGTTGCCACTTCTCTTTGCGAGTTTTCAATTGTGTAGAAATGAGCCCAAATTTAAATAACCTAGATGTGCTTGCACTGCGAAAGCTACATTCGTAGAAGAATAAATTTTACATCGTGGTCTAAATTAGTTTAAAAACTATCCTCGATTGCCACAGTGCCCTCAGGATAATATAGGTTATGTTCAGCGAGCACACACGCATGTGTATCGATTGAAAAAAGCATAAACTCTGCGAGTATTCGCAGAACATTACGTGTAGTATGGGTACTTTCAGAGGTATTGCTGAGCTTCAATTGAATCCATGCAAGTGCTGTAGTAGAAGGGCCAAATTAATCTCTCACGAGGAGTTTTCTACTGATGTCAATATATTTCACGTACCTGATTTTTGTTCCGGTAAGGTAACACTCTTGAAATTCAATTAACCATTCGAAACATCGCTAACCGGAAATGACTGGGTGTTGTCTATTATCAGTGCATCAGCAGTTCCTGTTATCCTAATATGCCGTGCTTCGTAAATAAGTAATTAGCCCTTGCACTAAAGCTAACGGTGCGGAAGAATGGAAAGGAAGGGTCCGTGCGAACAGGAGGTCTCAGTGGGAATTCTTTTAGCAAGCTAAATCTGTTGGAGCAGTAAGCTACGAACACGTGCCGGGAAAAAATAAAAAAATATTGTAAATTAATTTTATATGTACCTTCGCTGCGCAACCAGCGAGGAATAATAAAAACAGAGAAAATGCCCTGGTGGCTGCATTTCCGCCTCGCGTACTCGGAACCGCTCTCCACTCAGCACGACTATTCGATGAATATTGCCAAGCGTGCCAGTTTTTTGCCCCACTGAGCAAGCATAATTGATGATTCTGCATTTGCGCTACCTTCAATTTGCTAAATTCAGATTCTGTGCATGCAGGTTTACTTGGTTCTACACGCAGAATTCCTGGGTTTCGTTCTAGTAGGTTAGACCCAAAGTAGAAAAAAATGATATAACGAAGTCATTCGCTGGTGCGTGATGGCTTCGTTATTACCACATGAATATAGCAAATTTTATTTCACATCATGAGACACAGATAAGAAAAGAGGGGCGGGAATTCGGTTTGCTTTCCTGTACTGTGAGATGGCACATTGCGGTGAAAATAGAGATCGAAGCGAAAAACGCCAGCCCTGCGCAGAAGGCGCAGTACAGTGATAAACAAATTCGAAAGAACGTTATTGCTTGAGCCAGAATAAAGGAACAAGCAAGCAAGTAAGCTAGAGCCAGTTGTAAACAGTCTTGGGGCTATTATTGCAAATACTTTTGCAAGGTACACAATACACCATAAATTATACTTTCTAGTTAATTCGGGAAGCACCCAATACACAATTATTCGTAGTTATGATGAAAAGAGATTTGCCCACTCGGCATATACGAGGCATTATATTGACTTTTTTGATGCTGTTGCTAATAACGATAAATTCTTTGTAATGGGTTCGAAGTATTCAGGGACCCATTGGTAACCCTATTAACCCTGTGTGATGCCTGGTTGCTATTTTACTCTTCTACCACGCTATATCACACATGTTAAGTGGCTTGTTCGTAACGTAAGGCCAGTATGAGGTGTTTCTGAAATGAATTTTCACGCCCTGAATTGTCATTCGAAAGAGTTAAGTTTTTTTGTTGTTGTTTCTTTCGAGAAACGTGATCTATTCGGAGCCAAAGCGTGGGGCTTTTGTGCCTTAGAAAACAACTTCAAGCAATTTCTGTACACTATCCCTACAACCTACTTCATTATTATCACATTCCAATTTCATATATTAGTGCTTAAACGTCTACTTGAATTGCAGTAACTTGGTTATCAGTCACAACCCATACAATACAGTGGATTTTATATATTTACTGCAAAATTTGAATAGTTGTCTTGAGGCGCTTCGATGCGTCCTTGTAAAGATGTTGGGTAAAGGACATCAGGTACTCACGTAAAATCTTACCTAGCAATGAATTGTTCATGACACATACCTTGTGTAATGTTTAGATGCTCTAGGCGTGATTTGCGCAATGTATAACTTTGTGCACCTCCTGATGACGCGTACGCATGTTGTCACCCTGATATCGACCCTGTAGAGCGTGCTTTTTTGCAGTAAGACTATTGTTGTGTGGAAGAACATTTGGTCCCTATCATATAAATATTATATTGACCCCTGTAGAGCGTGCTTTTTTGCAGTAAGTCTATTGTTGTGGGGAAGAACGTAATGCAGGCGTCGTTTTGTGTTCGTGTTACGTCCCTAATATCAAATCTATATTTGCCTTTTATGATGAAGCAAAACCTTTTTTAACAAATTTCCCTATGTTTTCGACAGTGACAGCTGCAAGGCATACCACTGCTAGCAGCCTTAAAGAATTAGCGTAATCAAACAACACACACCTATTTATTAATGTTGGGTGACTTTGTATATTAAAATAACGAGCGGAATAAAAGAGACAAATTGAGGAGTGTCAGAACACCTAAGACATTATTTGGCATCAACGTAAGTATATGCGCTTCATAAAAAAATTCGCGCCATAATGTGCGGAATTGTTGCAATGCCATGCGGAACATTTAACTACGTAGGGTTATTTTAAAACCAAAGCATACAAGCCCGAATAAATGGCAGTTCCGACGTGCAATATTGTTGTACCATCGTCGTAGTTTTATGGGATGGTTTGATTGCTGATAGTTATACTTTACTATACCAAGGTGTGGTGCTTCTATTGGCTAAGGTACTCAGCTGCCGACCGCAGGTCGCGGGATCGAATCCCCGCTCCTGTGGCTGCATATTGGATGAAGGCGGAAATGCTCTAAGCCCGTGTGCTCAGATTTGGGTGTTAAAGAACCCCAGGTGGTCAAAATTTTCGGAGCCCTCCCGTACAGCGTCTCTCAAAATCATGTGGTGGTTTTGGGACGCTAAATTCCACATATCTATCTATCTATCTATCTATCTATCTATCTATCTATCTATCTATCTATCTATCTATCTATCTATCTATCTATCTATCTATCTGTCTGTCTGTCTGTCTGTCTGTCTGTCTGTCTGTCTGTCTGTCTGTCTGTCTGTCTGTCTGTCTGTCTGTCTGTCTGTCTGTCTGTCTGTCTGTCTGTCTGTCTGTCTGTCTGTCTGTCTGTCTGTCTGTCTGTCTGTCTGTCTGTCTGTCTGTCTGTCTGTCTGTCTGTCTGTCTGTCTGTCTGTCTGTCTGTCTGTCTGTCTGTCTGTCTGTCTGTCCACTTAAGTGTGGGTCACTACCTTAACTTGGCGTGAACCGAAATTAGCATGGAATGGTAAGATGATTTGCCGAATATTATACACGAGTCAAGACATGAATATTGTCACAATCCCGTCGCGCACGTTTAACACTTCCCGCGAGGCAGTGGCACATACGCACGGGCGGTTATGTGCCACTGGTATGCGGGTATGTGCCACAGGTGATAGACACTTAGTAGCTACCCAGGAAAAACAAGAGCACACATCGGTAATTTTAACACGTTAGCGGTAAATACCCGACAGCGGTAGCGTCAGCCCAACGATGGCTTAAAATAAATGTTAGGGTTCTAGCTGGAATAGAACTATACTTTTCTGCATGGCAATGAAGCATTTTACCACAGAGGTAGACCAGGTCTCAGAACTACATCTAAAATAGACGCTGATCTTCGTAAAACGTCAATAGTGATTGAAGTGCTGCCTACCCAATTTTATAAACATTACATTTATACACCTTTCATACAGCCGTCACATCGGGTGAATGTCAACTGTGGTTAGGTGCCATGAGCTGAAATTAATTTATGTAGCAGTATCCAGGGCCAGCCTCCTCGCGAGCATCAGCTCTTCATATCAGCATGTGGTGCTCATATGAATGGTTGCTAATATGCATGTTCCAGTTGGCTTCGTTGCCCAAAAGCAAAGAACTGGTTATATATACATCTGAAATTCTTCAACATATGTCCATGTGTGCAACATTTGTACATGTGTTTAGCGTATTTTCGTGACGTGTCCCTGAATAAAAAAAATTGCAATACGGTCACCTTCCCTCCGCCTGCTTCGCATAGCGTCAATTCCCAGGTATGTGGGATCCACCGATTTTTTTCAGCTAGCGATGTGTTAGTCACTTGACAATATACAAGGTGATTTAGGTGTTCTCGAATTTCTCAGCCATCTAAGTCATTCATTTTTACTCAAATGACCTTATGCAGTAAATGGCGTATTGTCAAACTGAACCGGCCAAAGAATCGGACATAATTGGAAATAGAATGATTAAAAACACACGTGTTTCAGATCGCAAGATCATAATCATCCATGTTAACTACATCATGAAATGAATCAGTCCGAACTGCTCAGCCTGCCTTTCTCGTGTTACAACAAAAACAAAATGTTTTCATCACAGCCAAAAAAAAACTTCACAAGTAAATTCTTCTTTATATTTCAAGATGATTAGTTTGGTAAACACTTCTTTGCTTTATTTAGAAAAAAACATTCACGTCATCTAGTTTATGGTAATGAAATTTGTTTCAGTGCTATTTCAGTTGAGCCACTTTACTGAATTGTTTTTTCACGAGCTAGCGTGACCATTGTATCAAATTGACAAGGTAATGAGAATGCAAAAGAAAAATACAAGCACAGCAGCACCGCACCTGTCGTGCGACTGTATTGTAACAAGTTCACGACTTAAGATCATTCTTTCAACATTTAGTTTACTATTGCGCTGATTCTTCCATTCGACTGGAAGTTAAGAATCTTGAGAATCCACGTGTGCATAAAAGCAAATCAGAGGCCCCCATTATCTTCCATATTGCGCTGCATTCAGTGAGTAACAGCCTTCCTTTTAAACGCACAGGCCCCATTTAGTTTGTGAAAGGTATTTCAATTGCTCAGTTATTTATTTATTTATTTATTTATTTATTTTATTTATTTCACAATACTGCAGGCCAGCATGGCCCAGGCAGGAGTGGAATTACAGAAAAAAAGAATACAGAAATCAGTGACAACAATACTGGCAGCGCAAGCAATATGGCGCTGTCGCTAGGAAAAAAAAAAAAAAAAAGCACAAACAATTTATCACAACACTCGTAGCATAACAGTTTAACAGCAATATGACAGCAATATAACAGTTTATAACGCAGCATAACAGCAATATAACAGTTTCAATGATTCAATATTCAATACAACACAAATATTGCTCAAGGACTTCGTCAAAATCGTCTGCCTCGCAAACGAACTTAGGTAGACTGTTCCAATCCGAGACAGTGCGGGGGAAAAAACTCTGTTTGAATGCCTCTGTTTTGGCAAAAATGTGTTGTAGGGTGTGTTTGTGAGTGTTGCGCGTAGTTCTCGCTGTAGTGGTCTTTAAATATGAAGGTGCAGACATACCAAGTTTTCCGTTAAAAATATTGCGCAAGAATTTAAGTCGACTGATTTTTCTGCGGACAGCCAAGGTGGGGATGTTATTAGCATTCATGAGTTGAGTTGGTGAATCTAGTCTTTTGTACTTATTGAATATAAATCTGATGGCTTTCTTTTGTAGCGCTTCTAAGCTCTGTATGTCTTTTTTCGTGTACGGATCCCATACAACGGACGCATACTCCAATTTAGGTCTGATAATTGCATTATACGCTTGAAGTTTAACATTCACAGTTGCCTTTGCAAGCTTCCTTTTCAAAAAGCACAGCTTCCGAAAAGCTGAAGTGCATATTGACGAAATGTGTGCTCGCCACGTCATATCACTTGAAAGAGTGATCCCTAAATACTTATACTGCGTTACCGATTGAATGGGTGAGCCATGAATATTGTAGGTAAACACACTAGGATTTGTTTTTCGCGTTATATTTATGAGCACTGTTTTATCAACGTTTAATTCCATGTCCCATGCTGCGCACCAGCATTCAATGTTGCGAAGAGCTTGCTGTAATAGGTTATGGTCGTCAGAGCAGGTTATTTCTTTAAACACAACACAATCATCCGCGAAAAGCTTAATAGACACTGTGTCAGGGATTGCTTGCACTAAATCATTTACATATATAAGGAATAATAGTGGCCCCAACACACTTCCCTGTGGCACACCAGAAGTGACATTGAGCATCCCAGATACACTAGATTTAATTTCGACGAACTGTTTTCTATTAGTTAAATAAGATTCAACCCACTTAATAAGATAAAGCGGCAATCCTATGTTACGTAATTTCAGAAGTAATTTACTATGCGGAACCTTATCAAACGCTTTAGAAAAATCGAGTAGAAGTATATCAGTTTGCCCTGATCGATCTAAAACTGCCATAAACTCATGGATAGTTATAACCAATTGCGTTGTTGTGGACAATCCCTTCCGAAATCCATGTTGGCAAGGGGACAAGATGTTATTATCCGCTAAGAAGCACTGAATATTGTGAGCCACTATGTGTTCTAGTAACTTGCAACTTACTGAAGTTAAGGAAACCGGTCTGTAATTAGAAACAATTGATTTATCTCCCTTCTTATGGATGGGCACAACACGCGCAATCTTCCAGTCACCCGGAACTTCACCACTACGCAATGATTTATTAAATACCTCTGTCAAGAAATCAGTTATCTGTGTAGAATAGCGCTTTAAAAATGTATTTGGGATTTGGTCTGGTCCTATACTTTTTTTGGTGCTCAGTTTTCTTAGCAAAATCAAAACACCCTCCCTTGTGACAGTGGGAATGTTCACATCGTTAACAATAGCTGGCAGAGGTACATAAGCATTGGAAAAAGTGAAGACGCTGTGAAAATATTCATTGAATGCCTGCGATATTAAGAAGCCGTCAGTTTCGTAATAAATAAATAAATAAATAAAGAAACAAAACTTCCACCTGTTTCAAAAATTTAAGTCCGAAAAGGTTAAACGCCACTATCGTCTAAAAGAGGCAGCATTCAATACAAGAGCGAAACATTAGATAGCTGTAGGAAATGTTCCTAATTTTGGAGCGCCTCAAGCATTCAGTAAACATTTCTTTGCAAACATTTTTCAGTAAACATTTTCTTTGTGTTTGAGAAACGCAACAATACCAAAATCGCAGGAAGTACGTAGACTCTGCTCTTCGAATATTTGTAAGGGAAAACTCGTGATATAACCAAACCCTGTTTAACCCAAGGAGAGCAACTGTGAAAGCTTCAAGTGCTAGTGTGGCATTCTGTAGTGCTCTGGAGCAACTTGCGAGATTGCCTGGCTGTGAAGCGGAGCGGCAGTTTCGTGCGTGCCAGGGTGCCGTGTTTGTGCAGAGAACGGTGGCACCAGAGAAAAAAAAAGCACTTGGACACTGTATGAGAATTGTTTAGGAGGAAACTACCGAGTAGGAGTAGGCAGAGCTGGAGCAGCTTGCGGTGACACGCGGCTTCGACCGCGTTAACCGGACCCACAGTCCAAACTCGCCCGAAGGGTTTCTAGCGACCAGCGATACTTTCCTATGTTCGCACGGTGTTCGTGCCAAGAAATATGTGCTTTTTCAAGACTGCAACGTCTAGCCAGCCCTGCTTTAAGTTCGCTCAGCCATACGCTTGACGTCACTGTTTGCAACGCCTCCTCTTTGATTCAGTCTGGTTGGGCGTGCTATGGACGCCACCCGTGGCTATATTACGTTACCGTTCGTTTCGTGTTTATGGGAAAGATATATTGAAAGAAAATAACAATTTACGGTAATTAACAAAGCTGTGCCTATAAGAAATGTTCATTAGCAGCAATGTTATTCACAGTGGGATTGCTGCTGTAAGTGGTCCGCAACAACAACATTCGGGGTAGCCACATTATCGGTGCTGGGAAAAAGGTTCTCGAGGTCCGTGTACTTGGATCTGGCGTACGGTAAACAACCCCAGGAGGCCGATATTTCTGGAAACCTCCAATACGGTGTCCCTCTTGATCATATTCTGGGTATGAGATGTCAAGCCTAAAAGCAGCAGAAATATATAATAATAATAATAATAATAATAATAATAATAATAATAATAATAATAATAATAATAATAATAATAATAATAATAATAATAATAATAATAATAATAATAATAATAATAATAATAATAATTTAACCTTTTAACGTGCCCTGGAACAACCACGAGGTCCTAGTACACGTGCACGCAGAAATGAAACAATGAAAATATTATAATACAGCCACTCTTCAGGCAAGTCTAACAAACAGTGAAAATACACACAATATATATCAGCGCAAAATGGGAAGAATAAAAAGACAAGACTAAAAAAAATTATAGAAAGGAAGCGAGCCCCGCCGCGGTGGTCTAGTGGCTAAGGTACTCGGCTGCTGACCCGCAGGTCGCGGGTTCAAATCCCGGCTGCGGCGGCTGCATTTCCGATGGAGGCGGAAATGTCGTAGGCCCGTGTGCTCCGATTTGGGTGCACGTTAAAGAACCCCAGGCGGTCAAAATTTCCGGAGTCCTCCACTACGGCGTCTCTCATAATCATATAGTGGTTTTGGGACGTTAAACCCCACAAATCAATCAAAGAAAGGAAGCGATAAAAAAAGTGGTATTTATACATCTATGCAGAAACCTTCCTAAAAGACGAAAAGGGAAAAATCTGTAAAATGGGAAAAACTAAATTAAAACTGTGCAGACCTGAGATAAGAACAATGACAGTGGACTGTGAAAATATAAAGATCATGATCGTGATAAAGTTAACCTTATATAGACTTTCTATTCCGTGAACAGTAGAAGTTGAAACAAGTTGGCAGGTACATGAAATGATCGATTCTTTCTGGTTAACTAACGGGGAATCCAAAAATTTAGACAACTGAGAAGTAAACGGTAGGATAGCATACTGTGAACCAGTTTGTCAAGAAATAATAGGTCTGCACAATTTCGTCGGCAGTGAATGATGGCAATGATAGCATTCTAGCAGTGTTGGAGAGAGATCCAGAGTTGTTACTAGCGAAACGAGGAGTGTAAATGCTTATGATTTTTTTCTGGACTCGGTCAATGACGTCAATGCCAGATTTAGCGATACCATTCCAGATCACTGATGCATATTTGAGTTGCGGAAGACATGACGATGTACAAGTTGTGAAAGGATGTAGGACAACTAAATTCTCTTGAGATTCTGCAAATGCAGCCGAGAGAACTAAGGTCCAGCATGACATCGCATTTAGTGCGAGCAGAAAAATTTAGCCTGCTATCAAAAAGAACACCAAGATCACTGAATTCATATGAGTTACATAAGGACAGGGTTTCGACAGAGTATGGAATTGAAACGATAGATGTTTTGCGAGATATACTCATGAATTTGGTCTTTGAGGTATTCGGACTGAGGTTATTGTTATCACATCATTCAGAGAAAGAACACAAATCTGACTGCAGCAAGCAACAGTCGTTGACTGAATGCCTATCCTTAAATATCTTAACATTATCAGCTTGCAAGAGATAGGAAGAATAACGAATTGCAAACGAAACATAGTTAACGTAAATTAAAATTAAGAGTGCGCCTAATACCGATCCTTGACGCACTCCACAAGTCAATTTGTTAAAGAAAGACGTTTGGCAATTTACGACCACATAGCTTGATCTATCGAGCAGATAGCTGTGCAGGAGATTCGCAACAGATGAGCAATGCCAAAGTTTTCAAGTTTAAACGTGAACAGTGAGTGGCTGACTACGTCTAAAGCCCTTCTCAGGTCACAGTAGACTATATCAACCTGTCCTCTGAGAGAAATAGAAGAGATTTGGTGTCATGAAGCTGGCAAGATTTGTGGTAGTTGAGCGGCCAGAGAAAAACCCGTGTTGAGTAAATATTGAATTATTTACGCTAACATACAAAATGTTCTGAAGAGCCTGCTCAAAGATCTTCGATGCGACACGCAATAGAGAAATTGGGTAATAATTAGAAACACCAGTTTTGCAGCCTGACTTAAACACTAGAAAAACACGCGCAGCTTTCCACATAATAGGAAATGTGCAAGCTTTCAGACAGTTGTTAAATATTGTATTTAGTACTGGGGCAAATATACTACCATAAGCATTCAGTATGACGAAAGGAATACCATCTGGGCCACACGACAAGAACGTTTCGAGCACTTAATGCATGAGCAGATGAGCTTTTCATCCAGCGATAGACCAATTGATGTGCTAACTACCTTGGGCTGCTGTACTATTTGAGTCGAAGAGTCTGAAGCCTTGTAGATGGATGAAAAATGCGTGGCAAAACAATCGGCAATGGCATGCACTTCCACACCGTCCAATAGCCTGACGGACTCCCCACTTTTGCCAGACCATCTGTGTGCATAATTCCAAACCTCAGCTGGCCTGTCAAAAATATTTTCATTAATGCAATATATGCACTGTGGTCCCGTTTATACAGGTGTTTAGATGGAGCTCAGAAAAAGCTAAACTCTTCCTTCTACTTGCTAATTGGAGAGCATTTACCCTTGTTGTGCACGCGATCTTTATGCTTCAGTGCACTTATAGGCTCAGGGGAGAACCAGATGGGATATTTACAATGTTTAGGCACATATTCCGGTATAAACTTATCCACGCTGTTTAATACGAGATCCATAAACTGCTCAACTTGTTCATCAACATTTGATTTGTTTGTCACCTGGGACCTATCAACGGCTGACAAGTAATGATAAAAGCCCGTGTAGTCCCCTCTTTTAAAAACAAGTCTTTGAGAATGGTTCAAATGACAGATGCTGTGTGTCGTATTTTCGGCACATGTTACAGATAATCTTACATTAGGCGGTGGGTGAAATTTATCACGGCGAACAAGAAAGATGTCAGAGCGTGCAACTTCAACGGGTTTGACAGGCAGAGAGAGGTCCAAGGACGTTGTTTTTGCAATCGAGGACTGTGTTGTGTGGCAGAAGAGAATTGAACGCCATAAAATCCAAGAGCAGGCTGCACTTTTTCTCGATGAAGTTATTTTAGTGAGGAAAATTAAGCGTGCTACAGTCAATTTAAGGCACCTTGAATTCCCCATTAACAATAATCCTATGCCCACTTAGGAGACAAAATCACATGTTAAATGAAAGACATGTCATCATGAAACAAGGCAGGAGAAATGGTGGGTGGTAAATAGAAATATCCAATCAAAAATTTTTTTGCCGCTACAGGCTGATATCTAACCAGATAGAGTCTGCGAAAGTTTCCAGGTCGTTCTGTCTAGCAGGTCTTAGTGAACTGTCAGTAGCAATCTGCAAGCCACCGCCCTTCTGTTTAGTTGCACTGAAATCTCGGTCACTGAGGAAGGTTGTGACATAATAATAATAATAATAATAATAATAATAATAATAATAATAATAATAATATTAATAATAAATTGTTTCATAGAAATAACTCTGAATATTGTTCTAACGCTGCCACAATATTATCATTGCCATTGCCATAGGTCTGTTGACGAAACCTCGCAGACCTATCATTTCTTCAGAGAAAGTTCACGGTATGCTATCTTGCCCTTCCCTTCTGAGTTCTCTAAATTTTAGGATTCCCTGTAAGTTAGCCAGAGAGAACCGACCATTTCATGTACCTGCCAAGTTCTTTGGATAGTCTACTGTTCACAGAATACAAAGTCGGTATAAGGTTACCTTTTATGATCTTTATGTTTTTCGCATTCCACTTTCATTGTTCTTACCTCTCTTTTGCAGTTTTAACATAGTTTTTCTCTATGTACAGATTCTTCTCTTTACTTCTTTCAGGAAGGTTTCTGCACAGATGTATATATTCTCCTTACTTTTCACTTTTATTTATGATGGTCGTCTTGTATTTTTATTCTTCTCATTTCGGGCTATTTTTTTGTGTGTATTTTCACTGTTTATTTGATTTTCCTTAAGAGTGCCTATATTGTAATATGTGTGTTGTTTTTTTGTTACTTATTGTGTTTGTTCGTATTGTTTTATTTTTGCATGCGTTTGCACTAAGACCTCATGCCTTTTCGAAGGCACGCTAAATGCATGATCAATCGATTGATTGATTTGTGAAGAGGTTTATTAGCCGTTAAAGACAGCGACGAGACAGCGTGAACAACCGTCCAGCGATCGGCACAGCAACGAACCGAAGCACGAGTCGAGAGAGCCGGGCGTCGGCGATGCTGCTCGCTGCAGGCACATCTTCTTCTTCACAATCGCCCCCGCTGGAAAAGGAGCCATCCTGGCGACTTAAGAAGTTTCAGGCAAAGGCTCGTGATACGGTTTCAGTCGGGAAACATGGACGATGTCACGTGCACGCCGGCGCATGTCGTCCGATCGGGAAACTGGTTCAATTAGAAAATAACCGGAGATGTTTTCTCCAAAACGGTGTAAGGCCCCTCGTACCGGGGGACAAGTTTCGAGGAGAGTCCCGGTGTTTGGTATGGGATGGCAAGCCACACAAGAGACCCTGGGGCATAGCTGGGATCCGGAAAAGAGGTGCTACGGGTTTCTTTCTGGCGTTGTTGCTCTTCCGAGGTGAACGCACGGGCGAGCTGGCGGCACTCTTCGGCTTGTTTAGCAGCATCGGAGATAGGTGGACACTCGGAAGCATCAGGACGGTAAGGAAGTAGGGTATCAATTGTATGGGAAGGCTCGCGTCCGTAAAGAAGAAAGAAAGGTGAGAATCCCGTGGTGGTTTGTATTGCGGTGTTATACGCGAACGTGACGTATGGGAGAACACAGTTCCAGTTGCTATGATCAGATGCCACGTACATTGAGAGCATATCACCTAGCGTGCGGTTGAACCGTTCCGTTAGTCCGTTAGTCTGCGGGTGGTATGCTGTTGTTTTCCGATGAATGACGTGGCATTCCGAAAGCAGAGTTTCGACGACCTCGGAAAGGAAAGCGCGGCCTCTGTCACTAAGGAGCTCTCGAGGTGCACCATGTCGAAGGATAAAGCGTTGCAAAATGAAAGAGGCGACATCCTGAGCTGTAGCGCTCGGCAAAACGGCTGTTTCGGCGTAGCGTGTCAGGTGGTCAACCGCCCCTATAATCCACCGATTACCATCTGGTGTCAATGGAAGGGGACCGTAGAGGTCAACGCCGACGCGATCAAATGGCTTGGCAGGGCATGGAAGTGGCTGCAATGCGCCAGTCGCACGTGGCAGTGTTGATTTACGTCGGTGGCAGTCAGGACAGCACTGCACAAATTTACGTACAAAATTGTACATGCCGCGCCAGTAGTAGCGATGGCGAAGGCATTCATATGTTTTGAACACTCCGGCGTGGCCACATTGCGGATCGTCGTGAAGGGAGGCTCATACTTGCGATCGTAAAGTGCGTGGAATGACCAGCAACCACCGGTGGCCATCGGGAGCGTAGTTGCGTCGATGAAGAAGTTGATCGCGGATGGCGAAATGGAAAGCTTGACGTCGGAGGGATCGAGATACTGGAAGGTTGGGCGTGCCAGATAAATATTCGATAAGAGAGGCGATCCACGGGTCACGACGTTGTTCGGTGGCAATCGAGTCGAGATTTAGTGATGACAAGGTCTGGAGGCAAGTGTTTCCGCACGTCTGATCTGGTGGTAAAGGTGAGCGGGACAGAGCATCAGCGTCTGAGTGTTTGCGTCCGCAGCGGTATACGACGCGAATGTCGTACTCCTGGATGCGGAGTGCCCATCGCGCAAGGCGGCCAGAAGGGTCTTTCAACGTGGAGAGCCAGCAAAGCGCATGATGATTAGTTACTAGATCGAACGGGCGGCCGTATAAGTACGGCCGGAACTTTCCAAGCGCCCACACCAGAGCCAAACACTATTTTTCTGTCCCGCTGTAATTAGTTTCGGCTTTCGTCAGAGTGCGGCTAGCGTAGGCTACAACGTATTCCGAATAGCCGGGCTTTCGTTGAGCGAGGACCGCGCCTAGCCCGACGCCGCTGTCGTCGGTGTGCACTTCGGTAGGAGCCGTCGGGTCGAAGTGGCGGAGAATAAGTGGGGAAGTGAGCAGACGGCGCAGAGTAGTGAAGGCAACGTCACATGCAGGGGACCAGGAGGGGAGGTTCACGTCACCGCGAAGAAGCTAGGTTAACGGTGACATGATAGATGCAAAATTGCGAACAAAGCGCCGGAAATAGGAGCATAGGCCTACAAAACTGCGAAGTTCTTTCATGGCCGTCGGCTTGGGAAATTCTGCGACTGCTCGAAGTTTGCTGGGTCTGGTAATACGCCGTGCTTGGACACGATGTGGCCTAGGATGACAAGCTCGCGTGCAGCGAAGCGGCATTTTTTCAGGTTAAGCTGCAGACCAGCGTTGGTCAGACAACTCAAAACGTGCCTGAGGCGAAGGAGGTGCGTAGGAAAGTCATGGGAGAAAACCACGACATCGTAGAGGTAACAGAGGCACATATTCCATTTGAGGCCACGTAGCGTATTATCCATAAGACGTTCAAACGTGGCAGGCGCGTTACAAAGCCCAAAGGGCATGACGTTAAATTCATATAGTCCGTCTGGTGTAATAAATGCCGTTTTTTTGGCGATCGGCTTCTGCCATTGGGACCTGCCAGTAGCCAGACCGCAAATCTAGCGACGAAAAAAATTCCGCTCCGTGAAGGGTGTCAATGGCGTCATCAATGCGCGGCAAAGGATAGACGTCCTTGCGGGTTATCTTATTCAAACGACGATAGTCCACGCAAAATCGGATAGATCCGTCTTTCTTACGCACCAGGACGACGGGAGACGCCCAGGGACTGTGAGATGGTCGAATGACGTCTCTACGAAGCATATCTTCGACTTGATTGTTGATGACGCGGCGCTCTTCAGCGGAGACACGGTATGATCTTTGACGCAGTGGCTGGTGTAGGCCGGTGTCAACATGATGTTTGACTTGTGATGTGCGGCCCAGTTGAGGTTGCGACACATCGAACTAACTCCTGAATTCATGCAGAAGATCCAGCAGGTCGGCATGTTCGGTGGGAGTGAGAGTGTCGGCGATGGCGCTGGAAAACGTATCATTGGACGACTCCCCGAGTGCCGACAGTGCTTTTGGGTGGTCGCAGTAGTCGTCCGGGACATCAAACAAAAACGAACGGTCGAGATCCTGCACGCGGCCGAGACATTCCCCCGCAAGCAATGTGACAGGTGTGGAAAGCGGATTGCTTACGAACATGTTGCTTCTTCCGGCGGCAAGGTCAATTGTTGCGAAAGGCAGCGGCAAAGCTTGACGACATTTGAAGATATCAGAAGGCATAAAAAGAACTGTAGCGTCAGTGTAGGCGTTGCATGAAACGGGAACAAGGGTGAATTTTCCAGGCGGAATATCGGTATCTTCATGAACGAGCAACTTCGGCGGCTGATGAGGAGCGTCCAGTAATGAGACATCACACAAGGGTGAAAACTCAACTTCGGCGCGTGCGCAGTCTATGACGGCATTGTGACGGAATAGGAAGTCCCACCCGAGGATGACGTCATGTGAACAGACAAGAAGAACAATAAACTCCACGATGTAAAGAATGCCTTCGATGGAGATACTTGCAGTACAGGCTGCGAGAGGCATTACTTGCTGTGCGCTTGCGGTGTGAAGCGACAGTCCGGAAAGCGGCGTCATTACTTTGCGTAAGAAACGGCAGAGATTAGCGGCAATAACAGAAACAGCGGCGCCAGTGTCCACAAGGGCGAAAGTACAATAACCTTCAACAGTTACTGCGACCACGTTAGCAGGAGAGGAGCGAGGGCTTAGACAGTTCGAAAACAGCGCAGTTCTTGCCTCCTGAACTGCGTTGCTTAGTTTTCCTGGTCGGAGGGTCCGGGCCGGCGACGCTTGGGGGAGGGCGATCGCCGACGAGGAGAGGGTGCGCGTTGCGGCTGGAAGTGAAGGTGGTCAGTAGGCGCATAACGAGGTGGCGAGACGGGCCCGTATTGTACGAAGGGTTGGCTGCCGGGATGCGACGACCGGGCATAGTTGCCGAACGTCTGAGGTCGACGGCGGCAGTAGCGAGCAACATGTCCGGGAGTGAAGCAAGCGTAGCAAATCGGTCGGTTATCGGGCGTCCTCCAGGGATTGGCGACTGGTGCTGCCGCCCAAGGTGCAGTATAAGCAGCCAGGTGTGCGGGCTGTGAGCGCGTGGTGTAGGGTGGTTGCGGGAGCTTACGTACAGCGTCTGCATATGTGAGCGGCGCGGCTACGGGCTGCATCTCTTGCGAAAAGGCGACAGGAGGAGCCACAGGCTGCGCTGCATACGTTAGGGGCGCGGCCACAGGCTGAACGGCTGGCGGATAGGCGACAGGAGCGCCTACCGGCTGTGCGCCACCCGGGCAGTGACCACGGCTAGGTAGAGGTGGCTCGTAGTGCGCAAGAGGAACAGCTTGTGCAACCTCTTCCGATATAGCAGTGCGAAGCGGGGCAGGTAGACGGGTGGTGGTCTCGTGAGTAAAGGGCACTAGGGAAAGTTGGCGGGCGACTTCCTCACGGACGAAGGCTCGGACTTGCTGAAGCAATGGTGAATTGTCCGGCATGGAGTCGAAACTGGACAGCGACTCACCACCAGGCTTAGGCTGCCTAGTCAGAGTGCGTTGCTTTTTCAACTCGTCGTAGCTCTGACACAAGCTGACGACTTAAGAAACTGTGCTTGGCTTCCTTGCCAAGAGCATTTGAAATGCGCCGTCGTCGATGCCCTTCAGAAGGTTTTTGACCTTGTCAGATTCGGGCATGGTGTCATTCACACGTCGACAAAGGTCGACGACGTCCTCAATATAGCTGGTAAAGGTCTCGCCAGTCTGCTGAGAGCAGACGCGCAGGCGCTGTTCTGCCCTCTGCTTGCGGACAGCCGGCTGACCGAACACTTCAGCACATGACGTCTTGAAGACGCTCCATGTGGGGATGTTGTGTTTGTGGTTATTAAACCACAATTCGGCGACGCCAGTGAGATAAAATATCACGTGGCCCAGCTTGTCGGCTTCATCCCATTTATTGTTCGCGCTCACCAGTTCGTAGTGCTCGAGCCAGTATTCGACGTCGGTCCCATCTGCACCGCTGAAGACCTTCGGCTCCCGTAGCGTAGGATGGCCAGGGCAGTTGAACTGGAGCGAAGGCGTCGATGTAATGGCGTTGGCAGTCATGACAGGTGGTAGCGTGCGGCTTCGCAGCTCCAGGGTGTAGCGACGGGGATTAACAGCACCTTCCACCAAATGTGAGGAGGTTTATTAGCCGTTAAAGACAGCGACGAGACAGCGTGATGAACCGTCCAGCGATCGGCACAGCAACGAACCGAAGCACGAGCCGAGAGAGCCGGGCGTTGGCGATGCTGCTCGCTGCAGGCACATCTTCTTCTTCACAGATTGATCAATTAGAGCAAAAGTTTGTTTCCGCACCTCCCTCCCGTACTCCACGAAAATTGGCGGATTGGGCCGGATGTCGCAAACGCCCTATCCCTTGGAACGGTGCCAGTAATGGGTGCGTCAACCTACGCTGGTCGCGTTGATTGCATCTCGCTTCGGAGCTCGCGCTTTGCTAGCGTAGTGTTGGTCGCTCATGCAAGAAGAGAGACGCGCGCGTGGTGTTCCATTCCGAACCGGTCTTTTGCTACAAAGAGAGAATGACTTCTATGGCGGGATGGATGAACAAGGATCGATTATGAGGAGCGAGCTCTTAAAATAAAGATGGCGCTTGGCTGTTGCACGTGACACCAAGGTTTGTGTTCTCTGCTGGTGTCTAATAGGATTCAGTCGTCTCTTTTCTTTGCTCCTGTGGCGTAAGCCTACACAAGCGTCGCTTCTATGCATAACTGAAGCGCCCCGCCAAGGATGCTTTGCAAGGCACCATTGCAGGATGTACACCATTTACTCTTGCGACAACGCGCAGAAACACACTTAACTCCTCCCCCAATGAACGAGCCTCTATGTCGACAATCTCGTGGAGGCCCCGCCCTTTTCTTTCCCTACCGAGTCTTGCTTTCTTCACACCGTAAGTGACATCAGCCAACCAGGAACATGCGGGAGGTAATTGCTGTGCGTTACGCGTGACGCCCGCAGACACTTCGCTGACACGGCCAACTCCTAAAAAAGTCCGCTGTTAAATAAGTGCCCCAATAATTCTGCATTAAATTTCCAGAAAACATTTTAGGGCCTGAGCTCCTTAGGCGTGGGTCTGTTCATTGTCTATCCCTTGTATGTATGTATGTATGTATGTATGTATGTATGTATGTATGTATGTATGTATGTATGTATGTATGTATGTATGTATGTATGTATGTATGTATGTATGTATGTATGTATGTATGTATGTATGTATGTATTCATTGATTTTATGGGGTTTAACGTCCCAAAAGCACTATTTGATTATGAGAGATGCCGTAGTAGAGGGCTCCGGAAATTTTGACCACCTGGGGTTCTTTAACGTGCACCCAAATCTGAGTACACGGGCCTACAACATTTCCGCCTCCATCGGAAATGCAGCCGCCACAGCCGGGATTGAATCCCGCGACCTGCGGGTCAGCAGCCGAGTACCTTAGCCACTAGACCATCGTGGCGGGGCATGTATGTATGTATGTATGTATGTATGTATGTATGTATGTATGTATGTATGTATGTATGTATGTATGTATGTATGTATGTATGTATGTATGTATGTACGTATGTATGTATGTATGTATGTATGTATGTATGTACGTAGCCATCGGTGGCATATACCCGCTCTAGAGAGGGTATGTGCCACAGGAGATGCGAGATGGGAGATGGTGGTACTTCGAGTGTTCACTGCATGGACGCACGGACAGACGGACAGACAGACTAGCAGACGGACGAATGAATAGACAGACGCGCGAATGTACGGATGGATGACGCACGATTAAACATACAGACAGATGTATGGACGGACTGACGGACGCTTCGCCTCACTCATCATCATTCACTCTGTGAACATGCTGTTTTTTGCTTAAAAGTGTTAGAGTAATAATGAATGCACTAGAATATAATTTAATGAACACTCTAGTATATAACAGATTATTTTTGCACATGTCCAAACAGTTTTATTCACCGATCACACGAGAAAGCAAATACGCGTAAAAAACGCGTACAAAGTACGGCGTCCAAATGATGAAGGATAAACAGGCGCTATTTTGTTGTTTTCGTCGTATGTCGTTTTTCAATTGTAATTTGCAAGTTTCCAATAGTAGTTTACTAGTTTGCCAATAGTATTTTGCAAGAGTTTTCTTTTAAATTTTGCTCATGTAGTATCGTGGTTGTGAGCCTGACGCAAAAGTGATGATAATTTTATGGCTTTGTGATGTTGGCATTCATTAGGATCGACAAAACAAAAATCCACATTATAAATATTTGTCACTATTTTCGCAGTGACAAATACAGCACTACAAAAGCTGTGGGGACAAATTTGATGAAACCAAGCGAAAATGAAAAGAGCCTACATAACCAAAGAAGAAACTTGTTTTCAAGCGTGGTCATAAAGATTTTCTTCGCTGCTGCAAGTGCCTCGTGCGCGCACCGAAATGGCACATTTCTTTTTCTACCATGAAACTTTCTTTTTACCACTTTAACTCAGGCCTGCCACGCAGCTCTGCCAGAGTTTTGGCACGCAACCATTTTTAGAAGATTGTTGAATCGCAAGAGAGCACTGAAGAAAACATGAATTTGACAGAAGTTTTGAACCAGCCAGACATCGCTCTTGTTCCTGCCTACTCGCGACATGCTTCCTCATGTTATGGCAATAATTTTGCTAGCACGACCCCAGCACTTCTTTTTTCCTTTTGTCTTGTACATGCTCACGCGCAGACTTATTGTTCGAACACTAAGACGTGCTAAAACTCATAGTAAAGGACATGCGAAGAAATTGGGACGTAATAAAGGAAGAAAAGGTAGAAGATATCCGTAGAAACTTCACATCAGCTTTTAATTTTGTACCTATGCCAATGCATCATGCGTTTGAAGGCATCTGATTAGCATGCAGGCACGCGCATAATCTGCTTCCGTGATGAGTCGTTGAGCTCGAGAACACATCAGAAGAACGTAAGAAGAAAAATGCCGCCATAATCGCCAGCAAGAGTAACAAGAATACAAGCTTTCCCAACATGAAGCAGCACTCACGTGTAATTAAAAACAAAGCACACCCTTGCTGAGTATGGTGAGAGTGAAGCGAGAAACGAGCCCGTGCAACAGTTTTCTTCGTGCAAACCGGAATTCTCGTTACACCGGACAGCCCGGAGGAATGTTTAATAAGCGCGTCTCAAGAGTTTGAAGGAAATAGGCGCAAGAAATGGGAGCACATAAAATAAAGATCGCTAGCTGTTCTGTGCGATCGCTGTTGGCTGAAAATGGCCAGGAAAACAATATTTAAGTGAAAGCTCTTGTAAGAGTTACCGGCGAAAAAAATAAACACTCAGGGGCTAAAGGGCTTTCAAATTGATGCTTATGGGCTGTGAGTTTCAGAAAAAAGGCACTCTCTCTTGAGAGAGATGGCACATGGGGGATAGGTACACAGTGTTTACTGAAAAGTAAGAAAAAATTTAAGACACATCTCAAGAAAAACTTATTCTATATTGCATGGAAAATTATCGACATTTACGAGCCTGAAGAAAGATTGAGGTTATTGAGAAAAGGGTTTAATAAGCGCTTTCTATCTTACCGTTCAAAATGTCCTCCCAGTCACGCAACAGCATGCTTTTTGTAAAGATATAAATGGTTCTATACGCGAAACGGTTAAATAAGATGCAGTTGCTCTATTGAAAACTTCAGGAAGCAATTTAACTCAGCGAACAAATTAAAAAAAATGGATCTGTTGTTATTAGACAAACTTGTCTGCTGTATGTGCCAAAGCACGACACATGCATGTTACTTCACGTTCAGTGCTTTTACCACGCACGTTCTGGAAGGATAAATGATGCTCATACTGGCAAGGACCATAAAACAAAACGGCCATGTACACCTCCACACTGAAGTTACGTTAACTATTCTGAGAATAGCATGGGTAATGTTACTAATTTAACACAATAATGGAAACAATTTAGTTCAAAGCTTACTAAGAGCTCATGAGCATAATAATTGTACCGCAGTCTGAAATTGTTATTTCGTTTCACGCTTTACAATTATTTATTTAGAAGATGTGATCTTAAGTGTCGGTAGTGAAAATTTCAGTCGAAGGTAAAGGCCCGAAGAGAATCTGAGGACAAATTTTCGTGGCGAACAATACACATGAAAGAAAGAGCAAGCACGTCATTGTGAACATCGCATATTGTAGAAACGATTCCCTCGTAAGAACGTCCAGATGTTAGCCTGTATATATAAATGGGTGTTCTTCAACCTGACGAGTGCAGCGCTTGAAGTGAAGCAAATTCCGAAGCTTTGAAAATAATATATTTGATAGGAAATCGTGAAAAATAAAAGACAAAACGTAAAAGCTTATATTTATTTGTCGCTTATAGTGCTGTCAGAGCAAAAGTACGTTACAGATGCGAGTGACAGACATGAGAAAGCAAAAACAAAGTACACTACTGAATATTCTACGCTCCTTCAAATAAGTTTACTATAAGTTCAACAATTATCTGAGTGAAGTTGTGAGCTGAATCAAAATTAAATCAGAGAGGAACAATCAGCTGCACAAGGGACGTGTCCTGATGAACACTGCTTACCTCCTTCAGTTTTCTGAAGAGCGGTCTAGTTCAGAATTCTGTGGAACCTCTGACACAACCTAGGTGGCCGACCGACTGACCGCAGAGCATCACCAGTCCGCACTTTAATATTTCGAGCCGTGAGAGTTGTACTCTATTTTCGTACTAGCAGAAAGCAGAACAGCTAAGTATCACGTGAATGAACATACCTTCAGCCGATCTTTTTTATTTAGCCATGCTGAAAAATGTTTAACGATCTCCACTCACGCTCGCACGCTCAGAAAAGACTGCAGGACTTGAGTTACAATGGTTTCTTAGTTTGTGTATACCTGTTGAGCTTTCTCAGTGGTTGGGGCATCTAGCTGCCACAAGTTAGCATGTGTACAGTATTCTTCGTTACGACCTTTTCATTTCAGCCGAGCTGGAAATGGGGAAAGAGAAATTTGTTTCTACATTGCTTTGCATGCACGAGGAAAACCGACGATAGCGTAACTTCTACCGACTAGTTCGCCTTCCGCGGTCTCCTGACACCATGAAGCCCTCGCATTTTGGTGCCCCGTCCTTGGACTGCTTCAACCGTATCTGGCTGTCGTTTTCTCTATTTCCTTTAAATTTTGCTTGTACAATTTAAGCCCAGCCCTTATCCTATCTATGCTGGTTAGCGTTTTGTCAAAAGATTGTCCCACCTTAAAATTGAGCACTGAAATAAAGATTTAATTTGATGTTTGACGGTGAGTTTGAGAGCGTCGGTTCTAATCTTAGCCGTAGCAGCCGAATTTCAATTTGGGCTAAATACGAACAATCACATTGAACTTATATTAAAGTTCGCGTTAAAAATTTTTGGAGACTGCAATTGACGTGAAGACTCCCCAAACACCGCCTTTCTCAACACGCAAGTACCCAGAAATAATATTAATAATAATCTTGTTATTATTATTATTATTATTATTTAATTTTATGATTATGCACGCTGTAAGCCGAGACTGTTACCTACTTTGGTTAGTTATATAATTTTCTTACCTCAAAAAGTACCATTTGATGGGTGAACTCTGTGTAAAGACCGAATTGATTGCTGTTTGAATGTCGCTGTACTGTGTTTTTTCTTCAAATAACCCCAGCGACTAAAAGCTGAGGGTTTCCTTCCCTACCTATCACCTCCCTTAAACAGCCTACTAAATTTGAAGAACTGATTAGTACGCAAAAGTACAAGTCTTGAAGCAACGTACTTGTTGCTATTAGAAACCAACCGCAACTCCAAGCACGCTAATGACGCACGGTACCTCAAAGGGCCACGAACGACCTGAGAACGAGAATAAACCATAAATCCTGAAGGTTGGGGTTGCCTGGTAGGGACGGCCGCTGAAGAGGCAGTGCTCATCCGGGTTCTCTCTTCTCGCCAACAGCGTCAGCGGCAGCAGCCATTCCTGTTGCCATAGGTGCTAGCGGTTGCCGGTGCGGGGAAAAGAAAGGGACGCAGAAAGATACAGGCCGCTCCCGTTGCCGCCTGGCTCTCCTGCATTCGCGGATATAGAGGCTCTGGGAAGCGGTAAAAGCCAGTCTTTTCATCGTCCCGTTTGAAAAACGTCGCCTTGCCAATGCTGTCGTCAGTTCCGGCACCCGCTTAGATGTGCGTTCTAGCGAGGCGGAAAACCCTGGTTGCTGCGGTAGACTGCGCAAAACAAATCGTAAAGCAAATACACATTCGGAGAATGAAGTAAGAGAGAGAAGAGATACAGAAAATCAGTGTCTACACGAATTCTTCAGCGTCGCAGCAACTTCTACGTGGAAAGCACAAATGTAGAAAATAAGCTGTAGTATAAGTGAAAGAAGAGAAAGAGAGGCGGGGAGGGCACAGAGTCACCCGAGTTGAAGATGCATAAAACAATCGCCATGTAGAGGTGCCGTGAGGTGGGACTGGGACAAAAATAAAAAGCAAGAGTTTATATTCTGCGCCACGAGAAAGATTCTGCCTGGGCTGGCAGAGCGATGGATCTCCGGCACACTATAGGCGGGGCCTGGGGCGCTTTTCTGAAATGTAATCTCGGAGAATGAAAGCTCGTCGTTCTCTGTCATGCGTTGGTCCGATTTACAAACGCGAAAAAAAAAGTGAAGCTAGTGGGTAAACGAGTGCAGAAAAAAATAAAGGAATAGCAAATGTGGCTGAGACTTGGCCACACTCACCAAACAAGCTGGGTTTCAATAGACTCGGCAAAAGCAAGTCGTGTGGACACCTGCTGCATTTGGCTTACGTCTATTTGTTTGATTTTTTTTTCTCGTCGTACGACGAAGCTAAGAGGCAACTATGAAGAAGCTGCCTGCTTGTTTTGATGAGACCAGTGCAACAGAGTTTGGCACCCAAGCAAAGTCTAATCTTTATTATATAGGTCGTATACCATGCGGTTATTCATAGGAAGAGATCGATCATGACCATTATTGATAGCGGGGCGGGGAACATTATCGATAACTTCCTTGAGCGTCAAGAAGATGCTTTGAAGGAACATATGGCGGAACGTTTGCCAAGTCTTGTGTAACTCCAGAAGCGTAAACAGAAAAACTAAAATATATATATACCCGAAATACTGAGTGCATTTATTAGAGCCTACCATACAAATGTGAACAGTAGTCCAGTTGTATCTCACGTTTTCGCTCCAGCAGTGAAATAGGCTGTGGCCGTGGTCACCAATTTTATCTGCATGTTCATATACTGTCGAAGCAAGAAGAAATATAATTATCGCTTATCACATTCCAATCGGTCACCGTAGGAGCTATAGTGGGCACAAATTCGTGAAGACCTGGAGCGAGCGCGCATATAGACGCGAAGGCCAAGCTGTCGCGGCAAAGGCGATTTCATCGAGGTGATTCGCTATTTTGCGTGACGCTGTTTGCACTCCCTGGAAGGCAGAAGCGATCGCTGATACCCTCGTTACAGACGCAGCCTAAACCTCGGTTAACGGGACCACGGGTAAATTGACCACGGTTCACTTTTGTTATTCCGCTAATTTCATGTTCGCAGGAAACCTAGCTTGGTAATATCGGTCAGGAAGTTAACCGAAAAAAGGACGGTGCCCATGAGCGATGAGTGCATGCTTGTGGGCGTGCGTAAAAAAAACTGAGAGACTGGATGACAGGAACACCGGAAAGCGTTCTAAAGCTCTGGGAAAATTATTTGCGTGATTAAAACAGCACGCGTCTCCCAATACAGAGGTGCACGTGGCAACAAGGGCCAAGTTGAACGCATGTATTCGCATATAATCGCATAAATGTACGTTTGAACAACATCATGCTAGAAGGAAGTGGCACATCTGTGTACAGAACGGCGATCTGCTGATTATTGCATCAGTTAGCTTATTGTCACCAGGTGGTGGTAGCCGCATTAACCGAGGACGCTTTCATGATGTGTAACATCGGCGACCCGAGGTTCATCCAAACCGTGGTTAACCTGTCGGTGTTAGATGGGTATAAAAACCCTAACAGCACGGACAACAGAGTCTGTCTTTTTGACCACTTCAATTTTGCCTAGATTTTCCCGTTTTACAACCTCGACTGTCTTGAAGCGACCACTGGTGCACGTTTGATTTAGTCACATGCCATGAACGTAAAATGATTACCAACATAAAAGCATTCAGACTATGCAATAACTGGATACACGTTTTAGTGTGACAGTGCACTGTAGCTTATAATACCCGAGCGGTTAGGTGGCTACGACGTTAAACTGGTCGGCGCAAGGACGTGAGCTCAATTATGGCAGCCATACTTCAATGGGGGTCTAGCGTAAGAAAACGCCCATATACTTAAATTCAAGTGCACATTAGTGAACGTCACTTGGGCAAAGTGTTGAAAGAATATATGTAGACAATGTGTCGTGTACTAATATAAAAGCTTGATGCATGAAATATCGCAATTTAAATATGAAGTTTGTTCATAATATCGATTAGTTTTTTTTTCCTTTTAGGATTCTGAGATTTGACCTTCTTCATTTGGAAAGTTAAAACACACAATTTTGCCCTTTGCCAAGAAGTTGGGGGGGTCACATAACGGCCGCAAGCATTATTGTTGCCCTACCCACATGTTATGGCTGCTACACATACACGTTTATGTACTTTCCACATATTTGACATACGTCCAAGCTAATGTTACGGCCACGTATGGAGTTTTTGTAAAAGCATTAAAATCATTCCAGTTTGAGTGTTTCCCATCGCCCTTTCATTGGAAGTGAACAGAAACTCGGCAAAATTTCAGCGAGATCTCACCAGCATATAGGGCGGTAGCATCATCTCAGCATAAACAATATAGGCCATAAACCAGTGCTATAGAGCGAGCGCAGCCGCGCACACCGCTGGCTCACCGGTACCGTTGCAGACTCATTTCATTTCCCTTTGTCGGAGCCTTTCCACTGCGCCTATCTCCTCGCGGCTTCTTTTGATATATTGTGCGAGATAGAAAGCGCGCTGTGTCTCCCTGGGCTGAAGAGCAGTGGTGCGGTGATCGCAGCCGCCTTTCCCATCGTTCAAGAGCTTTGGGAAGAAAAAGAAAAAAAAAGTCGTGCTTCCCGAACGACGCTACCACCCAAGGGTCTCGTTACTACTACAATCAGCGAGACGATCACAGTGTCTTCTTTGTGTGCTGAAGCCACCGTGTTTTATTGCTTAATCTTTGTTTTCTTGTTTCGATTTCCATCGCTGCTTCAGTACAAAGCTACGACCCGAGCCTATTTGCTGGCTCTATAGACCTGGTGAAATGAAGCGAAAAGCTCGTCCCGTCTCATAACTTAGGTGGACTGCAGTGCTTCTGAGGCACTGGCAGTGCTTAGCCGAGCAATGAACGGGCGCGTACTATTTTGGTAGTTCCCTTTTTTCGCGTGAATGTTTTTTCCCACCACTTGACCTCCCCTCTCCCCCAGGGACACACCAATGTAGGTAAAGAGAGGTTATTTAACTCATAAGAGTTAACTGATTCGGTTCACAATGCTACATGTCGGAACAATTGGCAACAGCTCATTTGACCTTCTCCGCAAAAAAACAAAAAAAACAACACATGTATGACTATTCTAGTTCCGGGCCTTCGTACAAAAACACACTACGCGAAAATTCGAGGACTTTGTTAAGCCTGCTTTGTTACCAAAATGTCAAAGTCTTACTGTGCCTTCGATTTGGCTGCTCAGACATGGCAATTTCAGAGGAAAATGATCATGGGGGGGGGGGGGGAGTTGCGCTTCTTGTAACCGTAATAGTGACGTGTGAGCTGTAGTTTCTGCCCCTCAGAGCATGTTGTGAAGCATTCCTAATGTGACCCCCCATAATACTACACCCACCCCCTCCCCGGATCAGTGTCTGCGGTGCTTGGCTGCCAACCCGAAGGTTCCGAGTTCGACCCCCATCGTGTGGGTCGGAATTTGGTGGAGGCAAAAGGGTACATAACTGTGTACTGAGCATTGTCAGTGCACGTCAAAGAACACCTGTTGGTCAAAGTTTCCGGAGTCCGTCACTACGGCGTCTCTCATAATGATACCATGTTTTTGGGACGTAATAATTCATACGTTATTATTAGACTTTATCGGTACTTTACTTGATTTTACTTATGTGCATGGCATGCTTATTTAATGACGGAGTGCTTGCGTCTTACTCGTGTTTCCGCACTGCTTCAGAATTCACAGTCACAAAAGAGGAAACTGACTACTAACCATTGAAAGAAAAAATCATGCAAGTGCTGCAAAAGTACGAGTGCTTAGTTCAATAAACCACCTACGTCAGTGGGTCGAACCTGCGACGAGATCTTTTCCGGTGTAGTCGCTCCACTAATTGAGCTAAACAGGATGATAGCTATTACCAGCTCGCATGTTTAGCGTCATGTGCTCTGATTCATCAGTAAATTTGCCCTTTTGCTACAATTTCTCTCCTTCCAACTAGGTAATTTGGTAGAGCGACCACCATGAAAGGACTCTGGTATTGCGTTTAGTCCCGGGACCAAGATGAAGTTTACGCCGACTAAGATTCAAGCCTGAAACATTCGCTGGAATTTTTTTGTACAAAATCCGCAGATCGAAATGCGAGACGACGAAAACTTCAAGCGTAACGCCTTGCACGTCGAACTACTCGAAATAACGGTATCCTGTCACCACCATGCCAAAAGAACGATTACAGTTTCCACCAGCGTTGTCTGGCGCACTGTCAGCAAAGCAGCCTGGCGGAATTTGTGGCTGCCGACACGTCTTGTTAACTGCAGTGAGTAGCAGGAAGTCCATAATGCCTAGCAAAATGTAGCGTGCGTGTTGCATAGATAATATTCAAACTACCCTAACTCGTTTGTAGTTGTGCCGGCTCAAACAATCGAAACATTAACGTCGTCGTTGGTATGGTAAATGAACAGTAGGAACTTCACGAACAGGAGTCACAGCTTGAACTTGCTACGCACTTCACAGTACTGGAACTGCCACGCGTTTTTTTTTTGTTTAAAGCTCGAACCGATTTTCTCGACTAAATAACTCGTCTATCTTCTGATGTTCATAAAGGGCACTGCATAGTGTGCGATGCGCTCACTGCATCAGCAAATAACCGAACTTACGTCTTCAGGGTTCTTGAGGCAAAAAAAAAAAACTTCTTTGACAGGGGTTTGAATGTCAGACCACAACTCGCATTTTATCGATATGCTTTCGCAAAGCTTTGTTTTACGTAATGCTTCCTACCTACCCCCCCCCCTTTTCTGTGCCCCTCCAGTATGAGTGGTTGAAGTTGAGCGAACGCCACATTTCTTCGCATAAGTCTAAAGAACTATATTTCAGAGCAACCTAATTGCAAGAACTGAAAGCTTATCGCCGGCTGCTCATAGACGGGACTCGTCATCCTGTCAAGACTAATTTAGATTATCATAGTCCTGTCCTAATCTTCCCACAGGGACACCTCACAGGGCTAGTAATATTTTCTTTCTCCGAAGTAGTTATCTGCGTTTTTCGAGAATTACTTGCATTAAATGAAAGGTAGTGCTCATTGGTATGACGTGCTCGTTTGTAATAACAGATCCTTCAGGAAATTGCTCGAAGAGGCAAGAAAGAAAAAAATATTAAAATTTGAATGAAAGCTTTGTTTTCGGAGTACCAGAATGAAATATATATAATCACTTCATGTACACGCAAAAAAAAGGAACAGAAGAGCAAATTAGTGAGATTCCGGTGGTCCTTTCTGGCGGGAAACTTCGGTGAACGGGAGCGGTCGATTTTCAATTTTGTCTCAGTGACGCCAATCCGCTGCCGATTACGGGAGATTATGTGTGATGGCCGAGCTGGTGGCTGGTGGCGATTCTTTTTAGCGAAAAAAGAGCAATGAGTTCAGCGCTCACTTCTAAGAAGACTAGAATGATGGGCCGCAAAAACCAATTACGTAGACAAGGTGTAGGTACGGTGTTCGAAGAACGTCATATATCTATGCCTTCTGTGGCCAGCGCCTGTGGTGATTTTACGCGTATTTGCCTTTGCACATTTGTCATAGTTTCCACGTCCAGGAAGCAGTGAAGAGGAATTAGAAGCCGGAAATAAAATGATCAGGACGAGAACTATATCCAGTTATGCCGCAAGATAAGGAGATATACGCTTGTGCGAGCACAGTGGCGCGCGCAAAACATTTGTGCTTCCCTGCTTGAAGTAATCTAAAGGATGTGTTTGCATACGAAGTTGAAAAGGCCTCATTGGTCTTAAAAATTGTTATCACTCACCACATGTAGTCAACCTAAACGTTTGCCAAAGCTCATCGTTCGATGGATGTGAAGTTGTTTTTGTAAAGTTGTGTTATGAAATGTGTATTAATAATGTTTTCTGAAAGAGATTTCATTGGCACCGGATTGTTCGAAAATTCAAGAATTGTGTATAACACTGGACCACACTGTTGATAATGCGCCTCAAAAATGTATGGAAAAGAAAAAAAATCACATCAACAAAGCGACTATAGAACGGTGGTGAGTCCTGCATAGTAAAATAATTGTCGTAAGGTTATGTAGACGAGAAATTTCAAACAGGCAAAGACCTGCCACTAGGTGTAATGAACGTGGTACTCGACTGCTGATTTCAAGTTCACGGGATCCCAAGTTTAACTAGGTGGTGGCATTACCAGTGCAAGTGAAAATGCATGTGCACGTGTAACTTTATTTAGGGGCTCGTAAAAGAGCCCCAGGGAGTCAAAATTTTCAGAGACTTCCACTGCTGCGTTCCATCCTGGTTTAGCCACGTAAACCCAAACCCTTATATCTATTCTGAGGTTCTCCCCTCCTTAAATCTAATCACCAATCGGAAGTTTCGAACGAACATTTTATTCATTATTTTCTGTAGCATGGTCTGGACTTGCACGCAAGAAATATGAAAAAACAAGAAATTTGCATTCAATGATTACGTTGTTTCGGGCTGTCTATAAAGCCGGTTTTATAGCGAAAATTTATTTTATATTATCAGTTTGTTCTGAAGCTCACAACGAATTCATCGGTTAAAAGGTTCTTGATCTTTATAACTACTGACTTCGACAGTTTCAACGTCATCCTATAGTTATGAAGTACCATGGGTTTCTGTTAGAAGCTATCCCGCTAATACGGTTGCTCAAAAAAAAAAGTTTTTAAATTATGCTCCTGTAAGAATTCCTGATTACGTCGCTTCTTTGTGAGATTTAGATTCAGGAATAGGAACTATAAGTTCTGGTTTACGTACACTGTAATTCACCGCCCAAAAAAAAGGACGTACGTTTGTAAATGTATATAGTTTAGTTCAAACACGGAAGCATAAAATCTAAACATATGATTAAAAATTTTGATCTGCTGCATGAATTGAAGCGTCGGCTGAATGAATGAAGCATAAAATGAGAAGACAAAAATTGGCAAGCAACTACGCATTAGCGTTTTATACCGAGGCTGTTCATCATCGCAATGAGCAAAAAAAGTAAAATAAAAATAACAAAGGAGTTTCGAAAATTTTTGCATGAAAACAATTGACGAAAATCAATAATAAAGCCACGTATGTGGTGAATAAGCTATCACCACCTCCCCTTTTTGAAGAAAAAAATTGGTGCACAAGTACTTGGTTGGAAAAAACCCTTAGTGAATATATATTAAAATCCACACAGTATGCGTAAATGCAAAAATAACAAGCGTTGTTCTTCGCAATAACGTAAACTAGGTTATTATTATGCGTGCTGTGCATGTTCGTGATCTCGATAGCCCTTTCTTTCCATCAAGAATGTCGGCTGGGCGAAGTAATTACCATCAATTCGAGGTGTCTGTGACGCCCTGGGGAATTCCCAATTTGTGTTAGATATAGAAGCTTCTAATTAAATTGATTATTTTCTTGTGGCAATTTTACGTTTGCCTTTTTTAGAACGACAAGAGGATAATGACTGGAAAAACATGCTGTTTTGTGCAGTATGCGTAAGCTGGGCACTTTCCTGACAACTTTCTTCGTCCGCAATGATGGATTCGTGGGTGAAGTGCTGGGCTACTGGCCCCGAAATCACGGGCTTGTTTTCGGTCGTGGTAGTATCAATTCGATGCAGGCCAAACGGTAGGGGTCCGTGCACTGTGTGGTCCCATTGCACAATAAAGAACACCAGATGAATGAAATCCCCAGAGCCTTCCGTTATTGCATTTCTCATAACTATGTGCTTTTGTTCCGTAAACTCCCCGATATTATTATTATTAGTGTATTTTGTTGTTGATACTGAGACACTTTGTGCAACCCAGACGGGATTTCAGCCATAAATTGTAGGAAAGAAGGAAGGGAGGAAACAAAGGGAGAAGGCGTAGAGGTTAACCAGAAAGACATACGGCTGAACACCCTACACTAGAGGATCTGGAAAGGGCAATAGAAAGATGAAAAAGAGGGAGGAGGGAGTAGAAGAAACAAAAAAAAAGAGATACAGAAGAATCACAGCAGCGTGTAGAACTCCACCACGGATGTGTGAGCACCCGTCGTCCTACTGTAGGACGACGGGTGCTCACACATACCCGTCATCCTCAAAAACACAAGAGGGCTTTTCAATCCTTGTGGGCAGTCGAGAGATGTAGACAGGCCTCAAAAGCACATGCACAGGAAGTGACCATTCGACCAATCACCGAATCGCGTTGCTCTCTGAGGCATATTGAGAACAGTGATACAGATGGTGCTCAATATTGTCACCGGTGCCGCAGACATTGCGTTCCACACCGTCAGTCATTTTGATTAACGAGGTATATGCTTTTGTTAAAGCAAACTCCCAGCCGAAGGCGATAGAGAAGCGAAGCCTCATGTCGATGTAAGTTGGATGGAGGCCGAAATTGAAGTGAAGGGTCAAGGCAATTTAGTCTGGTATGTCGTATATTTAGTGTGTTCGACTCAGACAGTGTGAGACTGCGAGCCACTTGACAAATCTGCCTCGCAGCTTCCGCTTTTGAAAGCGGTATAGGGACGCTGCTTCCTTACTGATTGTGACGTGCGAGCAGGTTGATCTGCGGAATCATTTACACTGATACTAATATGCACAGGGAACCTCAGAAAAATAATGCCGTGGCTTCTTTGTATTAGGAGGTGGTGAAGTTTCATGGTTTCATATGTCAACTGGCCGTGGCATCCGCTTCAAAGGACTGACCGCAGGCACTGTTACACCGGTTTGGAGCCAGAACACATGGCTCATTTACTCTCATTTTTCTTGAAATTGATGAGTTAGCGTGCACTACGCAGAGCCGCGATTTTTGTCACTATTGACATCATCGCATGTGAAGTTTTAATACGCAAAGTTACCCTTTGTGATAGTATAAGCATTGCTCCACCAGAACTGGACGTCGTAGTCGAGCCGTCAGTGGCTATAGATGTACACGTGCTTACTGTAGTTCTGGTCTAGTAGGAATAAATTCAGTTGTTTTAGAGCATGTGTAGGTAGGTTTGATTTTCCCCGACATTCTGAGATTATTAAGTAAAATCACCACCGGCTCAAGCCCCAAAGAGAAAGCAGTAGATTTGACACAGCTGCGAACACCACAGTAAATAACAAACGGTGCTTGCAGACAGTGGCATTGTATGCCGTGTGGGGCCTTTCAGCAGCGAGAATGGCCAGGTGATGGGAAGGGGTCCTGGCATAATTCCTGAGGTGAAAACGCGTTGTCTCAATAATAATATGTGTCTGAATTGACTAACCTTGTGCGATGGCAATGGTTTCAGCCGTTCAAGCACTGCAAGGTGACCCAAGGCATATCTTAAATGCTTGGGCTTGAATTCTCTGAATAATGCGCTGGTTAGTCCTGCCGGGTTTAAAAGCTGTACCACAGAAAACAGATGTACAACAGGCTTAAAGTTGTGACATAGATGGTATGGGTACTTCCCCTTTCTTTTCTGCAAAAAATTAGAACATGTGATATGTGGCAATAAGCCACTGGGTAAAAAGCTCACTACCTGGTTGAATAGAAGGGTATGGAAATATAAGTTTCATCATAACACATTATTATACAATTCTTAAAACTTATATGACGGACGATGAAGGGCTACCACGGCAGAACGCTGAGTTTTATTTTTATTTACAACCCGAAGTGTGGTTCACTTCTGGGCTGCGATCGAGGTAGAATACTACGCGCAACCACCAGTTTTCTCAATTCCCGCGGTTGTTTGCAGAAAGCGCCGCAGGACTGGCAGTGCCACTGATACCGATGACGCGGTGCAATAATATGTGAGCGAGCAGTGAAGAATCTGGGACTGTATTCCAACGTGATCACAAAAGGCGACAGTCGCAACAGTGCGTGCTGGCTGGCTGTTGATCTAAACCGCAAACGTGGGGGCGTTAACTGGTGTTTCCGCGGACGTGACTTGCTCCATGGTGCTCCTCACATGCCTGGAAGCAGCCAGAACATCCTAACCATCAAATGCGGTGGAGTATTTAGTTTCAAAGGCTAGACGGTAGCTTCTGAAATTCGGCTGTTGGTAGATGACTGCAGTATTTTTACTTTGAAGAAATGAGCGAACACTAGGTCGATGTGTTTTCAGTACCCGTTACTGTGCGAGTGTATGTCTGTGTGTGTGTGGTTTGAACACTCCAGGAAATTGAACCAAGGGTCGCTCACGGAATTGATTGCATGCCGGCAACATGTAGACACAATGACGCGACGTAGACATGTTGACAGGTTTACATCCAGATATGTTGACACACCACGGCTAAACTCTTTGTCCGCGCCATGTTAAGCTATGAATAAGCATACATTTCCGAGAAAGTGTCATATTTAAAAATTTACACTGTGGCTTGCATAATTGTATAAACATGTTGACAGCACGTTCAACACGCTTTATATTTCGAGTGGGGACGGTCAAGCCTGACCACAGTGAAGAAGCCAGCATACGCTCTAAAACACCCCGCTCGGAGTGCTCTGCGCTTGTACAATATGCTCACTCCTGAGCTGTCTGTCATTTGTGATCCGATCACGAGTGCAACCAATGACGTTGCACTGGCTGGTTATTGCACACACCAGATTCTACGTCACCGACTACGATACTGTCACCTTGCTTGATAGCTTCAGAATACCGGTCCTATTCGCAGTAACTGCGAGCTCAAGAGGAGCAGCGAGGCAGAGAGACGTTTCTGAGCCCACCCCCGTGCAACAATAGCGGAATACTGACGTGCTAACAGACGTCTTTATGTCACTTCTCACCGGTAACCACAGAAGACCCCTCAATCGGCCGGCCGTGTGTGTAGAGCTGGAGGCACTGGTGCCTTACAAAATAAAAAAAAGGGTTAGTACTCGCTAGAACATCCTAGCGACTGACGTTAATGACGTGAGCGCTGGATACATTGCAAGATGTTACGATGTGCGATACGCTATGCTAATGAGATGGAAGTCCGCTCTCGTACATCGTCGGGGCAAGGAAGTGAGCACTGGCGTGATGTATCATGTTCAGAAAGCCATTACCAACCTATCAGCCCTGATCAATCCTGCGTTAGTGGGTATTCTTACAACAAGAGCATGTACTCTCGCGATGTCACGATAAGTATAGAGATTGTATTTAAGGATACCGGCACATGTAAATTTTGCCGACACTCACTTCGCCATTGTATACCGAAACTGCATCATTTGTGGAAGTGCTATAATTTTTGATTGATATGTGTGGTTTAACGTCCCAAAACCACCATATGATTATGAGAGACGCTCCGTAAATTTCGACCACCTGTGGTTCTTTAACGTGCACCCAAATCAGAGCACACGGGCATACAACATTTACGCCTCCGTCGGAAATGCAGCCGCCGCAGCCGGGATTCAAACCCGCGACCTGCGGGTCAGCAGCCCAATACCTTAACCACTAGACCACTGCGGCGGGGCGTGGAAGTGCTTTATATTGGGTCGCGTGATCACTGCATGCGTTAACGCTACAGTTTGCTCCGTATAAACGGGGCCCCTCCGCGGTTAGACTTGCCAGGGAACGGCCCTGAAATGCTCAAATTGTATATGGTTCCACAATTCTTTGAAGAAGCGTTCTATTTATTTATTTATTTATTTATTTATTTACAGGTACCTCAAAGACCCCAATGAGTGGGGTTTTACATGAAGGGTGTTGAAGCACGAAAATTACACAACTGATCAACAAACACAAAAAAGAAAACAAAAAAGAAAAGAAAAACTGCACGAGCGTATCACGAAAGGGTATCAAGCACGCTCTGTTAATAAAAAGCATACAATGCCAACCAACGAAGCATACCAACAAAGCATAAAAAGCATACAATGCCAACCAGCGAAGCAGATAACATCACTAAGGATACTCGCATACATGACACAAAAATAATCAGTACAGAAGTTTTTCAACGGCAGCTTTGAACAGAGTCGGGTTTGTTTTGGTGACGACACTTTGAGGAAGGCTGTTCCATTCGGTGGTTGTCAGAACAGGAAATGAATTTAGATAGGCGCTCGTGCGTGTACGAGGTGGGTATACTGCTTTTGAGTGGTTGAGGCGATTCGATGGGTGGTGAGCAGTTTTTATGTGGAGGCTTTGGCATGATAACGAGTTGTAGAATTTGTGGAAGAGGCAAAATCGTGCTTCTGTACGTCGTGTTTTGAGACTTGGCAATTTAGCTTTACGTTTAAGAAGTGTTACGCTTGTGTGGTATGAATAGTCGGAAAAAATGAATCTGGCCGCACGGTTCTGAACAGATTCAAGGATGGTACTTGAGTTAGCTTGTGGTAAGTCCCAAATTGCACACGCGAATTCCAGCTTTGGGCGAACAAGCGTTTCATAGGCCAATAATTTAACTGTGGACGGAGCCAGGTTAATGTTACGTCGGAGGAAGCCCAGCGCGCGATTCGCGTCACTGGTAATGCGATTTATGTGGGATGACCATGTAAGGTCATGAGAAATAAGAAGACCTAGCTATTTATTGGACGAGACAGGAAATATAGCGGAGCCACTTAAAAAAATATTTGTACGTGGAATAGGAGTGACGCCTGTGGAATGACATGATGGATGTTTTGTGAACGTTTAGCACCATGAGCCATTTGTTGCACCATTCGTCTATCATACTTAGGTCTTGCTGGAGTGCTGCGTTATCACTGGGATCGATAATGGGGCGATAAATGACGCAGTCGTCCGCGAACAACCGAATGCTTGAAGAAATATTGTCTGGTAGGTCGTTAATGTATATGAGAAAAAGTAAGGGCCCGAGGACCGTCCCTTGAGGAACACCTGATACGACAGGAGATAAGGATGAAGAACTGTTGTTAGCGTAGACAAACTGCTGTCGGTTAGTTAAAAAGTTTGAAAGCCATGCAAATACATGTTCGGCAAGGTTTAAATGTGAAAGTTTAGATATCAAACGCTTGTGGGGAACTTTGTCGAAGGCCTTCTCGAAATATATGAAAATAGCATCGACGGGGACCGATAAAAATTGAAGACCGATAGAAATGTCGAAGAAAAGGGTTACAGATCGCTCATCAAACCGACCAGCGGTTGCATCCAATAGGCGACGCAGTCCTTTCACCATCGGTCAATAAGAGCCTCTAAAGCCTCATTGCCCCGTAAACCCCGTCAAAAATTGCCACCATCTCTGCCACCCAGGAGAAACCCCGTCGTGTCTGTGGACGAAAGTGTATCTACCACCAATCGAGTTGACGTTTCGCCTATAATCACAAACTACCTTCAACCAATGAGCGATGCTAGTTTTAAGCAGTAATGAACACTTCTTCTGTAGCTCATAAATTGACGGAGAAAGATAGGTCTTCTGCATGGTTAGTACTCAAGGAAATACTCTTCCAGGGCTTCTAAGCAAGATGCCGACACACAGATACAGGTACATCCCGTAGCACCTCAGAAATTCTGGGTGCCATTCTGAGTATTCGTGTAAGCGTTCAGCAAAGCGCTCCTTGAAAACACTGAAAGCAGCACCATGCTTCAAAATGAAGATTTTGGGTACATGGAAGCATGCATGAAGGTTTTGTAAAATCGCAAAAATGCTACTCTGATTTCAGCCCCGGGGCAAGTTCACCACAAGTAATTCCAAGCGTGTTACTGTTGTTACGTCGGTGGCAGCACTCACTTTTCTCTGCTTTTTAAAACTTTTCTTCTCCCTTCCCCTTTTCTAGTACAGGGTAGCCTGCAGGGCTAAACCTAGTTTACCTTCCTGCCATCGATTGACCCGCCTTTCTGTCTCTTTCTCTCGAAATGCATATAACTTTCTTTTCCACATGTAGTCCACTAACTCTCCCTAACAAGCCACATGTGACAGCCGAACAAGTTTTAAAAGAGCCAATCTCTACGAATGGGTCATCATGTCTGTTAATCTCGCACAGATACTCGAGAGCTTCATTAGCTGTGCTTCATCTCAGGGAAAGTAGGTGATGCTGCTCTATCGCGGACTTTGAGTGGTTAGGAGTGTTTGCGACTGCTGTTTGCAGCGCATACGCATTTGAAGAGGACAAAAAAAAGCAGGGGAAAAGAGAAGCAGCATGTCTACCAGAAACGCGTCCAAATTGCTACCATACTGTGGGAAACTAGTTTAAGTTAACCAAACAAAAAAGCAGAAAGGGGACTGTGCAATCATGCTGGAACGTTTGTGTATACCCGTTGCATGCCTTCATTCGGAAATGATAGCTATTATACAAGGAGACCAATAATAAATGAACATAGCCAGGACAGATAGCACTAAGGCAGGAAAGCCACTGGTCATTGATTGATATGTGGGGTTTAACGTCCCAAAACCACCATATGATTATGAGAGACGCCGTAGAGGAGGGCTCCGGAAATTTCGACCACCTGGGGTTCTTTAACGTGCACCCAAATCTGAGCACACGGGCCTACATTTCCGCCTCTATAGGAAATGCAGCCGCCGCAAGCCACTGGTCATTAAAGGTAACTTATATGATCCTGAAAGAACGCAAACGCGTGAAGGGGAGAAGGAAAGACAGGAGGTGCACATGAGATTTAGACATTTGCGGGTATAACATGGCTGCAGGGAGCACATGACCAGGTTGATTGGCACAACAGAGGAGAGGTCTTTGTCTTGCAATGGGCGTGGTCAAGTGTATAGTAATGATTGTATGCCTACGAATGGTTACCTAGCCTGTTAAACATTAACAAACAATAGCAACGCCCACGTCCTTTAGCTGTTGCACAGATGCGTAGGGCTATAATTGAGGGATCTTTTACTTTAAACATAATCTAGTTGTTTCAAAGCAGCCCGAAGGGCATAACGTTTGGTACAGAAAGTGATCACAACAACACAGTAAATGCTGTATTGTCTCGCTGCAGTGGAAGAAGCAATGATTTGAGGTATCCTGCATTCTTATGAGAAATGAGCCCGTACGGGTCAGGCCACTCCTAACCATCATGCTATGTATTGAACTGATAACTCCGTTAATTTAAAACAGACAAACGTGAATACAAATATAATAGCTTAAACATGTTTATAGTATTGCGCCCCCTTTACGAATATTGCAATACCGTATCTTTACGCGAGCTTATCACCATATACACGGAGTCCGTAAAACAGGCACTGGGTGCTCTTATTATGTTCAGTGCTTTCGAACCATCACTAGGAACCTTAACGGGGCGGTCTACAGTGAATAGGATACGCCTGAAATACTGCGCTGATGAATGTCAGACGCAGCATAGTTTTCAGAGTTATATGTGCCGGTTTCATGTTTCCTTCGTTCTATTTATTTCTTTTCATCCCTCAATACCCTTCTCCCAGCGTAGGACAGCAAACCAGACGTTCGTCTAAATACTAGGCCTGCATGTTTTTTTTTTTTCATTCGTTCCTTCCTTCTTACGCTTGCTTCTGCTTTTCTTAACGTTCTTTCTGTAATAAACTTCATTCAATGTTGTTCGGAGAAAAAAAAAATGCGGTCTCCGAGACGCGTTTTTGCTAGGATCTATAGTCTTCAATATTCACTCGGTACTACCAGTTTCTCGCCTAAGTTTTTGTTTTAATGTAATAGCGCTAAAAGCTCAATTCACAGAAATTTTAGCGTCAGGTGTTTGCTTAATTGGTTTTCAAAAGAATGATGATCTTGTCCATAACAGAAAAATGAAGAAACATACAATTAAGACAAACGCAAAAATTTTAGGTTTGAGTGAGAAGGGAACTCAGGTCAACTGCTGTGGCATGTTGGCGTTCTTTCGGAAAACCACGTCGTCACACGACACCACTTCTAAAAAAATATGAATGAATGTCAAGTAGAGAAAGGAGTCTGCTGAACTCTTATTGCGTGAAGGTGACTATATTGGCGTGCTACTGAGAAGCGCGATATTGCGTGGCAGAAGCTTAGAATTTTGCCGGGCGTCAAACGTGAGACTTGCACAAACAGCGGTTCTTTCGGAAGACGAATCATTACTAAGAGTTCGGATACGTGTTTTAACCATCATTAGCTGGAAAAGCATTAACAAAGTTTCCAGCTGTGTAGGTTTGCCCGCGGGCTTAAGGACGCGCAGTGGAGGCGTTACTGATTCGTGAAGAAGAATTACGGCGCAGTAGAAATTAACAACTGTACTTGCAACAGAAATTCTAGGATAGTTTTAAGCGGCCAATGTTGTGTGCACAGGTGTTCGTTTTTTTTTATGCCACTGTTGAGGCCCGTACAGAGAACCGAAGTAAGACTGGCAAGAGTGAAGGCAAAGCACGTAGGTGCCCATTACACTATCTTGTTACATTTCACTAAGCTCAGGCATGCCCCAAGTTTTTCTCCTTTTTCAAGCTGCGAAATCAACCAACGTGGTACATGTCTCCAGGAAATACGCTTTTTTTTGAAACAGAAGAAAACGCCGGGCTACGAGATAGATGGTTCTCAGCGGCGAACAGTGCAAAAAATGTGGCCTTTTTTATCGTTTTTTACATTACACAGGTTCCAGACATAAGTGCATCAGTAGCAATACAGCTTAGAGAAAGTCACACACATCCGATTTGATTAATCGACATAGATCAAACGGTGATTATTTCAGTCACATTTCAGCTTTATAATTTATATGGTTTGTAGCGGCGAAGGGGGCTATGGTATTCTACAAGAACAAATAAAGTTTCTTCTTCAATCCACACAGCACGCAAATAAAGGTACGATAACAGTTTTGTACATAAACCAGCTAAGCACAAGTTCAAGTGTAATTATTGATTTCTGTCCTGTGACAAATACCTATGTAAAAACTGAATTATCAACGGATGACTTGGTACTTAGCTTTAATATTAGTGAGGAAAAAAGAGCAAAGCAAGAAGACTCCTGCGCTTAGGTCTTTTGAGAATGATTAAGAACGTGCTCAACTTTTGTTCTTTTTTCTTTTTGTCCTCGTATAAATTTGTCGGTGTGAGCAAAGTACGTTGTTAAACGAAAGAGAAAAAAAGAGCTTGATAAGGTCATCAGCAATTTATTATTGCGCACACAAAGTGCATCCCGAATTCAAGCAGGCTTTGCTGCCCTGAAAGAACATATACAAATGGCTACAAAAAGCAGTGCGGCTCGAGTTGTTGCGGCGCGACAACCAATTTTCGAAGCCTTAAGACGCCATCGACGCGAGGAGAAAACAAAAGACCGCCGGCCAGGAAAGACCAGAACAACTTAGTAGAGAGCGAAGCTCAAGTTTTGTATGCAAAAGAAGCGAAAGTGGTTCTGGTTCGCGGGCTCACTGAATGGGTGTAACCCACGCCCTCACTCCTACATCTCTGGCTGGAGTGACCTCTCTCCTTTTTTTCCCAAACACCTCCTCCCCTCTCCCTCCATAAACTCATAGCCGCGTGCTCCAAAACAAGGCCGAATAAAAGCGAAAAGACGCAATAAACGGTCGCGCTAGAATAGTGCGTCTCCCGTGGTGGAGCAATACCGCTTATGAGCAGCGAGAAGAGAAAGACGAGAGATGAGGAGGGCGAGCGGGAGGGTCACAGAATGACGTATGCAGAGAACATCGGAGAGTGTGGTTCTAGAAGTAGGGTACAGCGAGAGGCACTAAGCGGGAGAAGGGACGAAGGGGAGGCAACGATCAGGGCCACGGCTGCGGCAATTTGTCTTGGTAAGGAGCCGCGCCACGAGCCGCCTAGCAGCTGCAACGGCAGCAGCAGAAGCAGTGGCGTGGTACGGGAAAACGCCAGTCCCAGGCGAAACGCCGGACGGGCCATCTTCGGTGACGCCTTATGATGGCTATAGGCAGAGACGACGTCTTCAACGGGAAGAGGAGGGGTTCCAGATTATCGGCCTTAGGCGCCGGGCGCCCGTGTTATTACCGTCGTTTAACGCTATGCATTAACGAGCGCGTCACGCAGCGGCGATGATAGCGGGCGGTCCGGGGCATGCCGGGAAGGGGAGGCCACGTTCTGCCGTGATGGACTGGCGTTTGAAGCTCGACGACCGTATGCAAAAAAAGTACCCTTTCCATAATCATAAACGCTTTTACTTGCCTGTGTCTTGAGTTCTCAGCTTGCTATTCACTTTTACTTGTCCCTGCCACCATTTCATAGACAGTCTAAAGATGTTCAGAGAAAAAAAGATGAGTGCTGGTGTTTAGACTTCCCTTAACTCTTTTTGTGAAACAAAACTTACGCCTCCTAGTATGCAAGGATGCGAGTATGCATATCTTTGGCTGAAGCCAAAGGAACCCATTCCACATGACGTCTCTTCCGGCACGGGCTCATGGTGGTTGCCTCTGTTCGGTAATTCGCCGTGAAAAATGACCCGAACTCAGAAGAGACGCAGTCTACGCTGCCACAGAGTGTCGTTTCCCTCAGCGTCACTCGTCGTGCGATTTACCTCTTGAAGGTCGCTCTCGAAATTACCGTCGCAGTGAAGAAGCTCACTACCAATTTACAGCTCCAGGGCAAGTGCGATAATTTAAGTGTGCCGTGTATTCAGTGGTGACCCTATAAGGAGAAGAGAGCGGAGGATACTTTCAAGTCGTTTTTCTTAGTAAACATCAAATGGCGTGTACTCGCTTCTGGGAGCTGAACTCTTCAATCAACGTGTTGAATCACCTACTAATTTGAATACAGCGATGTGCACCTCCATTATTTGTGCCGATTAGCCAATTTCTTTCAAATCCACGAGGGGCCTCGATCAATAATTAAATTTAGAAAAAAATAGTCAGAACTAGGAGCCTGTGCTTAACGAAAACTTTTCTCGAAGGGACTGATAAATATTGTGCTCATTCCAATCGCAAGGCAATATAGCTGTTGTCTAATCCTAACACTTCAAATGTGCATCTGTAAAATTTGAGCGTCCTAAAAACTCATGGACGCCTCTGTTCGTGTAAATTCGCCTATCACTTCCACGACTCATTACCAGTCACAGTAGGATAGCTACAAAGTTTTAAATAATTTGTAATAATCTTGCTGGAATTATTAGAAGTTGCATGGAGTAAACTTTTTGGCTATAAAAATACCAAACAAAATGTCCACTTTCACTTGTTATTTGTTTATTATAAAAACGAAGGATCTAATATATTGGGAATGTCCTCCGGGGCTAAAAGTTTCTTTCTATCTGAAACAGTCGAAATTGTTTTGAGTTTTCACCAAGCGAAGTAACGAAAGTGTTTTGCAGCCGCTTTCCACTGCTCGGTGAATTGTGAAGACACCGTGATTGTTGGTCAACTCCACAACTCGGACAGCAAGACAAAACGATGATGCCACTACGCCTTTCGCAATTTGTGTGTGGCCATTCATTCTAGTGATGAAAGCCTGTTGTTGACAGTGACGACACAATTTATGGCGAGAGATCACTCGGACGGGTATTTTGTTACCACCTGGGTATTGTGTTTGTATAATGGCCTTGACGACATTTATTTCTGAGTATATCCCGTAGTATTTGGGTTGCTGTTCGCGCTATCTGCACTGGCATGTTGTGCAAAGCAACGTACTAAAAAAAGCTCAATTAGATGTACGAAATATCAATAATAACGATTGGCTGCCAGCTGGTCTTAGATTTTTCTAAAGTATAGTTTGAGTGACTTGTTGCAGCTGTTCTATACGAGGGGATCGCAGTTTCCGAGGTATCGAGAAAAAGTTTCACCGCGCAGGCGAAGCTATCAATGTGACAACAACAGACTTGAATGTTAAACAAAGCGCAGCTTGCTGTGGAAATTTCTAGATCCGGTCTCGCGTTGTTCCAAAAAAGTCACAGCTTTGGCGCAAAGGCGAAACAACAAATGGTAGATATAGATAGCTTGCCATTTCAACAATGAAGCACGTACTCCTTGGTGTCTGAGTGGTTAACGCCTCGCACTCACGATTCAGAGGACCAAAGTTTCATTCCGCGCGCCGCAGTATTTTTGTGATTTTGATCTTTCTTGCATTTTTAAAAATATAGATACATATAAATCTACGGTGAGTAATGCCGATTGCGGAGTCGTCTCAACGCGAAGTGAGCGGTGAAAGCCCAGCGCGTGCAAGATTACGGGCCGTCCACTGATGTCTGTCGAGGTCTGTGCCAGCACTCGTGACCATGGCCTCTTGATCAGTTGTCGGTGTTCTCCTCGAGCGACGAGCTTTATAATAATAATAATAATAATAATAATAATAATAATAATAATAATAATAATAATAATAATAATAATAATAATAATAATAATAATAATAATAATAAATCTGGGGTTTAACGTTTCATAACAACGGTATGATTATGAGAGACGCCGTAGTGGAGGGCTCCGGGAAGTTCAACCTTCAGAGGTTCATTATCGTATAACCAAATTCATGTACGCAGTCTTCAAGCATTTTGTTTCCATTGAGAATGGAGCGGCCACAGACGGGATTCTATCCCGTGACCGTTGGGTTAGTGGTCCAGTAGCCCAGTGCTACACCACTACACAACCGTGGCAGGAGATATTTACTTTAGGTCAAGTTGCTTCACCCAATAACACACGGACGGTTTCCTTTCAGTTTGAGGAGCCATCGAAGGCACGCTTCTGACGTGAGCCTATGTTATTCTGTGCGCTCTTTTTGTGACGAGGATGGCTCACTCGCTGTAACTCTTCCTCATTCACTTTTGTGCCCCACTCTCACAAACATCTACTTGATGTTGATTAACCGATGCGCGAGTCTCAATTTCTTGATTCTAATTTTACACGAAAAACGATGGAGTCTACAGCAGCAAAAACTGACTCAGAGTCTCAGTGTACAGGCCAAGAAGTAAAGGTGAAAGAGGGGTGTTGAGGTTGCTCTTTTAGAGAAGCAACTAACCGGCCGCACCATTAGCACGATTTTGGGGGTAACTTCCAAGGTGTAAGGCGCTGTCGCGTTTACTCCTCAAAGCGCAGAAATTATTTTTTGCCAAAAAAGCAGTTTTGTTTGTTCTGAGCCAACCTGGGTGGAGCCGCCGACTGGTTGAGGGGCTCCTAGGACTTCGTTCAAGTACTTCCTCTGGTGTTTATTAAAAGTTCTTTGTATGCATGCGGTCGCATTAATTATCATTTTGAAGTGCGTGTCGGCATGTGTGTGGGTGTACATTCGGTGTGCAAGCATCACGTTCAGAATAAATTTCAGAAAGTTTACAACAAACTCACGGCATTCGAACTCCGAAACACTCAGTGAGCATTCGCGTACTACCATGGCCGCTGGATGTCCATGGCCGCTGGAGCCAGAAAAGCTGGTAATAATAAACCTGCGCAGCTTAGAGAACATAGCATTGAAAATGCTGCTGAAGGTATGCGTTATATCGCGGTTGAAGAATACGGTACTTTCCCGTACGAGACAACTAAACTCTAAACTGGGTACCATGAAAGCCACAGTAAAAATAAATAGAAAACTAAAGGTGTTCGATGGCGTTGTTCTCAAAGGCATGTTTAAACAGAAAAAGAAGCATCTCCTAATTTTTTGCCGTGTACCAAGCTAGCCCAGCAGTCACATTTTTGGGCTTTATGTATTCCTAACCCTTTGTGCTCTGTTCGTGGCTGACAAACAATCCCTACTTATCAGATTACCCTTTGAGAGAACGTTTTCTGAGTGTGGGTGTGTGTGTGCATATATATCTTTGATTTTTTGGGGAAGGCTTACAGGTGCCAGAGTGAGCGCTGACACCATCTCGAAAAGGTCAACCAAAACATTCACATCTTACAATGGTGTTTGCCCCGTCTGCCTAGGTTTATATCTCGTCTGGAGTTCTGCTTTCTCTTGTCGTGAAATATGATTCATTTCCTTACACAAAGAAGCACTTACCAGAACTCCTTTTTGTATTATAGTTTAAAGCTAAAATTCGAAACGTTTTCTGTGAAAGGCACCTACTGTTGAGTGCGACACATGCAATGAAGGTAATACAAAACATGCTTGACATGCAGTTTTGAAGGACTGGATAGCTTACAATTACCAAAAAAGCCAGCGCTTACCAAATGTCAGCCAATCCTTAGCTGAAAGCGAACCATTTATGCTCAAAATAAACAAAGTAGTTGTTATTATCCTCGAAAATACGTCTCTCTTCATTGAAGCCATTTCAATTTTTTACAAAATGAGATAATATTATAATGCGTATTTCGAGCCTGCATGAAGGTTCATAAACTTTTAATGTACTTTTGTTAACTTCACTAAAAAACTATTTTGTTCATCCCGATTATGGCACGGTAAATGGTATTTTTTAAGACGACCCAGAAACAACTTCCTAAACGCAAGTTATTTTGCGCAAAACAATTTTTAACGTTAGATAAACAAGCAAGGTGTAAGACAGAATGAATTAGAATGCTATCTCTCTCATACTTCCGAGCTCACGAACAAAAGAACGCCCTGATGAAAGCAAAAACAAAAAACAAGCAAGTAAACAAACATATTCTAGCTCTGAAATCATCTCATTCAACCACGCACACTAAGCTCACCTCTACTTCACGCTGTGTGCTGTTTTACGTTTTCTCTTGGTGGGCGATTTTTACCCACTCCAAGCCCATGGCTGGTGACGATAGTCGTTTACAAAGCGTTTTATCTAGGACCCATTTCACAAAGGCTTCACTTTTTTCATTCTAAGTACGTCTTTTCTTAATGTACGCCTGAGCAAGGACACTACGCGCGCACAATCTTGCGCGAAGCCCATTTCGTCCTGCTCGGCTTGGTGTCCTCGTCGAGGATTTAGCCCGAGTCTTTCTTGAGTCGTTTTGTATGAGAAGGCAAAAGAGTTCCCAATCTTTCTGGAATCTCGCTGGATGATCTTCAATGTTGTCTCTCATAAGCGTGGTGACGTCTTACATAGATACATCACAAATACGCATTTTATAAGATAAGAAAAGTAAACATCAGCGTTTACCAAAGAAACTCAATCTAAGTGTAAAGTATAAAAGAAGAGAGCAAAAGTTTGCCATAGCACCTAAAAAAATACAAATGCGTTTTTTTCGGGTTCTTCTATAAGACCTCAAGACAATCTTAGAGGATAGCGTATGACTGAGAAACAAAGAAAAACACACGAATTCACAATAAACAAAGACATGACATGATCACAAGAAATTCCACTGCAAACAACATGAAGTAAAGAAACCAGCAAACACCGCGAGTTGCAGAAGTCGTTTTCATGCAAAACAGTTAGTGAGATGCAGCCAATGCCAATATTTTCACTTTGAGCGAGGAGTTGCCAAGTGGATCGACGAATCTGTGTGAATTCAGTAGTCGTGCGCGTATCGTGTGCTCACCTGAGAAGTGAAATACACTGGAGGTCAACGCTAGCCCTTAGGTCTGACGTAACATCAGTACACACGTTAGAGCACAGATGCAACTTTTATCGGAACGAATACGACGCATTCGCCCTAATCTCCCTTCCCGCATTGTAGGAGGGCAAACCGCACACGCAGCTAGTTGACTTCTCCGCCTTCCCTTCATTTTCTTCTCTCATAGTCATTATCGCGTTCCCCACCGTATTCGAGCAGCAGCGCTAGACGCAGAGCTAGAGTAGTGAATGTGCATTACGTTGTCACAAAAGCGTATAGCCAACAGTTTAAGGACAAATGGGTTTGCAACGATATGATTTTTGTGTAAAGCATTTTTTGCATACGTTTCAAGCATTACCGTAGCTGAATGGTGGAATACTTGGACTACCACGTAGCCTGGCTGTGGTTGATCCCAGTTGGTGCTGACTTAGATATTCTTTTCTTCAACCAGCCATTTTCGCTCATCCGCAACGTCATCAAAATTGGTACATCTTTTCCCACGTGGGCTTTTTAAATGTGTTGCTTTAGGACCTCCAAAGTCTATTCGCATTGTCCCCGCATGGGTCATATATAGTGCAAATCAATCGAGCCACATACTCATATGCCAAGGTCTGTTTGTAGCATAGGTAGATAGGTAGATATTTTGTTCTGTGAATTGTGGTGAGCGATATTTTACTTCGTCATTAAAAAGACAAGCCCTATGGCTGCTTATCGAATGTCCTTCAAAACAGCGGTTTCCCAACTCTTTAGCTATTGTCAAAAGCACTGAGGAAAGCATTCTGTGAAAATGCCCGTTGCACTGTTTGTGAAATAGGCAGTGATTCGAGACAGGGAGTCGGTGCAGTTTTATTGCGGGTGGACCAAAATATCTAGATAAGGTGGCGCAACGGAAGCATCAATAAACGCAAACAAAACAGTCTTGAGGTTTTATAAATATATTTTAATTTATGCGGCACGCAATAAAACAAGCTTCGATTTTATATACACTGACCCTTCTAAAAAAACGTATTTAAAAGCGGAAGATACATATTTAGGTCGCATTTTTTACACTTCAGTGAAACCCCAAAAGACAAGACAAGCGAAGTATATCTCAATGCAGCCTTAGCCAGGGGGATAAGAATGGCCAAAGATCCAACAAGCAGAACTTCTCGAAACACTCAGGCAGCGGCCGGCTGTCAGCTCTTTTTGCAATCCAGCTTCAGATAGTACAAGTGTCCGGAGGAGCTTTCCTTAAGTTTAATGAAATGCTCCGTTCTTAGCCGCCTTGCTTGAGAAAATATTTAAATAGTTGTACATTTTCTGCCTCGGGTCTTCATGAACAAAGGCTCGTTCTCGAGAGAGAAATGTGTTCATTCACTCTTTTTTTCCGATGCATATTACTACAACTGGGAGCGAATAAGAGAAACGTGAAAAGAACAGTATCAGACCTTCTCCCCCTTCCGCCCTTCCTCTGGTTTATCCCGTAGTATAAGCCCGCTTCTGTTTCCCCTGAGGGCGAAAACGGACGCGTTGGAGACACTCATCTATATACACCAAAGACAGCACGCGCGCTTCCATTTCGACAGATAGCGCCAACAATGCATCGCTCCGGCGTATTCGGCCGCCGCGGCGGGGCGGCGGTTTCAATCGAGCAATTTCTCCCTCCCTATTGTGGGACTGTCGTCGAGTTCATTACGTCTGTCTCGGCGCATATCACTCGTTCATTCTTGCTCCTTTTTTCGCCAGCATCGACAGCTGGCTCGTCCTTTCCTTCGGGGTGCGTACGCTGGCTTGCATTTGCTCAATAAGGAGCATGGGCTGCTGCCGCCACCACACGTGCACGCTCGACGTTTCTTCCCCGTCTCCCTCGTACAGTCGCTCTCCTTTAAGCAAAGCCGTTGCCTTTTCCCTTTGTCCCTTCGAGCGCGTGTGCGCGGGAGAGCTCTCAAAGGCTCCTTGTCCTCTCTGGCTCGAGTAGTTGTGTCATCAAGAGAATAGGAGTACGCTATCATCGTGAACATCGCGACGACGACGGCGGCGCTCAGCGCGCATCTGTAATTGGACGGCCGACGCATCGTTAAGTCCCTGCTCCTCATTGTAAAGTGAGAGCTGGCCAAAGGCCAGTGGCGTCCATTGTGCGGCGCCTCGTCTGAGTGAGCCGCTTGTCCGTCTTGTGCACACTTTATCGCGCCTCAAGAACAGCGTGAGAAAATGTGTGTTGTTCCAGGGCCTAGTGTTTCCTTCTTTAGTTGTTCTTTTTGTGCGGGAATCTCTCTGTAGGCGTGACTTCACTGGCCCTCTTAGGAGTCAATCCTTTATTCTTTTTTAAGTTTATTCTTGGCTTTTTTACGGCTGATGTTAACGACAACATGAGTGGAAATTGGCAGGCACATAAAGAGCCGCAAGCAGGATGTTCTTACAAGGAAGGAGAGAACAGTACTACACTTTCGTCTAGCCTGTACTTAAATCCTGCCTATATAGTATACAACCCTAGGCGTGCGTGTTACAGCTGCTACTGTTAAATATTTTAGCGGTTCTCTGAAACTTTCCCTGCTTATTACAGCAATGACCATGTACATATACGCTGCTTGCCGGTCCCAAACAGTGCTTTATATAAATTTTAATTTAGAGTTGTTAGACTTTTTAACAATCGGCACATCGGCAGTGAGTTTTAACAATCGGCACATCGGCACAATCGGCACAAGCAGTCGGCACACCGACTGCTTGTGTGTGGAAAAAAATGTTTGCTCTGTGATTAATTTTTTTAACGACGGCGCCGAATGTTCGGTCTTCGTTTACTGTATGAAACATAAACTGCCATTTGTGGTGCAGGTTAGAAAGCCCTGATATTCGGTACACACGACCTCCAGGCTTTGCAACTCAGCTTTCAAGCTTCTTCCGATTTCTGTGTTGCCTTTGCGATAGCCCATTTGACCAGATTTTTCCAATTTCTGTGTTGCCTTTGCGACAGCCCATTTGACCGAACCCCGCAAGATGTCGAGGTGCACCAGAAATATTTATATTTCACTTTTTGTTTCACTTATTGCCGAGGGTTCTATTGGACTGTTCCGTGTACCAATTTCAATTTTCGGGCACTGCTGACACCACCCAGAACATGCACGGCCAATAAATAGGTAGTTATTTTATGGGAATTATTCATAATTATTTCACTCAATAACAGTATCAATATTCGGAGCTCTCGCAAGCTATACAGTTAGCCGAAACCCAACTATTTATTTACCTTGAGACGAACTATCACGTTCTACCTTCCTCACTTCTGTAGCGACATAACCATTGCCTAATAAGTCTCAACTGCAGAAGGTAGCATCATCATCGGTTTACAATTGCTGTACGGCCCGTTGTAACCACAGATGAAAAAAACAGTGCGATCAAGAGCAGCCTGTATTTTCCTTTCTTTGCGTGTTGGTCTTCTTTCGAGCGTTACATCACAACCTGTCTTTGTCGGTAATATTTTCTCTGAGCGTCGTTATTTCAATTTTTTTGCCTTCATACACCGGTGTGTGCGTGCGTAGCACAACCATTCAATGACACCCCCGATCTTTTGCCTTTTCATGCTGCAGAAACAACTCTTTTCACTTCCGCTCTTTTGCAAGGTTTTCGTTTTCTTATCTCTTGACGTTCCAGGGCAGCACGTCGTTCTTACTTTCTCCCACCCGATTTTTCGGCTTTCTTCACGAGTCGACTAGTGACCGCTGATGCGGGCAACGAAAAGTACTCAGCTTTTATAAATGTCGCCGAGAGCATTGAGGTTTCCGGCGGATATCGAAAGCTGGACGCGCGATAACACTTCACAAGCGAACTTCGACGACAAAATAAAAGTCAGGATAAAAACGTAAAATAATGTGCCCATGTTGGGTAAAAATCCTCGTCGTAAAAAAACTTTCGGCGGAGAAGGAGGCCGAGTGAATGCGCACTGGCCGAGAAAGAGAGAGAGATAGAAATAAGGGAACGCAAGTACTGATTTTGTAATTATACGCCGCGTCAAGTTAAGCTGCGCAGTCTGTTGGAAGGAATCAACGAACATTATGAACAGTTCAAGTTTAGGTCGTCACACAGGGTCGGCAAAGGAAACGAAGTCAAACAAGGGCAGCGGATGGTGGGAAGAGCAGAAATGAACAAGTGGTGAAAAGAATGGTCAAGGCAGACGCCAATTTTCCGGTGAGCTCGTACAGAACGGCGAGTAACCGTAGCTCGCGAGAAGCGTGGAGGCGTTTTTGCGCAACGACCCGTGACCGCGTGACCAGGGTTACATCCGAAATACCTACCCTTTCCCGCCCTAGACCACTTGTCGTCCTTAGGTGTCTGAACAGCGTGAAAGCGATTGACAGATGTGCGAGGTGGACGCGGCACGGGAGACCGGAAATGAAACAAGGAGGAAATGAAGCGCGGCGCGTCGCAGTTCCGACGGGGGGGGCGGCAGAAATGCTGCAACGACGTCATTTCGCTGATATTCGGTATTGCTTTATTTTCTTAGGGCAAAGAAGGATCGCGGGAAGGAATAGGCTCAGGGACAAGTACCAAAATGCTTGAGTGCAGCCTCAAATGACACGTAACGGGCTGCTGTCTCGATGTAAAAAGAAAAGTGCGTCACACTCGTCTATAAGCCGTGTGATCTGGCTGGGGCGTTCCGAAGTTGCAGCCAGCTATCGGAAGATGGAGGTTCGCCGCGTGTGTATGACATGGCAGAAAGTGGCGCCTGTGGGTTCTGTTTTTTTTTTATACTGCGACATTGGCCCTTACGCAACATAGTGTGTGGTGGCTCTACATGTATCGTTGTAACACAAGTCTGTAGATATTCACTTGGTATCTTGTCTTCTTTCCAAATAAAGGGCGAGTGGTAGGGAAGTATGTTCAAGTAAGGGAAGGAATTGTACAGGACATTGCTCATTACATAAGTGATAAGCTATTGCTTGGCATTTGAGACGCACTTTCAGTTACAGTTCATGAAAAAAAAAAGGAAGCTTGTTGGGACTCCGGTTGTCTGCGTACTTGGTATATTCAGCGAAATTTAAGTTAGACGCCCTTGAGCAGGCTGGGCTGTCATCGACGCTAGGCGTAACGCAGGCGAAACCACGTGTACCGTAGCCTGGTAGCGCATGCTCACGCGAGCGATCTATTCTTGCTGTTGCTCTTCGAGCGCTTTGAAAGAAATAATAACGTAGATGAAATCGCATATAACATAGACATCTGTAGCATTTGAGCGTGTCCCCATGCCAGTATCCTAGAACAAACATATAAGTTGAAAAAAATGAAGTATGAGAGAAATAGAAAGAATAATGACGGGAACAGGGGAATCAAATTAAAGATAAGAGTTAGAAAGAGAAAATGCAGTAAAAACAGGAAAATGCTAAAAGAAAGAGGGAGGGCAGAAAAGAAAGACTAAACCGAAGAAAAAAAAAGAAGGATTTGTGCTTACTTGATGATTGGCCCTTTTTTGGGAAGGTACCCTAATTTTCTTACTGACTCTATTGCTAGTGAGCAATGTCCGTTTAGTTCCTAGCGTACCCGTTAGTTCACAAATCTAATTAGCATGAACAGAGATAACATGTAAAAGATGATCACATTTTTATAGCGTACTGCGAAAAAAAATCATGACACATCAAAGTTGTTAGGCCGAGAAAAAAAATGAGCTCATACATATCTTCAATGCGACAAGGCGAATTTGAGCCGCGCAAATGGTAATTATGTAACAGTGTCCGAACAATTCTTCCGTTTTTCTAACAGCATGCGTTATCTGCGTGGTTCCTTATCGAACTGACCGATGTGATGCAATGCTCGAATGAAGGGTTTAAACACGGTGCAAGTGAGGACAATCGAACGATTCGCTGAGTGGGGTCGATCTTGATGCGTATAGTCTTGCTGAGCTAGCGCGAAGACGCAAGGAATTGTAATCGCCACTCTGAGTAGGCTTACGTTCGCAAAGTCGTTCCAGTGACTGCTTACGCTGCCAAACTGAGCTTAAGGATAAAGAGGGGGCAGCTCTGACGAATCAATTAGTGCGTACCCCCTGTAAGATGCTTTGCAATGCTGTTCACTTTGACATACATTCTCGTTTAATTTTTGCGGCGTTAGGAGGAAGGGAGCACATCGTAATGTGCAACACTGCGGTATCATAATACGGATTTCTTATTTAAACACCACTATCTGAGAAAAATCTGCTGGAACTATACAAACGAAACTGCTGACGTCGCCGAAAGGTCAGACATTTGTTATCTTTTCCCAGAAAAGCTTTTTTTCTTTTGCGCAATCCCCTAAATAATCGCTACAATATACGACTCACCGTAGATGGCGCATGAAAACGCAAGGCTCTCGCTTCATTTGAGTAACAAGTCCTTGTCTAAGTTGCAGTCGTGTGTTGCGCATAGTTTAACACAGGTGACCGCGCTACCAATGACTGGTTAGAAAATAAACACCTTACACCCGCTACCTTCGTATGCTCTACAACTGTGTGTTTCATGCTAAGTATGCCGAACGGTGTCTCCCTACATGGGATAAGTGCGATAAGAAAACCCGTAGGAATGCAGCTGTGGTCGAACAAAAGACAAGATTTAACTGCAAGAAAAAATCAGCTGAGCTGCCGTGATACTTCAGCACATAAATTGACGCGCTCCTCGGAAAGAGGGCATGTGTTGAACTCCTCGCAATGGTGGCTCCATTTCTGTTGAGTCCAAATCTTAAAGTGGCCCTGTTTTAGATTAACATTCTTTAAAACGATGCAACAAAGGAAGAAAATGCAAGAAAACACTATTGCCGAGCCTCCCTCCACAGTTTGTCGAGCATTTTGATTCCCACCTACGGCGAGGTTTTTTTATGGCACACTATAACATACAAAGGTTAATTTAGCTAAGCACCATCCTATAGTACCAACGTTAACGTGACAGAGAGGAGGAGGACAAGTTACAAGTTTCAAGTAAACGGATGACGGTGGCCTGACGGGCTTCCTTGGCAACAAACACAGGTCCACTTTCCAGGTACCCTCCACGCTATACGTTATTACAACTTCGGTGAAGTATGGTGGTATTCAATTTGCAATTATTCGTCATTATGCGGAGAGGTGTGATACTAGCGATACACCTTACAGGTGTATCGCAGTATCACAGGTGCAATTTGTGCATTAGATCCACCTTGTTCATACTGTGGGTGATGGCGATGAAGAATTATGGCTTAGAATTTGCTTATGGGCTGAAAACATTCAACAACCCACTGGTTACGCTTTTCGCATTGTGTATTGCCTCGCTAGGTATTTCGCATTCTATAAAAGTAATTGCTGTGCTTTGACGTTCCGGGACCACCACATTATCATGGTAGATGCCGTAGTGAATGGCTCCAGAAGTTCTGATCACCTGGCGTTCTTTACCACGACATAAATCTAACTACAGGTGTCTCGAGCATTACTGCCTTCACCAGAAATGCGGCCGCCACTGCTGGGATTCGATCCCATCACCTGCGGGTCGCGAGCTGAGTGCCTTAGCCATTAGACCATCGTGGCGGGAATATTTCTCATACCATGACACTTAGATCTTATGTTCCTCATCTACAGCCGTATAATAGACATGTTGACATCGTCCCTTTTTGATGTGTAACATGTATAGAGTCTTTTAGGGAAACAGTGTCAAGCACCTGTACGGCTACGCGCGACAATACTGGATTGCTATGGAGAACTTCCAGCCTGGAACCCCGTTCTGTCCGGCCGCGCCGTAGTGGTCTAAGGGCTAAGGTACTCGGCTGCTGACTCGCAGGTCGCGGGGTCAAATCCCGGCTGCGGCGGCTTGAATTTCAGTGGAGGCAAAAGATTTGTAGGCCCGTGTGCTCAGATATTGGTGCACGTTAAAGAACTCCAGGTGGACTAAATTTTCTGAGCCTTCACTACGGCGTCTCTCTTATTTATATGGTGGTTTTGGAACGCTAAACCTCACGTAGGCTACACGGAGCAATAAAAACAAAAAGCAGGGGAGAATAAAGAATGCAGAAGCTACCGGATGCCATCGCGGAATAAAAGTTTAAATCCAAGCTTGCTAAACAGCATTATTTCAGCATAACGTTATCTATTTTTGTTATGATTAATCCCCGCATATTTTAGAATCAATTTCGCGCCAAGAAAACAACAACATTGCATCTCCTCCTTGAAGAAAAAATGGTTATGGATAACACATGTCATGATTTATTTCTCCAGCGCCTACTGTACGTGATAACGTTATTCCGTCAATTAGAGAACAACAAAGCACAAAAATCGACAAAATACACTTCGCTGACGCTGGTATTTGCAACCTGCTGCTAAAACTCAACCACAAGAAAAGTAGTAGCCCCGATGGTACACGTAAATGTTTCCTAAAAATATGCAGAATGGTGTAGTCAACATATAGTTATCAGTTTCCGAAAATAACTTAAGGCTACAAAACTGCCTAACGATTGGAAAGTGGCCAAAGTGATACCAATACACAAAGGAGGCAACGCATCATTACCCTCAAACTTCAGACCGATCGATTGACCAGAACTTCATGAAAACTCCTTGAACACATATTGCTAAAACACAAGACATTATTCCTAGGGCAAATCAATTTTTTCTCGCCCAACCAACACAGCTTTAGCAGTGACTTGCCGACAGTTACCCAGCATACTGAACTAGTTCATGATCTTGCTGTTGCAGTTAACAACCATGCTCAAACTGACTTAGTTTTACTCTAGTTTTCTAAGACATTTATTGTGTATGACATAGGAAACTAGTAGCTAAAATTGATAGCGTTTTTGGAATAAGGAAAATTTCTCCTTGAGTAAAATGTTTTTTTTATTTAGCCAACCACAATTCGTACTTTACGAACAAGCGTTTTCTAGCACAGTTGCAGTGACATCCACAGTTCCTCAAAGCTCTGTGCTTGCGCCTCCCTTTTTACTAATGTACATTATAATATCACTGATAACAATGCTTTCAATATAAAATTATTCACAGAAGACTGTGTCATTTACAAAGATATAATTATTTACAACAACCATACTAAGCCTAACAATTCTTTAGCCGTCTTAGCTGATTGGTGCTCCATGTGGCGGATGAAAATAAACACGCAAAAAATTGGCAGATGCCACGTACAGTGGGAACAGATGATATGCGAAGCCCAAATGCGCAAGGTTGATATCTCACCTTCAAATCGATCAAGGTTAGGAGGCGGAGGTAAATTATGCCGTACATTACTACCATAACGTGATTCTCATATTTGCACATGTCTTTCACCTTCGCAACTATTCACGTGCTTGATACCGAATTTGGTGTATGTAGAGCTAGCCGAACCACCCCGAGCATGCTATGATCGTAACATGTAGTCATGTTTTACATTACACGCATATTATGGTTATGTTTGGACCTATCATTTACACTTATCGTCCATTCACGTCACATAATACAAAATTAGGTGTATCTGGAGCTAGTGGAACGGCCGCGAACACGTTATGAGCGTAGCATGTAGTAATACTTTTTATGACACGCATATTATTATTATCATGTTTGGACGTGTCATTTATCTTCGTCGTCTCTTCAATTCACGTGATATCAAATTTCGTATATGTGGAGCTAGGTAAACGGCCGCAAGCGCAACATGAGAGCGTTATGTAGAGAGGTGCTTACATGGCACGCGTGTCTTGATTATCATGCTTGTGCCAGTCATATACATTCATCATCCATTGGCGTCAACTAACTCCAAATTTGGTATATGTGGAGCTAGCGAAACGGCCGCGAGCACATCATGAACTACCCAATATACTCCTACGTAACGTTGACGTGCGCACACGCTTGGCGCAGCGACGCTGCGCCAGTAAGACGGACGCCAGGTGCAACCGATACGACCAGAGTCCGTCGGCGCGGCCGGGTGGCAAACGGCTCGACATGCAACATGCTGCATTTCTCACCCATGACGTTACCCAGCTCTACCCAGACAGCACTGCGTCTGCCTCTCTTCGTGATGGAGGGACGCCGAGTGTTCAAACGCGCATGCGTCAAAGCAACGCCGCGCGGCACGTGCCCGCAAGTATATGGCAGGCAGATGGGCGCCTGTCGTGCCATGGCCAGCGTTAAGCGACAAAACGAACGCTGGCGCACACGCACGCAGGGTCACGTCGTAGCCTAGGCGCCTTGAGTGTGGCATGTGGTCATGTTGCAATACGACGTGCACCTCATGATTATCATGTTTGCACCAGTCACATACCTTCGTAGTCCATTCACGTGTCGTAATACCAAATTTGGTATATGTGAAGCTAGCGAAACGACCTTGAACGCAGCATGAGCGTGGCATGTAGTCATGGTCATGTTTTTACATCACACGCACCCCATGATTATTAGGTTTGCATCGGTTACATGTCTTTGTAATTCCTTCACGTCCCGTTATATCAATTTTGGTAGATGCGAAGCGAGGAAAAAGGCTGCGAGCGCACCATGACTTTCACGTTAGAATCAGTTACTTATTTTTGCCAGCAGTCACGTCATACTATTCCAGTTTTGCAACATGTCAGGGGAATGAAACCACCACTAGAGCATCAAGAAATGAAATGTAAATCATGACATTCATGAAATACATGTCATGGCTTTCATGTTATGACTAGTTACTTATCTATTTATACAGTCATGTTATGGCATACGAAGTTTGGTATCGATATCATTATTGAAACGGCCAGGAGAACTAAAAGTCGTAAGCGGATAGATAGATAGATAGATAGATAGATAGATAGATAGATAGATAGATAGATACGCTTAAAGTAGCCGACGTTTACTAAGAAATGCTTTGCATTTAAAATCAGAGATATTGACTGTAAGCAGAAAAACAAAACCATTCAACTGCACAAACACCATTTATGGCAGTTCACCTCAAAAACTTGAAGAACATAAATATGCAGGAGATACAGTCACTGCTGATTTAAAATGGGACAAATACATAGATAATATTACCATTTTTTAAACAAAGACTAGCGCTTTCAATATCAACGAAGCTGTAGGTTTACAAATTATTTGTAAGGCCAGTTCTTGAATACGCTAACACAGTGTGGCTTCCGCATACGCTGACTAACATAGCAACATGTGAGGCAATACAATCGAAGGCTGTTAGGTTCATCCACAACAAAAGCACACACTTTTATCGCCAGCAGACCTTTTAATTCACTCCGGTTTACAAACACTGTCCACAAGAGCGAAAAATGCTCGTATTAAATTTCTGTTCCAGCTATTTAAAATTACCTACAGGATAGATACTTCCAAATACGTCTCACGTTCTCCGGCTACACAAACACGAATAAGCATGCACGCACATTCACAGATTGCGTATGTGAAAACGATGCATTCAAGTATTTATTCTACAGAATGGAATCAACTTGTTGCTGCTATCACCAACACTGAATCATTATCTGAATTGAAGTCAACAGTATAAAAGACTGTGCACGCATAAGAGGCGCACAACTGAACAATTATTCAGACATTTTCAAACAAGTTCTCAGTGTTTACAATTCAAGTTTTAATACATTTGCGCTCTCGATACCAAAGTTATCGTAATTACTGCCGTCCACTTTTCATTTAGTGCCACACATTTCATTTTTTGGCATTCTGTTTGATGTCAGCGTTGCATTATATTTAGATCTTGCATTATATTTTGTGGCTTTTTTATATGTCTATTGTTACTATATTTACCTCTTGAATTCATCAATTGTATTGACGTTATTTTTTGTTTTCTTGTTATGCTTGTGTTTGCTTGAACACTGTTTTTTGTTATTTTTTGGTAAAAAATATTTTACTGCCTAACTGCCATGCTCTCGAAATGAGAGTAGCAGTATTGTAAATAAGTAAATAAAGAAATAAAATATCAATAAATTGATCCACCCCTTTCGATCCAGAAAAGGAATTTCTACAGCGCCACAGTACTCCAGTGCAACTGCAGCGCCACAGACGACCATTGTTGTGATCTAGTAATTGAGTTCGCTGTAAAATGTCATATACGCCAAACATGTGGTTCATTGCTTCAGGGAATACAATCGTATTTTCCACGAGCGAAGACTGTAAAGAGGTTATTATCGTGTTTTTGACCTAGTCTCCAAAGCAGCGCGGTATAAACATTTGGAATTCGTTTCACGTCTTGTACTACAATTGATTTACGTAAGCTCGCTTGCTTTAGGCAGAAATTGGCACGCAGCGTTTACAAAACACTTACGCATGGCAATAAAAGAACGTTTTTTTTGTTGGCTAACTAATCCCCATCCCATAACAAGGTGTAAAGCACTAAGTACTCTGTCGATGACAACTGCAAAATTTCCACCTAACCACTTGCAATCAAATGTGTTTTCGAATGATCAACAACAAATATATAGCGAGAAATCAAAATCGCACGCTGGCATTTTTTCGCGCGAAATTGAGGTCTTCCCATAACGAGACAATACAGGCTATAGATTACGATGACATGCTAAGCTTCGTTGCAAAATTAATGCTTAAAAAGTCATTATATTTAGGCATTTGAATAAATAGCAGCCTTAGCGCACAAGAAGAGTCATAGGGCGTACTTTTAAAGTAGCATCACGCCGAGATAATAAAAGAAGGTTGATAATTTTAGTGTACATGCTTTAATTCACGTTTAGACATTCAGAAATATCGCCAGGATGGAAATATCGGCGTGTTCTTAGTGGCGCAATTCGTATCCAGCGCGAAATTGATGCAGGTAAAGAACTTAACCTATATCAAAGGCACCTATATCCAGGTGGGGTGCTCCTTCGCTTTGCTCTAAAGTGAAAGTTACTGAACAGTTAACTAACATTAACAACATTAGCGATCTGGTATATATTTCTACGAGAGTAGTTACACACAAGTTATAGTGAATAGCACTCCTGGGGGCGCGTTTGTTGTTAAAAACCATCCGTGAGTGCGGTGGACACGAATGTGTCCTCGCAGCATCAGCATAAAGTTTTTGAAATATGAGGATACCAGAACGGGATCTTCTATGTACAGGTTCTTCTGAGTTCGTGCACATATCCTGCTTGTTGGCTTCATAATGCGATCCCATTATTGTACTTCGCTGTTTCTCAACTTGTGGTACACTTCTAACAACGAAGCCTGTCATCGCCACTTTCCTAATGTCCCTACTCATCGCTTTGGTCCGTCTCCTCCTGTCTCATTTTCGTCTTTATATCCGTGCTTCTAAAATATGTGAGAATGTAGACCGTTCTCCGTGTAGACCGTACATAATGCACCATCTCTTCTGTCCATACAAAAGTTTTCTCTCACAACAATTTCGGCGCAAATTTGTTGCCAATAAGTACGCCTCTCCGTTAACATCTTTCTTTCCTATTGACACGGAAACTTCACCTCTAGCTTTCCGTTCATTCAATTTGCACCTGTGCATTTTTGACGCGATTCAATCAATTCTTACGATCATGTCAAAGCTTAAAAAGAAAAGTATTCTGATCCATCTTTTTCGCTCAGACTACACCTACCAGTCAAATAAAAGCTGCATTCAATCAAAGATGCGACTAGCTTTCACAATTTACATTTACCTATTAAATTTTAGCATGGTGTCTGTAAAACATATGTATTTTTATATATGCAATCATTATTCTAAAGGTGTGCGTCACTGGACTCGAAACTTTCGAAGAAAGGAAGATTCGGTGTCAGAGTAGCGAATTCTCACTGATGAAACGAGAGAGAGGGGGAAATTTTCTTTATTGAAGTAACCAGTTTTATCAACACGTGCCTCATATGTATATTCATGTTACTTATACGTATGTCTTTGAGCCGTTAAAGAAACACGTGTCACTGAAACTTCCAGCTAGAGTTTAGCTTCATTTGTTTTTTAACGACAAATACTGAAAGCTCTTTGAAAAAGATAATCGGCACGCACATACGGATTGTTTCAAACATGTAGGCATAATGAAAGATGCAGAGTGCTCGAAAACGCACATATTTCAGGGAATGAAATGTTAACCGTCATCGCTGCGACCCATTTTCCATGACTGACTGTCGCGAATCCTTACACCATGCCTTTATTTTCATATCAAAGCTTCAGTTATACTTATCTTGCAAAACAAGATATCTTAACTCCAATTCTCTATTTCGTTTTTCAAATACGAAAGTAGAAAAACACGCGGAAGCCTGCGATCTAGAAGCTACGGTTTCTGCGCCGGTGAAGTGCTGCGTGGCACGTAGACTTCCCGCTCTCTACGAGGACAGTTTCTTTGCTTCGAATCGCCTTCGTTGTGCAAAACTCGACACGAGCAAGTCTATTAGGCTGCCGTAGGCATCACCCGCTTTTGGCTAAAGCCGTCGACGCGGGCGGCATAGACAACGTATAGTGCCGCAATTAGAAAAGCGTGCGCGAGAGAAGCTGCTTTCAAAGCAGGCTTCAGGAAACCGGAAAAGAGGGATAAGAAAAAGGAGGTCAAGCAAGCCAGCAGGGTCCTTTAAGTGTCGTGTTTTTTCCCTCCCTTTGCTGATTCACGCCACCGCGAATTCAAATGCCCTAGGAAAACTAGCGAGAAAGTTGGAGAGGCGCGGAATTCAGCATAATACCAACGGCGCTTGCTCGGAGCATCACTCCAGAATTTATAATTGCGACAAAATGAACAGAAAGTTTAAGGGAGCTTTATTTTTCTTCTGGTGTTGGCTCACTTCTACTGCAGGGATATGAAGTGAGATGAAAGTATTCTCCCCGAGGGCCAAGGCAACGTTGAGATGAGAGGATTAGTCTTTTGGGGGGCATAGCCAAGAAGTGAGGCGCCTTACGCTGATTTTGATTGTATTATTGTAGAGAGCGGATAGCAAGAGTGGATACAAACGTGCAAAAAGGAGGCTTATGCTGCATCTTTTTCGAGAGCGAATAACTTCTGCTGCTCGTTGACGCTGCCTGGGTGTGAAGCTTCCATAATAAGTGGTTTCCCACGTTGAGAATTATTATAATTCTTAATGAATGACCGACTTTTTTCCACAAATTGCTAGCTGGAGGCTGTTTCAGAGAGTCTTCGACGCTAGCAATGTAACTTTATCTACGGCATAGTGTTAACAATACTGACGACAGGAGACGAACCAGAAAAACGAAAGAAGATAGAACGTATTCTAAGAATTCGCTAATTCCGAACCTTGTGTACCGTTGGCATAAAATGATTTGATTAAAGCTGCGTTTCCGTAAAAGTCGTACAGAACTCGATGTAATGCAGAATTGTTGGTCGTGTTTTGAGAATTCGCGATTTCCAAATCTTGTGTACCATTGCCCAAAGTGATTGCGATTGCGGTGCGTTTCCGTAAAACTCGTACATCACTCGGTGTAATACAAAACTGTTGACGGAAGCCAAAACGCAGTAACTTTTTGAAGAAAGTTCACCTTAATTATTATGAAGTCAATTAGCACGTCTACCTATAAGCGAAAATTAGGAATAATGCATGCGAGATGACACGTAATATTCTCACACAATATAGCAGACTGATAATGTGTGGTAATAGTTATACTAATCGAACTTTACCAACAGGTATAGCCTCTGGAATGTGTTTGATTTCCATGGCATACAAATATCTTAAGCGATTGTATTAGGGTCAAACATGCTGCAGCGTAGTGTGCATACACTTGACGGAATGAGTTTAGGGCTGTTCTAGTTTAAAAGCATTATATTGCACGGCTAGCTGCAGTCACGCTTATTGACGCCTGCGAGAAAATTATAAAAGAAGACTGTGAACTATTGCTTGATTGACGCTTTTTTAATGCTTGGCGAACACATAATAAACTATCGCTAAATGAAAACGAGGTCGGGGTGGGGGGGGGGGGGGCAGCGATTTATTGGCTCATTGAACACAAATTTGCACTAAGAGACCGCAGCCTGACGATGTGTAATGAGTACTGAAGTTGACTATGCAATGCGCATTTTAATTTCCTCTTTTGATACAAATATCATGTTTGCTGCCGCACGGTGGTGCAAGTGGAGCTGTAAATGATTGCAAATAAATTATGGTAACGTTGGTTTAATTACTACCATATTGTTTAATCAAGCGAAATTGGTTGTGTCGTCATGGAAATGCATAAATGAGTTACGTTAATTTTTATACACGTGCTTTGATTCCTGCTTCATTATTAATGGTCATACCACTTTGAAGCAACAAGGCCACATATATTGTCAATGATCCAAAAAGAAAGGGGAAACGTCACCAGGTAGCACTGTGTTCTGTGTTTTTGGTTTTGGTTTAGAAAGTGTCCAGACTGTTGCTGCAGCCTATATGGCAGTAAAACTCGGTAGCGTGATGGTCTACAAAAAAGCGGAAGATAGAAAAAGAGACAAGCACGCAAAGATCAATTATGCCTTGTGTAATATTACTAAATTAAACAAATCTTGCAGTTTTCTTCCAAATAATTGATTACAATGATTGTGCCAATAGGGCTCTCTAGTAAAACCTTTTCTAAAGCATTAGATTTCGCGCTACCTCATTACAGTTAATTACACTGCACCTAAAGCTGCGCTACACTTTGTAAAATACAATATGAAATGTTCACGTCAAGCAGCAAAGTGTTCTTCCTAGTATGTGTTCGTTCGTAACTTGAACTATGCTGCCCACTTCATAATTTTATTAGTGCCTCTTCCTTAGGTAGCGTCTTTATATATGTCTTCGACGCTTAAAAACGGCTCGCTACTCTAGAATCGCCATTAGTATTACATTTATTGCATGGAAGTGGGCAGGGTTGAATACTTTATTGATTACTTGGATTCATAGAGTTTTCTAAAATTAACAAGAGGAGACTTTAGCACTGCGATCGTTCAGCGACCATGGGAATAATGGGCGGTACATATATACGCCCAGTCTTCGTGCCTGCGGTCTTCAAAGGCACTTGTGAATTTGTTTATTGCCGTGTATTTGTTTTGCTTCAAATGAATTACTGACCTTTCTGAACTCCGTGACTCGATTTGAGTTGGTGAGTCTAAATGGTTAAATTGGTGGAGTGCATCTACTGAGCATTTGCTGACTGTCATCTTGTGAAAAAGCGGCTCCGTGCTAGGCGAAGCTATATGAGGGCAAAACTACGATGAAAAGATGAATTTGTGTGCCATACATGTCGTGTTGTGGTGGTCTAGTGGCTAAGGTACTTGGCTGCCGACCCGCAGGTCACGGGATCAAATCCCGGCTGCGGTGGCTGCATTTTTGATCGATGCGAAAATTCTGTAGATCCATGTGCTCACACTTACGTACCCGTTAAAGAACCCAAGGTGATTGAAATTTCTGGAGCCATCCAATACGGCGTCTTTCATAATTGTATGGTGGTTTGGAGACGTTAAACCCCGCCCCCCCCCCCCATATTGTGTGCGCCATCCATCAATCCCACGCTGTCTGATGCGCCGTGTGTTGATGCTCCTATAGACACTAGCGCCAAAGTTTCCTCTAGTGTATTTGTAGAAATTTCTATGCTTGGATGAATGACTAGATAGATACAAGACTTTAATGCTATTCCTGACGTTCCCGACTCAACACTCAGCTGGCCCTTCCTACATTGGCACAATCAGGTCAATCACGACTGCCCTGAACATCCAAATTTTAATTTTTGAGTTGGCATAACCCAAGATTACTAATTATACCGCTATGATTATGCTGATATACCAAGAGGTTATGCAACAAGCCCCTTGATTGTACCATATTATCATTTTTAATAAGAAATGCACGCAGTGGTAAAGTTTGGGAGTTAACGTTCATTCAAGTGTCAGGTGACATTTTAATTGTTTATTATCTCATTGCTTGTTTTAGGGTGGGTGGGTAGAGGGGTAGAAAAATTGGGTAACGACTTAGAGTACTCAGTACTCTACTATGGGAAAGCTTAAAGTCGTCCCGTGGGCCTGAATACCACACTAGCAATTGTTTCTAATATACTCGCAAAAACAGACAAAACCTATTTGAATTGTACTTTCGGTTTAGCTGTAGACAGGCCTGCGATAAGAGTAGATCCTAATAGCTGATAAATCCTATGGCGCGCTACAAAGATTTGACTGCTAGCGTAGCCGTAGTGTCATCTGGACAGTGCCAATTACAACTATAAATATTCGTCGGGAATTAATAATGCACACTTCTATACTACGAATGTGCCTTCCGAACTGGTAGTGGACGTCATGGTAACGTTCCTACTAAAATCTTCAATTTATGCCGGATGCCTTTTGCAATAGTCAGGAAAAGAAATCTCAACTCTTACTGCTGCTTATTAGAACGTTTATTCTATTGGGAAGATGTGGGTGGGGAGTTTATCTATATTGTGGCAAAATGGTTGTACTTTTCGCACTTGCCCATTGACAAAAATTTGCGTGAACCTCTTATGAGGTTAGAACACTTCTGAAATAAAAAACATCAGATAGAATCTTATTTTGGGTGAGATCATTCGATTGAGCGAACTAGGATTAGAAGAGTGGAAAAAAGGCACCTGTAGAGTTACTTATACGTTAAAATAGAACATATGCATTTTTAAACAAATTCGCCTTCGCATTGCAACAACATGTGTTAGAGAAAGTTCATGAGTTTCCGCGTACACCTGAAACCAGAAAACATGACATCGCAATAACATCTTACGGTAACCAAAAGCAGTAACCCTGGTGGGTACTACTACTAGGACAGGCTTCATATGGCAACACAACTACACAACTGACGTATGAAAAAACTTACGTTATTGACGGATGAAAACAAGCTAACTTTTGTAATAACTTCAAGGACAGTGCTGCGTTTATGATGCATTGTTACTTTTAGTGCAGCAATACGTATACGTCAAGAACTAGCCGACACTGCAGCTGGCTCAAGTAATCAGCCAGCTTGTGAGTTTAAAGTAAGAATGAAATAAAGAAATACTCTGAAGAAGGCGGACGTGCCTCCCTTCCAGTCAAGAGTAGTACCCAGGTGTGCACGTCAATGGGTCCCTTTTGGCCGTATCTTCTTGCGTTTCTGTTATAGCTTTATTAAAAAGTATATTTACTCGTAGCCAAAAAGCAAAATATCACCATTTTCTAAAACTCCAGAATGATCATAATACGAAAACCCCATAGTTTTTCGTCATCAGAATACCTTGTACGCACATATCTTCGGGCTAGGACTTTAGCCTTATAAGTCCTGTAACTCATTATGTTAGTAGTTTCTAAATGAAATCAATACAAGAAAATTTTCGACAGTCGCATACATTCAAATCAGAGTAAGCAGTAGATAAAGAGCACTGTTAAAAGCGATGAATTGTTATCACGGGTTGCTTATCACATGTGGAAATCTGAAGACGCCTCAAGTCAACTGAAGAAATAACAAAAAAAAACAAAAGAAGGTGACCTCTTTCTTATAATTTCTTAACACTAAAGGTCTGTATGACGTATCTCGGACCAGTAGTTGCCCTTGAGAAGCAAGACAGAGAGTGGAAAAATTCATGGGCTTTCCTAAACATGTTGCAATACCAAACAAATGTTCATTTGTTTACGCAAGCAGAGCATCGTTTGGTAATGCCCCCATGGATTTGCGATTCCTAATGAACAAATCAAGAACATTATCTGTATCCCTATTGTGCCAGAGAAGGCAACACGTATTTCGCAAAAACCACAGTAATGTCCACACACCTATAGAATAAAATAAAAAAACCAAAAACCAAACAGACAGGTGATATTAGCGCAAGTTAATGAACATCGCCACAAGGTATTGTAAATTTTCTTTTTCAGTGCTGTGTTTAAAAAATTGTACAGATTTGCTAAAACTCCCACAAAAGGGAAAAAAAGTTACACAGAAAATTGAAATGACATTTCGTAAATGTTTATCTTCCATTTTTATACGAAAATATCTGCATGAACAAAATCGGGAATACGTTACGAATAAAGAATTGTTTTCTGTTTTCACCAGCGTTGAAACATGATTTATTTTTTATTTTTCTTAATTCGATAACACTTTTCTGCCCTGACTTTCGTTTCCGGAATGTCTATGCTATACGCGTTAGTGGCGCGAGAGAACCAAAGCTGTTTTTTTCCTCCTATTTTACGCCTTAAAGCGAAAACAGTGAGGCTTCTTGCCGATGACGGGAGTTTAAACGGCCGTCATGCTTCCCAGCACTAACGCAAAGCGTAAACAGTGCATTCGGAAGTAACGATCCAAGGCTTAATTCAAATGTGCCTGCTTTGAAAGTGTCATTCAAAAGCCATTTATGGTAAGCAACCAATAGGGCAGTGAAACAATCACACACACACGCCAAAAAAGAACCATATCGCTTTATAGTGGAGTTCACGAGCAGTTTTCTTGCTTACTAAACTTGAAACTTTTCAGGCCTTGAAGCTTTTTATCGCTGCAAACATATTGAGCGCTTTTGTTTGTGTGTACACACTTGTCCCTGGTACGGCAACTGCATAGCAATAGACAAAATATCTACAACGTACCAAGCCAACTAGCACTTCAGATAACTTGTGCTCGTTATTTATAGATTCAAAATAAATCTCTGTGGCTATAATATGAAACATGGTCCCGCGTCCACGTTGCGACATTGACTGCAATGCGGGAGTATAGTTACTGGAATACCCCTTAACTTGTCGCACAAACACAAACAATATTCTTTCGGTAACTAGCACAAAAAAGCTTGACAATGGGCTAGTTGGTTAGAGAAGACCAATGGTTTTTGTGGATACATTACCATAAAGAACTTTTTTGTAAGGTGTTCGACACTTCCCTTATTTTATTTTGTGAAGTTTGTGTAAAAAAGGTGATCATAACTACGATAGTTCCATTTGCTAACAACGGTTAAAACAAATGTGGCTGCAATATTGACCATCGTCTTGCTTGAAGCTTGCCTTAACATATACGGTTGCTGTTTGACAAAACTCTTGATTCCTAATGGAGCTACAATTACGTTATCCGGTCATGTGTTCAGGGAGAAAAATGAGGGCACGAACTGGATGACACAGGTCATTGATGAGGTCTATTATGTATAGTACATTGAATTGTCCAACACTTATACTACTTATTGATGGAGGCTCACAAATTCATGAGTTTAGCATATCATAGATAGTTGTTGCAGTCTTCATTTTCTGCAACACTGCGTCTTTTCAGTTGTTAGTCGGCATTTGTGGTTGCTTGACTTCTTTCTTGAGTCCGTGAATATGTCTGGGTTTTTATAATAAGCACATGTGATTGTTTTCTTTTCCAGTTAGTTTAGAGAACGCAACCTCTTCGAGTGAAGCTTGTTGCCCATAACAGACAGCACTGTACGCGGCAAAATAGCAGAAGTGAGGGCTGCATCTTTTTGTAGTAATGGATGTTTTCTCGATTACGAGTTGATGCCGTTTCTGATATGGTTATCTAAGTTTCACTGAGACGCCCCGCCGCGGTGGTCTAGTGGCTAAGGTACTCGACTGCTGACTCGCAGGTCGCTGGATGGAATCCAGGCGGCGGCGGCTGCATTTTCAATGGAGGCGGAAATACTGTAGGCCAGTTTGCTCAGATTTGGGTTCACATTAAACAACCCCAGGCAGTCGATATTTCCGGAGCCGTCCAATACGGCGTTTCTCATAACCTTAAGGTGGTTTTGCGACGTTAAACCTCACATATCAATCAATCATGAGTTTCCCTAAGCTGGCTCTCACTTCACACTGCCCCAAATCATCGTTCCTTTGATATTGACGCACTGTCTTTGTTTTTGTCTGTATAAAGAAGAGTGTTGCGCTGCTGAGGACATGAATGAAGGTCCAATTACTGGCACGAAGGGAGGAAATAATTAGGAAGGAGAATTACGGAATTCAATAAAAATAAGAAAAAAACAGAGGGAGAAATAAAGAAAAAAGAAAGATATAGAAAGAGAATGAAAGAAAGAAAGAAAGAAAGAAAGAAAGAAAGAAAGAAAGAAAGAAAGAAAGAAGAAAGAAAGAAGAGTCAGGCACACGCACGTGATGCATCAGTTACCTCCATTTTCCCGGTGTAGGAAGGGCTGCTTGAAATAATACTATTTCGTATAAATACGAACATCAATATTTTACACCTAGATTAAGTACGTAAAAAGCTCGTGTAGTTTGAGTCTCGTCACGAAATATTTACTTTGCCCACAGTATTATCAGGGGTTTTACGTGCCGCAGCCCCGATATGTTTATCCGACATGTAAAATCAAATACGTGGCTTTTGGGTCAGCAGTATGGTGAGCTCTGTCTACCAATAAGTGGAGAAGCTTCACTTTGTTGAGTCAGGATTGGGGCGCCTTAGATTTGTTTCGCAGCTTGAGAAGAAGACATGTGGACGTTGCGAAACTAAGAAAAGGGGAGGTAGTCGACAAGCCATGCGGCGCCCTGTGCTTACCGTGCTGTCCATTCACGTTGTCGCTCATAAGAGACACCACCATCACCGTCCATATTCCGGCTAAGCTGAGACAGCCACGCAGCCAGGGCGGCCACGTCGAATGGCGCCACGGTAGAAAAGTTTCCATGATTCTGTACTGGCTGCAAGATGCACCCCGCCACACACAACTGACGGCTAACGAAGGACACAAAGCTTCAGTATATAGTAAAAAAAAAGATTCTCAGTTGGCCCTCGCCGTTTACCGTGTCTGCTAGGTCACTTTGCGCACTAACACACAAGCTGTTTTTGAAACTCTCATGAAACACTCCGAGTGGTTGCACAGAATGTCGCTGTATACACAACAGGTTCCACAGTCCGCGTTCAGACTTCTCCTCAGAGCCCCACTACACGTTCGTTGAAATGCTCGTTCTGGCAACCTTCGCACGAGCGGGCAGTGACGATCGCGAAATGGTGCTCCGTGAGCAGAAAAGAGCACGTGGTCTCTTCATGAGAACGTACTGTGGGCAGTCACCCTGCGATCAACCAAAGAGGACTACCAGTGCGCTGGCGATGCACTGCAACAACCCAGCTTTGCGGAGGCGGAGGGAAATGACGATAACATTGTCACCTGTTTCGAAAACACCGCGCGTCTGATGCACCTCGCCGCAAACGCTGGGTTTTTGGGGCCGGAACTCCTCAGCTGTCCCCATCGCGCAGAGGCACGCTCAACGACTGAGCGTGGTGGAGCCACAGAGCGGAGCCCGCGACGACACCCTTCGACCCGCGCGCCTCTCCGGCCACTGGCGTCCGAAGCGCATGCGTCGAGTTTCTTCCCCTCCGTCCTGTATACCTTTCTGTTCACTCCCCCTTTTTACCCCCTCACTTCGTTCTTCCCTGAAATGCTAGTATTGCCTTTCTTTCTTGCTTTCGTTCTACTCTTTCAGCCGCAATAAGAGCGGTGAAATTGGAGTAGCGGAAGGTTGAAAGTCTTTCCCTTTGCTTGGGTCGCGGATTTATTAGTGCACATTATCTCACTTTGTTTTTTACTTTTCCGTATATGCCCATTATATTGGCTAGCGGATCAGTGCCCTTTACTAAGATAGTATCACTACGCCCTCGGCACTAGATGCAAGCTCTCGCTATACTGCAGCAACCGTTCAATATACATACTTCATGGCAAAAGTGACCATTGTAAAATGCCTTATAAAATCACTCAAGTCTTTGGTTGTTTTTTGGTGCAATACTGATTAAAAGTGAGAGATCTAATCACCGAAAAGAAAGAGAGAGAATAAACGCCCTCATTTGCAGTGCTTTATTAGCAGTGCATTAGTGCAGTGCGGGGCACTTCATTTCCAGAGGTCTCAGTGCCGTTTTTTTATTTTTTGTTTGGCAGAGAATCGACATTTTATATTTGGCTTACTATTTTTATGTTTGAAAAAAAAATACGGTAAACCAACAATCTGGAGGTGAACGTCAGTGCTAGGTCCGGCAAGGTGGATTGATGGTTATGATTCTTGATTGCTTAACCGAAGGTCGTGAGTTCGATCCGAGCTGCCCCACGTGGTCTCACTTTGATGTGGGCGAAGCCACACTGTGAAGTCAGGGGTCGAAGAAGACGAGATGATAGAAAATTGCGGATCTCTCCACTGCGGCGTCTTTGAGTCTTGATGTATAGTTCTAGATAATATTGTGAATATTATATATACTATTCATGTCAGGGCCAGACAAATTTGTTTTCTAACGAAATCACACCGGCTTGCATGTAATTGTGACAACATCCTACCGACATCTTGTAGATAAAATGAAATTAAGATAGTGTTCCTAATTGCCCTTTCGTGTGAAAAGAAACTTCACAGGCGAGCTTTGAAAGAACATAATCACAGAAGAGCAAGCTCGTTTGTGTTGAGTGCATTTGCAAAAACGCAGTAAGCTTCCAAGTTGATACACATAAGCTCGCAATAACGATTCAGGGAACTTTGCAGACACCTCGAATATTTGCTCTCTGAACGTTTTTGCATTTTTATGAATGTATACTACAAAAGCAATGCCCGTTATTATTTGGCATTATCATTTACAAAACTGGTGCTTCATGAATATGCTACGACCAAGACGAAAAGAAAAGGATGAATTCTACTTGAGGGACTGAAAAATGTTTGATGCCATCCGACTTTCGCGAGGCAACGCTAAACCGCAACTTTGCTCACTAGTAATTGCCAGCGACGCCGAATTCTGGAGGTCGATGTCCTAGCTTTGTCAATTGTAGTGTTCGCGCTTGCAGAAGCTTGATGTCGAAACGTCGTCGTTTTGTGCGGCTGTTGCGCGGCTGCGAATTTCAGTGCGTGCATTTCTGTGATATGCTTGGCCACGTGTGAACTTGGTAGCAAGCGTATGTCTCGCTTGTGTTGCTCATGTGACGAAACAGGTGACGTCCGGTTGGTTCATTTCTGCCATCCACCCATATGACTACTGCAAATGCAGTGTGTTGTCACAGAGAGCTTCAAAGGATTAGTTGCGATAATTGCGAATAGAGCGAATGAGGAGGGTGAGAGCGGGACTACGCGCGGTAGATTTAAAGTAAACATCTTGCTTCAACTCGTTGATGTCCTGAACTTTGGAATCTACATCTACATCTACATATACTGATGCATATGCGGGTTCACGCGAATGCGAGAACAAAGACGATGTGCATCCAGATTAATAAATGTTAGAAGGTTTGCTCTACCGCGCCGCAGAACTACTATGCGGTGAATGATAGAAGTTCAGCAGTGGAACAGCATATTTGCTGGGCCGCAAGAAATCGTATTACATAGGAGAGGAAAACACCCACTTTGCAAGGGCTTAGCGCAATGACACATGCATTGACGATCTTTCTCTGGTCACGTCAAGAGCACCGGGCCTTCTTAACTGTTTCTGTCGTTGCTGTCAAGTTATAAACATTGTTCGGTTCGACGTGCGCGCGCTCTGTATGTGGTACCGTTGCATTGCCTTGCAGCAAATGGGTGTTTCATTTTCTTCAAGCAGCTCACAACTCTTCCACTCTGACAGTCAAGATAAGAGAATTATGTAATGAGGCACCAGTAATTATTCATGCATGGTTCAAGCCCACATGTATTATTAGTCAACCCTTATTATGCACTGTTGTGGTACAGTTTGCGAGACCTGATCGTATATAAAACGATGGACAGAACGACGTCTTTCTAAATCATATTCGTCAGAAACGGCTCCCAAAGCTTTTCGGTCGACGTTGAAAGGTTTGGACGGTGACTGCAAATGGCGCGGGTCCCGTAAAAATTGAGCAACTTGTATATGGCACCTTCGTGGTCTAGCATGCATTGCGTGCTTTGAGGGCGAGATGGTGGCTTGTGTTGCCTAATGGGTGCGTCATGTCAGGAGTCGCTAAACTGCCAGTCGACGTACTCAATAAATCGCTCAGTACCTCTACTATGACGGGTGGAGGTTCGCGTGTTTCGTAACCGGAGAATTGCTAGTACGCCAACACTTCACATCGCATGTGTTTTGCTGCGCTGCAAATGCGTTTCCCCGCGAAATGTTCCGTACATTTGGCTTCATCTCTGTTGTGTAATATTGAATATGAAGCATTAGGAACTGCTCATTATGCAACGCATATCAGAAGAGAATACATAATATGGCATCTTCTACAGCTTGCGCAGAGATTATGCGTAAAATCAGGTCAGATGCACCGCATTGCGAACCACGTCAAGTGGTTCTGGCCACTTCGTATTCATTTACTTACAAGCAACAAATTGTGACCGCCAATGGAGATTGGCGCTTCGCAAAACTGTGTTTAGGTTTGATTATTTTACAAGCCTTGTGGTAAATCGCAGAAGGTTTGAAAGGTGGGCTTTGGTAGTCATACTGAAGTTATTGGCAGCGAAAACTAACCGAATGGAAAGGAGTCTCTATGCGCATGGGTGTGCCTTCTTTTGCGTCTCGCTAGTTTTCGCGGCCAATATTTTAATACGAACACTGATAAAACCCTCATGCCCCGCCGCGGTAGTCTAGTGGCTAAGGTACTCGGCTGCTGATCCGCAGGTCGTGGGTTCGAATCCCAGCTGCAGCGGTTGCATTACCGATGGAGGCGGAAATGTTGTAGGCCCGTGTGCTCAGGTTTGGGTGCATGCTGAGGAATCCCAGGTGGTCGAAATATCCGGAGCTCTCCACTACGGCATCTCTCATAATCATATGGTGGTTTTGGGACGTTAAACTCCACATATCAATCAATCAATAAAACCCTGCGTCTGTTTTTTCCTTTGCTTGGTTCCCATTTAAAGCGTCTCGCTCTGCATTGCGTCATTTCACATATGCTTAATAAAACGCCAAGTCCTCGTCTACTGAGACGCAACATTAAAACATTAGTTATAACGAAGTGTACGTGTAATTTATCCCGATAACTATATTGAAAAAAAAAGCTAGCCGCATAAGGCATTGTGGGCTCTCATGTAAGTGTTCAAATCGAGATGTGCTAGCATGATATCAACTGAGGGCGGTGAAAACGAAAGTACCTTGATTAGCTAGAAATCGTTACATTTCAATGGGAGAGAATTCCTCACCTTCCTGAAAAAAAATCGCCGTCTCACCACAAAATCAAAGCAATGCAATCGCAGCAGATTAAAATATCAGTTGAGGAACGACAAGCAGCTAGAAATCCGCTGCAGGCGGCTTAAGTTTTAAGAACGCACAAAAAAGAATACACGCAAGATGAGCGTGAAGTGCCAAATATTTGGACAGATCCCGTGCATCTTGGGAATGATTGTTATGCGACGAACGCGGAATGAAGGTGACTGTGTTTTTTTAATATTCTTATTATTGAGTAAGACGTTATGCAGTGGCGCTAAATATATGTAAATATCCGCGAACTCATATACGTTAGACAGGCGCGTATGTTTTATATCAGCATTTCTTCACAGTTGTGTAACGATGCCAACTGCAACGTGAAAATTAGCAGCACCAGAAATGTTAACCTTATATGGAGGACTGCTGCTTGCGCTTGTGCGCGCGGATATGGTAGCCCTCAACACTGCTACAGAAATCAACTTCAGCGGATGGCGCCTAACCTTTACGTTAACCCGACATGACTGTATCAGGCTGTATTATAGAAGTACATATGTAATGTATTAACAATCGGATAGCCAGTACTGCAACCACAATTACCGTTACAAAAACATATGGTCTTTTGAAAAGCATATCCAAGGCCTGGTGCGGCTCTGTGGTAGAATAACTCATTGCCACGTAGAATGACACAATTCGATTCCTGCTTCGTTCCATGGATTTATGATGTGGTGTATTTTTTACCATTGTCCTGTGGCAAACGATACATACGCCAAACTAGGCGATGTTTCAGCGTCTCAAGGAACACGCTTATAGCGTGTCTGGCCACCTAGACCTTCCTTGCCGAGATTGTGGGTGTGGCCCTGATTTTTATTTATGTGCGGTTTCTTAGCGTCATGATGAACAGCTTAGCCGGGAAACACTGGAGGGCCTGGACATATCTTGATTGGGGGATGCATGCGTGAGTAGGCCTTCAGTTGCCCTTTCAGGGAAGTAGGTTGTCTTTTTATCTGGTTAATTGCACGCGCTTTGAGAATGTTTTATGATGTTCTTTTTTCATTTATATTGGACTATCGCTTTTGTTCTTTTTTGTTCTACTGCATAGTAAATATGCGTGCTTTAAAGAATGAAATATTGGTTGCAAATCAGCGCTCTGTATGTGTCCTTTTTCTCGTTTGTCGTTTGTCGCACTGTTTCCTTCTAGTGTGGTGAAGAAGGTCCCATATTGAAGAAGATGCAATTGTACAATTCTACGTGATCGCGGCAATGAGCATACCTTGTGGGCTCAGAACCAGTAGTCGGCTGAAACCCGCTGAGTGCACATGGCGGCAGGAACAGAGATATACTCACTAGTTCGTGGTCCAGGCTAAACAGCCAGCCATCCACCAAGCCGAAACCATGCGTGCTTTGAAGGAGGTTGCCAACCAGCTACTCGCCTTCTTTCAAGCTAACTAGTGCACCACTAACTTTTATCAAAGTAGCCGGTGTTCTAAAGAAACCAGTGCGTTCGTAGAAAGGCCGGTGGTTATGAGCCAAATTTACGGTGAATTCAGCCACAATATTTCTACACTGCCTCGAACGGAGTGATACCATTAGTGTTAGTGCAATTATATTCTCCGCGCTTCTTTTGTTTTAATACTAGTCTGTCATTTTTTCCCTAAATTATGAAAGGGCAGGTGTCAATCCCATCCACGACTTCCCTCCTTCTCTCTGTCCAACAGTTGTGCGTTACTCTCTTCCCGTCTCTCCTACCACTTGCTTGCGTTCACTCCCCCAGTGCACATGCGCATTCCCTCCCTCTCTTCTTCTACACTTTCCTTTCCTGCCTCGCAATGCTGGCGCAGGCGACGTCTGCTAACCTACAGTCACTCCCCTCTCTCCTCCAGGCATTCGTCTTCGTGGTCATAGTTTTCTATAAACACTAGTGGGAACTCTGGCTGCTAGTGTATATGGGAGCTACAACGCACGGTACTTCAACGAGCATGGGAATGTTGTTGGCAAACGTAGCACCAAAGACACAATAGGAATCAAACCCGGCTCCACTGGGTACCAGCCCAGTATTCTACCACTGAGCTACGTTGGTGCTTGCGCATAGAAATAATGGGTAGTACACACATTTGTCTAATCTTCGTACTTCCTGGCCTGCTTTTGGCTCCATGTGTGTTCGCATGGCTTGGAGCTGTTTTCTCACAAAACCAAAATGAGCGAATGTTCAGTGGCTGCGCTTCACCACCTTATTTTTTTATACTTACATTTCCGAATCGCGTCACGAAGTTCAAAAGAGTTGAATGATTTTTTTTTCAAAACAAAACTGAAACACAGCAATAAACGAAGCCACAAGTACGGTTTGCCGCCCGGAAGTACAAAGACTAGGGAAATGTGTGTACTACCCATCATTCTCATGGTCACTGAGCAATCGCTGCGAAAGAGTCACCTTTAGTTAATTTTAGGAAACTCTGTGCTCGTAGTGTCTCGCAAAGCCGATGCAGGCTGCCTCTGCTAGCGAGTTTCTAGATTGAAAAAAACAGACTGCTCGCGCTGCACAACCGCGAAGCTCCGCATTTTACCATTGTCTCTTTCGGGGAGATGATGTATTTTTGATCCGCTTTCTAAACTATAAAAGAAATGTTATGCTATGCTTCATTCCTGTCCTTCTGCTTTTTCTCGTGCACATCTTCACTTCCCTTTTGCGACTCTGATATATACGAAAAAAATGGACTCTGCTTCACCCTGAACTTTGCTTCAGGGTGAGGCAAAGCACTCTGCTTCACCCTGAACTTTGCTTCAGGGTGAAGCAAAGTACTCTGCTTCACCCTTCAGGACTCTGCTTCACCCTGAACCAAACTTTATGTAGCTATGCTATGCTTAACCATCTCCTCTTACCCTCATATTCACCCTTACTTTCCTCAACTTTACATTAGTCATCTTGCTAAAGTATCTAAAAAAAGACAAGAAGGGGGAGATGAATGCTGGTGATGAGAAACTTGTTTCCGTCAAAGGTGGGGCTAATTTCCTTGACCCTTATGCGCGTATGTTACGTATCGGCTCCTCCACTCCAAATGGAGTACGAGGAGGAGACGGCACTTCGCGTTCTCACTCTCTCAATTTACCCTACTAATAATGACTTGTAATAAAGTAATTTGCGAAAACACACACACAGATATATATATATATATATGTATATATCATCATCATCATCATCATCATAATCAGCCTGACTACGTCCACTGCAGGACAAAGGCCTCTCCCATGTTCCGCCAGTTAACCCGGTCCTGTGCTTGCTACTGCCAATTTATACCCGCAAACTTCTTAATCTCATCTGCCCACCTAACCTTCTGTCTCCCCCTAACCCGCTTCCCTTCTCTGGGAATCCAGTCAGTTGCCCTTAATGACCAGCGGTTATCCTGTCTACGCGCTACATGCCCTGCCCATGTCCATTTCTTCTTCTTTATTTCAGCTATGATATCCTTACCCCCCGTCTGTTCCCTAATCCACTCTGCTCTCTTCTTGTCTCTTAAGGTTACACCTACCATTTTTTTCCCATTGCTCGCTGCGTCGTCCTCAATTTAAGCTGAACCCTCTTTGTAAGTCTCCAGGTTTCTGCTCCGTAGCTAAGTACCGGCAAGATACAGCTGTTATATACCTTCCTCTTGAGGAATAGTGGCAATCTACCTGTCATAATTTGAGAGTGCTTGCCAAATGTTCTCCACCCCATTCTTATTCTTCTAGTTACTTCAATCTCGTGGTTCGGCTCTGCGGTTATTACCTGCCCTAAGTAGACATAGTCTTTTACAACTTCAAGTGCACTATTACCTTTCTCGAAGCGTTGCTCTTTGCCGAGGTTGTTGTACATTACTTTCGTTTTCTGCTGATTAATTTTAAGACCCACCTTTCTGCTCTCCTTGTGTAACTCCGTAATCATGAGTTGCAATTCGTCCCCCGAGTTACTCAGCAATGCAATGTCATCGGCGAAGCGCAGGTTACTAAGGTATTCTCCATTGACTCTTATCCCTAACTGTTCCCATTCTAGGCTTCTGAAAACCTCCTGTAAGCACGCGGTAAATAGCATTGGTGAAATTTTGTCCCCCTGCCTTACACCCTTCTTGATTGGTATTCTGTTGCTTTATTTATGAAGCACTATGGTAACAGTTGCTTCCCTGTAGATTTCTTCCAGAATGTTTATATATACTTCATCTACGCCCTGATTCCGCAGTGTTTGCATGACGGCTGATATTTCTACTGAATCAAACGCCTTCTCGTAATCTATGAAGGCTATGTATAGTGGTTGGTTATACTCTGAGCATTTCTCTATTACCTGATTGATAGTATGAATGTGGTCAATTGTTGAGTAGCCTGTTCGAAATCCTGCTTGTTCCTTTGGTTGATTGAATTCTAATGTTTTCTTTACTCTGTTAGCAATTACCTTTGTGAATAGCTTGTATACTACAGAGAGCAAGCTGATCAGCCTGTAATTCTTCAAGTCCTTGTCATCTCCTTTCTTATGTATTAAGATGATGTTAGCGTTCTTCCAAGACTCTGGTACTCTTCCCGTCAGGAGACACCTCGTAAACAGAGTGGCTAGTTTTTCTAACACAATCTGTCCTTCATCTTTCAGCAGATCTGATGTTACCTGATCCTCACCAGCAGCTTTGCCCCTCTGCATGCTCTCCAAAACTTTTCTGACTTCTTCTATCATTACTGGTGGGGTGTAATCTGGGTTACTGCTAGTTCTTATAGTATTAAGGTCGTAGTTGTCTCGGCTACTGTACAGATCTCTGTAAAACTCCTCCGCTATTTTAACTATCCTATCCATATTGGTAATTATTTTGCCTTCTTTGTCCCTTAGTGCATACATCCGACTTTTGCCTATCCCAAGTTTCCTCTTCAATGCTTTGACCCTTCCTCTGTTTTTCAGAGCGTGTTCAATTCTTTCCATGTTATACCTTCTTACATCACATACCTTACGTCTATTAATCAACTACGAAAGCTCTGCCAGTTCTATTTTGTCTGTTGTACTTGACACTTTCATGATTTGACGCTTCTTAATTAGGTTCTTCGTTTTCTAAGAAAACTTGCCAGTGTCCTGTCTAACTACCCTGCTTCCAACTTCCACTGCACACTCCGTAATGATACTCGTCAGATTATCATTCATTGTATCTACGCTAAGGTTGGTTTCCTCACTAAGAGCCGAGTACCTGTTCTGCAGCGACACTCTGAATTCCTGTACTTTCCCTCTCAGTGCTAGCTGATTGATTGGCTTCTTGCGTATCAGTTTCTGTCGTTCCTTCTTCAAGTTTAGGCGAATTCGAGACCGTGCCATTCTATGGTCACTGCAACGTACCTTGCCAATCACTTCCACATCCTGCACGATTACAGGGTGTGCACTCATTATAAAGTCTATTTCGTTCTTATTTTCGCCATTAGGGCTCCTCCATGTCCACTTGCGGTTTTCTCGTTTTCGGTAGAAGGTATTCATAATCCGTAAATTATTGCGTTCTGCGAATTCTACTAGTAGCTCTCCTCTGGCGTTTCTAGTACCGATGCCATAATCTCCTACTGCCTGGTCTCCAGCCTGCTTCTTCCCTACCTTTGCATTAAAGTCGCCCATCACTATAGTATACTGTGTTTTTACCTTACTCATTGCCGATTCCACGTCTTCATAGAAGCTTTCAACTGAAGCGTCATCATGGCTGGATGTAGGCGCGTAAGCCTGTATTACCTTCATCTTGTATCTTTTATTCAGTTTAATTACGATACCTACCACCCTTTCATTGATGCTATAGTATTCCTCTATGTTGCCAGCTATGTTTCTGTGAATTAGGAACACCACTCCCAGTTTTCTTCTGTCTGCCAAGCCCCTGTAGCAAAGGACGTGCCCATTCTGTAGCACCGTATGGGCCTCATCTGTCCTCCTAACCTCACTGAGCCCTATTATATCCCATTTAACACCCTCTAGCTCCTCGAATAGTACAGCTAGACTTCCCTCACTAGATAAGGTTCTAGCGTTAAACGTTGCCAAGTTCAGGTTCCAATGGCGGCCTGTCCAGATCCAGAGATTCTTAGCACCCTCTGCTGCGTTGTAGATCTGACCGCCGCCGTGGTCAGTTGCTTCGCAGCTGCTGGGGACTGAGGGCCGTGAGTTATTTGACGTAAGCATGTGGGAGGTAGTGGCCAGATACTGCACCAGGGTGGCCAATCCTTCTCTGGTGAGGGAGTGCGTTCTCGGCGGTGTTTGCCGGTGAGACCGCACCCCAGGCCTCTTAATGCAGTTCCATCAACACGCGGATTTTTTTTTAATCCGGTTGGGAACTGCGCGGTACCAGGATTTGAACCACGGACCTCTTGCATGCGAGGCGGATGCTCTAACCACTACGCCATCGCCGCATTGTCCCGCATTGTCATATATATATATATATATATATATACAAATATATATATATATATACGTGTGTGTGTGTGTGTGTGTTTGTGTGTGTGTGTGTCTGTGTGTGGTGCGGAGAAACAGGGAGGTTAGCTTGAAAACAAATTTCTGCTTCACCACCCTGCACTGTAACTTTGCATATAAGACATTAAAAACGTGTAGGTTTTTGTGAGGAGGTCCCATAGACGTGGGCTGCTCTCCTCGCATGGTCTGAAAGCTGCAGAGAGCTGCTTCCTATCTTTATAAGTGGCTTTTGCACTGCACACATAAGGCCCAGATTAAACAGATATGCTGTTAGGAGAAGGCTGAAAGCAAGTGCCACGAAATAACAAAATATTAGCTATCTCGGGCGAAGGTTAGTTTTAAATATTAATTCGTGGAGGTACCCTGTATCTGTAGCATCCTAAAATTTAGCCATGGCGCTACAGTATTCATTATCTGTACAGCAACGAATAAATAAAAAATAATACAGTAAAAATGAGCCCACAAATCATCCTGTAGCATGGACCTGTTTCAAAATTTACGAAATAAGATATTCAGTGAGTACCCAATCGATCGCATTTCGAAGCCATGGCATACGGTCAATATTTATTATTAGAATCACATACCTCCCAACTGCAGCATATCTGTAAGCGATCAGTATAAGACCTTTCTTCCATTTGCGTCATACTTCGGTTCGTGGAAGACAGTAAAAGGAATTTGCTTTTGCTTTTGCTTGCCGATAGACTTTTTTGGTTTGTGCAAGTAAACTCCTCTATTTAGCAAGAGGAGTGCTTACGTGGATCAGGCACACTTAACGACCTCTAAGAGACCTCGGTTAATTTTAGACAGCGACGCACTATATAGGTCCACATATGACAGTTGAGTATAGGCATCGATTCTATTCATTCTCGTATACGTACGTACAAAGAGCAAACTGTTTAGCCGTAAGGGTCACCTGCGTGGCGTAGTTATATTTCACTACTTCGAAAAAAAAAAGGAAGAACGCTGTGTTTAAGTGATCCTCACCAGTAGTGGAAAAAATAGCGCATGACGCAGTGATTGTTATTTCTGGCCTAGACTGTCGATTTATAGTCTGCGTGGTCGTACTGCACAAATCTTAGAATATAATGAACCATTTGTTTACTACATCAGTAAAGGAAGAATATCAGTGAATTGTATCGGTGGATTTACCAACAACGCGCCAATTTATAAAAAGAAAATATTTCTCTACCAATAATCATGCTTTACGTAGTTGCATACAAAAGATTTGTTTGCCATTTCCGTTACTTGTCAAGCATATTCAATCGGGCACTTATTTAGGTGTTTAAGAATTTGTCTGAAAATTTTTTTAATTGAGATCAAATATGGTGGTTTTATTTAGAGGAAATTGAATACACACAATGGGAGAGCATAACATTACTGACGATAATGGTCAATTACCTACAAGTATAAGAAATGAAAAGAAATCAATGAAGTATTCATAAATTTATTTTTATTTATTTCAGAAGTACTGCCTGCATATGATATAAGGCTTTGGGCAGGGTGGGCATTACACTAAACAAAACATTGAATTTAAAAAAACAATGTCTCGCAGAACTAATACATTAGACGGAAAACGTCAGCACTTATAGGTTTACCGCTTAAAAGCAATTATTGTTAGCAGCTCAGGCTACAGCGGTACCTCATAGAGCATGTCTTAACCACGCTTTTATTTCTGTGTAGCATCTGTGATTCGCAGTGGCAGCACGCGAAACAAAAACGCCGGTGAGTTAGTATCTGAGTATTCCTACCACATACCTAAGTAAAGCGCTGGGGAGGGAGTTGCCAGATACTAGCTAACAAACAAGCAAATATGCATCGCAAAAAAAAAGAAACAAGAGGCGGAGAGCTTGTCGCGCAGTGTCCCAATAGAAGCAAAAATAGGTGCAACTCGAGCAAAATTGGGAGTACGGAAAATTACTAATTGTTTGGCAGAGCAAAATGGCGCCCAAGTATGAACAGAACCACAAAATTATTTTTTAACATTGTCTCCAGGGTAGTCTCCGTTAGGTGCAGTCCACGTTGTTTATGCATTACTAAAGTTACTTGTTGATGGTCATGCCTTCAACACTCGACTGCAAAATAGCTGATAAGCGTGCTATTGATGAACGTGATGATAACTAAAATAGCTCTATGGGTTCTAAAACTGCCAACAAGCGCAAAAAAACACGACATTAAACTAAAAAATTCTGCGAGAAACTGAGCAAAAACTAAAAGCTCAAATACGCATATATTAGTAGAGCTGGCAACACTACCTAGGGCTACCAGCAGCAACTTTCTTCAAGTCCTTCAAACACCACAAAACGCACATAAATGTTGAGCTGCTGGAATATCATACGCTGGAAACTCATTAACATGTATGCTATAACACAGTTCGGCATTACGCGTTCGTAGCAGAAAAGTTTGATGATAAACTAGCATAAACGGGAGCCAGACTTGCTATGATCAAAGGAAATTTGAAAACACCCCATTGCTCTATAACTTTTCAGTGCAACGCTTCATAGTTTCAGCGTCTGTGCCGCACCAATCTCTCTGTATCTTTTTTTTTCGATAAATTGTATACAATCTGTATCTACGTCTCGAAGTTTCTGTCCCATCGCTATGTTTATACCGGGTAAACAGGCGTGTGGAGGTTTCAGAACAAACTGTCCAATATAGTGTACACGAAACAACACCAAACAGCTAGAACAGGGGAACAGCTGCAGCTGTAACAACCACAGAAACATCAGGAGCTACAAAAAGAACAAGCCACAGTTATAAAGAGTATATGATAAGGAACTAAAGAGAACAACGAACATAATAACGCTATAGGCGGCCAGCCTCTGGAATGGTGGTACCATTGTTCCGACTGCTGCGGCGGCGTCATCTTGGCGCACATGTGTATCGGCCGCCCGGAAGGGCGTTCGAACAACGACCGCGACCTGCCCAGATCGTACACAGACACACACAGATTCTCACGCACCCGCAAGACGAACGCAAAAGCGCCAACGTATACGCACCACTGCTCTTTCTTAGGACCCGCGAATGCGTCAAGGAAACGAAATGTTGCGAATCTTGAACCACAAAGGGAAGCGGAAGATGAACGAAACGTGAAGACATTTAATTTATTTATTATGTTTTTTCAGGGCAATATGGTTTCGGACAAAGGGCAACGAGCGCACAAACTTTCGCCTGCCGTTTTCTAAAGTCCCGGATAGGAAGGGAGGAAGCCGAATTGTAGCAATATTACCAACAAAATAAAAGAACAGAAGATTACCATTCTGCTCGACCCAAGGACGAGTCGGGAAGAAAACACGAAAAGTGCAGATTGAGGCGTGATCCAGTCGTTTTGCTTTTATTTATTTCGAACCGCTTGAATGTGCGGACGGTCAGGATTGATCGCATTCAACGTGCAATAAGTCACGGCAAACACAACGGCCTTGTCGTCATCTCTTGCGCGTCGCGGACGAGAAGTGCAAAAGTGCAGCGCGGATTATTCTTCTTTCTCCTTTGTGCAAGATGGCGTTTTTGTGAAGTAGCACCGACGCAGGGAGCGCTCGCTAACTGGACGGTCATTTGTGTTTGTGACTGCATTTTTCGTCGTCTCAGTTCACGGAAGATTGTCATCGGTGACTGATATCGTCAAACGCTTCTATGAAAGCAATGACAAAGGAGAAGGATAAGCCGTGGTTGTTGCGAAAAGTTTCCAAGCTTAGGTGGAAGGCCCGAAAAAAAGAAGGAACAAAATAAAACATGAAATCGTCTGAAGGACCCAATCCTAGCAGCCGCTTAACTGAGCTTATTTTTTATGCCATTCTTTGGTATCATAAAAACAAGACGTTTTCACATAAAATCTGGACAAAATAGTATATAAAATGTTTTTCAAAACACCTGCTACGTAAATTATCTATTTGGCATCTACAAGGTGGCGCGTAGTTTTTTAAATGATAATGACGCGCAAACACCGTGAAAGCAAACAGCCACTTCGACTTACAACCTGAACTCGGGGCATCAGCGATCTCTTGCTAGGCATAGTTAAACGAAACTACTAGTTAGTTTTGCTATTTTGAAATATTAGTATGCCATTTATTCTTGGAGGTGATCAGAAAGTACTTCTAGAGATTCTGGTGGGTGATGTAAATTGTGATATTTCTTTTGCAAGCAATATCCAGGTGCTTTATATTGCATTTCAGTTCGTAAAAATAAAATACATGACCAAGCGAAGCAGTGCCCTTTTTGTAAGCGTGTCTTTACACTACCGGAAAACCACAATTGAGGAGAACGCTATCAATTTTTCTGTAGAGAATATGTATCAATGAGATAGAGGCATTAGAAAATATGACAGCCTCATACTTAAGAGTTGTGACCTTCGTATATTGGGAATCCCATATAGGATAAGGAAAAATGATAGCCTGGATTTTCTCTCGGGGAATGATTTATTTCGTTATTACTCTTGGTATGTATTTGGATAATACAGAGACTGGAAAATAAACTCTTGTATACCTACGCTCGATGCTCTAGGCCACTGAGATATATGACCACATTGAAATAACGCTGCGCAGTTACACACGCAATGCCGTTTTCAAAGTGAGTACTGCAAAGAAAACAGGCACAATCTGAAATGGCAGATTGCCCCGCCGCGGTGGTCTAGTGGCTAAGGTACTCGGCTGCTGACCCGCAGGCCGCGGGTTCGATTCCCGGCTGCGGCGGCTGCATTTCCGATGGAGGCGGAAATGTTGTAGGCCCGTGTACTCATATTTGGGTGCACGTTAAAGAACCCCAGGTGGTCAAAATTTCCGGAGCCCTCCACTACGGCGTCTCTCATAATCATATGGTGGTTTTGGGACGTGAAACCCCACAAATCAAAATGAAAGAGTGTCAAGCTAAAAGAGGCAGCAGGAAGCATATTGTATGCCATTTATAGGCTGAGTTCTTAACATCAAAAAGATCTTTTTTTTTCATGACTGTCGATCCCGAACATTTATTCTTGCGTATTGCCCACTGCACAACGAATACACCATGGGCGTCGAGCACCTGTTGAACTTATTTCCCAGACTTTTAAATGCCGATCATACTGTATCAACGTTACGGACACTGTTTTGTCATTCAGATAATTAAAAGGCTTCAGAGGCACTTGTGAGCCTTGTGCATGTGTTATGAAAATGTAACACTTACATATTATTGAAACCAAAAAGTTGTGCATGTTATATACGTGCCATACCCTTCACGTGAAAAGCGCGCTAGTGACACAGTGACCGCTAGGACTGTGGATAAGTGTCCCAAAACACTCTTAAGGTTCAGGCGGAGCATGTCTGTTTGAAATAGAGACTGTCAAGAAGCAAACTAAATCCCTCGCAACATTTCGCTTCGCCTCTAGCTTACCTATTTGCTTGCTTCTGCACTTTCAGGTCCTCCCCAAGAAATATTGGTCATCGTTTCAAGTGTCCGGCCATCCGGCATACAAGGTCAGTCCCAAGTCGTATCACCAGGAGCATGTGAGTGGATCTGGCAAAAATGAAAAAGAAACAATGGCTTCGCGTAGATGAAAGACATTTAATTAAAACCGTAATAGAAGAGAAAGAAGGCCAGATTTAAAACAAGCCCATTTGTTTAAAAAAGTTTAGTTCGTACATACCGGAGAAAATCCCAGCGCTAGAGTGGCGATACTTATCTTAAATATTTATGGAACTGAAATGCTCTCTAGAGTCCTCGGGAAGAGGCCTAGAACATAGGCAGGAGAAAATACCATGCAAATGTGCCTAACAATATTGCACGCAACAAATAAAAGAGTCGAATACGGGTCTCTCTTCTCTCGTTGTACCGTGAAAGAACTATTGCTTTATTATTCATACATACTCGCATAGCCCTACAAAGAATGGCTCACATTGCGAAAGGACCTTCACTCCTAAATAATGTAAAATGGCTTGTCAATGTACAAGTACACATCTAGACACTGGCAACGACCACCGCAATATTTCTGCAATTAGGCATGGGAACCTACATACTCTGGCTTTATTATAACCGACTAGAGCTGATGTCTTGAAGTGTATACAGAGAGCAGATTTGGACTCATTTGCTGTGTTTGCTTTCTTTTTCTTCCAAGGAACTGCGCTTTATAATAGTGTCAGCTGTTACGAGAAAACAAAAGCATGCATTAGATCAGCAATATTTTGAAAGCCCCATCGTTTGAAGATTCCTTGAAAATTTCTTTATCAGCAGCATTTCTAAAAAGATATATTATATGCCTAAAATTGACAGCATTTCATGAACTTTGAGTCAGCAATGTTCAGATGGTAGGGTGGTTTACTCAGCCGAAGCCTTCCTGCTGCGTTAGGTTCGTGTTTCGTAAGTGTCAAATTATTGCTAGAACCCAGCATGACATTAGCGACAAAGTACCACAAATTTGTTTGTCATCGGGAGCACTTTACTCCAGACAATGACTTTATTTACTACACTCGCATTTACTCCCTCCTTATTTTACGACATACAACAATTATTGGGATGTGTGAAAATTTCTGACTTAAAATTTCTTGACTCTGTAGATGTTTTCTTTATACGAGCGTAACTGATTAAGTCGTTCCTACCACAAATACCTACGAACGTGTGAACTCCCAGTTCAAGCAAATTTCGTTCTTCATCGTAAAGTAATATCATGAGCTCAAACGGGTCCAGTGCCACCAGGTTCTTGCATTATTGAGCTTACCCCTAGACAGTATCATGCTATAGTAAACATATTCAGGTTGCAATTGGCTTAGCTAAATTTCCTCCTTGTGATGATTTTGACAGCGCTGATTTTTGGCCTTGCCTATAAGCTACGGGTTTTGGTACCATCTTGGGCGGGTACGTATCCACGACAGTGTGTATTTGCTAAGCAGGTCCCAGCCCACGTAAATAGTCATGCATAGTATGAATAAAAGCAGATAAGTTTGTTGGCTCACGGCTTCGCTTGAGCCAACCTTTACAAAAACAAGCAGATAATAAAACTAAAAAGAGTGTATTTGAAGTTCATTGCACTGTTTAACCGGTATTTTAGCAAGTGCGACAGATCTGTGAATAAAGAGAAGTGTACGGAAACACAATTATCCGCCAGCAGGCGCTAATCCTATCACCTTCGCATGACGCGCCCCATGCTCCACCTATTGAGGAGTGGCGCAGGTCGTCATCCAATTTCGAAGATTTTTTTTATATGCACGCCCGCAAAGCTGGGAGCATTTGTGAGCGTCACTCGTCACTCGTAATCTTTGTTCGCCAGCTGGCATCACGAAGCACGTAATACGCGAACAAGTCGAGGGATAAGCGATCGCCTGTCACTTGAAGGCATCAATTCTGTTCAAACGCGGCAAGAGAGTTACTTTCAAAAGCAGCATTTAATTTGTGTGATCCATTTTGAAGCATGCCATGGCCTTATGTTTACATGATGCGACGATATTAGGAAGGAAATGTAGCCATCAAAGGGAAAGGGAGGAGGGGTGACAAAGAAACGAAGAATGATAGAAGGCAATGCATTCACCCTACAGGAATTTGTGTCTGCATATTTTGCTTCTCAAAGTTACAACGCCTACTAATTACGTTAGAGCAGCCAACGAGTTCAGTGCACCATCACATGTTTAGGGTGGCTGTACTTATCCCGGGTTTCTAAACACAGCTGATAGCCGGAAAGTTTAAGTTGCTATCCAGAAAGAGCAATGCGTCATAAGGTGCACTACGGTAGTGCCAAAGCCATTAATAAAAACTATTCCGAGTAACGCTCACTTTCTTTCTGCTGGCACCTTTGCGTGTTCAAAGAAATATCTGCGCATCATTTATAACAAGTTTTTTTAGTGTTCTCACCCACATTCAAGGAGGCGTTCAAGTTATTGCGCGATGCGTGTTGTAGAGATGGTGGCGCAAGATTCCACAGTTTGTTTTTACCCTAGATCTTATTCATTTCTTTTTCTGCCATGGTTCCGTGATGAAAGCCATATCATATTGCTAAAAAAATTTCACTCACCTAGAAATTTACGCATAATGTACTTGTGCTCAGAAAATGCAATTACCGACGAAAGCAAATCAATGCCTAGCATATGTTGAATTGCAGAGTTCCCCATCTGACAGCTCCACCGCAAACTTCAGTGCCTGAAATGTTTTGAAGAGCCATAAGGTCGTGGCTTCCAGTTCGTCTTCATGGTACACCTACCACAAACAATTCTCTCTACCTTTTCTTTGGTATGAAGGCTGAATCATCGAATTTCTTCTATGGCACGTAAATGTCTGCAGTAGTATGTTGGTCGTAATTGATTTTCACAAAAACAGAGGCTATCAAAAGTAACGCTAGTGGCTTTCTGTCATTCTGTCACAAGTGCAAGGTTCGTGATTTGTCAGGAGACAAACATTTTGTTAGTATGCAAGGATTTAATCGTAGGAAATCATTGAATCCTCCATTTGTCGGTATCGAGAAATGTCTACATTGAACTTATGGAAGCTCCAGTGGGCGTTAAGAACGAGGATAATGATATTAAAAAAACTTAAACTTAAACATGAAACTTGAACTTAAACTTAAACAAAAAAACTTAAACATAAAAAAGGAAACAGGGCCTGTCGATGCGCAGGCGGAAAACAGAAGACATGATGCTGGTTGCATGAGCCTATCAGTTGCTGCAAGCAATCAATTTCACTAATATTCTTAATTTATTTTGCATGTAAACCAACAACAACTAACCCATCTCTCCGCCAAGACAAAAGGATAGTGACACCATTGCATTTAACTCATTTTTGTTATATTTTTCAGTCACTTTTTGTATAAATGCTGTCACACAACTAAGCAGCGTAACATAGAATACAGTATACCTTGAAGTGGGGGGATTAACTTTATATACCTTTTTTTATTTTTGGAGGACTGATGCACTTTATATATTTCTTTTAAGGCTTTAAGATCAACATTTATTACATACAGTGTACGGGACGCTGCGGTTAAAATGTTCGGATAATTTTAACAAACGACGCACAAATCTCAGGAAGTGGCCTTTGTTCTGTTTTGTACGCATTTTTGCACTGCTGTAGCATCCGGAATTTGAAGTGGTAATTTGACCAGATTTTGACTTGTGGCCTTCGCTGCACACATGCAAGCAACGCTTTTTTTTTTAGAAGTTACTTGTGACACGACTATGAATAAAAGAAAGAAGGGTAATATTTAAGGCTCTTTTTTTTATTGTACCCAATATAGACGATAACTGACACGCAATTATTGCACGGAAAGTATAGCAGATGTTATTAGCAGTAATTTTAACGTAATTGTGAAGAAATACAAATGAATAAAAATCGAACTTGCCGATGGACCGAACCTGGGACCTTCAAAGAACGCGTCCGATGAACTGCCAACTGGGCTACCACGGTGGCTACCCCTCCCCCCCGTCTACTTTTTGAGGCATGTATGTGCATTTGAATGTGTCAGCGCCGCCTGTTGCCATTGATGAACTCGTTCGTAGTGAGAAGCTCGATCTGGTAGACTTGATGCCTTCAGATAGGGTGCGAGGAAATATTGGTCAACTTTCAGCTTGTAATAAGATCAGTACGTGACACCAACAGGCAGGTATTGGGAGTCCCACAATCCCCTCAAGGGCAAGAGGCGGCGCTGGCTGGCGCCCCCACGTTCAAATGCACACATATAAAGCGGATGGAGGGGATAGCCGTTATGGTGGCTCAGTTCGTAGAGCATAGTACACGTTATTCGAAGGTCGAAGGTGTGGTGCCTGCCGAAGGCAAGTCATCTTTTCGTGTATTTTTCTTTCTTCACAATTCAATTACAATGACTTTTAAGAACATCCGCTATAAATTCCGTGGCACAATTGTCTGTCAGCTTTCATTATTATCATAACACAAATTAGCTGTGAGGCATGGTTGTGCAATCATCGCTATAACGGAGAGCCTCTTGGACTGCACCAAGCAAGGACGTCTACAGTATATCTGCATGTTAAAAAAAACACAACAAAATGGTCAATGTGAGAGGTGTGTTGAAGATTTTAACACCTAATTTATCTACCAATCCGCTAATAAATATGCTCCTCAATTTCAACGAGTTTTGCGTCACTAGTGATTGGAACGTTGATTTTCAGCAATTTCTGAATGCGCAATACTTACTTATTTATCGCTATCAATCGGAACATTATTTCTACTGCTCATTATGAGCATCCACTCCATGATTTGAATTCATAAGGATAATTTGGGTTCTTACGTGCCAAAGCCTTATTATGATAATGTTGCACGCGGTGTGTAGGCTTCCAGAAATTCTAGTTTTTTGACATCATATAGGTATGCGGGGCTATATTATTTGCGTTTAATTCAAATCTGAATCACACTTTCAGGAAAGAAGTCCAACATTTGTAGTATTGAGCAACTGTAAAAAAAGTTTTATTCACAGGTACGTTGCTTTAAATTCTATGAAATTGTGACAATACCTGAGCCTACAACAGAATGCCTACTACCTACATCAAGAATGAAGGTATTGACGAAGATATCAGATACCTTTCTTTATTGTGCATCATAACGTTTTAAAGTGCGTTCAGAATAGATTGTAAACGATTAAGAGCGCTGTACGTACTCTGCTATGGAAAAGCGGTAATCTGCCCGGGGGCTGCCAGTAAAACTGTGGGTAACCCAAGTATTTGAAGGGCGTTGCAGGAAGAAATTTCGAAACTCTTAGTTTGTGACAAAATCAAATGTAGGGCCAGTTGTAATAGTTTCATGGTTGACGAAATGCTGAAACACAAAACTCAGATAAAAAAAAGCACAGGATGAACCTTGTCTCTATGTCTCAAAACGCAAGTGTATATGCTTTACTACTTAATAAACCGTACAAGGTATGTGCGCTTCGCTTTAGAGGTAATTTCAAAGAAATGAAGGCATGTGCTATTCCGCTGGCTGGAGCGAAAATGTTCATTCTAGAACATGTCTTATCGGACCAGAGTGGTCGCCATTACTAAGAGAGATATAATGCTCGTCACTGGGGAACAATAATAGAAAGACAAAAGACATGCTGAGCACACACGCAATAGTCCTCGGTGCCTCTACAGGAGGCGAAGCGTATATGCCCGGACTGCGGGTGGCATTAGCACGCCGAAAAGAATGCAGTGTGCAGAAGCCTCCCGTTCTTAGGCCACAGATTCCCTGATGCCAGCCGCTATCGGGGCGAGTCATTAGGGGACCAGACTATAGCGTTCACCTCCGGAATCTTTCTGTTGTTCCTGATCTTTCTCTGGATAGCTTATATGAGGGTTGTATAAAATAAAGAAGGGTTCGAGAGAGGAACGGGTCAGGCTTATTTTCCAAGAAAACAAAAAAAGTGCATTTCTCAGTGTGGCATCTGTTGTGCACGACCAACAGGACATGATAATACAGAGGTGACAGTGAGAAGATGGCGATGACTTTGTTTCTTAATGCTGCGGCTGATGGCATTAGTGAACCTGTCCTTTTTTTTCGTCTTCTGATCACTTTCCGCCACACAGCACTTCTTTCCAGATGAAGATAAGCTGTGCTCAATCCGAACCAGCTAAGGCGAAGTCATTGGTGGGAATAGTACGTGAAACTTTTGCCTGAGCCAATCTTGGTATACATGAAAAAGTTGACAGAGTCCAGTCTGATTGCGTGGCCTAATAGCCAAGCTCTGATCTCTGATCAAAGTGTGATTTTGTTCGGGGTCCTGATGCAAGCAGTTTGTGAGTACTTGCTAAATATTAATTCTTACCTTTCTGTTAGACTTAGTAATACCTTTGTTTCTTAGCAGCAAGTAAGTGACAAAATATCGAAAATTGAAGAAAAAAGCAAAGACCAAGCTGGCGGGAAGCGTAGCACAAGCGCTTCAAAAAAGTTGAAGAGTGGTAATTCAAGAACCTATTGCAATCTCGATAAGGGCTACTACTACCGGAATGCTTGCGAGGTACTCACAACGCGTTAAATTGGCACTGTGCCTGATGACAATGATGAATTATGGCAGAGCCCTTTTCAACAGGTTCGAGGCATTGAACGACCTTGTTAAACATTTCATACAGTGTGGTACCTGGTTGCAAAATTTGAATTGCGTAAAACCTGGTTACATAATTCGCATTGTGAAACACTTGGATGTAATTTTACCATTCTGCTCCGCTATTTTACGCACGCGCACGTCAATGAATTTCCTTTTCGACATAACCCTTGTATAAGGTGGTTGTGTTCTACTAACAGCGCGACAACTTAAGGAAGAGACAAAAATGACAGGAAAGAGCGCCCAGTGCCAACAGAATTTTCTTGTACTCGGTTTAAAAGCGGTCGTAGCACCTTCAATAAAATTCAGTTGACAGTAAGCGCTCTTTCCGGTCATTTTTTTCCTCTTCCCGAAGTTGTCGCACTGTTACTAGAACACAACTACGATGAACCAACTCGACCGACTTAACTCCTTGTTGTATATGCTCTTTTTGTGCACAAGTCCCCAGCACCGACGCGGCTCTGGGTTAGAAAACTGGGCTGCCTTAGAGTGGGCCCAGGTGCCAACCCCTTTCATTAATATCATATTCAGTTTATTTTTATTTCACGCGGTGCCGGTTATGAACGCCAGTGGTGGTGGGGACGTTTGACTACTAAGGTGTACCCATTGGGTTCAAACAACAGTTTTGGCCGGAAAAAAAGTGAAAATTTAGGTGGATCTCACACATTGTGTTAATTAGTTTTAATAAAAGCGGACTTCAAGGAATGTTCTTAAGTGGCTTTTTTTAGCTTTGACTATAAAAGGGCGAAATGTGACTTTGAGAACAGAGGGGAATACGAATTGAATTGTGGTAACGCTGCATCAAATACAAACACGAATGGAATACTATTCGAAGTGTTTTCGAATAGTAGACATTTTCCGCAGAATACGTACCGCGCGGTGACGATTTCCATAACAGGCCGAGAATTCCAGGACATTTTCATTGAAATGGATAAATACAATACTTTGAAAGAGAACACTATAATTGAATTTAACCTTGAAATGCTACAGTTATTCAAACTGAGGCGCGACTCTAGGCTTCGACATATTTTGTAAGTTCAGGCAGTAATATATATATCACTAAAATACTTAAGGTGACACTTTGAAGATAGCTTTTAAATGACGCTATAAGTTACTATTTCGCAATTTTATTATTTTACCTTCATGACTATCACAGATAGTTGTTTGCTGACACCATTTGTTTCGTGACACTGGAGTTTGTAGCAAAACTGATGCACTTTATGATAACTATGACGTCCATATAACCTTTTATTGTTCGACTTCTCACTTCATTCAGAATATTTTATTGTTGCGGATTATTCGAATGCTATTCGAAAAACATACGGTGTTATATGTATGCGCTATTCTATTCAATTATCGAATTGAATATAACTGTAATCGATTGGTTATTAGAAACTTTCAATTGTACGCATATTTCTAGCTTTGAGTCAAGTGTTACGAGGTGAATCGACGTCTTTTTTGAAGTAGAGTAGTAGTTAAGTTGTAGTAAACAACTCAGTGCTCATTTTGGAGGTTAGAAGTGAGTATTTTTAACTAAAAGGACGTGAACACTACGATGCAATGATGCCAATATCTTGCGTATGTTTGATTAGATTATTACTGCGGAATCGAGTAATCATAAATACAGCTTGCTGAGTCACATATTTAGACATAAATGGTTTATTACAAGGCTGTAAAGTTGAAGTTGCCCCCGAATTTATAATTAACATTTACCCAACATAACGCCCGCCTTACAGAACCTCCATTCTACTGATTCCTACTTTGTCAGAAAATTCGATAGGTCGCTCAACAACTATGATTGACGTTGAGGATAGGTTACGGCAGCGTAGATTTTTTTTACAAAGCAATTTAAGACTTGGTGCAGCTTGGTGCCACGCAAACGCGTGGATTCGATTCCCGCGGGAATTCTGATTTTTATCCAGTGCATTCAGCGGGTCAGCATTGCAGTAGTTGGTTTTTCTTGATTTACCAATGTGCCCTGAAGCATCCTGTGAAGGAGTGCTTCGCAGAGTGGTGCTTCACGGTTGAGGAGCATAAACATGTAATCTTGTTTACAGTGTATTGGAAGGGAATAGCAACACTGCAAAGACAATTGACAACTGTATAGGACCTTTTCTCAAGTGCTCTCAAGGACGTGCATGTTGCCGCTGTATATTAATCATTTTTCTTGCAAAATGCGCGGGTTTCATTCTGAGTCAAATCCTGCTTATTAATACTGTATACTAACTGCCGTTTTTAACTCGCCTACAATACGACGGACGCTGACACCAAGTATTAGCTACATGGCGTCATAGAGCGAGAATTCTCTTATATGATACGTTTGCGGGAAAGGTCTCAATTGTAAGCTTATTTAACATTGTCATGGTGCAAAACCCCTACCTGTTTACTCATTAGAAGCATGTTAGGTCCTCTTTCTCTCGTTCATCTAGTTTTCTCTCGATCATCTCTCTTCATATCACTTTAATCGCTCAAATCTTTGACCCATTCAATGCTGCTCAATCACCGCCTAATCAAAGCCAGCGCACGAAACAGACACGTCCCCAAAAAACACTTTGAAACCGATACACATTTTAACTTATGCCGTCGCTGCGTTTTCTCGCGTAGTCATTTAACATAAGTGCAATTAGAACTATCACCCAAGTGCTTTCTTTCCTGAGTGCAATGCAATGTCAATGAGAAATTTTATATATTCCATATCATTGTCATAGATGTCACTGATGCCTGTCAATGTCATCGACTCAGGGGATGTATGGAAACTTATGGTGGCTAAATTGGAGAAAGAAAGTATATTGGGTAAGTCTCTAAATCAAAATGCAGTAAAATAGGGTGCAACAGTTTGGGAAGAAAACATCATTTTGTGACAGGTATAGCGACGCATGAAAATAGTAAAGGAAGGCTTCTACCTAGGATGGGGCATAAGCGCGAAGACGAACCATGATGTTGAAATCACTAGAAGAATGAGAATAGGATGGAGCACACTCGCAAGCACCACTGTCCCTGAAACGAAATGTACACAACAGCTGCCTCAAACAAATACTTACCTTAGAAGCCTATAAGGAACAAGAAGATAGCATAATGTGAGGGAGCAAACGAATGTTTTGTAAATAAATTCAAAATCGGGACCGAAAAATAGACACGGCTAGGCCTTCTAACGTGTATGTGGTGTAACCCCTGGCCTTTTGGGTATCTAAATGGTTTCGAAAGAAAACAGACAGTAGGGGAAATGAAAGTCAGGTGGGCTGATTACATTCAAAAGCGTGCGGATATTAGCACCGAGAACGAACACTGGCGTCACTGCGGTCACAGCAATGTGACGTCACGGAAAGGACTCTCCTGCTTCACCGGCGTTTGTCGCCTTTTTCTGCGCCCGTCGTGTACACGCTCTTTAGCGATACGTTGGTGATTACTCGTCACTTTCGGGACGCAAATTTCTTAACATACAAGGTGCAAGGTCTCACAAATAGTAGTAAAAATCTTGAAATCTATAAGAAGTTTCTCTATCTTTGCTTAGGATAGGCAGATTGCCCTCCGAACGAAGTATTTATTGTGAATATGGTGGTGCAGGAGAAGCCGTTCGTTCTACTTATCGCCTATACCAAAACCTGGTGCTAAGATGATGTGCTAAATGGTGCTACGTAATTACAACGCTGCACATGTACACAGCGATTACGGAAACAATGAGATCTTTCCGCTCGCTGGTATGATAAATACAGGTTTCTTCTCAACATTCACCAAGGCTTATGTAGTCCTATACCCGGATTTTTGTGAAATTCTGAGGTGTTCTACCACCACGTCACAACCGCTAATGGGAGCTTCATGTGGCAACACCACTGATAAAAACGACTTCAACACAAACGTCAGAAAGTATAAATTAACTCTTTTCATGGCGCACTCATGGACGTAGCCCAAGCAGTGGCATAACCATAGAATTGCTTACGAGGCCTGTCCCCTCCCCCTAAATTTTTTTCCATGCAGAGGGCGAAACGACCATTTCACAAGATGTCCTCCTCAAACCTCGTAAAAAATTTAAACGTAAAGGCTTCTGGGCCCATGTAATAACTAAACAACCTTTGCCTTGATGAGGCGATGACTGGTCTCACACGGCTAGTCCACCAACAGGTAATCAACTGCAAGGAAATTTTACATATTAGGTGGCTATATAAACTGGTAGTTAGTAGCGTGACCGCATCGGTGCTACAATTCTGCACAAAGAGAAAATCTAACCGCAATAAGAATTTCCACACCTAACGGCAACCGCACTAAACCTAAATAATTTCGGTCAAATAAAGCTTCAAAATAATTGTGAGAGAAACATGAAACTAAACAACTTGTTAAGTGAGCAAGTACACGAGATAACACACAACCGTCGCGGCGTTATTCTAGGTCGAGCGCCTGCCGGTGTATGTTTGCGATATTCTATGCTGCACAGGAGCGCAGGGCTTAAAACACTTGCAAAAGCGCTGTCCCTACATACGTGGATTCCTCTGGTACAGATTATTTTAGGGGAGGATAAGCCCTGATAACTCCGAAAGGAGTCACTCATGCACGTCCTAACCTTCTAATGTCAATATGGCATTTTGATTCCTTCTCAAAATTACATAATTATGCATCAATAAGTTTGTTGATCCTAACAGAAGCATGATCTTGATTTTTCAACCCGTGGGATAGCGATGTCGTGGCCACGAATGGCATCATCGGGGTTAGCAGTGCGACACAGACTTTTATTTCATCTCACATTGCAGAAGAAAAAGTAAAAATTTATTTTTTTTCTCTTGAAACACTACCAAATCTGCTTTTTTTATTGATCTGCACTTTGAGACAAGCAAAAAGCGAACGCAAACATTGGAACAGCGCACGAAGTGAGCGCATTATTATGTAGGCGTGCCATGGCTTGCATCGAAGAGTCCGTGCTGTGACGTCATTCGCCAGGTGTCGCCACTCCAACTTTTCGGGGCAAGTAACGCGGCCACAGCGAGCCCAAGACCAGCTTGATTTGCAAAACATGGGAGAGAGAGAGAGAGAGATAAATAGAGAGGAAAGGCAGGGAGGTTAAAACATGGGAGAGCCCTTTGGCGTGCAATGCGCGTAGTCAAGTTGGTTATGATGTTGGTGTTCATGACTTTTTTTCCTAGCACCGTTTCTATTTTCATTATAAGCAGATAAGGATTGCATATATTTGCTGGTAAGCTGCAAGGGTACAAAATTGTCATTGGCAAGGACGACTATAAACTTCGCGAAACATCTATTACATTATTAGAAGCCACGATCATCTGGTTCTAGTCCTATAACATAAAAAATCTCAGCAGGCAGTATTACACAGAAATTTCTAAACAACGTCTACAACATTAAAATACTGCATTTTCCGATTGAAAGGGCTGTGTTCTTTTACTCACATTTTCCGGGGAGAGGGGGGGTACGTAAAGGTTTGTTATTTCTCAAGTAATGCAGGCTGGCCACTAAGTTAATTAGATCGAATGAACCATCTCACTAAGTGATGTCACTTCAGATGCCGTATTCATTTCATACTACCAGCACAAGGTAGTACCAGCTACTGTAGCCAGTTTTTGTTAAATTGGGGCTATAGTGCAGGCTGCAGGTAACGTTGTCTAATTTCACATTTTAATTTATAAAACAAACATTGCATTATTTCAGTGTCATTCTTTTGTTGTCGGCTGCAACCTTTGAAGACGTCGAAATGAAACGGTAAAGGCGCTAAGCTGAAGACCGACTTTACGACTACCCAGTCAAGCCACCATGATTCTGGGCTTGCTAGACTGGAGGAGCGCAGAACGCTGCAAACGTACACGCTGAATGAGGATCACAATTAGTCCCTACCGAAACTGATTCAACGACGGCGCAAACGAGGTCGGTCCGGAAATCGGTTTCACCAGCACCGTGGTTTAGAAAGGCGTGCGCGGCCGCTTCTGCGATGGCTGCCCACCGGTCACCGGGGGCAATTAGTGCGTCGGCAAGCGCGCTAAATCACGGCACCAAGCTCTGGCGAAACTGCATCGCACCGGGTAATTCGCACTCCGTTCTTCTTTTAGGCTAACTTTTTCCACCGTGTGAATCACTAACACGCTTGCATAACCACCACGAGCAAACGAGATAGGCCTTTGTTCCCGTTCATAGATCGCCATTTGCGAGAATGGCGATAATACGAAGCCAAAGCGTTTGGTCCGCTTTTCGAAAATGGCGCTAATTGCTAAACGAGTGTGGCGCTCACGAATCTTTCAACTTTAATTGTTTAGATCAAAGAAAATAGAAGGTAAACACAGATGCTTACCGCTGCTCAAAAGTTTCACGAGGCTCACAAAACAAATAAGTTCCAAAGTGATAAGAATATTGCAGTAATTCAATGGGTATTGGTAAAGGCATTCGACGAAGAGTTGTCACAGTTTGTTTTGGCAAATGTAATCAAATACTGGCATGAACAGCATTCAAAACACATCGAAACACGGCCCTGCTATGAGTTTGAAAGAACGAGGTTCGGGTATTTTGATCGTGTAACCAATGGCTTTGCATATTTACCCCAATAATGCAAATTCTTCTTGGGATCAATGTGCGACTAAGCCGGGCAGACATGAGCATGGTGTAGCTAGTGTTTGCGAAGTAGTGGGAAGACGCGGATCTTTTTTGTGTATAATGAGGCAAAAATACGTGACATGAAACGTTTAGCCATCCGCATGATAGGTGATACATGGAAGAGTTAGGGATAGGGGTTAACGGAGAGTAGCTCACTGACCTGCGCTTTACCGATGATATTGCATTGCTGAGTAACTCAGGGAACGAATCTCAACTCATGATTACGGAGTTGGACAACGAGAGCAAAAGGTAGATCTTAGAATTAATCTGCAGAAAACGAGAGTAATATATAACTACCTCGGAAGAAAACAGCGATTCGAGATAGGTAATTGTCGCGTATTGAAGACCCGATGCCTACACCAAGAACGTCCCTTTATTCCGTCTTCTCGTGCCTAACTTCTTTCTTCGGTTCTTCTGCTCGTTGTCACACGGCCGCAAGCATTCGCAACATACTCCCAAGGGGCGAAGTCGATCACGAGGTAGTTGATTCGCACTGGCTGGCCTCCAGAATGCCTAACTTTCGAACGGATCGTTTTATGTTGTGTCCTGATGCTAGTAGAAAGGTGAAGATGCGTGCGATGCCATCCCTTCCCGGGTGCACTGTCAGAACCTTTCCCAGCTTCCATAGAAGCGTACATGTGCCTTCGTCATGCAAAAGCACCACGTCACCTTCGCAAAGTCGAGGTAGTGTACGATGAGGCACGTTGTGCGCGGATTGAAGTAGAAGGAGGTGGGACTGCTTCCGTCGGCTCCATAGCCCCGCTGTATGACGCTCACGATAGCACGCGCGAAATAGCAGGTGCTTTCTCATTGGTGATATGCCATGATTATTGCTGTCTTCTTGCGGAAGGCACATGAGGCGTCTTCCGATCAAGAAGTGAGACGGAGTCAGGGGTTGATGTTCATCAGGGCTGCCATCAAAATACGTAAGAGGTCGGCTGTTTATGACCGCTTCGACTTCGCATAAAACCGTAGCGAGTTCCTCAGCGTCGAGACTGCTGGGCCCAAGTGACCGTTTCAATGCGTTCTCTGTCGATCTGATGAGGCGCGCCCACTAGCCTTGATCTTGATGTTGGCCGCATATTGTCGCAGAGCTGGCAGAATGGTCTTGAGAACTCTCGCTTAGCCGAGAAAAGACAGCGCGTTATCTGAGTAAACGGCGTCGGGAATTCCACGCCGTGAGGTATAACGACGGAAGGCGAAACGAGTTGTCGTTGTCATGTCGGTCGTCAATTCCAAATTCTTGCTCGAGTGACAGCACAGGAGAACCTGAGTATATATGCCTTTTTGCTCGTAGCAGCCGTGTCATGTGTGTAGAGAGGTCCGCAGAATTCAAACCCAACGACTAAAAAAGGACTTGATGCCGTGATGCGGTCTCGTGGCAATGGGGCAAATGAAAATGTCTCAGCGACAGGCATGAGAAGTTGTTTGCAAGGCAAACAATTCCACAGTACACTTTTAGTGGTCTGTCGTCCCTTCACAAACCAAGACTTCTCTCGAAGCTCGCAAAGCGTGGCCTCTACTCCCCTGTGAAGGACGCGTTCATGCGCGGGTGAAACCACAAGATGAGTCAAGGTGTGCCTTGCTGGCAACAGTATTGGGTGCTTGACATCACAAAAGTCGGCTAGCTCCTGCAGACGGCCCCCAACGCGAAGCAAAACACCTTCGTCCAGGAAAGGATGTGATTGAAGAATAGGGCTCGTGGACGTTAGTTCTTTTGCTGCGTGAAGCGCCTCTACTTCTTCGGAGAACATTTTGCTTGGACACTTTGGAACCAATAGTGTTCTGCCTTGCGAGTCTCTGCTGCTGTTAACGGTCCGGCCGCAGAACACTGTTTTTTACGCGTTTGCCGCGAAGCGGTACACCCATCTGGTGACTTTTAGCAGTCTGTTCAGGTTGCTATACTTGCTTACAGATAATATAGTGTTCGCAACAAAGCCCGCGGGACACTCCGACGTTTTTTCTGGACTTTATTAGAAGACTGAAACCTTTTCTGTCAATTCAGCGCGCTCAGTAGGCAATGGCTCTGCGGGATCATGAAGCCAAGTTGGACCATGCCACCACACTGTTGACGCAAGAAGATAAGGTGATGAAAGCCCTCTTGTAACCAAGTCAGCGGGATTTTCCTTTCCGGAACAATGATGCCACTGGGTCGGCGATGTCAGGCTATGAATCTCAAAGGCTCGATGACGCACAAACATTTCTCTTTTGGCAGGCGTGTTCCAAATCTAATGCAATGTCACGAGTGAGTCGGTCCAAAAGTGTACAGGAACAGAGCTTAGCACTGGTACTGTCTTCACGTATGCGCACAACTTTGCGCCGACGACGCATACCAAAAGCTCTAGACGTGCCAGCGAAAAATGTTTAAGCGGTACCACGTGGCTCTTGCTTATGAGGAGCTGTCAGTTGCAGCCACCATTGATTGAGCATGCCCGTACGTAGATGCAGGCACCACACGCTCCGGGACTTTCCTCACAGAGCACGTGTAGTTCGATTGAAATTGTCGCATTAGCAGCTTGCAGGAATACGTAACGGTCGACAGAATAGGAATATATGCTGTCCAAGTCAGTGCGCCAACTGTTCCAGCTTGCTTGCTCTTCTGTCGGGAGGGAATCGTACCATGTGCATTTCTTCTTCCACAAGTCCTGAAACAGTAGCTTTGCCTTGAGCGAAAATGGATCTAGAGACCCCAATGCAGCATACACTCTTGCTAACGTCTGGAGCACAACGCACTGGATTGAAGGCTTGTTCACAGCAAGAACAGACGCTTCGCGCACCAAGAAAATTATTCTGCCGCCTTCGCGTTCCCAAGGTATACCAAGGAACTTGATTTGTGTGCTCTCTCCGGCTTCGTCTTCAAAAGCAATGTTGTCTCCAAGGAAGATTTTTCGCAAGGTAGGTGCATTGGAAGCCCACTTGCGCACTTCCGTGCTTGCTGCCGAAAATATCTTGCGCGCTTCATTGTACACCTTGGCAGCTTCGTCCACGCTTGGAAGTCCCACGATAAGGTCATCGATATAAAAGGCCTCTAGCAACGCTACAGTCTCCTGATATCATTCTCGACAAAATACTAGGTGATGTCTAATGATTGCTGCGAGCGAAAATCGGCTAGACGAATCTCCGAACGGGACCCGCGTCATTCTTCACGTCAACTTAGATGGAGATGGATCATTGTCCGTGGGCAACCGATCAATACAGAGGAATTGCAGCACGTTGCGGCCTTCCGGGCGAATAAGCATCTGCAAGTATGCCTTTTTGATCTACGCGTTGAGGACTACCAGGTGACATCGAAAGGTGAGCAGCAGTTGCACAATGTCGACTCCCATCTTCGTACCCTTGAACAACACATCATTCAGGTAGGGATGTCAAGGCGCGTGCGAGAAAGCGTCAAACACCACCCGAAGTTTTGTCGTAACCACCTCTCTTCGTATGACGGCATGATGAGGTATATAATACACATTTTTTCTTAGTATAATTTCTTCTTCGACTTGCTCTGGGTGTTCCTCGTTATAGAACGCCTTGATGGCCCTGTCATACTGCTTCAGGAATTCGGGCTGTGGTTTGAGCCTATTTAATTGTGCCTGCAACCGGCGCTGCACCAACCATTGCTTGTAACTGCCGGCAAGCATTCCTAAATTTTTTAACATCTGTGGCACCTGATAGCGCTCGTTTAGCTTTATAATTCCCTCTTCAAATGCCTCAAGTGTGGTGGATCCTTGTTCTCTTCCTCAGCAGGCGTCTTGATCCCCATGACGTCAAGACGCCACATCGCAGAAGGATCACAGTCTGGAACAAACTTCGTGCTACAGTGCAGGAATAGAGCGCTCGTGGATGCTGAACTTCTCTCGCACTCCATGGTACCCTGAACAGTCCAGCCGAACTTCGTTTCCACGGCCGTCAGGCTGCTGGCTAAATGATCAACCCTTCCAGTCGCGACCTTCCAGTAAATGTCGAAACCAAGTAAAACTCTTACTTCCTGTGGGTGCCAGGTGTCGTGATGAAAGTTGTCTGCAGCATCATAGTTCTTGTCACACAAAAGTTGCAAAACATCAGTACTGAGCGGCGGGCTTGTAACTACACACACTTTCGGTACCTCCAAGGCCTCCATGGTTATCGCTATGTCCCTACGTTCGCCTCGTAGCGTCAAGACTACCCGCCGACTGCGTGTTTCTTAGCGGGGCTTGGAGTGGCCGAACGTGACCAAGGAAAGTTCTTTGGTTCCGATAACTAGGCATCTGAGGTCATTTGGAACATCTCCTTGGATGATTGTATGCTGACTGCCGCTGTCAGTAAGACTGCGCATGAGATGATGTCGGGACCAGCACTCTATGCAGACTCGTCCTGTTTGAAGAAGAACGTCGATTATCCCGCTAAAGACGCTTGGGGCTAATATTACTGAAGGCATGATAGTGCCTCGTCTGGCGATGCGTGGGTCGTCCTGGTTCACTGTCGTCGCGTTTGTACGGCTTTGGGCTGCCTGTGTGAAGAATTCATAGAGAATATTGAGGTGTCGTCGGTAGTACCTACTACAGGTGATGCTGCGTGCATGTCGGCAAAAACGCGCCATGTGGTTTCGCTAGCCGCAAAGATAGCAGCAGCGAGCAGTGCGCAACCGAGCCCGTTTTTTCTCATCCTAGAGTTGAACGTTGCAGCCCGCGATGGTGTGCTGACAACAGCTGCATAAAGGGCACACCTCCTCCGTAACAGTAACAGATTCAGAAGCAAGTGCGGACGCCGTAGGCAAACGTCCCATCGGTGCCGACAGAGGTTTGATCTGTTCAGGCCGCGACCGCGAGAACCCAGACGCCGTTTGTTTTGGCCTGCTTTCCTCATGAACCTTACTCTGAATGCGCAGAAAATTGCGCAATTCGGCACCCAGGCGAGCACTCTGTTCATGTGTTGTGATGCCAGACGTTTCCTGCGGTGCTTCTTGCACTTTCTGGCGGTAGATAATGGCGAGATCAACCGGCAGACACTTCATAAAGACGCGGTTGAGGACCACGTTATACTGGTCAGGTGGGACGCCCAAAGTGGTCAACGCAGAGACTCGGAAGTTGACCTCGTAGAGCAGGCGAAGCTTCTCCACGTCTGCTGACGACATGACCGGCGCTAAGGCGAGCAGGTGGTCAACGTGCTCGTTGACAAGCAAATCGGGTCGACCAAATCGCTCCGTCAAGAATTGTCCTCGATTAGTCGGATGCCCTTGATTGCTCTCTTTGCTGCACCGCTCAAATACGACTGAAGGTACTTGAGCTTCTCGATCTTTAAAAGGTCTTCATTTATGTGAATCGTGGCACTGAAATGGTCCCAGACGGACTGTCAATTGCGAAGTGCGCCGAAAAACGTGGGGATCTGTAGTTTAGGCAGGACCACCGTGTTACGACGCGGCATCATTCCTTGACTGGGAATCGCATTGGCTACTCGAGAAGAATCATTTACCCGGATTTGGGCTGCGGTGCTTGGGCTACCAGCGTCGGCGTTCGGTGATGTAGCCACCGACCTTGCAGCACCTATTACTGTCGCCTTGTCTGCGGCCTCTCGGAGGAAGAAACAAGCTCGTGACACGGCGTAAGAGACCCTTCAATTGTACTCTTCCGCGACCTCGAGCCCTTCCTCGTAGTCGTCGTCATCAGTCGCATCGATGATTTCTTTGTTTAAGGCGACGAGTTAGGCGTTCTTCTGAGTGTGGTAGGCAACGTGGGAGTTGACCTTACTGGCATTGGGAACGGAGGCTTGCAGTTCTTCGGTCAAGAGCGTGATAGTTCGTGTGACGCTGGCGCTGACGACACCACGGTTCTTACGCAGCTGCTGCAACGACGCCATCGGAAGTAGAAGTCTTGGAAGAGCGTAACCAGGGGGTTTTGGCACCAGAAAAATGTCGCGCATTGGAGACCTGAGCCCTACACCAAGAACGTCTCTTTATTCCGACTGCGCGTGTTTACCTTCTTCTTTCTTCGTTCTCCTGCTCGTTGTCACGTGGCCGCAGTCATCTGCAACAGTAATAATACACTTCAAGTTGTAAAAGACTACATCTACTTGGGACAGGTAATAACCGCGGATCCGAACCACGAAATTGAAGTAACTAGAAGGATAGGAATGGGGTGGAGCACATTTGGTAAGCAATATCGATTCATGACGGGTAGATCGCTACTATCTCTCAATAAGAAGGTATGTAACTGCTGCATCTTGCCGGAACTTAGCTACTGAGCAGAAACCTGGAGTTACCAGGAGGGTTCAGCTCAAATTGAGGACGACGCCGCGACCAATGGAAAGGAAAATGGTAAGTGTAACTTCAATAGACAAGAAGAGAGCAGAGTGTATTAGGGAACAAACGGGGGTTGAGGATATCATAGTTGAAATCAAGAAGACAAAATGGACATGGGCCGGGCATGTACTGAGTAGGCTGGTTAACCACTGGTAATTAAAGGTAGCTGACTGGATTCCCAGAGACGGCAAGCGGGTTAGGGGGAGACAAAGTTATGTGGGCAGATGAGATTAAGAAGTTTGCGGGTATAAATTGGCAGTAGCAAGCACAGGACCGAGTTGACTGGCTGAAAATGACAGAGCACTTTCTCCTCCAGAGGACGTACTCAGGCTGATGGTCGTGATGATGATGATGATGATGATGATACATCACCGTTATGTCTAAGCATACGCAAGCTGCTTTCAATATGATAGGGGAGCTAAACAACGCATCTATATATTCCTTTGCAGTGCTGAAAAAAAGTGGGTACCACGTATTGCTGGCATGTGTGCCCTTACCCGGAAACATTCTCGTCACCTACTGCAAGCCCAGCTCTTTGCACTGCTACGAGCCGTAATCGTTAGATGCGCAATCAATCTACGGAACACTGCCTCGTTTCATTTGCAGCACTACACTGTCAATGCCTATATATTACACATCTGCCAACAATTCTTGTGCGCTACGGACACGTCTGCCCTGTTATAATAATAATAATAATAATAATAATAATAATAATAATAATAATAAAATAATAATGCTTGTGTGGAACAGAGTCATACTATTCATGGGAACAGCTACAACTGAGAATATGATACAGGTTGTGGGTTTACATAACATCAAAAAAGCGTGCAGACTTAGAAGCAGGATTCAGCGTAATTTTTACTGAAGCTTATGCATGAATGTTAATATTGTCTGCTACAGCTTCCATTCACGAGAAGGACAAACAAGAGAGCACGTTTGGTTCGTCGTTTGCGCTCGCTAAACAACCTACTTTATCTGTTCGCGTCGCTCGAACACGTCTGCGTCAAATGGGACACGTTTTGGCAAGTTATGCACCCCATACCTATAGGAAGGTGTTGGCACGCAATTATCGACTTCTACCATTCGCAACAGGTTATTATCAGTCCGACTTTTGCATGCGACCTCCTTTTGTCCAGTTTAAAAGGAATCACAGAAAAATATTACGTGTCGCGAATATTAGAAAATTGCATTTCGTAAAATGTGATTACCTGGGTTTGTTGGTTATGATAACAAAACCTATGCGTTGACGCTAGGTTGAAAGTAAACATAAGTGTTTTTGAGTGTGTTTTCGGCCCCATTCTTTAGCAGTATGATACATAAATAAAAATATGTGGAGTTTGAACTTGTGGCAGCAGACTGGAATCATGGGAGGATCTAGAGTTCAACTTAATTTCCTCCCATTTTTTTTCTAGTTATGTCAAGACTTTGCTTGATACGATAGGCTATTACTAAATATGCAAAATTTTAGGGTATGGCTAGGCATGACTATTATGAAGTTTTGGTCGTTTTCCCACACTACGCATGTCCTACCTAAATTTGTTGCAAGTCTCATGCGACTGTCCGGGCCACAGAGTCAATCTCCTTGTTATGCTTGCTCTTAACTAGTCACACGAGCAGCTTCTGTCCCAGAAATAATATTCCGCCGTCGTCTATATACTTAACGTCGTAGAATGACACCGTTGAAGCGTTACTATAGGCTTCTTAGATCTACAGGCTGGTCTGAACAAGTAACGGAAACGCTATCGGGTGTTGCTGTGGTTGTTTGCTTTTTCATGTTATTTGTTCTTTATCTCTCTCTTTTGGTCCCCTATTTCTCCTTCCCAGCGCAAGGTAGCATACCGAATACTGCCATTTGGTTAACCTCTCACCCTCGCTGATTTCTCTCATGTGACATCACAAGCTGCGACTATATCAGATCGCTTCAATCTCGTGACTAGTTGCTACACAATTTTATTATCTGGCTTTTTACTTCATATTGCCTGATTTTATTCGTGTGACTAACTACAAGATGTTGCGTAATTTTTAGCCATGTAGCTAGTCTTTACGTAGTTTAACTGATGTGAATGCCTTTTACCAGGTTTCTGAAGAGAACATATCCCTTGACTAGTAACATGTTACGTGAATTTTTACCAGCGTACTTTTTATTCAGCCAAACAGATATCTGTCAGATATGTTTTCCTTTAATTATTTATGTGTTACGGGGCGCTCTCATTTGTGATCAGCTGCTACGTAATATTAGGTTGCTTTACTCTCGTATTTTCTCCCATCTTCTCTGCGAGTGTCCTTGCTTCAGCGTGCCAAGAAAAAAACTGTCGAAAGCTTCAGATAGAATAGACAATCGCCAATTGTCGGAATAAAGGGTGTTGGCACACTGGCCGAGACCGTCCTCTGCAAGCAAGGCATTGAGAGCGTTGTTGCGCTTTCTGCGGGCAAGTGGTATTAGAGAGAGTCTGTAAACAGCGTCGTGGATCGTCCGATGACCTTCTCTCTTCCTTTTTTTACAACGTCTCTTTTCTCTTATCGTTTATCCCCCTTACCCCCTTCCCCAGTACAGGGTAGCCAACCGGCCTGAGAACTGGCTAACCTCCCTGTCCTTCCTCATTTATTCCTCCTCCTCCTCCTTTACTCTCGTAACTAGCTTCACGACAAGTTATGCGTGAAATGACGTGGCGGAAACAGGCGACGACTACAAGTAAAAAATTAGGGAAGCCTTGGGCTTTGTCATCAGGAGTTGAACGGGATAGTAACATTCTGTTCCTAGCACGTAGTTAAAACCCCTAATTTATGAATTTTCTGCGAACTTCCTATGCACCCACTGCGTGGCCTTAAGGGTACAGTAACGTGTGTGCTTTTTGTAGTGGGTGACTTGCTTTAAACTATGAAGTCATAATGATAATCTCCTGTTCTGACTTCCGATGCCAAAGGTACGCTTGTACCAGGCATTATTATGGCGTTATTTTATGTTGCATTGTGAAGCAAGTACACAGGACGCTTGTGTTTGTAAATAATTAGTTAGTTTCACGGCATTTCCAAGCAGATGAAGTTATTTTTGCTCTATTTGCAAGCAGAGGTGCGACTGTATGGTAGAACACCCACTTTCCATGCAAACAATCTTTCTCAGGCCAAGAATTTTCCTAATTTATTTTATTTCCTTCTTTCTCAACTTTTTGGCCACACAAAGATCATTGGTCGTTAGCGAAAAATCATGAAGTCGAAACCGACGTCGGAATCTCTGCGAAACGAGCTCTTTGGTGCTATTGCGTAAAAAAAATGAGGTTCATTCCAAAGACATCTAATGGTGGCCTTCATCAATATAGGGAGAGCTGTGTGCGGGCGCCGTGAATGCGCCAAGACGCAGTCCCGCAGTTAACGCGATACAGCACTTCCCTTAAAGTATCTGGTGAGATACTGAACTTCCTTCCAAAACCTGTCCGGAATTCTTTTCCTCGTTGAACGTCTGCGTAGCACCGTGTCTTCCACAGCACTTGCAGGCTGGCCAGTACCCGCCCCTTCATTGAATGTTTTGCAGCGTTCTCAGGCGGGTAGTTGGTGTAGCAGCCAATCTTCAGCGCCGAAGTCATTTCACTCTTCCTTGATAGTGTCAAATAGGCTTCACGCTGCACTTCTGGAAGTCAAGCTTGGTCAAATCGCTGTCACTATTCTCCTTGCCATCACTCTCCTTCTCCTTTCCTAAAAACAGTGATCCACCGTCCCCCGTCCGCTACGGTTATACTGTCGTGATCAAACTAGTGTTCCGGGAGGAAACAACGGGGAAGGCAATGCCGGAGCCTGGCTACTGAGTGTCTTCTTTGTGCCCTCCCGCTCTAGGAAATGCGACTTAGTGTGGTTCTTGGTTACGCACCTAGCAATATCTCTGCAGGTGATTTGCCGTGTTTTATTGAAGCTATCTTGTGACGTGGCCTCACCCTCTCGGCAGAACTTCAAAGTGAACGCACCTGTAGTGAACAATAGATACTCAGGCGAGCCATGTTTCACCTGGCTGATGTGAGCCATGTCTAAAGCAAAAAGGAAACTTTCGAGGGTGGCTTAGCAATCATATGAGATAGACCATTATATAGACAGTTATTCTATGAGAAGCTGACGAGCTGCATGGAGGCAACTGTCGGACAGGTTTAGTGTAAGTGGAAGTAGCACATTTTCTTGCATTCAACGCTGGACTTATGGGTTTAACTGATGTTGGCAAGTTTAAAACTGCATACCTTCGACGCTATTTTTCAGCCCGTATCGATGCCACCTATGACGACATAATTAGACCATCATGATACGTCTCCGGCTTGCCGTGTCGTTCTCGAATGCATATTCATTCTCTACTAAAACAACTAATGGTGCATTTCGTTAACTCTTTGGGCACAGCTAAACAATCGCGCACCTTTTCTACGAATGGAAACACTTGCACGCCCACAAAGCAGTCTTCTCAGCCACAATAAGTTAGCTTCAAAATCTTCAAGACAAAGCAATATATCAAGGTGGTAGCCTACGCGTACTTCAACGTGAACCGCTATCGGGGCACTGCTGTGGCTTCATGGGAAAGCTGGAAGTAACTACACGTTGTGACAGTTCAATCATTACGTTCATGGGTTGCATTTAGACAGCGTTTTTGGCATGACGTTGCCGTTTACAGTTACTGCTGGTGTTTTTTTTTAATTATAATGCACCCTCTTGCCTTATTTTAGAAGAGCGGTGGCTACGTGGTGGCTTCGCCCAGTGAAGGTCCCTGTCTTTACGCTACCATTCTATATCTCTATTACTGCGTTCCTTTTTTCCACAATAACTTAACTTCGTGCTAATTGCAATGATGAGTAAACGAGTCTTTTGTAAAACGTAGTTTTATAGAAGAACAAACTTTAGGTCAACTCGACATATTAGTGTCAATATAGGGCCATAATATTGCCACTCTTGTCTTCAGGCAAAACACAAGGGCCTTGTCGGACAAAGTGCTCTGATGCAGTAGTGACACATCAGGGGCATAAAAAAGGGCTCTTGACAAGTCATGCCAAATGTTTCTAGAGCCGCGTTCCTGTTCGCATGGCTGAATAATCTTAAGAACACATCAAATGCATCTCAATTTCGTTGTACCTCGTGCCAATATTCATACGATGAAGTCGCGCACGTCAAAAGGCTACAGTAAATTATGCGCTCACGTTTTCTTTTTTGCTCTGCAATGCTTGTTTTATCATCAGACCCTCTTCAATTGTTCTACGAGTTATGACGGAAGCGAAAACAGATAATCCCTGTGTCATTATGCCCGCTACATAGCGATGTCTCGCTGCACGCTGGATGTTTCAAGATCCCCGAAAAGCAGCAATTATCGTTGCGATGCGCTATCACACTGAATAACATACAAAAGAGAGACACCGGGAGGGCTCCGTGGTCGTTATTAGAAACACGGATGCTCCACTTCATCATGGCGCTCCGCATACAATTCTATCGCATACCGCAAATTAATGCGAGCATTTTGCTTTTTCACTGTGCCCTGCCGTATATCATGAGTCCCTAGACGCTCTGTAATGAAGCGAGAAGACAAATGATAACGAGAGAACGTAACTCGCTATTCAAAAAAAAAAGGGAACGCGCTATTAGGGAGGTGAGTTTACGCTTTCTCTCATTCTCAAACCAGGCTTCTCAATGCTACCATAATATAAAAAAATGAAGATTAGGGTTTTCTTTTGATTTGTTCGCAGAAGTAAATAAAATACTGCAAAGTAGACAGCTAACAAAGTCGTTAGCATTCATTTCGGTTGCAGCGTAGGAGGAAGTGTAGTCGTTTTCGTGCATTTCTCATCGAAACCTTTTTGTTGTTGCTGTAGGATTGTGCTCGCTTATCGTTGAACAAAATAAAAAAAATAAATTACTTTCGTGTTCACTAATTCAGACCAATTGAAGTCCCATTTTTCTTGTAGGATTTGGCAAGACTAGAGAAAGATGAAGAGAAATTATTCGTTCGTCGGACAGAGTTTTCCGTCGAAAAGCGTAATCTCATGCAACAAGACATCGGCTTATTGACGTGAATTAAAGATAATTGAAAATGAGAAAAAAGGAATACCTAGAAAGTAGATGAGTATATATAGCAATTTTTTAAACTCAAAGTGACAGGTATATTGGGACAGTTCTTGACATCTTGACACAAACCTTGTTTAAATCTGAATATTTTAACAAGCTGTAAAGTGTTCGAATATGCAATAAGTATATTGCACTTATCAACACACTGATAGAATTCCGTTTTCGAAGATTCAGTAGTGAGAGTTTTTTATTTTTGTATTTCGGAAGTCCACACTAAGGCGTAGAAATTCGCTGTGTCCAAATACACATGCAATATAGCTTTATCTCTAATGTCAGGAAAATAGTCTGCCAATTCATATCTATAATGTCAGTGAAATGGTCTGTCAAATCCAGCTATCGGGACCCGGAGGTTGGCCAGTTGGGAGGCCTAATTCTCGTAGGTTCCCAAGACTGCGTTAATTTTTGCCGTCTGTTCATGTCGACAGACACTGAAAAACAGTAACATTGATAACTGAGGCGTCACAAAATAAGCACAATACGCCATATACATAGTTGTGAATTGATCACATGCAGGATCACAGAGCTTTGTAGAAATATCAAGAACTCGGTTTTTAAAGCACTACACGTTTTTCCTAATTCCCACACTGAGGTAATTTCATTTGGAATGGTGTAAGTAGTGAATCGTTCCTCATGGAGAAACACCAGTAGGCTGTCACGAGTACTGGTAAGAGGTATCTGTTATCTGGTAGATTATTTATGCTTGTATCCCAGCCAGCTATAGTAGTGCTGCTGCTTATATGAGGTTTTGACAGGTAAACAGTAGAAAGAAAACAAGACGAAAAAAGATCACGTGGATTAGGAGTCTTCTGAAGATGGCGTGGTGATACGCGGATACGAGCTGCAAACAATATGTCACTGCGACCTTGTGCTGCAGCTGCCCTTCGCTGGGATCTGCTTCTACAAGGGTGTAACGAACACACAGGCGCTGTGCTTCGTTGCCGGAGCGGGTAGCCTTCACGAGGCAGAGATATTGGATCGTATTTCCGGCCCGACCAGCCTCATCTCTCTTGTGTCTGATATAGGTTTCCATTCATGCTTTATCTTGCTTTTTATTGGAGGGGCGGGGGGTGTGACCGCGACCAAGTGATAAATGAGGTCAAATGACGACGTGCTTAGCAGGTGTATAAAGGTACAAGTGCAGCAAAGTTCTATTTCGCTGCCAGTCTTCTGATCCACGTCGAGCTGTGCCAGATCTGTGAAGTGGAGAAACGATGGATTCCATCAAAGTAATGGCAGATTCTGACTGCTGCGTCTTGCGCCAAGCATAAGTCACGCTGAGGCTTCTGCCTGGTATATGTTTTTGAGGCCTTTAAACAAGGCGAAAACTCTACTTTTCTGTTTCACTTTTTTTTCTTTACTTCACATTGCAGGAATTTCCCTGTCGCATGTCTGAATGCTGAAGTCTTGTTGTTCAGAAAAGTTCCCGGCCGCAGTGACTGACTGACTGTATCTTTGTGGGTACAGCTTTGTGGGTACAGCTGCTTCGCTCCTCTTTCTCTTTTTTAATCTCCATCCCTCTATTCCCACTGCAGGGTTGCAAACCAGGTGCTTCTCTGGTTAACCTCCCTGCATTTGCTCTTCATGTTTCTTCCTCCTTATATTGTTGGAGTTTGATCCTCTTAAGCGTTGGTGATGAAGCTTTGAAAGCACCAAAAAAGAAATTTAAATCTGAAAGGGTACACATCCATGTGGCCCCCATCTCTCTTTGTCTTAACCTGCACTTCCGAAGATGCAGTATATATGAACCCCAATTTTTACCTTTTTTTATGATGCGACAGCTTAGTGAGGGGCCAGCGTTTGTTTTTATTTTACCTAGATATAGTGTTACAGGTTAAATTTATGCTACCAGAAGGTTGCTTGTCAGGTAGTTATTTCTTATTGTCTACAAAAGAACCAGACATTTTAAGGCTTCCCCGTGTAAACGCGGTTGTATCGCTCACCGAAATTCGCGCACGAGGCTGTTTTCGGCTGTCGAAACCTGCGTATATTTCTCGCCCTTGTGTGTGCTCTGGGAAATTTCGCTGATTTGTGTCGGGAGGTACACGCGGGTCTGTGACAACAGCCTATTCTCAGCTGGTTGAAGACAATGCGCTTCCGCACGTCAACTTTGCATGGATGTTTCAGCGTGCCTACTCCAACAGTTGCATTTCGGACGCGCGAACTGCCGCCAGCTATGTATACACGCTGGGGCAGCAGCGCCTTTTTAGCGTATCGACGATTACTTATTTCTGCAATTAGAATTTATGCGCGTTATTTCGCGATATAGAGTGGTTTTTACTCATTCAGTTTTTAGCTGATCTTATTTATGGGGAGTGGCTACTCTTACCTTTATTCAGCATCACACCGCTGTTCAAGTAAATGCCGAAACGCGCGCCAAGGTCAAGTATTACGCACACAAATTAGCGATAGACAGGTCGGTCTCCCTTCAAATGAATAATTCTTCTGCACATCTCTTCCGCGAACATCCGCGTGCAGTTGCGGTGAAGAACTGGTGCACAACGAAACTCAAAATTTTTATAGTTACTGCATGCAGTTGCCCTTTAGAAATTGGAGATTTTATAGCTGGTACATTATCTCCCCAGCAGTAGACTGGTTGAATTGGTCGTGGCTCACTGTTACAAATCGATGTTGGAATATGAGAACTGTATTTAATATTCAAAAGATTGAGCAAATCTCGGTGACACGCTCTTCTGCTAACTTCTGCACCTGACTTCTGTACTTGATTTTCATCATCAAATTACGCAACCACTAATCAAACATCAATCAATCAATTTTCGATTTTGATCTTTCTCCGACTCGCTGCCTTCGGTTTGATTCTTTTTTTTACCATGCTTTACTAAAATCATCAATTCACTTTGTTCCGTAGAACACGTACATCAACATACATAGGCCAGTGTTTCAGTATGCTGTCATGCATGCACTAGCACTCTTTTATTTAGTGCATGACACAATGCCATACCTCGACAACTGAAAAACGGAAAGTTGTTTGTACTCATTTATTGAAATCAAAAGAGTAACACAGGGACTGCACATTCCAGTGTTTGCCTAAATGCAGGGAGATGTATGATATCTTGAACAAAGTGTGCCGTAAGGCAATCGAAAATGTTTCCGTCCCGGACCATCTTGTAGAAAATCGACCATCACAAGACAGCGGGACGAAACGGCGATGCACAAATGCCACGACATGCAGGCGACGGTGGACGTGATGCCGACGCCGAGCTGCTGAAGCGGCGGCAAGGGGGGGGGGGGGCATTTCTTTCTCTTTTTTTTTAAATGTGAAGCATTTCTTAGCGAACTTCGGCGACATTGTGCGTATCTATCTATCTATCTATCTATCTATCTATCTATCTATCTATCTATCTATCTATCTATCTATCTATCTATCTATCTATCTATCTATCTATCTATCTATCTAGCCACGTATGATTTTTAGCTCTCCTGGCCATTTGGATAATGGTATCGATACGAAACTTGGTACGACATACCAGGACTATATGACGTGTATGTTTGACTTGTAACAACAAGAAACTCATCACATGTATGTCATGAATGTCATGAATTACATTTCATGGTCTTGCTGCTTTTGTGGTGATTTCATTCACATGGCATGTTGCAAAACTGGTACGGTAAGACATGATTGCATGGTGAACACAAGCGACACAACCTAACATGAAAATCATGACATGTGTGTCGTGTAACAACATGGCTACATGCCACGGTCATGATGCATTCGTGGCCGTTTCGCTAGCGTCACATATACCAAATTGGTATTACGGTACGTGAATGGATGACGAAGGCATCTGACTAGTGCAAACATGATAAAGATGAGATGCGTGTCATGTAACAACGTGACTATATGCAACACTCATGATGCACTGGCGGCCGTTTCGCTAGCTTCACTTGCACGAAATTTGGTATGACAGGACGTGAATGGATGACAAAAGTATCTGACTGGTGCAAACATGATAATCATGAGATGCGTTTCACATAACAACATGACTACATGCTACGTTCATAATGCACTCGTGGCCGTTTCACTAGTTTCACATATACCAAATTCTGTATTACCTGACGCGAATGGACGACATAGGTAAATGACACATCCAAACATAATTACGACATGCGTGTCATGTAACAACAAGACTACATGCCACACTTATGATGCACTCGCTGGCCGTTTCGCTAGCTTCACATATGTAAAATTTGGTATTAGGTGACATCAATGGATGACGAATGTATGTGACTGGTGCAAACATGATAATTATGAGATGCGTGTCTTGTGAGAACATGACTACATGCCACAGTTAAGGCGCCAATACATACACTTCGACGTCGGTATTCATTTCATCGCGTCACGCTGGCGTTGCCACGCAAAGCTGCGGTCCTGCCACATACTCGCAGGCGCGCGCTGCATGGCTTTGACTCATGCGCGTTTCAACGTGTACGTTGTCCCTCCGTCTCAAAAAGAGGCAGACGCTGTGCTGTCTGGGTAACGCATTGGCGCTAAATGCATCGTGTCGCATTTCTTGCCAGTTGCCGTTGAGCCGCGACGTTGGACGCTGGTCGCGCCGATCGCGCTTGGCGTCAGACTATTGAGTGCTCGCGTTTTGCTAACGTAGCATCGCTGTGCCCAGCGTGCGCGCGCGTCATCGTTACGGTGGAGTATATTGGATCCTTCATGATGCACTCGAGGCCGTTTCGCTAGCTCCACATATACCAAATTTGCTGTTACGTGACGTCAGTAGATGACGAAGGTATAAAACTGGTGCAAACATGATAATCGTGAGACGCGTGTCATGTAATAACATGACAACATACCACGCTCATAGCGTGCTCGCGGCCGTTTCGCTAGCTTCACATGTGCTAAGTTTGGCATCACGTGACGTGAATAAATGACGCAGGTAAACGACACATCCAAACATGATAATCGTGACACGGGAGTCGTGCACGACATAATGTACCTCCACCTCTTAACGTTGCGGTGAATTGAAGGAGGCATATCAACATTCCTCATTCATGATTCGCATATGATCGATTCCCACTGTACGTGGTACCTGCCATTTTTTCCCACGCTTGCGCTTGTTGTTGCTGAACTGTTCTTCGTAAGTTGATGCCGGCTCCTGGCGCCCGGCTCGCGCGACAGAGATGGTGGCTCTCCCCCTTTTTTTCTTTTTTTCTCTTCTTGTGCCGGCTTACGTGCTGTAGGCTTTACTTCGCGCCTCGTGGATGTCACGGGTATTTTTTGTTGCTGGCCTCCCTATAGACTGGATTTTATTCAGTACGCAGGATCGCGCCGCCTATATGCGGTTTGTTTTACGGCACCTGACTTAGAGTGTAGAGCAATAATCTGATTTTTATACGTGTAATATTTTGAGACATGTTAGGATAATAAACCAGATTATTTTGTCAACCTATTAGTTTCATTAATATAGTTCCGGACGGCCGCGCATACTGTCGCATCAGAGAATTCAGAAATGCAAGCTCCAAAAGATAAAATGACAGGCACAGATAAATTCATACCAATGCAACGTAAAGATATTTCCAAAATTCTGTTAAACCGCCTGCAGGTGAAAATGAAATTATCTATTGTTTCAAGTTCATCACAGAACGCGCACAGTGACGAAGGTGTCTGAGCAGGCCTGTGTTTAAAGAAATTATGATTTGATACCTGGCAATGCAGTCTAGTGATAGCTACTTCTTGTTTGCGAGTGCGGTGAATATCTCATCGCCAGTGATATAATGAATTGCGATATTTGGTAGAGTTTGTTAGTGCTGTACCTCTAAAGACTTTCATAGGCGTACGTCTGTGGAATTGAGCAACATTCACATAAGCAAATGATGCACAGTGTAGTAGAATGGGTCCGCTAATTATTGAATTAGCTAAGGAATCCGCTACTTCATTTAGAAGTAAGCTTTTATGTCGAGGTACCCAAACTAATCGATCTTTTTTCAAATGCGCTAGTAACGAAACGCCTTTGTTACTTGATTATCAGCACCAACAAAAAATGCCGCACAGAGAGATAGAGAATCTGTTATGACAGCTGATGGGATTGCCGTATCCAACTTGCGTAAGGCGAGCACTACTGCCAGAAATTCAGCCACAAAAATGAGTATGAAATCTGGTAGTCGAAGGAAATAAAACCAATCTAAAATCTGGCTTAAATTATCAATCCTCGACTTTTCGTCACAACGCTATGTGTCTGTAGCAATAATAACGTTTGTTGTATTTTACTCAGGTGATTTTGTAGTAAACCATTCCAAAAATTATGGGGAAGTACTTTGGTGTTATTAGGAGAAATATCGTCTAATTGAATTTCCACTGGGTATGAATTAACACGACTCGGCATGATGCCACATATACGTACGTTTAGAGGCTTCAGTAAATTTTGTACAAATATATATTTTGGGGTGTGAAATTGCGGCCATCTAGTGCCGAAAAATAATTCAGGGTAGAAATAAAGGCTGTTTATGAATGTCAATATGGTGATTCCTAAATTCTTAAGAATGTCTGAACAGTCAGAAAGCAAATTCTAGAGGCAAGAGAAGGGACCCTTGATTCGAGATACATCGCCCCGCCGCGGTGGTCTACTGGCTAAGGTACTCGACTGCTGACCCGCAGCTCGCGGGTTCGAATCCCGGCTGTGGCGGCTGCATTTCCGATGGAGGCGGGAATGTGGTAGGCCCATGTTAACGTAAGCCTGCAGCCATTCATATAAGGTCTGAATGTTATCTGCCATTGCAAAAACATGATATCGTCTGTATAAGGATAACCTCTCTCCTCTTTACGTGGAATCGTGGTCATAATTAAATTAAATTGAGCCATGCTTTCGTCACCAACCGGATCGTGAAACCACCTTCAAGCCCTTTCTTGACAAGCAAGCGTCATCGACATGGTCAACACTAGACACCGACTACTTAAAGGACGGGCATCGTACGCCAGCCTTCAGTGGGCACGAGGGAGCGGCAGGCATGTGTTCGTCACTGACCAAGCCGCTGCTTTTTGTTGTGCAGTCTTTCCTGGTTGGCGCATGGCTTCTACCACAGCATGACGCATCGACTGTTCCAGTCCTGCAAGTTCAGCTGGTGCCTCCGGCGCCGATTATCGACGAGCCATGCTTTCGTCACCAACCGGATCTTGAAACCACCTTCAAGCCCTTTCTTGACAAGCAAGCGTCATCGACATGGTCAACACTAGACACCGACTACTTAAAGGACGGGCATCGTACGTCAGCCTTCAGTGGGCACGAGGGAGCGGCAGGCATGTGTTCGTCACTGACCAAGCCGCTGCTTTTTGTTGTGCAGGTTAGTGAAATTCCGTCACTGTACTGTAAACGTTCTAGTAACGTTTGCCTGCTGCTCTTTCCGTGCCCAAGTGTCCTTTGCGAGATGTTTTGTGAATGCGTTCTTGTATCAAAACAGTTGCTGCTTTGCGGCGATGTGGAGACGAATCCGGGGCCTGATTCGGAAGTCCTAGCAGCTATCGCCATTCTTTCCGCCAAACTAGAGTTGCGTCACGCTGATGTTTTGCAGCAATTTGCTGACCTTAAAAAAATCAAGAAAATTTGACACGAACGGTCTCTGAGTTAGCAACTAGGATGGACGCTCTTGAGTCAGTTGTCGATACCCTTGACCGCGGACCATGTGCCGCTGACATAACAAACATTGTTTCTGCCGATGTCCAAAGCGAAAATGCGGAATTGAAGTCAAGGATGGACGAGCTTGAAGACCGGTCCAGAAGGGACAACCTTATCTTTTATGGAATAGCTGACAATGAAACGGAGACATGGGAGCAATCTGAAACACACGTGTGTAACCTAGCCTCTCAGCTTGAAATGCAAAGTTCTGAACTTTCTGGTAGTATCTCGAGAGCACATAGGTTGGGCGCTTTTTCAGCCACAAAAATGCGACCCATCATCGTCAAGTTTCTTCTTCCAAAGTGAGGGACCGCATCCTTTCACGAAAAGCCAAACTTAAAAGCTCAGGTGTGTCAGTGGGGGAGGACTTTTGCCGAACCACTCGGCAGTCGCGCAAGAAGCTAATTGAATTTGGCAATGCAAGCGGTCAGCGTTTTTCGCTGCGTAACAGCAAACTTGTAATGAACAAGAAAACGCACGTATACTGCGCGGCGACCGATGAGGTTTGTGACGTCACTCCTAACCAAGTGTCGCATGTATCGAGCGGTAGCGCGTCAGTGCATACTCCTCGCGCCAGTCCCCATCCATAGCTATCTTCATCGCAGCCACACGTCGAGCACGTGTCTGTACTTTTCACAAATACACGGAGCATGATGAACAAGCGGGTGCAGTTATCTTCTACAATTGATTCATGTTCAGCAGATATTATTGTTTGTACAGAGACTTGGCTGTCAGCCAAAATAAAGAACAGTGAAATATTTGAATGCGAAAAATCGTACAACATTTATCGTTACGACCGTGACGTACGTTCTGGGGGAGGTGTATTGATTGGTGTCAGCAGTGCTCTGAAATCTTATGTGGTTAATGTATCTTCCGGCCTAGAACTTATCTGTGTACGAATCTGTCTGCCAAGCCAAGATTTGATTCTCTGCGCATGTTACCGGTCGCCCACCGCCTCGCCATCGTTTTCTGACGAACTACATGATGTTTTAAACAGTGTCGTTATTAGTTACCCGAATTTGCCCCTATTTTTTTTGGGAGACTTCAACCTACCAAACATAAAGTGGCAAAGCGATATTGTAACCCTTACTCAAAATTCGTCTGAGTGTGTTGAATTCATAAACGTATGTTCTGACTTCAATCTAACCCAACTCGTACACAAACCCACACGCACTTCAGCTACTTGTTCCAACACCTTAGACTTGATCCTAACAAACAAGCCAGACTTGGTTACTTCCCTTAGTTACCTTCAAGAAATAAGTGATCATTCCATGTTACACTTTAATCTAAAGGCTCGTGTTTCTTCTAAAAAAAGTGTTAAAACCATCCGGGATTACTCTAGCAGACATCAGGTCAATAACAGAAGAAATGGAGCAATTCATCGATGAATTCATGGCGAACTTTGAAGAACAATTAATAGAAGAAAACTGGTCTATTTTTAGAAATAAACTTTTATATTTTGCTGACCGTTACGTTCCACAAATAAATGTCCGCACTAATCCCCGTTCGCCATGGTTCAATGCTACACTTCGACGCTTACGCAACAAAAAGAAGCGATTGTTTCGCTCTGCCAAGAGAGTATACAGACTCAGCCGATGGTCCGAGTACCAAAACGCTAACGCCGAATACCTCCATGAAGTTGCTAATGCAAAAAATGCTTACTTTAACGTTACTCTTCCCTCTTATCTACAAAACAATCCACGAAAAGTTTGGTCTCTTGTGAACGGTAACAAAAACAAGATTGTGCAATTAACACACTGTGGCAAACCTGTTCCAAATAATGAATGTTGCAAGCTTTTAAACGATGCATTTTGTTCAGTTTTTCTGTGCAGTTTTTTGTATTCTGTTCCAACAGCCCCTAGCCATAATTTTTTCCTATGGACTATATTGTAATAGATTGGGTAGGAGTTAGAAAACTGATCAACAACATGAATATGTCTTCTTCTGCGGGTCGTGATGCCATAAATTCCAAAATATTGAAATGTACGGAGTTGTACTCATCACTAATTCTTTCGAAGATTTTTCATCAGTCTTTGCAGTGTTCATCCCTACCTGGCGACTGGAAAAAGGGCAAGGTGGTTCCGGTTCACAAATCAGGTAACACTAATTCACCGGAGAACTACCGTCCCATTTCACTGACAAGCATTCCATGTAAAATGTTAGAGCACATAATATATTCACATTTAGCTAGTTTTCTCGAAGAAAATTCCTTTTTCAACAACTGTCAACACGGCTTCAGGAAGATGGTGTCATGCGACACCCAGCATTTGTCCTTTACTAACGACCTGTTTGTTAACGCTGATCAAGGTTTCGATACTGACTGCATTTTTCTTGATTTTGCGAAAGCATTTGACACTGTATCTCACGACTTACTAATTCTGAAGCTTACCAAACTCAACATTGACCCAAATGTTCTCTCTTGGATTAACGACTTTCTTTCTAACCGAACCCAGTACGTAACCGCTAATGACTGTTTATCCCCCTCTTGTGCTGTAACGTCTGGCGTACCTCAAGGGTCAGTACTGGGGCCGTTGCTCTTTCTTATTTACATTAACAATCTTCCCGCCTGCATCACTTTTTCAACCATTAAACTTTTTGCTGATGATTGTGTATTGTATCTGAAAATTTCTACCCCAGCTGACACCTTGAAACTTCAAACCGATCTTAACAACCTATCCGAGTGGTGCAATAAATGGCTCATGCGTCTTAACATGTCCAAATGCAAATACATGCGAATTTCGCGTCGTGATAATACTGCTAACACGTGCACGTATAGTCTTCATGCCGCTTCTTTATCACACGTCGATTCATATAAATACCTCGGTCTTCATATCACAAATAATCTGTCTTGGCAGATGCATGTTGACTATGTAACTAACAACTCTAACCGCATGCTCGGATATTCTCGGATATTTACGTCGCAATTTTTCATCTGCACCTTCATCACTAAAACTAACTCTTTACAAAACGCTAGTACGTCCGAAATCAGAGTACGCATGCGCCATCTGTGATCCTTCCAAACATACTCTAATCCTCGCCCTCGAATCGATTCAAAACCGCGCAGCTCGTTTTGTATTTTCTAACTACTCCCGCCATTCTAGCGTAACTGCAATGAAGATGTCATTAAACTTGGCTGATCTGTCGTTGCGTCGTAAATGTTCTCGGCTTTCACTTTTTCACAAAATATTTCATCACAACCCCATTTTAAAAGAACAGCTTTTCACAAACCCCTCCTACATTTCATCCCGTTTGGATCATGGTTTAAAAGTTGGTGTGCCATCTAGTCGAACTAATCTTTATTATGACTCTTTCATTCCACGAACAAGCAGGGACTGGAACCACCTTCCCGCCGCCATCGCCTCCATCACAGATGTAAATAACTTCAAGGTCATCACCCACCAAGAAGTGCTTTGAATGTATTGTTGCGCGTTTTAGTTGTGAAACCCCACTCCTTTCTGTAATGCCCTCAGGCCCTGAAAGTAAATAATTGAAATGAAATGAAATGAAATAGCACCGGGAAAAGCCCTGAGCCTTGCGGCACTCCCCTCGTTTGTCTATGAGTAGATGATGAAAACCTATCTTTAAGACAATAACATTTCCTGCCTGCAAAAAAAAATTGTGGACCCACGCTACAATGAATGACGGAAAATTAACGTATTCTAAGCGATCTATCAAAATACAGTGCTCCACGGTATGATATGCTTAGCGATGTCTAAGGCAACTAAAGCTGCATATTTGTTATGTAGCCGAGCTAATTGAAGCCGACTTTCTAAATCAAAGTGGGCATCCCAAATTGAACAACCAGCCCTGAACACAATTTGACAGGGCCTCAGAATTGACCTCTCGGTAATAAGTCTATAATTCGTATATTGATGATACTCTCAACCAATTCAACTAAATTTGATGTCAGCGCGAATGACCCTATGTTATCCAACATGTACACTTCACTTTTATTTTTAAGCAACAATGTAAGTTTGGCAAATTTTCATTCTGAAGGTATTCATGCGTTCCCTAACGAATAATTCACTAGTTCTAGCAGAAGGTTAGGTGATTCACGGAGTAAAAATTTTAACTTAGAGTTCGTAATTCCATCTGGTTTGGGAGCTCTCCACGGTAAGCATAATACTGTCTGACTCAATTCAGCTAAAGAAACTTCTGGAACTTCATGCAAGTCACCCAGCAAGGGCTGAATAGCCGAAATTTAGCAGTTAAGCGGCGTTCTAAGCCTTGGGCTATCTTGCGTCTTCTAGAGAGGTGTTAATTTCTTGCGGCGTCAAGACACATAATTGCAACGTTAAATGGCAGTACTTTTCTTGTCTGAAAATAAGCGAACAAAGCACGCTTACTTTTTTATTTAGAAAAATAATCGAAATGTCTACTGTCGTATTTTTTTTTTCGCGCGGTTCACTGTACGCTTAAATACGCCAGCAAGGAACTGATAGTCCTTCCAGTTCCTTGGGCATTGATTATGAAGTTTTTTTTTTCAAGCGGCTTTTTGTCTTTTATAATCGCGCGTACACTCATTGTTGCACCAACGAGAGGAAGATCACTTATTCGATGAAATAGCAAAATTTTTTTCTATATCCCTCAAACATTGAACCAATCGTAGATGCAATCTGGCATTTCCAGGTTTAGAAATGACAGAACGGAGGCAGGCTTGAAATTTGCTGTGGTTAATGTATGTGTGTTTGGGTTGCTCTAAAGGTATTGTTGGACAAGTAATATAAAAACCTACGGGAAGTTTGTTGCTATTAGTTGCTGAATCCTGAACAGCCTATGATCAAACCTTGATTGCGTTCGAGCAAAACGTTAAATCTAATACTGAGGGAGTCTGATCTTGGTCAAATGTTACATGGTCCATTCCTACAGTCGCCTACCTTAAAAATTTGTCCTTAGGCCCAAAGCCAAACGGTGCGAATTAAAGTCTTTTGTGAGAACAATTTCCTTTCTACATGGCATACAAAAACACTGTCAAGATAACGCATACTTTGCACACCGGAGCTGAATTAACAATATATAGTTAAAAAAAGGTGGTATCAGGGGAGACAAGAGTATAATGCTACAATTTCACAATCCTAATCTAACATTCTGAAAGAAATTTTCGCCCTCTCAGATAATTTACTTGATACAAGGATCATTGAACCATCACCACGTGTTGGGCGATCTAATCGAAAAGAATGAAAACCTGCAAAACGAAAATTTTTATCCCGTGCAAGCCAAGTTTCTTAGATAATTTCATTACCAAGATTAAAATGATTGCAAAAGTAATGCAAGTCGGTTGAGGCTGAGAATATAGAACGGCAGTTCCACTGTAGTACCCTCAACTGACCTATGGTGTTGAGCGCACCGCAGAGGCGCATGCCCTTGTCAGCATCTTCACGAAAAATACCTGACTTGTTCCGTTTAGTTTTGGACATGTGATTGATGTAGATAGGGGATTGGTACGTTTATTAGTTCGCATATCGAGTTCCATATCCGTAGTAGCACTTGCGCTTGGCTGAGACGTATGTCGGTCCAAGTGCACCTGTCTTCCTGACTGTTTAGCCTTGTCTGCAGATGCAGAAAATTTGTCTAACACTACATTGCGTAGCTAAGGGGCATTGCTGGTTATGTTCGATACTGCTGGTTCTGTACTAGTATGTACTGTTCACCCAATCTGACTTGAAAGAATTTGCACCAAACCGTCAGAAAGGTTGGATATGAGTTTTTCCATTGCCTTACTCACTGCCTTTTCCACAGCAGTTTTAATAGCCTGCGAAAGATTTGTGTCTATACTAGAAGTGTAGCGCGCTGTAATATCAGAGTATCCAAATGCCCAGTCTCTAACTATGTCAATGGCTTCCCTTCGAGAATAGCGGCGGTGTTCAATAACTCCTAAGATCTGAACCTCCTGAGAACGAACGGAACAGTCAGAGTTGTCGGCGCAGTCACTTCCACCACTGAGACAAACACTTTTCCACTGTTGCAGTACACTCACCTGAAGAATGGCTCTCTCCGCAGGTGCTACAACAAACGTATTATTTATATCCTCCCACACTGTCGCCGAATCTTCAGCAGTTTTTGCACTGAATCAGCCGAGAAGTGAGGGGCTCCACTCGAAAGATCAATCGCCATAATTCTATTTCTGATACGCATGTTGTGCCCAGAAATGTCGCGATGACATATTCGGTTGGTTCTCTATCTTTGTTGACCAGGCGATTACATCGGTAAATCGAAATTACGCCTGCTCAAGGAAGTCTGTCTAGGGTCTCAGTTGGACTCAGCTTGGAGTCGACTCCCCGTACAAGGCTTTTGTTACATGCAAGGTGAGACAGAATGAAAGCACTCACCGCGGTAGCAGCAAACGAGGAGCATTTCAGAAGATCCTGCATGCCGATCTGATCCGATGACCTACACATGATACCTCCTTTTCCAAATGGACGCACATCTGTGATGATCTGGAAATGGTTTGAAGTAGCTTTAAGTTTCTTTTGAACTGCCTGAGGGTTCGTTAGTCAGATGAAGCCTCCACTTGTAGGTATCACTGTCACGGGAATGCTGTCGATACCACTGCGGAAAAAGTAGTCCGGCGGCAATTCGTCAGACAGCAGGGACGCTGACCAGGCGGATCTCGCCTTGCCAGGAGAAGTTGTCGACATGAGCACTAGAGACAGGGTTAGACATGGAAATCGATAAACTAGAGACTCGAACACTAAGACTGCAAAGCTAAAACCACTCAATCTTCAGCCAAGAACACCCTAGCAGGTTCCGCACGGGCAAGCTTGAAGGCAAGGAAGGCGTCGAATACGTTCGCGCGATCAAGTGATGAAGCAACGCCGCGTGCTCCTTCACGGCACGCTTCTGCCTCGCGTGCTCGCACATCGAGGTTTCGTCTTCGAGCGCGAGCCACCGCCGCCTTGCGCGCATGCCGCACTGCAGCCTTGTTCATCCGCCGACCTTCTGAACGCTCGCGCGCGCCGAAATGGCTTTTATTTTACTACACCGCGCCCGCTAACGAATGGTGGCGCCGATGAACACGCGATCGCCAACGTATTGATGTGACGTACTTATTTTTTTGAGAGCTCACAGGTAAGGGTTGGGTATTTGAGCGCCAGCCGCCGGCGCCTTACGCGTATCATACGTTTCATCGGCAAACCGGGAATCATCCACTGGTCGCGTCCATCCGTCGTCTTTTAGTCTGTCAGTCTGTTTGACGCACGGATGCACGGACGGACTGACACATAGACGAACGCAGGGAAGACGGATAGACGGATGGATGGACGCATGGACGAACGCAGGGACGGACGCATGAACAGCTGCATGGATGAATAGACGCACGGATGGTTGGACAGACGCACTGATGAACGGAAGGACGGGTGGACGCATGAACGAACGCAGGGCCAGACGAACAGATGGACGCAAGGACGAACGCAGGGACGGATGCACGAACAGATGCACGAATGAACAGACGCATGGATGGATGGACGGACGCACGAATTAACGGGTGGATGTACGAATGAGCAGATGGACGCACGGACGGACGGATGGACGGATGGATGGGCTCATGGATGGACGGAAGGAAGAACAAACGGAGGACCGGAAGCACGGACGGAATGACGCACGCTTCCCCTCACTCATTGTCATTCACTCCATGAATATGCTGTGATTTTTATTATTTATCACGCTACAAGTAACTCCCTCTAGCATCGTATAATTTGCATTTTTCAGCGCATATACATTTTTTTATATGTACAAGTACCGCCTTCTACGGCCGGTTCAAGAACTAACGAGAGGTGGCTACATGCGATAACGACGGGACGCTCAGCCTATGCCTTAAGGAGCTTCGCTCCTAAAAACCGTCAAGCTTAGCTTCTTCCGCGACGCTGTCTGTTACTGACGTGGCCCTTCATTCCACCGGGTACCCGCTGTTTTGATTTTTTATGATTTTTATAGTTCGTTCATTTGTATTGAGTATATCGGTCCTCGGATATGTACAAAAACCAGGGTAAGGCCTTATTTTAGTTCGTCTCTGTCAATTGAAACGGCAATGTGCCTTGCTCCCGTGGTTGTTTGTCATTTATGCACACATACATGCATATCATATTTAACCCCCAGCAACCAAATTTCACCCGAGAGAAAGCAGATGAAAAAGTGATATGGCTCTTGAGTCCTAATTTGCGAGATTTTTTTGTACACTTGAAATATGCGTAACTATTCAAATGTGATTTGTTTGTATTTTTGTCTTGGTATTTTCGGAGCACAAAAATCATCCAGTTATTTCATTTCCCTTAATTGTACGCATATTAGCCTCGTTGGAAAACTGGACTTTTTTTTCTCCTTAGCTGAAGACAATTTGTCACTGCGCAGTTTATGCACACACTAAGCCCGACATCTCAAATGCAACGGCCGCTATATACCACATTACACAGTATTTTAAACACCTCCAATGCTAATGAGTGACGGTTGAGAAATTTTGCTGAGCAAGAATAACCATGTTCTTTGGTAAGAATGCAGACAATGTTTCAGTGCAGCAAGTAGAAACAAGAGTGAACACAGAAAACGTATTAGTTCTATTTTGCGTGTTAATTTTGAAATGAAGCAAAAAAAAAAACCTTAGCGGGCTTCATACCTGTATAAGGTATGTCAGAACATGCATGCGATCTTGTGGTTGAAAATATGCGCGCAGTTCACACTATGTCGCGTAAAGCTTGTCCAGAAGTAACATCTGCATGCCGGAACTCGTATTTGCGTGGACCAAAACTTTAGCTTCGTGATAAGCGGCTACCTCATTGGGAGTAAGCACTTGAGACACCCGATGACTTTGTGGGCATGATCGACCATATCTATGCTATGCACTATAGAGCGGGACGCTGCACGTGATGTCTCCGTCGGTGGGTGTGGCTTAGCTACCACGCGTAGCTATGGTTGTGTGGTGTCTGGCCCCTGAATGGCACAACGACTGCTGTTTTTTTTCTCTCTTTCTCTGGACATCCATTCATGGTGTTATAAGTTCACGTCGTATATTGGCCGAACGGTGGGATGTGCCCGAAAAATTTGATACATACTCATTGACGATAATGACCGTTTTCGGACACTGCCATACATCTTAAGCCAAGGTGGAACAGCGTCATCAAAAATAACCTGGTGTTTGGGGCGTGTTGGTACATCACACTGTAGTTTCTTAGCGCACCAGAAATACAGACAAAGCAAGAATATATATATATATATATATATATATATATATATATATAGTGGGAGTAATAATTCAATGGGCCAGTTAGTCTTCGTGAAGGTATGGGATATGGCACAACGGGAGCGCTGTCAACAAGGATAAACATATTTATTTCCCAACAGTTTCGGGAGGCGTCCTCCCTTCATCAGGGGATGAGTTATCCCCTGACGAAGGGAGGACCCTGACTCATCCCCTGATGAAGGGAGGACCCCTCCCGAAACTGTTGGGAAATAAATATTTTTATCCTTGTCGACAACGCTCCCGTTGTGCCATATCCCAATATATATATATATATATATATATATATATATATATATATATATATATATATATATATATATATATATATATATAGGCAGGCATGGTGGTTGAGTGGCCGTAGCGTTGCATATAGTCCAGTAGATCCTCCGTGAGCGGTCACAACGTGGTTTATTTCGACGTTTCGGCCTAGAGTCTGGCCTTCATCAGGATTAAAGATACAGTTTGTTGGTGCTCAGCTTTATACAATCTCAAAACAGAGGGCAAGGAAAGAGGAAAAAAAAGACAGAAAAAAGAAAAAAAGAAAAAGGAAAGAAAAAAAGAAAAATTATATACGGTGGACGCCCCTCGGGTGCCCCCCTTCCACTCTTCCTTCCACTTCCTCCCTCATCTCTCTCCCCCCTCTCCCCTTCCCCTTTCTGATGTCAGCGGTCTGTATGTTTCCGTTCACTAACGCATTCCTCCCGATCAGATGGCCTCTCCTGCCACTGGTGGTTTGGTGTGGGGCGAAAAAGAGCTTTTCAGGAAGTCCTAAGCCTTTAACTACTCGGGGTCCCGTAAACAATTCGTCGTAGAAGGACGGGGGCCGCGTATTGAGGCAGAGGCTGGTAAGCGGGCATTTTAGAAAGTTCTAAGCCTTTAACTACTCCGCGCCCTGTCAACATTTCGTCGTAAAAATAGGGGTACCCCGTATTGCGGTAGGCTGTGCAAGCGGGTGCAACGTGAATTCCTTGCCCGCTTCTAAATTACGCGTGTAGTGGGGGCCTCCCGGCTGTGCACAGGGTTGCTGTTGGGCATGTCGTGCATGACACAATTGATTGGGTAGTAAAATAAAACTGAAAACAGACGACAACTGCACTTAGGAGAGTAGTTACACTTGGAATTGTTTTGGGTTATCCAGTGCCCTTCGCAGCTGCAGTGCCGTGAACTCAGTTACTATTTTCATTGTTGCCATTGTTGTTTTCTAATGCTTTAATTGCTGCAAGTGTACAAGGATTCTCATTTATTCCTCTATCGGGGGTGTTAAATCGGTGGATAAGGTATGACTCTCGTTGTTCACGTTCTCGATTTGATTTAAATCCCGTCTCTAAGAGCGTAACTGATAGTTTGTCGAATGCATGGTCGGGAAGATTGAGATGTTTTGATAGAGCTAGACTTGGGGCTGATTTCGCATGGGCTCTGTGATTATTGAAGCGAATTCTAAATTGTGTTTCTGTTTGTCCGATGTACTGCATACCACACACGTTGCATTCGAGTAGGTACACCACATTGGAGGAATCGCATGTTAGGATTCCTCGTATGTTAATCGAAAACTTGGATTGCGTGCTGGTTGCTTTGTCTGTTTCTCGCATCGCCTTACATACGAGGCATCGTGGCTTTGAGCAAGGGCGGCATGAATTATTGGGGGGTGATGCGTTAATTTGGGAGTGGACAAGGGTGTCTTTGAGGTTACGTGGTCGTCGGTAAACGACGTCTGGAGCGGATGGGAATGCGCGTTTCAGGCGTTCACTTTGTTCCAGAATGTTGTAATGTCGTTTAAGAATTTTGTTTACATTGGGGAAGTTTGTGCTGTAAGTCAGGCAGAGGTTTGTTCGTTGTGGGTCTTCTCGTGGTGGTCGCTTCATAAGTAAGTCTTCACGCTTTAGTTTTCTCGCTTTTTGAACAGCGTCATTAATTACATGTGGGGGGTATTTTTGTTTCTCGAGCATAAGTTATAGCCTCTGTGAGCTCGTGTCAAAGTGAGCGTCTCTAGAGCAGATTCGCTTAAACCGGTGAGCCTGGCTGTATGGAATACTGTTTTTACAGTGGCGTGGGTGATCGCTTTGGTAATGAAGGTATTGTTGTCGATCCGTTGGTTTGCGATATAGGGTTGTAGAGAGCTTCTCTTCTTCTATCGTTAAGGTAACATCAAGAAAATTTACGGTAACTTGCGAGTATGTGTGTGTGAAGTGTATGTTCGGATGTACAGCATTGTAAGTGTCGATAAAGCTGAGAAGTTCGTCCTCGCTGTGGGTCCAAATAAGAAAGATGTCGTCTATGTATCTTCTGTATAACATTGGTTTCAAGGAACTTTGGGCAAGAAATTCAGATTCTAGCTTTCCCATAAATATGTTGGCATAATTAGGTGCCATTTTGGTGCCCATAGCGGTCCCGCTGATTTGTCGGAAATACTCTAGGTTAAACCCGAATGAATTTAATTCGAGGACCATCCTCGTAAATGTTGCAATGGCAGAGAAATCTGGGGTGTTAGATTGTCTATGGTTTGTGTACATGTTTTGTAATGCAGCTATGCCGTCATCGTGAGCAATATTTGTATATAATGAAGAGACATCAAGAGTAGCCAAGTACGAGTTTTTCGGCACACAGATACCCGCAATGTCTCGAAAAAAATGTGTGGTGTCTTTTAAGTACGACGCGAGGGTGCATGGAATGTGGCTTATTAGTTTGTCCACGTACCCTGATATGGGTTCAGTTATTGTACCGATGCCTATTATGATTGGTTGACCTGGGTTACCGGGTTTATGAATTTTTGGGAGGATGTAGAAGCGACCTGGACGAGGGTATGCTGCTTGCATCAGTTTGTAGTCAGTGTTGGTTATCTTTTCTGCATCCAACAGTTTCTTTAGTTCTGTTGATACGATACGTTTGTATTCGTCTGTCGGATCACCTGGGAGGCGTTCGTAAAATCTTGAGTCGTCCAGTTGGCGGTATGCTTCTTGTAAGTAGTTGGTTGTATTAAGGACTACAATTGCTCCTCCTTTGTCAGCGGGTTTTATTGTTATGTCTGTCCTAGATGCCAAATTTTTCATACTTATTTTTTCAGATTTGGTCAAGTTTTCTCGGTTTCCTTTCTGTCTGTGGTATTCGTGTACTATGTCTTTCTGTACTGCGGCGATAAAAAGGTCCAAGCACTTGTCTTGATTACTGTTCGGTGTCCAATCATTTGATTTACGACGGTGAATTGTTTCGTGGTTAGAAGGCCTGTCCAAGAAATATTCGCGCAACCCTAAGCTTCGAGCGAAGTTGTCGAGGTCTCGGAGCAAGTGGAATTCATCAAAAAATTTTGTGGTCGGGCAGAAGCTTAGTCCCTTAGATATCAGTTTTTCTTCGTCAGGTGAAAAGCTCGTGTCCGATAAGTTTACAACCACAGTGTCACAGGGTGTGTTCCTAGATGGGTGCTCGTTTGTACCGTTAGTGGTTTCCTGGGTGGTGGTGTTGTAATGATAAGAAACTATATCAGGGAACGCGGGATCGGGCACATGGTCTCTTTTAAGTTTATGAATTTTTGTAGTCATGATGGCTTGGTATTTATTCTGTTCAAATTCTGTTAATCGCGTGATTTCTTCGTTCGATAAAGCGTTGTGGCGGAGAATGGTGTTGGTCATAGCGACCAGTTTCTTTACCTGCTTGTCACTGTGATTAAGAGCGTTTTCTGTTAATTTAAAAGATGCCTCAAGGAGGACGTTTTTCCATGCTATTTGGTCGTGTTTATCTAGATTTGTAGCGGCTGGTGTGAGGGAGAGTGTCATACCCTTGGGGGCTATTCTAGCACGAAGGTACACTTGCAATGTTGATTTATGCATTTCATGTCTAATTCGTTTGTCAGCAAGTTTTCGTACTTTAAGGAAAGTGGCACTGCAACTGGGAAGCGATGAGCTGGACTTACATTTCAGAAGTCAATTTTCTTTTGGGTGTGGGGAGGGCACTGATGGACAGCGCAGGTTGTAGTAATGTCCGGCAGGCCTTCGTCGTTGTGGGGAGGATTTTGGCGTTGGGCTCCCGGCGAACGTGTTCGTTAGCAGTTCTGGGGTCCGCAATAGGGGGACGCGGTTTCGTAGTTCGGCAGGCTTCCCTTTGAGGAGTGGCGTAGGGGTGCTGTCGTGTAGTGCTTTTGGTCTCGACATCCGCAATGGAGGGACGCGTGTTGGCGGTTCTGCAGACTTCCCCCCCTAGTAGTGGTGCGCTGTTGATGATGGTGAGGGGGTGCTTGTTGTGGCTCGCGGGAGTCACAGTTTCGCTGATCGTCGGGAACTCATCTGTGGTGTTGGGTGGGTGTGGGGCTCCTAGTGTATGTTGATATGCAGAAGTCTTCGCAACAATGAAAATAGTAACTGAGTTCACGGCACTGCAGCTGCGAAGGGCACTGGACAACCCAAAACAATTCCAAGTGTAACTACTCTTCCTAAGTGAAGTTGTCGTCTGTTTTCAGTTTTATTTTACTACCCAATCAATTGTGCCATGCACGACATGCCCAACAGCAACCCTGTGCACAGCCGGGAGGCCCCCACTACACGCGTAATTTAGAAGCGGGCAAAGAATTCGCACTGCACTCGCTTGCACAGCCTACCGCAATACGGGGCACCCCTATTTTTACGACGAAATGTTGAGAGGGCGCGGAGTAGTTAAAGGCTTAGAACTTCCTAAAATGCCCGCTTACCAGCCTCTGCCACAATACGTGGCCCCCGTCCTTCTACGACGAATTGTTTACGGGCCCCGAGTAGTTAAAGGCTTAGGACTTCCTGAAAAGCTCTTTTTTGCCCCACACCAAACCACCAGTGCCAGGAGGGGCCGTCTGATCGGGAGGAATGCGTTAGTGAACGGAAACATACAGACCACTGACATCAGAAAGGTGAAGGGGAGAGGGGGGAGAGAGATGAGGGGGGAAGTGGAAGGAAGAGTGGAAGGGGGCACCCGAGGGGCGTCCACCGTATATTATTTTTCTCTTTTTTCTTTCCTTTTTTTTTCTTTTTTTCTGTCTTTTTTTCCTCATTCCTTGCCCTCTGATTTGAGATCGTATAAAGCTGAGCACCAACAAACTGTATCTTTAATCCTGATGAAGGCCAGACTCTAGGCCGAAACGTCGAAACCACGTTGTGACCGCTCACGGAGGATCTACTGGGCTATATATATATATATATATATATATATATATATATATATATTGCTACATGCATGTGTATTGACATTATAGGGGGCGACGCGCGTGTGTGCCTGATGAGGAAGACGAAGGGTTGTCTCGGCTCGATCGCTGGTAAACCGGGCACGCCATTACCGCTGGTTTGGAATATATTTCATCCCCAGCCTCGTAGTTACGGCGTCTCTTCTTTTCCGTAACATATTTGGTGGAGGTGGAACGTTCCCCGTCTTCGCCACGAAGCTTCGCAGTGGCCGCACCATTCAGTCTCCGGCCATGGCTACCAATGACAACAGCCTGCCAGCGTCTCCATCTGTAGCTCCAGCCACCACATACCTGACGATGCCCACACCCCGTGATCCAGGTACATTCTCCGCACAACCTGGGCTTGACGTCGACTACTGGCTCCGTATGTACGAGCGTGTTAGCCACACACACCGATGGGACCCTACCATGATGCTCGCCAACGTAATATTTTACTTGGACGGCACCCCACGGGTCTGGTTCGACGCCCATGAGACCGAGCTCACCAGCTGGGATACCTTCAAAGAGCGACTACGTGACATCTTTGGGGACCCGTCCGGTCGCCAAATGGAAGCGCGAAAAGAACTCGCCACTCGTGTGCAGTCGTCAACAGAGTCGTATGTCTCGTACATACAGGATGTGCTCGCGTTGTGCCGAAAAGTCGACGAGCAAATGACAGAGAGTGACAAGGTGGGCCACATACTTAAGGGCATAGCGGACGACGCCTTCAATTTGCTCGTCTACAATAATGTCACGACCGTAGATATGACCATCAAGGAATGCCGTCGCTTCGAAATGGCCAAAAGCCGCCGTGTTCTGCCTCAATTTACGCGGCTACCAAACACGGCTGTTACATCCACTTGCACCGATCTCGGTGCCGCACCACCCATGCAGGACAGCGTGACACGAATAGTTCGACGGGAGCTTGAGGCGTCAAGTCCGGCACCATTTCCTTCACAACCGCTCGACCATGGCGCCGCAGAAACGCCTCCGCCGGTCTCCGTTATTCAAGCCGTCGTGAGGCAGGAAATTGCAAAGCTTGGTTTTCCTGTGGCCTGCTCTGTCTCCCGACCCGTCTCCAGACCAATGACAACAAATGCACCACGCCATGACACACACTTTATTCCGCGATCCCGCAATCCGGCGGAATGGAGAACTGCAGACGACAAGCCGATCTGCTTCCGCTGCCACCGAGTAGGCCATATCTCCCGCTACTGCCGCAGCACTTGGACGCCCTCAAACTGGAGCCAATTTTCCTCTAATCGACCATACGAGGACTCCTGTCGGTATTCGCCCAGTCGTGTGTACCCTTCTTCGGACATCCCCAACAGCCGCTCCACTGCTCGTTCACCACCACCTCAACGTCGCCGTTCCCCATCGCCCCAACCACGCCGCTATCCGTCGCCGGTCAACTGTGGATCCTCTCGGACGGAAAACTAGATCATGCAGCTCCGGGAGGTAGTGCTGCATCGCTTGCGAATGATCCAAATCCTCCATTGACGCTCCCCACTGATACGAACTTGATTAAGGTGTATGTGGACGGTATTTCTTTGACGGCGTTAGTCGATACCGGAGCTCAAGTGTCTATAATGAGTGCTCATCTGTGTCGCCTGCTCAAAAAAGTCCTCACGCCTGCAGCAACTAAAGCCCTCCGTGTCGCTGATGGTGGAACTGTGGCCATCACTGGAATGTGTACAGCTCGTGTTAGTATTGCCGGCCGCCATGTTCCCGTTTTATTTACGGTGCTTGAAAATTGCCCCCACGACCTAATCTTCGGCATGGACTTCCTATCGACGCATTCTGCCCTCATCGATTGTGCCGCCGGTACACTCTGCCTAGAACTTCCTCTTCTCCCGGATTCTCACCCTGAACTCCCAAACAGCTTGTGCACCACTGACTTCTTCCGGATACCGCCTAAAGCTCTCACATTCATCGAATTGGCAACACCCTCTCCCGTGCTCGACGGTGATTATATCGTGACGCCGATTACTGATGTTCTCCTGGCGCGTGACATTACTGTCCCACACTCTGTCGTAAGCATGGCCTCTAACCGAACATATTTACCTGTTATCAATTTCGGTTTCATAAAACAAGTGCTACCCCAAGGAATTTCGGTCGCCACACTAAGGCCCTTAATTGACGACCACGTCACCTGTTTTACGGCAGACGTATGTCCCGAGCACCCACATCACTCGCAGGATGTCACGTGCCTCGATTCGACCTTACGCTCCATGATCGCCCCGGACCTCAAACCTGAGAAGTCAACCGCGCTATGCCGCCTTCTGGCTTCATACCGCGACATATTCGACGTCGACCACCGTCCACTCGGCCAGACTTCACTCGTCAAGCACCGCATTAACACAGGTGATTCCCATCCCATTCATCGGCGACCATACCGGGTGTCTGCCACCGAGCGTAAAATAATTCACCAGGAAGTCACCAAGATGTTAGCCAAAGGAATTATTGAACCCTCTTCGAGCCCATGGGCGTCCCCCGTTGTGCTCGTTAAAAAGAAAGATGGCACTTGGCGCTTCTGCGTGGATTACCGTCATCTGAATAGGATCACGAAAAAGGACGTTTACCCTTTACCCCGCATCGATGACGCTCTCGATTGTCTCCACGGCGCCCGATACTTTTCCACAATAGACCTACGTTCTGGCTACTGGCAGATTGCTGTCGACGAAAAAGACCAAGAGAAGACCGCATTTGTAACTCCAGACGGCCTATATCAGTTCAAGGTTATGCCATTTGGGCTATGCAACGCCCCAGCCACGTTCGAGCGCATGATGGACTCTCTGCTACAAGGGTTCAAATGGTCAACATGTCTTTGTTATCTTGACGATGTCGTTGTATATTCCCCAACATTTGAGACCCACCTTCAGCGTTTGTCAGCTATTCTCGACATATTCCGCACTGCAGGCCTCCAATTGAACTCGTCGAAGTGCCGCTTCGGACGCCGGCAAATTACAGTGTTGGGCCACCTTGTCGACGCCTCTGGTGTGCAGCCGGACCCCGAGAAAATTCGTGCAGTTACCAGTTTTCCTGTACCCCAGTCAGCCAAAGACGTCCGGAGTTTTGTAGGACTTTGCTCCTATTTTAGAAGGTTTGTGAAAGATTTCGCAACCATCGCTCGACCCCTCACGGAGCTTCTAAAGAAAGACGTCACATTTACGTGGGGTACCGACCAAGCTGCTGCTTTCTCTCACCTAATCACGCTACTGACGACTCCACCCATATTGGCTCACTTTGACCCATTCGCTCCGACGGAAGTTCGAACCGATGCTAGTGGTCACGGAATCGGAGCCGTGTTAGCCCAGCGCCAACGGGGACACGACCGAGTTGTCGCCTACGCTAGCCGCCTCCTCACAGCTGCTGAGCGCAACTATTCTATTACGGAGCGTGAATGTCTTGCTCTTGTTTGGGCAGTCTCAAAGTTTCGCCCATATTTATATGGCACTAATTTCTCTGTGATCACTGACCATCATGCGCTATGTTGGCTTACGTCACTGAAGGATCCTACTGGCCGGCTCGGGCGCTGGGCTCTGAGACTCCAAGAGTATACCTTTACGGTGACGTACAAGTCCGGACGCCTACATCAGGACGCAGACTGCCTGTCACGCTACCCGGTCGCTGAGTCGAGCACTATGCATGACACCGACTTCGAGCCTTGCGTCTTTTCCCTTTCACAAATGACATGCATCGGTGACGAGCAGCGCTATGATGCGTCCTTGCGTGCTATCATTGAGCGCCTCGAATCACCATCTTCCAGTCAGTCCTATCGCTCGTTCGTGCTCCACGATGGGGTATTATACCGCCAAAGTTTTGAGCTGGATGGACCGGCTCTGCTGCTTGTCATTCCGAAACACCTTCGCTCGGAAGTTCTACATGAACTTCATGACCTTCCGACTGCTGGTCACCTTGGTGTGTCACGCACTTACGACCGAATATGCCGACGCTTCTACTGGCCAGGGCTTGCACGCTCAGTCAGACGGTACGTTGCGGCTTGTGAAAAATGTCAGCGCCGTAAAACGCCATCGACACTTCCCGCCGGACGCCTTCAACCACTTGATATTCCATCAGAACCTTTCCTCCGCGTTGGCTTGGACCTACTTGGCCCCTTTCCCTTGTCTTCCTCGGGTAACAAGTGGATAGCCGTGGCCACCGACTACGCCACGCGTTATGCCATCACACGAGCTCTCCCAACAAGCTGCGCCACAGATGTCGCCGACTTCCTCCTCAAGGACGTTATTTTGCAACACGGAGCCCCACGGCAGCTGCTTACAGACCGTGGCCGCACCTTTTTGTCGAAGGTCATAGCCGACATCTTGCAGTCCTGTAAAACGAGGCACAAGCTGACTACGTCATACCACCCGCAAACCAATGGACTAACGGAGCGCCTCAATCGAACTCTTACAGACATGCTCGCTAAGTATGTTTCTACCAACCACACCGACTGGGATCTCGCGTTGCCGTACGTCACATTTGCCTACAATTCTTCGCGCCACGACACTGCCGGCTACTCTCCATTTTTTCTGCTGTTTGGCCGAGAACCAACATTGCCTCTAGACACCGTCATACCGTCCCCTGGAGTACCGACCAGTGAATATGCCATGGACGCTATCACTCGGGCCGCTCACGCACGCGAAATCACCCGTACTCGCCTTCTGACCTCTCAAGAGAAGCAACGGCGCTTGTATGACCAACGACACCGCGACGTACACTTTCCACCTGGTTCTTTGGTACTGCTCTGGTCTCCAACCCGTCAAGTTGGCTTGTCAGAGAAGCTGCTTACTCGCTACACAGGCCCATACCGAGTCCTTCGTGTGGTTACGCCTGTAACATATGAAATTGGTCCTGCCACCCCGTTGCCTTCATGTGCCCAACAGGCTACCGATATTGTGCATGTTGCGCGCTTGAAGCCCTACAACTCTCCTAGTGACGTTGACATCTAAATGCGCCGAGACGGCGCTTGCGCCGCCGGGGGTTATGCTACATGCATGTGTATTGACATTATAGGGGGCGACGCGCGTGTGTGCCTGATGAGGAAGACGAAGGGTTGTCTCGGCTCGATCGCTGGTAAACCGGGCACGCCATTACCGCTGGTTTGGAATATATTTCATCCCCAGCCTCGTAGTTACGGCGTCTCTTCTTTTCCGTAACATATATATATATATATATATATATATATATATATATATATATTGCGTACGCTGACTATGTACTTCATATTCATCTGTATGACCAAACCATTGTAGTGATCATCATCGTATGTCACGCGGGCTGGCTCTCTGGCTCGTGCACCTGGATTAAAAAGATAACCTGGTTGCAGCTGTACCGGACGTGGTCTCATAATATATATATGCAACATCGCTTTTCAATCATCGCGATCACGAATTCGCGACTTAACAATCCTTACGTAGATATGCTATTTCCACGAACGGCCAATTGATGGTTTAGAAATATCTTTATCTGCCAACCTATCAGTCATTTCACCTTTTTCCGGAATAAGCACTATTACAAGTTAGCACCTGTCCCGTCCTTGTTAGTCCGTCCTTTCTTGTGTGCTACAAAAATGAAGTTCACCGTTGAAATACATATAATATAGAGAGGTAAAAAAGAAAAGGAAGTTCATTAGACAACTGGAAAAAAATAGTTTTATCCTCATTGTGCCATGAATATTGAGGCTGTGTTAGTCAGGTTAGTCAGGTTTCACTAAAAGCAGTAATCGCATGAATGGTAAAGAAGCTGTAACATTATCTCACCATGATGTTACATTTGATGCAAACGTCGATATTTATTAATTACGGTGTCTTGCAAAGTATTTTACAGCCATGGACTGTGTGTGTCGCCTTTATTAGGCGCTATTTTGACGTTTTAGACGCACTGCAGGCAAATTTTGGAGGTGAATGTGGATACTAAAATTCAGGTGCACGTTAAAGCCCAAGGGGGCCGAAATTGTTGAAGCCCTCTAGTACATCATCTGTCATATTCATATCGTGCTTTTGAGGCATTCAGCCGCAAACATTCATACTTCTCTTTTTTTAATTGCTTGTAAAAAAATCACAGCATATCCACAGAGTGAATAATAATGAGTGGAGCGAAGCGTCCATCTGTGAGTCCGTCTGTACGTCCGTTCGGGCTTCCGTTCGTTATTGCTTTCATCCATCAGTGCGTCCGTCTATTTGTTCTTCTGTCCATGTGTCCGTCCGTCCTTGCTTTTGTGCTTTCGCACATTTGTTCATTCTTGCTTCCGGCGCTCCGTGCATGCGTCCATTCATCCGTCCGTCCGTCCCTCGGTCTGTCTGTCTGTCTGTATGCCCGCCCACCCGTCCGCACGGCTGTCGGTGCGTCCGTTCGTTCGTCCGTGCATCCATCCGTCATTCCGTCCGTCGGTCTGTGTGTCTGTCTGTTTGTCTGGTGGCCCTCTTTCCGCGCGTCCACACCTGCTGAGTGAGTCATCAAACTAGGTGGTCACGAACCACGACGAGCTAGGAGAAACACGCGGCTTAAGCAGCTTCACTCCTCAAATCTGTTGAGGCTTGTTATGCAGGTTTTGTGCTCTGAATGGTTTCACTTGAAGCAAGGCCTCGCACTAGAAAAGAAAGAGCCGATTTCTAACAACATAATAAATGTTTTATGACCACACGAAAAAAGGTAAAAGGGTGGAACCAATCAGAACAGAGTGAAGTTACAGACACGTTAAAGCTACTGCTACCAGTAATGCCTTGACTATGAAGTACCACTTACCATCACTTACCATTCAAAGAAAAAATCAATGTCACCAGTTGGTGTGAAACTTGCATTAGATTGGAGTTAAACACTCCAAATGTACTTGCTTTTAAGTTTTTGTCTCTAGGATTCACTGGTGAGAACGTTGCCGATGCCTTGCAGGAGTTCATTAAAGCTTCAGTGAAATTGAGACTGCACAACATGAAATTACTCCTAAATTACATTTTCCCAAAGTGATTTATTCATTCATTCAGTTATTGATGTTGCTGAAACTGTCTGCTTTATTTTCGGTATCCGTTATTTCTAATTGTTCATTTTTAATATTCACTTTTTATCCTTGATCTCTCTCAATAGTTTAAAACACGCCCCTTGTAAACATGCAGGGCGACAGCTTGGAAGATCAGGCTAACTCCATCGCCGCACACTTCGAGGAGGTCTTCAGCTCGTCGCACTATACCGCAGAGTTTGAACGATACGAAGTAAGAGTTGAAAAAACAAAAACTACAGCACAAATCCACAACCCACGAGGCATACAATGCACCATTCTGCTTAGCGGAGCTACAGGCCTCACTAAACTGCTCTAACAAGTCTGCCCCAGGCTCCGACCGGGTGCCTTATGTAATACTAAAACGTCTGCCCATCGAAACCCAGAAAAGCCTTTCTCTGCCTGTGTAACTCTTTATGGTTTTCGGGTGAGGTGCCCTCGACCTGGACAGAAGCCATAGTGATCCCTATTTTAAAGCAAGGCAAGGACCCATCCTCAGTTTCATGCTACAGGCCAATAGCACTAACCAGTTGTTCTTGCAAGGTCATTGAAAAAATGATAAACAGGCGGTTTATGCACTTCCTTGAGACTAATCTACCTACTTGACCCATACCAGTGTGGGTTTCGTGAAGCTAGGTCCACTACTGACTACCTTGTCCGTATCGAGGCTCATATTCGCGATGCCTTTGTTCATAATCAATTTTTTTCTCTATGTGTTTCGCGATATGGAGAAGGCCTTTGATACTCCGTGGTGCCTCGGCATACTTAGAGACCTCTCACACTTCGGTGTACGAGGTGGAATGTTGAACATAATCGAAAGCTAATTAACTAATCGCACATTCCGTGTTTAATCAGGCACTGTTTTGTCGTGAACATTTGTCCAGAAAATAGGAGGGCCGCAAGCAGGTGTGTAAAGGTACATGCTCTTCATAGTTAGAATGAACTCCCTGCGCCTCGCTATCCCTCGCATTATGTTTTACTGCACATATGTTGATGATGTACAGGTTGGTTTTAAATCATGCAACCTCTCTATATGTGTACGACGGGTTTAATTAAGTTTGAACAAGGTTTCTCAATGGCCAGATCAGAATGGTTTTAAACTGAACATGAAAAAGAGCACATCCGTCTTATTCTGCCAGAAGAGGGGCGTTCATCCCGATCCCGAAATTGACATGCGTGGTGAACGTTTTTCTGTACAGTCTGAGCACAAGTTTCGGGGTGTAATATTAGACACAAAACTAACCTTCATACCCCACATCAAATATTTAAAGAACAGTTGCTTAAAAACAATGAATATTTTGAAAGTGTCACGCACTACGTGGGGTAGTGACAGGAAATGCCTGGTGAATCTATATGGAAGCCTTGTGCTCACGTGCCTCAATTACGGTGCTATAACCTACCAGTCTGCGACACCATCAGGCTTTAAAAATGCTTGACCTTCTCTACCACCTAGACATTCGCATTTCTACGGGTGCTTTTCGCACCAGCCCGGTAGAAAGCCTGTATGAAGAGTCAAACGAATGGTCGCTCCATATGCAGACATGCTATACGTCTTTTACATACTATATCTCAGGGTGAACGCAAACGATGAACATCCCACTCATTCCACAAATATTGATCTCTCCGATTCTGCTTTATTCCACAACATCCTTCTCTGAGACAGCCCTACTCACTCTGTGTCAGGAGGCTCGCTGAGGAAACAGCCATGCCACTTGTAGAACACTGTTTGATGACTCCAGCAGTATATCCGCCACCGTGTCAATGGCAGGTAATAGACTGCGATCTATCTTTTGCGGAGCTCACTAAATATGCATCTACTGCACATATACGCATGCACTTTCTCGAATTCCAACACAAGTACACTTGCCTAGAATTCTTTACATATGCTTCTAAGTCTCGCACTGTCGTGTCCTATGCAGGTGTGGCCCATCTTTTTTAAATGCACCCCCCAACAAGAATTTTCACCGCAGAAGTCCATGCGGTATCTGTGGCTGTCAGGCCTAATTATGAATTACAACTACAACGCGCGGTTGTATACAACTATTCGCTGAGCGTTGTGACACCTCTGCAAACACTCAAAAACATAACAATTGTGTCCTTGTGTCGCTTTACTATCTTTCTTCTAGTATCTACGCCCTAAAACAACATGTGGTGTGCTGGGCGCCAGGGTACTGAGAGATCACTGGAAACGTGACAGCAGACCACCTAGCTGCGTCTGCGCACGCCCACGCACCCGCCAAAAGACCCATGGCCGTGCCTTCACTTGATGTGAAACCTTTCTTACGATGGGAGCTCAGGGCCAGCTGGCAGCGCCTAGGAAATAGGCAAACAGACAATAAGCTACATGTTATTAAACCGATACATGGAAAATGGCCAGCAGTGTCGAGATCACGCTACACACAAGTTACACTTACAAGGCTGCAGATAGCACGCACACACCCTACACATTCGTACATTTCGTATGGCGATGACCAACCCATCTGTGAGAGTTGTGGAGATCCACTTACGGTGCTCCACATTCTAGTTCGGTGCAGGCATTTAGACGATTAAAAAACACTTTTTATTGCCCTACCGACAGCAGCAACCACTTCATACTGTCATGCTCATCGGTAGGGATCTGCTTTTTGAACTTCACTCACTTTTTACATTTTTAACGATGTCCATAGATTTCACCCTATATTTAGAGGTGATTCGTAGTTAGACCTCTGTACGCAGGTCGCGGCTGCGATGGCCGTCTTAATCAACATTGTAATTTATTACACCTTCTTGTGTTTCATGTCACTGCCATGATTTGAGTTTTTTTGTATTTATTCCGCTTCAGGGCATGGAATTTTAGACTCCTTTACAGCCATGCAACACTATCGTTGTTCATATTCTGATCATATTACTAAAATAACGCGCCATTGCTTTTCCCTAATTATTGTTCATGGTGCTCTTTGGCCATCACATAGCCCTTGCGCCAATGAACACCATATATCATCATCAGTTGAAAAGACGTGAGTTAACAAATTAACAGTATTTCATTATAACTACCTGGTTTTGCCCAATCCCACAGCGTGGGTGTGTGCCGCAGTTTCCAGGCTTTTATTTTATTCTTTCCTTCCCTACTTGCGTTGGCCGGGACGTTGCAGTCGGTGCAGTGGTATTGAGTCGGTGGCACGAGCACTGTTGCGGTGGACAAAGAGGCGAGTAGGCTAAGACATCGCGGACTGGGGGTCCCCAGTGGTGATCTCTTTGTCCATATACACCGGCCACAGAAAAGTAAAATGCCTTTGATCGGTACGGGTGACGGCGGCAGCAGAAAGCGTGAGCGACTGGCTGCGATGTCTTTTCGACGCTGTCAGGTGCTTCGTACTCGCCCCCGGCGCTTTGTGAACTCAACGAACAGCAACCGCTGCATAACTGTGCTAAGTACTTCCACTGGTTTCAGAGATGCAATCGTTTCTCCTTTTGTTCTTTCTTGGCTGCCGCTATGCATCCTCTATAAAAGTCCTTTCTACGATTGGTGTGTTATTTCCTAAAAAAAACCCATAAATATGCCTATATTAACCACCCATGCAATAAAATACGAAGTGCAGTGAAGGGAGAGGCACAGGTGCCTCTCCGCAGTGAGTTTTTGTAGGGAAAATGCATATTGTTTCCAATAAGGACTTTCGTTTTATATATAGACAGAAATATTTATAGTGTCTTTCAATAAGGGTGGATTGATCTTAAAATAGAATAAAGCAAGCTCTGTGAGAAGTATTAAAGAATTTTTTTATTTAAAGCGGAATGTATGGAATTATATCTGGAATGTAAAATAGTTCGAATGTCCACCATGCCTTCTCTACCGCATCGATATGGCACAATTTGAGTGACGGCCTGGGTTGTGCTGTGTTTATTGCGGCTTGTTGGTGTAGAGCTGGGACTTCTGCAAACACAAAAATAAAAGTCTAGATGGGTCATATCACACGTTATTCGTGAACAGTTTAGGTAACCTGTGCGATATATATATATATATATATATATATATATATATATATATATATATATATGACGTATGAAGCGATGATTGGTAGAAGCCGAAAAGGAAGAAGTGAGATTAGAATAAACATGGAGTATGAGCCGGGCCACGTCACCCAGTCATCATAGCGTCACATATATATATATATATATATATATATATATATATATATATATATATATATGAGATATAACAGACAGTAATGCCAAGGAATGTACAGGGGAAGTTATTAAAACCAATGGAATGTAAATAAGAAAAGTGGATGAAAAAATTACCAACTCACAGTTGCTCACAGTTGGTAATTTTTTCATCCACTTTTCTTATTTACATTCCATTGGTTTTAATAACTTCCCCTGTACATTCCTTGGCATTACTGTCTGTTATATCTCATTAATATTGTGTTAAAACACGGAAAAACGAGCCCTTAGGTATACACTTCTTTCCCTTATTATATATATATATATATATATATATATATATATATATATATATATATATATATATATATTGCTGCGACAGGTTCGCCACATTCAAGTAGCCCGCCACAATCATCGTGGCACCAGCAAGACCCGGCTCGGCTGGCATGCGCCACGTGTTCGTACGCTCGAACAACGAGGAAGAGGAAGATAGTCGGATCTGTGCCACTCGGCTACTCGAACTTGTCGACCATAGTTTTTAGAATCGTTGGCACAAGTTCGCCCTAATAAAGACGCTTGTTTTTTTAACCTGTCGGCGTCAGCATCGCTACAATATATATATATATATATATATATATATATATATATATATATATATATATATATATACATATACTGAAATCTTGCTTCCACTATACTCATTGTTACGTCCACTCTGTGGCATTTAGCTTCTTCTTGCATGGATGACATGACGTTTCGTCTGCATTCATATCGTTCAATTTAGGCCAAAAGAAACTGGCCATCCTCTTCTCGTGTATCACTATAGCCGTTCGTGGTGAGAGACTAGCAAACATCTCTTTCCCAGTTTTTCTACATGGTTTGCTGTATGGTGAACCTCGTGTGAGCTCGTGTCGTCCCAAGTAGAGGAATCGCGATTTTCAACATAGTCATTGATACAAAAATGTGCCTAATCACTAAATATAATTTTTCGGCGCTATGTCTGCACGAATATATAACCATTTCTATAATAAATATTTTTCAATGGGAGGCTCTGCTCAATTTTGTAACTTGTCGTGGTGATATGGCATCAGTGACAATAATAAACAGATTACACGGACACCTTTAGAGCAATCAATATGTCCACCCTCCATAGTCAACCTCGACCTGCCCTCAACAGGAAACCTTGCATATGTCTTTTGTCCACTCCTAATTGACATTGCTTCTCCAAAGACCGCTTGGCCTAGGCGAGAAGCCCCACTCAACGCTCGACCAGCAACACAGTGCGCTAACCGCAAGGGACAGGAAGTATATTCGTGTAATCAACTGTACTTAGGTGGTAGGCTGGTTTCTTCAGTAGAATGATAAAAACTCGGAGGTTTTGGAGAGCATTCCCTGCAAGACCTTGAACAGGCTGTCGCTAATCTTAATGATATCAGCTAAAACCAATAGGGAGGACTGAAGGAAAGGAACTTTTGTCAGGTCTACCACACGTTTCTCATGTGCGAAATTAATTACATGACATCATCAACAAACTGGTATAACCTCCACGACATTTCATTTCAAAAAATATCAGAAGGGTGTTAGGACTGATAGGTCTTAACACCCTTTGATAGGCAAATATTCAGCAGAATTCCAAGCTCAGAGACCACAGTCAGAGGCGGCAGGCAGGTCCATGCTGTCTCGTGGCACATTCAGTCACTTTGCTGCAGCATATAGGAGGGGGAGAATGGTACAATTGCTCAAAGGCTCTGGCAGCACCCGGCGTTACATAGCGCAAACCTCAGCACAGACAGGGACTCGGAGATTATTCTTACAAGCTCTTTACAAGACGCGAGCTCACAGTTCAGTTTTCGGCAGTTCAGGTTCCCTGCGAACTTGTGGAGTACCATGGTCTTCCAGTATCGGTGTGGGCATGGCATACAACACTGGCGAAAAGCTCTTCGGGGGTAGTCTGATCGGGATTCTTGAGGTACAAATACTTGTTTCTTCACTTCACCTCAGCAAATGCTCAAGAAAATTGCCTGTGACAGTTAATATATTAGAGTTAAAATTGAAGCTTATTTAAATGCTCAGAATTAGCTCTGTGGTTGTCTCGCCCGCCGTGGTGGTATTGTGGCTAAGGTACTCGGCTGCTGGCCGCAGGTCGCGGGTTGAAATCCCGGCGGCGGCGGCTGCATTTCCGATGGAGGCGGAAATACCGTAGGCTTATGTGGTCAGATTTCGGTGCACGCTAAAGAACCTCAGGTGGTCGAAATCTCCGGAACCCTCCACCATGGCGTCTCTGATTGGGACAATAAACCTCACATATCATTATCATCAATCTGTGGTTTTCTCAAACTCTTGGAATAAAGTAATCAAAATTTGGTTTCAATTGCGGGTTCTACTGAGTTATGCTATTACCAAACACTGGTTTGTCCAATGTACAGCAATACAAAAGAGAATGCTTCCGTTTATTAAGGTATGTATATTCAGACAATCGATGAATATTCTAATTATGTGGCACCTTCAAAAAATTGTTCAAAGCTCGTCTTTCGATGCCGAGAGTTACGAATAGTAAATTTTCATAAATCCTTTATGTAAACCACTCATTGAGACTTTAGAGCCTTGCACTATTCAGCCTAATATTGCACTTGTCATGCTGATACTTTCCATACTTTAGGTCATTATGCTTGAAGAATCCAATTATGTTGGCTGTGTCAGACGATATTTAAATGTTATGATCAATGTTTAAGTGCACACGTCCTATATCACAATACCCTAAATATTACAGCTAAAATGATTAGCTGGTGACTGTGCGTTCTACCGCCCTTTATTTTTTTGTCTTGCTCGTAGGAATTCGAATCATACATTGTCAGGACTAGTTGGTGCTCCAATAAGCTTGTGCATACTTCTTCAAATGGGAAGGTGGGGGAATTTTCACAACAGAAGTATATCTTCACTGTTTGAGACTCCTCCCCTCTCCTGCGCCCCCCAAAACAAGTTTTGCAATGCTTTGAAAATTGGAAATAAAACAATTGCGTGTGGCTCAAAACGGTCCGCTTTAGTACACCGGGTTTCAGGTAATAAAGGTGAGAAATAAACAGTTCCAGTAATGTTACATAAGAAGTATTTTGTTGCCACTGTCAACAGGGCTGGGCATCTTCCTCTATAGCATTGTCCGTTAAACAACAATGGGCCTCGTATGGCTGGGTGTGAGGCTGAACGGCATACCCTAAGTGTTTAGGGTTGGCAGCGCGTTCCTCCTCCACACTGTTCACACGCCTGTGCATGTTCAAGGCTAGTGTTTACACTGATAAGTCAAGACGAATTCCGTGGGTGGTGCACTCTCATGCATAGTTATGCGTATTCACTGAAATGGCCACTACTGGAACCCTTAAACAATGTAAGTGAGGACTTTATAAGAAATGCCTTTTATCTTACCCTGAAATATAAATGCGCATATTGTCACGCAGTATTATGGAAGCATTATTACACCATCTCTAGAGCTTTCCAAGCTCTGTAATGAAAGCATGCTTTACGATAATTCTTTGAATTCGCGTTAAAACTACGAGTCAAATACAGTGTTACATAAAGAGTATTTATTTTGAACTTGTTGCTAGTGTTTGTCGGAGCATGAGCGTTAGAATAAGTCCTTTTCTCCAGAATGTCATTGCACTTTTCCGAATGAAATATTTATTCAATTTGAGAAGCTGTTAACAGCTTTCTTGTTGCGTAGATTTTATTTATTGTTGATGTACTTCAGCAAGTGATTCTGAGCATTGGTTAGCCATACCTTATTGCTTCGAAGCCCATGTCAGATTGCTTTTAGTGTATGCTCTATGTTTGATCTGAATGTTTAATAGGTTTTTCAAACTTGTGCACGTTTTCAAGATGATGGGTACTGTGTCTGACATATCTGCTGGGCAAAACTGTGAGATAAGAGGGATGTCACTACGAGTTAGCGAATCGTGAGCACTGTTCATTACGGCAAATGGTCTGAAGGCCTCGTTAGGGCCTCATATAATTTACAGTAAATTGCAGAAAAGAAGTTCATGCCTATGAAAATAGCGTACGCCTCTGGCAAACGCGTGTTTATTTAAAAGGTCAGAATTTCAAACTATGAATGTTTCTTTTTACTTTATTCAAAAAGTGGTTTCCTACTAATTTGTGTAGGAACTATCCACGCGTGGCACCAACTAGGCGTCTGCCATAATTTGATCATTTAGGTATATGAATGCATAACGTGAGAATAAGGAAGATAAAGAAATTGCCACCTTTGTTATATAGGATGTCGAACTTTTCTCCATAAATTTTTTGTGTATCACTGCACTCTCATGAACTTACGTACTTCAGAATTCTTTCTTGCACGGACCATGAGGTGCCTGCCACATATAGAATTCAAAAAAAGTTGAAAGAAACAATGTGCGTACGTTCACACATTACAGGCTAGTAAAGCCTATATTTTCTTGAACTTTTATTTCTCAACACTTAGGAATACGGGAGTAAATAAATATACGTCTGTGCAGTGCTCATGCATAACGCAGTAAAAACTGCTGAAGTTTAATTTGTTAATATTGGGTACAGTACTCAAGTATCAAAATTAGGCAACAACACTTAAGCATAACAATTCAAATGTAGAACTGTTCAAAGTAACCATATAATGTCGGTACCAATTAGGCCCTAAATGTGGTGATGGCTGCGTTGAAAGTGCGCGAATATTCATTATGCCGATGGAGAAAAAAGTGAGAAAAGTTTCTCAATAACCGTACCATCTCAAGGTACTTAATAAGCCGTACAATCTCAACGCTTCAAAAAAGCTTTGTGTTTTTTTCCCTTAAAAAAGGAACGTTTTATATATTCCTGAGCAATACACCAGCAATACTGGGCAATACACCAGCAGAGACGTCTAAACTATGGTCTCTCGGGAGAAGTAAAGAAGCGAGTACCTCTCACGCACTCCACTAAAATTAGCGAGAAATCGTGTAAGAAGAACAAAGCTGTTATCGAAATATCAAAATATGCACCATAAAGGCACTGTGTCGAGGTTTTAGAAAACTTGTAATTGGTGGCACCTGTTTATCATTGCACAGGGCAATTAGGTGGTGTCTGCATTTTTATGGGCGCCGTAATACAGTGGTGCGAGCTACCAATATAGACTAAGGTATACAAACAAGCGTACCATTTGTTTCTGTTACATATAGTACGAGTTGCTATGTTATCACGCAATATTTTTTTTACTGTGGCGTGGTACGAAACTGGCTGTGAGACATTCGTTGACGAATCACAAAGAGCAACATTTTACTAATTTTGCTCCCTTTCACTAACATGTGTGGGCCACACAACAGGCGCCACCTCCTCAGTTAACGGCTGCAGAATGTTTCCTCCAACCGACCCATTCCTGGAAGTAAAGGGCACTAGAGATAAACTTTATATACCAGGAGTTCAAAGTTAAGCTTTATGGTTTTCTTAAAACTTAGCACTGGAAAGAACACGACAACCACCTTTGTGGATAACCTATATATATTGGGGGACTCAAAGCGAGATAATAATTATAGTTGTTAATAGTCCAATTAAACACCTCTTTTTAAATACCTTTTCAGTGACTGCAGCAAGGCATATCCGTACTGAACAGTGACCCCGCAGTGGTAGTCTAGTGGCTAGGATACTCGGCTGCTGACCCACAGGTCGCGGTATCGAATCCCGGCATTGCGGCTCCATTTGCGATGGAGATGAAAATGCTGTAGGCCCGTGTGCTGAGATTTGGGTGCACGTTAAGGAACCCCAGGTGGTAACAATTTCCGGAGCCCTTCACTATGGCGTCTCTTATAATCAGGTGGTGGTTTTGGGACGTGAAACGCCACATATCTATATATCTTTATTGTATTGAAAAGTTGGAGGCAATCGCGTTTGCACGTGGTTACACTTGGAACTTCTGGAAGATACTTCGAAGACTTTGTCTGTGTCCCGATATATATCGCGTCAAAATTTATTGTGCTTTGCGTGATTACGCATGCAATAAAATAAGCGCTGGTGCGAAGCTCTTCCCCGATGGGCTATGATAGTTGCATGCGTCGTTTAATCTGAACATTGGTCGAAGGCACTGGCAAAGATGATAATGGTCGGCCTTAAATCACTGGCTTGCGGTAGTCAGCTATGACTGTTCGTTGCGTCGGGGAAGAACATTTTCTTATTTTTACTGCTTTGCATGCGTAATCATGCACTACAAAATCAAGCTTTGCGTGGTATATCTCGAAGCACTGGCATGCTCGAAGAGTTCTTCCAAGTGTAACGTACTGAGCATAAACATTGCTGCCTCCAACTATTCAATACAAATATGCCCACTTCTAGGAGCCAATGAAAAGGTAATTATTTAGTCTTAGTTAATTTGCTCCTTGACAGCCAGAAATATTTTCTTACTTTGTGCTTATCTGGATGGAAGAGTTATCTGCAAAGGTGGTTTTCATGTTCTTCCTAGCACCGGATATTAAGAAACCATTAAGCTTAGCTTTTAACACCTGGTAGAAAAGTATCTCTGAAATTATTCGAAGTGTGTATACTATGAAACCACGATGAAATAAACATGCATAAAAGCGGTCTAACAATATCTGCTTTTGTAATCTATTATTATAATTGCAGTAACTTATTGCACCTGCTGGTCCAATGCTTTTTTTTATTTTATGTCGTGGCCAACAGAATCATTGAGTTGGGATGACGGCTTCCTTTGTCGAAATGAACTAAATACTACTCTTCATATAATATAAAGAATTAACTACAGACTTTCCAAGAAAACGTAAAAAGTGAACTAGAAGAACAAATATTAAGGCTTTCGTTAAATAATCGTTTTAAAAGAAAGAAAGAAACGAGAAATAAGGATAGCAGGGAGGTTAACCAGATGCTAGTATCAGGTATGCTACCCTACACTGGGGTTGGGGAATAGGGGGTTGAAAAAGAAAGGGAGAGTAAAAATTAAATAAGAGAAAAACACTGACACACACGCACGCACAAAATCAGTCCACTCAGAGGCGTTCCGACAGGCCAGTAGTTCGTAAGAAGCCCAGTAGCGCTTGCACGGCTTTTTTCTGTGACGATGAGTCATGACGATGGCGCAGTATACTTTCTTCTGACAGCGGCTGGTCATCTAACCTGTTTAGTTTATTAGAAAGGTGTTGTCTTTCCAGGTTGTATTTAGGGCAGTCACACAGAACCGTTTTGAAAATGTCTTTTGCGCTGAGGTAGATCCTGACAAACTGTATGAAATCAGCTGCATGCTACTTTGAAGCTGTTGTGTCTTCTATAGATTCCTAATTGATGGCTACGCATTAAAAAGAGCAAAAGCAATATGATGGAGTTGTGCTGTAATAAATTAACAAAATTTCAATAGCTTAAGAAATCGTACGAATAAAAATAGCATCCATGTGGTGTCTTTTCTGCATCAAAATATGATTACAAATCATAATAGCCAGATGGCGGGCTGGCTTGCTCAGAAACTTGAGTAGAGGAGCACAGCAGTACTTCAGAAGTGAGTTATTATCTGTAGAGCTTCTTTCCAGCCCTATGATATTTTTCTGAATTGTTGTGCGCTTCGGTACGCAATAAGAATAACTATTAACACAATTCACAAAATTCTCAAGTAGAAACATTTATCTTGTAATCTTGTATTTTCCTGCCTTTTTGCTTTATACCAAAGTAACGTTGCGTGTATTCGTTGCTTATGAGGGTATTAAAGTGCAGTGCCGAACAGATACCTTCAGTTACTTCATGATGCCGTAAGTAAAGTAAATTATAGCAGTTATGTTTGATTATGTAACCAATTATGCAGCTTTGGTGAGAATTTTCGGATGAAAATGAAGTTACTTTAAGAAACTGGCCCATATGCTTTTTGTGCTTTCTGGTCATTTGATTTTTCACATTTAGCAAGAAATAACTGGCGAAGCGCGAGAAGTGATTCGTTCGAAATAACTGCATGCATGACGAAATCAGTGCCGCTGCATACATCCGGTGCCTTCGGCGCACTTTCGGTTTGAAACCTTTGTTTTCGACTACATTGCTGCTGCAATTTCTTTCGGCTAGGGCTTACTGCAGTCAGGAACATCGAGCCCAAAACTTTTGCAGCATCGGCGGCCCTCAATGGTATTCTTTTACCCTCATCAAGCCTTTCCTGCCATTTTCCTTTTCCATTGAGCAATTTATCCAATCTCGCTCTGGTGTAGTTATCACCTTCTTGTTCGTGTTCTTTTTGAATCTCATATTCTGCTGTGAAAAAGCAGAAATCCTTTGGTTGGTATGTATCGACGCCTTCTTCTTGGTTCACAGTGAAAATACCAATTTGTCCCATGCAAAGTTATATAAGAAGCGTATACAACTTAGAAAGCCTAGGGCGAACTGTCTACATCGGAAAAGACTCGTGAATGCTTAAACGTAATAATTTTACCACTTCTAAGCGTCAGTATACGAAGTACTTAGCAAGAGTAATGAAGCCTACGTCTGGAACACCAAAACTAAAATTCTTTTTTGAGATAAGTTGTTCTACGCTTGCGTCGGGAATTGCCTGCTTTCATCCTTTGATTTGCATGACAAAACCATACGGCCTGTGCATTGTACAAAAAACTTTGTACTCTACAATAGGCCTGCTACGATAGATAATCGAATTTGCACTTGTTCAACATGAGAGTGTGAATCTCGTTCAAGGCAGTTGTTTGTGGAGGGTGTGGCACCTGCAGTTCATCTTCACAAAAACGCGCTTGAGTGTGAACAATGCCGACTCTCAGGTGAAAGAAACATGTGATGAAATCAAAGAAATTCTCTTGTTTGAGGTTCAGTTTCTGGCTAAGAGCATTCGGGCTTGCTCACATGGGCATATAAACAAGGAAAGAAAAGTGCGTTACAGGCTTCCCGAAAAATTCGATTAAGGCTTGATGGGATTCACAAAGACATTAAATTTTCGAAGAAGCCTTACGACCTATCTCCGTGCGAGGTTCGAACTCAACAGGTAATGCTGCAGAAAATGCGGCAGTTTTCTGCTAGCTGCCGCAGTATAAGCGAATAAAGAAACATGAGTGCTTTTACGCGGAACACCTGCTTTGAAACTTCAGAAGTTCCAGCATATTCACCAATTCTTGGTATTGTGAGTTCAAACTGTGGAGAAACATTTTTTTCTGTGTCGCTTTACTCGCCTGAACAATGGCGTGATTAAGAGGTACGCCGTGGCGGGATACTTCAGATTAATTGCAACCACCTTTGCTTTGATTCCAATCTGCACCTAAATCCAAGCACATCAGTGTTTCGTTGTCTCATTTATTTTGCGTGGTAATGAAACCATTATGACCGGGAATCGAAACCATGTGCACTAATTAATTTTTAGAAAAAGAAACACACGAGCGCGTGGCCCAACCACTTCGGCGGATGCAGCAGACTCTAGCACCTAGCTTCTTGCGTATTCGCCTTCAAAGAGGGGAGGGGGATAATTCATCCGGCGGTTTCATATCAGTGGCTGATTCTACTGTTCGCCACAACATGACGGGAAGAGAGGCTGTGGTTGCTATCGCTCCTGCTTGAACACGCTGCGCACAGTCACCAGTGCTCGCAGGCCACGTGATTGCGTTTTCACTTTATTGAAAATTCAGCGTTTTCAAGCATAGCAAAAAATGTCTGATGTTTAAAGCTATTTATGTGGTTACACACTAAACTTGAAAACCCACATATGGGCTGAAATGTAAGTGCGTCAGTTTCAGATCATTGTCGTTACTATACATGTTATTAGGCAGTTGTAACTTCGAAATTATTTAGTTTGTTTTTGGCGTTAAAAAAGACCCGCACTAAAAAATTAAAGTTCCTTCTTTTGATTTTAGTTGGTAGAGTTACTTTCTTGATTTTACTTGGAAAATTGCTTATCACACATTCCTGCACCTAATTAGCTATTTGCCTGCAATCGTACATATTACCAGTATCTCCTCGAATAATCTGCATCTTGATATATATATATATATATATATATATATATGTTGCATCGCTAACTTAGTTACTGCTTCAAAAAAGATAATTTTATGAGTGTGAAACCACTTCAAGGTGACAATACACGATCATCTCTGCCACGACAAATTCTAACCCGGGTGAAGCACATTTCTGAAGTGTGAGTTTGACGGCACCGTTTGTGATAAATTAATGTTCGCTTTCTTTCAAAAACGTTGTGATTCATGAGGAACATCAGATGTATACTGATTCATTGGCTTACTAGTAGAGTACTGGGCACAGTAATATAGCGCTGTGTCAGAAAGTCGATCTCTTTTTCTGGCCAACAATCCACGTATTATGAAAGAATTTTGACTAGGTCTGGTTGCTGCATCATGTCGAAAAACAATAAGTACAAAGCCATGAGCACAAAATAAAAATCCAAAATAGCTTCGTACAAGTTCTGCCACGTTTAAACGTAGTTTAAACACGTGAAGAGCTGGGCGGCTTGTCTCTTTTTAGTTTTCACTTTTTTTTCTTTCCCACTCAACCCTTTGTTTTTCTACCCCTCTTTCTCTCTTCACTTCGATTTAATTTCCTTTCTATTTCTTTCTCTGTATTCGTTTTGCACCATTTCTGTTTGTTGCGTTCTTTTCTCTGTAAGTTGCTTCCTCCTTTTTCCTAACATTTTTTTCTATACTTATTTCCTTCTTTATCTATCCTCGATTCACTTTTTCTTCTTTTCTCTAAGTTTGTTTCTCACCACTTCTCTAGATTTCATGCTTACTATGGCATCGCTTCTGTTATCCTTCTTTGTCCTTTCATCCTGCACATCTCTCCTGATCACCCTCTTTTTTATCTCACCTCTCTAACTATGTAGGTATTTACTATACAAGACTAGGCTATACTATGGCCCCACCACGGTGGTCTAGTGGCTAATGTACTCGTCTGCTCACTCGCAGGTCGCGGGATCAAATCCCGGCTGCGGCGGCAGCATTTTTGTTGGAAACGGAAATGTTGAAGGCCCTTGCGCTCAGATTTGGGTACACGTTCAAGAACCTAAGGTGGTCAAAGTTTTCAGAGCCCTCCACCACTGCATCTCGCATAATAGTAGGGTGGTTTTGGAACGTTAAACCTCCCATATTATTCAAATAGGCTATACTGTGCGAGGGTAGCTGGATAGACGAATGGCCCTACGTTGGCCACACTGGTCGCGGCTCCGCAGGTTCAAGCACCGCCTCGCCAAACAGATGTTTCGCAAACACTTTTCTTGTTACTCTTTCTTTCTCCGTACTCACTCTCTTGCCCACCAAAGTAAGCTATGGTACCCCACACTAGAAAAATCATGCATGCATTCTGGTAGCTGAGCAGGAGAGAGAAATGAAAACAAACAAGGTGGGTGCAGAGTACTGATGACGACCATTTTTTTGTTCAACCGTCACGCAGCAATGCTCGGCTTGAATATTACCACTGCTGAAAAATGTGGCGGGCAATCTGAATGAGCCGAGGTTGGGCCTCAAACATTATTTATCTAGTTTAAGCAAACTGCTTGATTGAAAACTTCCCCGGGTGTCGCAGTCACAAATGTTGACCACTTCATTTTGAGCGTGATTGTGCAACATGAGGTTTATCGATGAACGGTACGCTGGACCCCAAGTTTTCGGAACTTGAATCGGCGTGGATACTGTAGTTTAAAGAATTTCGTATTATTTCTCAGAGTTTGATGTGACGAAATTATATTATGGTTACTAGCCACTCCGCAATGATGGGCTCAGTAAATTTTTACCATGTAGGATTTCTTGACGAGCGCCTATATCTGAATATATGTTCTTACACCACTTCGCCTCCTGGAATATGGGATAGCCGGAGTGGCACGACCCACAACTTCGTTTTCCGCGTTGCTGCCTCTTTTTCATCACTGAACGCCAAAACATATCCCTGTATTTAAGGTATAGCAAAGAGACACTTTTCTGAGCAAAATTAATGGTTGAATTCTATCCTAATCTTTAGGTGAGCAGCACATTAGGAGTCCGCGCAGTCATGCCCTCTGGTTCCGTGTGTTCAGTAGTCTCTTCCGTCGGTTGTCAGACTGGCAAAACCGGGAATAGCACAGCCGTTTATGGCAAAGCCATTTAAAGTACAACAAAGCAACAGGACGGGAAGAGAGGGAGAAGTAAAGGAAAGTCGGGAGGTTGACAAGATACTAGCATCTGGTTTGCTACCCAGCACTGCAGGTGGGGAAATAGGGGCAGGAAAGAGGAGGTAGATAGTGAGAGAGAAAAAAATGCACGTGCACTTATGAAAAAACGAAAACACACACAGGAAGGGCGTTCTGGCCACAACCGTTAAGAAAGGCTGGCCGATCGCAAAAAGTGCAGTGGCGCTTTCAGGGCCTTCTTCTATGAAGTTGCATCTTGTTGATATTGCAGAATTCTTTCCTCTAACAGAGGTTGATTATCTAACTTGCTGAGTTCCTAGCGAAGGCAAAGTCGTTGTCTACTTTAGGCAGTCACAAAGGATATGTTGGGTGGTTTCTTTTTTGCCACAGGGGCTACAGGCTGCGGTGTCGGCCATCCCAATGCCGAAAGCGTAGACGGTGGTAAAACCAACGCCCAACCACAGCCTATATAAAAGGGTCTGGTCTGCTCGGGAAAGCCTTGACGGGACTTGATGACTTAATGTAGGGTCAAGCGGGTACAGTCGGGCTTGCTTGAAGTGCAGCTTATTCCACTGCGATGTGGTTTGCTGGCGAGCAAGCCAGCGGAGCTTTCGTGCAGCATCTGTTCTAGAAAGTGTTAGCAGTAGTTCATGATCTTCTGCGTGGACTGAGCGGGCAGCTTGGTCTGGTGCCCTCTCTCAGTCAGGTGGTGTATAACCTCTGCTATCTCTTGTAACAGATGCTCATGCGGTCCACGGCGTAAGGCTGATAGTAGAGACTGCAGTGCCGCCTTTGAGACGCAGAAAATAGTTCACTTGCGTGTAGGTTGATCAAGGAGAAGTTGCGATGCGGTACGAAGTGCTGCCAGTTCTATTGCCGTTGACGTTGTTGCGTGGGATGGCTTCAATATATTCGTCCTGACCAACCTTGGTAACATGACTTCTCCGGTTGAGCTGTTCGGCTGTGCCGATCCGTCATTAAATATATGTATGGCGTCTTGGTATTTTCCATACAAGGAAGGTAGTGTGAACTGCTTAAGAGGCGGTGACGACAAATGGGCTTTTTTCTGGACGCCAGGTATGGTAATAATAATTGGTTGAGCGAGGCACCATGGCGGAGTCACAGGTCTAGCAGCAGGAAACAACAAAGTTGGGATTGACTCGCCATGTGCGTTCACTGTTTTGCAGTAAGATGTGCGTGGTCAGTCTACTGATAGAGAGGCTAGGGGGTGTCGAGGAGTTCAAGCAAGGTGTCGTATATGTGTTCTCAGCACTTCAACATTAATGTCGGTATTGATGAGGTGGCCCCTTGTAATGGCAATAGTTGCCGCTGTTGAACTTTGGGGCAAGCCTAGACAAATCCGGAGCTCTTGAGCTTGAGCAATTTGAAGCATTCGTATACTTGCGTTGGTTAACGCAGTTAGGCTGTTCCGAAGGAATCCAAAGAAACGAACCATGTAGAGTCACATCATAGCGGCTGTGGGCATTCTCCAGTTCTATTTAGCGAAGAATTTGAACAAATGGCAGATGCCTGTCAGCCGCCTTTTCATGTATGATATGATACAAGTGGGCTTCATAAGAGAACTCTGTCAAAAAGGATTGCTCAGAGAGATAACTGCGTAGCCACTGAAGCATCCAAACACCCACTCCTACCTCTTTGAGAGCGGTGAGGATAGCTTCATAAGTGAAGTTATCATTCGCTCTTTTAAAGGGACACTAAAGTCAAATAACATGTTACGTCAGAGTGAAAGCTCAATATATGGCTACATTTAAAACGACAATTTGACCAACAACAGTGTCCAACGTACCGAGATATTAAGAAAAATGCATAAAAACACAAGCGCCACAGTCGGGCATTTTCAATATGATCCCGTTGACATCAGACGGACCGCATAAAATTAATCATTAGTAATTGATCTGACTGCCCTAAATAAAGAATCTTCCGTGCATCAAGAGACGCAATAAAATGCTGCTTTTTCGTTTCTGTTTGATTCATGAAAAAAGAACTCTTAAACTTTACTTTGGGAAAAGGCGCGAGTGGTTCGAAAATTCAATTTTTGCGCGCATACATGGGACAGGTGGTGTTATCTATCGCAGCACCGTTGAAACAAAAGCATCTCCAATCCCGAAGCCAATGGCAAAATAATGATCACTGGCAGTGGTTGCTGCTGCGGCTGGCGCTGCTTTCGGTCTGCTGCTACTAGCGCCGTAAATCCGGGCAGCGTTGTGCACGGCAACAGTGACGTGAGATGGTCCGGTCTGTCCGCTTCTTGAGGGGGTAATTTGAAGTGCACTAACCCGATGCGGAGCACTGAAACTTGATTTTAATTCAAAATAAGCCATTCCTTTGCACAAAAGTAACACTACGAGGTTTCTGGACGGCCATTTCAACAATAAAAGGTGACTTAATTGTTGGCTTTAGTGTCCCTTTAGCATCAAGAAATAAGGAAGCGCAGAGACGCTTACGGCCTTTTTTGTGTTGCACGTAGCTGACCATCTCTATGACGCTATCAATTGATGATCGGCCACGGCGAAAACTTGTCGTAGCGTCTGGGTAGGTGTTGTGATGCTCCAGGAACCATTCTAGCCGTCTTAGTACCATCCTCTTCATCATTTTGCCCAAGCAACTAGCCAGTGCAATCGGGCGGTACAATTTGAGCACTACTGGTGACTTTCCAGGCTTCCGTAATGGAACCAAATGGCTGGTCTTCCAGTTAACTGGGAGGGTGCCCTCTCGCCACGAATTACTGTATATCTCGATGTGTGCACTTCTTGAACACACACCAAGGTAACCCAGTGCTCTCTAGGATATTCCTTGAGGCCCGTGTGCTGATCTCCGTCTACACAAAGCGCTGCTTAAGCTCATGAATAGAAAAAAAGTTAGCCCATGCGGTGATCGCGTGATGTCGTGCCACCACGTGAGTGCGTGGAGATGCTGGGATTTGTGAGCTCACCAGTTAAATTGGCACAGAACTCTTCTGCCACGTCGACCTTCGATCTCTGTTGAGAGAAAGCTAGAGCCTTGAATGGAGACCGCTGAATAAGAACTGTCCGGAGCCCTCTTACTGGCCTCCACAAGTGTGATAAATGCTTGCGGGGATCTAACGACGCGCAGAAGGCTGCCCAACGTTATGATTCTAGATTGTAAATGTGGCGTTGCATCTTCTTCTGAAGACGACTAGCGGTTCATAAATCGTCGATTGCTTTCGTGTGTCGGTACCTTCGTTTTGCCCGCCGTCGAAGAACCCGAAGGTGTTCTAATTCTACATTACATTTCGTTATTTTCGAAGAGCATGCGAGGGTGCCACCCTGCCTTGCACAGTGAACTTGATCACCTCTTTTAAGTCTAGTGAGGTGTTTTCTTGACAGCGATCTTTTAAGAGAGATTCAAACTTGGTCCAGTCCACTTTTTGGATAGTGTCGCGTACCTTGCAAGTTAATAATGCTCTGATCATGACAAATGTGCGATTGTGGTCACTGCCTTGTGTTTCTAAGTCCGCAAACCGTTCGGGACATCTGACGAGACTTTGAGAGACAAAAGCCAAGTCAAGGCAGCTGCTGTATTCAGTGCCACGTAAAATGTGGGACTGCCATCTTTTAACAAGCACAGCTCGTTGTCTGAAGAAAACGTTATAAGACTTTTGAACTTTGCGGTGCTCTTCAGGCTCCCCCATAGAGTATGGTGGGTGTTGAAGTCCCCGATGATGACCCATGAGCCAGAAGTGAATGATAGAATGTGTCATGGTCTTCCGTGGTCAAAAGTACTTGATGGCAACAGGTAGGCGCCGACAACAGTGACAGTAAGACCATTTTCTTCACTGTTAAGCATACATATTGGTTATCATTGTCACGAGGTACTGACTGAAGATTGTAGGTTAGCTGACGGCGAATAAACAGCAGGACCTTGCTGTTTTTACTGAAAGAAGCTGATATAAATTATTCGTATCCGGGGAGTCTGATAGCGCTCGATAAATTTGGCTCGCAGATGACGATGATGGGAAAAATATTGGTGAAAACAAACCGATGGAAATCTGCAATGCGAGATGTCAGCCCCCGTGCACTCCACTTAAAAATGCTTTTCTGACCTCTTCCCTGAAGGATAGTGGCTGGTGGGCCATTATATACTTATTAGCTGCCCGTACTGGACTCGGAGCATCCAGAACTTGAAGTGCACGTCTGGCTGACAATATGTGCACGTTGCTTAACACCATGCGAATGGCATTAATTAGGGGTCGTAGAACAGCAATGACTAGCATATCCAAGTTCCGCTGCTCCTCTGTTATCACAGCTTGCTCTAATGGAGGTGGATTCTGATGTGGTTCTAACTCAAGTCGCGCGCGCATAAATGGCAGCCACTCTTCAGCAGAGAGAGATCTAGTCGTTTTCTTTTCCATCGTCTGCGTTCGCCGCGGTGTACCCTGCAGTGGCCGCCGTTCCCAGATGCGTTGACTTACTTCTTGTATTTCACTGTGTTCTTCACGAAGACCTTCGATGGTGACGTCATCATCTTCACCGGACTTTTCTGGCGGCCTCTTTGTGAGTAGAGCTGTCTGGCACCATTTGCCTAAGAGCAGTAAACTCCTTCTTGTGCGCGGGCCGTCTTTCGAAGATGCACTGTGAGCACCTTGACAATTAGGGCACTTCAGTATGGTTGCGCTGCATTTGTCCTCGGAGTGTGGTTCTGAGCATCGGGGGCACACTACGGAGTTCCTGCATGCACCGTGCGCATGGCTGATCTTCTGGCAGGTATGACATTGTATTGATTTTGGAATAAATGGACGGACCTGGTGACGAAAATGGCTAACCTTCACATGAGAAGAGAGACAGTCCCCTTTGAACGTTATTCTCACACAACGTGTGTTATCAAGACGGCTGACATTAACAATGACGCTATCTTCATTTGCTGGTTTTATCGACACTGTAAGATGGAAAACAAAGAAAGAAAGGAATAAAGCATAGCTATGTCACGCTGCAAAACTACGCATGGCACAGTTCTGCAGAGCGCAGTGTTAAATTGTCTAGTACAATAAAAGCGTAGGAAGGAAAAAGGAGGGTAAATAGTATTGTTTTGAGGACGAGAGGTATACGAAAGAGGGAAGAGCGTTAAGTGTGGCACTAGCGCATACATTACAACACAGCAAGGGGCAGAGAAAGGGAAATAAAGATAAATGTAAAATATATAATGATGAGAACAAAAAGGAGAAGGGTGATAGTAATGTATTGGGTAGGTGTTGCATATTATGGTATTGCAAGGCAGCAGCAAAGGGAAGTCGGAATTGTCAAGACAGAAACAAGGAGGGGCGGGTGCAATGTGGCATAGCTGTGTGCAATATAGTGTATCGAAGAGGTAGACAAGGAAATTAAGGGTGAGGAGGACTGAAAGCAGCAGAGATGAGAAAGCATTGCATTGCCAAGTCTGGCATCACGCAGCAACAGCAAACATAACATAGTCATGCATATGGCATTACAGCAAGGTGGAGGAGATAAGTGAGGGTGAGGAGGAGAAATGTGTTTTTGACGGTATGAAATAGCACGGCCGTGTCTACTGCGTAGCAGTAGAAAGTTGGAAAAGTTAGTACAGGGCCACGAGGTGGAATAAGGAAGTGTTGACAACAGAACAGCATAGATGGTGTGTTGCTGTCTTTCTAAGCCTTTTTATTGTCATTTGTGTTATTATTCATCATTATTGAATAGCCATGAGCAGCATAGTATCGCAAAAATTGCGAATAAGGAAAGATCGCTTCTTGTCACTTGCGTTATTCAGCTCCATAAAATATCCACTTGTAATACAATACAGAGAAGTGGGTGAATAAGGAAGCGGTGTGCAGGAGGAGAAAAAGAGAGGAGAAGGGCACAGAACAGCGTATTCATGTAACGTAAAGCAGAGAGAGGAATGTTTCATAAGGGATTTATTGATTGATTTGTGGGGTTTAACGTCCCAAAACCACCATTTGATTATGAGAGACGCCGTAGTGGAGGGCACCGGAAATTTTGACCACCTGGGGTTCTTTAACGTGCACCCAAATCTGAGTACACGGGCCTACATTTCCGCCTCCATCGGAAATGCAGCCGCCGCAGCCGGGAATCGAATCCGCGACCTGCGGGTCAGCAGCCGAGTACCTTAGCCACTAGACCACCGCGGCGGGGCGTTTCATAAGGGAAGTAATGGCTAGCAAAAGTGATGTGAGTTTCAGGATGGCAGGAAGGTGGCGGAGATGAAAAAGACCAGTAAAGCTTTGCATAATACAGCGTATAAAGGGGAGGGGAGAAAAGTAGGAACAGCATGGGGGGTGCGAGGGTGAAAAAGAAGCAAAGGTGGAGAGGCTAGGGTGCCACGTCGTCATGATTGAGCTTTTTTTTCGCCATGAACGCCCAGTAGGCTGCATGTAAGGAAAGTCAGCGCACGCATGGCCATAAATGCCAGCTTCAGTGAATGCCAGGTGAATACCAACTTATTTTCACGTGCTACAGCTTTTTTCCCGAGTGGCACAGCGTGAGTTTTTTTTTAAAGATTTCGAGTAATGAACGTTTTATACACAGAGCACATATTTCTTCAAAGTGTATTAGTTTAATGAACAGGACCTTCACCACTCCTACTTCAGTTCAAACTTGATTTGTATGGTAACTCATGTATCAGTATTTAGGGTGCTTAACAAAGCGTTTTATGTCCCCTCAGCGCTAACCTTCATTGTGTAAATGACTGATCCCAAATTGTTCAATGGTAGTAATTGTTACTATATTTATCGTAATCGTATCGACTCATAATTTTTTTCAATTGTTTTTATGCGAGAAAACAATACATTTGAGTAACACGCGTGTTGGCATTTTTCACCTGAAATATTATGCGTTTATATTGTCATTCCACGTAAGAGACATGCGCAAAGTAGTTATCCGAAGCCAAGACAATAGTTCTTGCCAACAAAGCAAGTGGTTTTGTTTTATGTGCTGAAAAAGTCGACACCTTCAACGAATCGCAGTTGGTTAGCCGTGAGAAGCCGTTAGATGAGGTGAAACACCAATTGGTTCTTTCTTACCAACACAGCACAATTTATTTCGCACAATATCGATTGATATTTGGGGTTTAACATCCCAAAACCACCATATGATTATGAGAGACGCCGTAGTGGAGGGTTCCGGAATTTTCGACCACCTGAGGTTCTTTAACGTGCACCCAAATCTGAGCACACGGGTCTACAACATTCCCGCCTCCATCGGAAATGCAGCCACCGCCGCCTGGATTCTAACCCGTGACCTGCGGGTCAGCAGCCGAGTACCTTAGCCACTAGACCACTGCGGCGGGGCTATTCCACACAATATTGTCACAATGTTTACTCGTATTGATTATGTTACTGCAGGGCCACATGTAGATCTTAGAGAAAGCCAATCCTAATTCCCAGTGATTGCAACTGTTTTGCGCTTATCTTCGTTTCCGTTTCAACCATTGCCTTGTAACATCAATCAATATATGGAACGCCAGTGGCTTCTAATTGATAAGGTGGTCAAATATAAACATACGTTCACACAAAAGAAGTGTCCCAATTATCATACATGTATGACGCACACAGAAGCGTGGACTGCCACATTACAAACAATTGAATAATCTCATAAAAGGAGTCTTGCATGAAAGTACCTGCGACGACACAAAAACATCATGTAGAGATGCATCATAATATAAACGCAAAGGAGCTGCGATAGATATAAGGAAAATTAAAGAGGGTGTCATTTACTGCTTTCTTGTGTTATTTCTTTTTAGCAGGTTCACTCCATACCGCACATGATAATAACCAGTGCGTAATGAAGACAGCATAATGAAGAGATGCCGTGCGGCCCAGTGTATTCCAGAACAGATTTTCCGCAGTGCACCACGTGGGATACTTCAACACAGTGAGACCAGAAGGGCAGCGAAAACAAGATGTATCTCTGATCTTCTTTTCTTTTGCTTACAAAACGATCGATGACACGTGGAAGTAATCATGGAAACGCCAGAGATTCATTCAGGCTCACTCGCGCAGCCGACCTAAATGCATTATTTATCTGTTTCGATCCTTATGTGCACGCCTTAATATTGCACAGGTATTGCTGAGAATACCTCGTAAATAAGGCAAGACCTCTCAGGCTGTTTCCATAGACCAGTAGTTTTCAAGGCTTTGGAGCACTGCGTAAAGCTCTTGTTTCATAAAATTGTAGTGGATTAAAAATGTTACTATTTACACGCGTGTGGGTCTCTCTCTCTGTGTGTGTGTGTTCGCATACGCGCGCGCACGAAAAAAGCACAAAACAGAAAGGCCACCTGTATTAGGCGGCAGTGGTATCGAAGCTAGGGTGTTGCGGCGGCATCTTTAATGGAGGCGCAAGTTCTGTAGATCCATGTGCTCATACTTAGGTACACGTTAAACAACCCCAAAGTGGTCGAAATTTCGAAAGCCCTCCACTACTGTGTCTCTCACAATCTTATGGTGGTTTCCTAAGGTTCTAACCACAAAATAGTATTCACGTAAGTAACTGAAAGACCCACGGGAATTTCTCGCCTGGTCAGATATGGTATGAAATGACCGCAGTGATAAAATTAGCACAGCACTTCGCAACCAAAACGAAACAGCAACACTAAGTGGAACGAAGGTGGCTGAAGTTTTTCTTTCTGTTTTCCAGCATCTACCTGTATCTTTCTTTCATTCTTTTGTTCGTTCTTTATTTCTTTTCTTTTTTTTTACTTGCCATGGTGATCTAATTGGTATGGCGCTTTACATCAGACCTGCAGCCTGCGAGATTCTCTGTCTGCCACGATTGTCAAATTTCTGACGGAGGCGAAATTGCTTGAAACCCATGTGCCTACATTAACGTGCACCACTACGGCGTCTCTTATACGAATATGGTGGATTTTTAACGTTAAATAAAAACAAATTGCTTTAGTTGCTTCTTTATTTCTTCCTTCTTTGCTTGTTTTTGGTTGCTTTGCCGCCATAGTTTAACATCACATTCACGCCGCACACTTCTATTGTGCACCATGAGTGTTTGTATTATGCCACTGTATGAAAGTATAATTGGGTACACCACCTATCCTTTAGTGACACTGACGTGTATTTTATGCGCACCATAGTCCGGCATGTAACTTTACCTTTGCTATAATCTTGCCAATCAGGCCTCCAGCTACACCTACTGGACGATTTCATCCAGCGTATCACTTGCACTGAAGCGAATGCTCAGACAACCCACGAACATGCCTTTCGCTGCTAGCTCGAAAGGTCGAAACTATTTCATGCAGTGTGTTTTTGGAGTACGCACTAGGCACAGGAAATAGCTGTCGCGCGATCTTTTAAAGGTGAAGCTTAAGGGTCCCGTATTTTCTCTTTTGCCAAGCCACAATGCCAGGTAATGGCTTGAATTTATATGGGGGGTTTAATGTCGCAAAACTATCCTATGTTTATCAGAGACGCCGTAGTGGAGGGCTGTGAGAATTTGGACCACCTAGGGTTCTTTAACGTGCACCGGAATCTGAGCACACGGGCCTAGAGCATTTTTAAATGCCAAGCCAAGGCGTCATAATGTGATTTTACGTCACCTGATAACATAATGTCACAAATAGTGTTCTCTGTGACGTTACGCATGCGGACTTCATCACGTGACGAGTTTTTGAGTCACTCGTCACGGGCGCCGCGCGACGCTGGTGGTCATATTCAAAGTTTGATGAGGCATTTAAGGTTTTCGCCCTTGAATCCCGAAGCTATCCTGTGCAGCTAACTAATCACTTTGTGTGAAGAATTCTTACTAGCGACCGTTCCTACAAAAGAACCGAACTCGAGAAACAAAAATCCTGCAGGAAAAGACACTAGCCCCCATAATAGGGGATGTCAGTTTAACTGGCGACCATGATATCTACACCACGGATGTGGCATGGCAGGGAAAAATTACGGTGATCGAACATGACGCGGGACACAAGAGAAATGCAATGCGGGTTCGAGTGAGCGTAAAGGTGCCGCTGGTGGCGACCGAAACAGCCGACTGCAGCTTCCGGAGGTGGTCCATCAACGTGACTCGCTTGACGCGCTCTATCTCGCCAGTGACATCCGGGCACCCGAGAGAGAACTTGAAGCGGAAGAAATCCTTGGACGACGTGTTCAGAGAGCGGGCCATTCATGTTGCGCGAAAGCTTCGTGGAGCAAGCTGTCTTTTCCCGTTACCCAGTTGAAGGATGATCGTCTCTGACAGTGGAAGGGGAATAGCAGAAACGCTGGAGCACCGCATTGCCACCTCGATAAATAATCCCAGGATTTAACGCTTCTGCGAATCGTCGAGGAGGCGCACTTCCTAATCCCAAGGCTGTCCAGTACAAGTATTGGCGTCAGAGGAGCCGGAGACCGGTGGTGCATTTTTTCATTATGTCTTGTCATTTATTTTTGTATTGAGCAGGTACTTGTGTGTCCGGGTGTTCTTGCAGCTGCAGTATGCGCAATAGAGCAAAGATCCTTTCGCGATGAGCTTAAGAACGCTCTAAGAAACTAGTCAAAGGGACGGTGGATATCAACGCTTGCACAGAAACATACTTGGCCTTTTGATGACGAGAGTCTGCGAGACATACGTGTTAAGTGATAAAGTAGTGATCTTTTTGAGGCAAATGTTGTACCTGTTGATACGATATGTGAGTGTTGAAATTTTTTCCAGACAATTCTAGTTAATGCTGCCCACATATTTACGGTAACCATCATATTACTCAAAGATTTAAAAAGAACACAAAAAACATTAGGATACGAGAAGAAATGAGTGCATCCGACGGATCTGTCATCCCTTATCACATTAAGTAAATGTCTTATCGCAAAACAGCAAAAATTATTGCATTGACTGCCACACTGTCGTATGTGGCACGGATTTTAAGCTTGTTCGTTCATTCAAACCCGCGCATGCTTCACTGTACGCAAAATTAACCACAACACGCTGCTACTAACTTCCTGTCACCTAACCGTACAGCTCACAAAAATTACCCACATGATTTTTTATTATATTTCATCGGTTTTTTTTTTGCTTGTCCTCACCATGGTGTCTTCCTATACTTATTGCAGATGTGCTTTCAGTATGGTTGTGTTACGTTTCCTATTGTAGGATTATTTTTCGGCATTAAAGTAATCATTGTAGTGTTTCCAACCACTGCTAATATTCACGCATAAAGGTTGTCGGGTATCGTATCGGTGCGGTTTTCAAGAATACACAGCCACTAAAGGAACGTGATCTCTGTTTCTGAGAACGAAGCTTGCGCTTTGTCGGTGAACGTGCAGAATCAGAGAGAGAAAGACTTAGAGGGAGAAAGAGAGAGGGCGGGTGTTCACTCTCACTGAGAAAAAAGAAGGGGTGTGTAAATTATAAACGAAAAAATTGCCAGTTGCCGCTACACGACGGCGTACCAAGTGGCCCGGATATTTCTGAGTGGCCGATGCAAAAGTGGCTTGCTACGCAACATTGATCATTCGCTGGTGCTCGGGGAACCACGGCTGTGCTCAGTGGTGCAGCGCCGCAAAACGTATTGTTACTCGAATCACGTCCGCGTCATTTGCGCCCGCGAAGGCACTGCACTGGTCGACGCACAACCAAGCCGGTGCCAAGCATGGAGACACGGGTCAAACGATAATGCTTGTACTACAACACAACCATCGCTTTCTCTGTTTTTTTTTCTTTTTCTATTCTCTCTTTCTTTTTTATGAAGGAACTACGCCTCTGCGTGATTTTAACCGTTTTCAACTTCTCCAGATCAAAGTCAGTGATAATGTAACACGCTTCGCTCGGGTCTTCGAAGAAATGTCGAAGGTATCGCACGCGTGCCTTGTACGCAATGCGGTTATTCGGTACAAAAGCCTCGCCGTGTATGAAAAGTGCTCCCCGTATTCAGCATGGTGGCGTGACTGGTGCTCGTTGCGTGTGGCTCTTTCAGTTTGGGCCACTGCACAGATTTCCCATTCCGGGGACACTATCTTCACGGCAACGGGCGGGTGCGTGTCCCCCGACATGCAATGTACACAGTCACGCTGCACCTGCGTCTACAATTGCTTCATTCGATATGCGTTCGCATGAAAGCGATTTTCTTACAAAATGTTTTTGCGTGACCAAACAGGCGCACTATTTCAGTTAGTAGAAATGGTGTAGCAGGGTCATGTACTTTTTTCTTTTTTTTCTTTCAGTGACATCACTTTCAGTGTCAATCAGTAGAGGCTCTCTTTTTTTACATAAGCCTGCTAAGTCAAAATGCCACGAAGAACAACTATCTCTAGAAACTGAGTCGAAACTTTTGAACAACTTCTTTAAAAAAAATTGCCCCGTACCTACATATTCCACTGCAGAGACGTCGAAAGACGATAGTCTTGCATGTGAGGAGAGTTAACGAAAGGTTTATTTGATGTTCTGTGCGAGAAAATCGATGAATTGTATTCTGGAAGCGCTGCGTTAGAGAGTCTCACTCTGTACAACGAAGGCGAACGAGTGCATCGAAGATGGACGCATAATTTTATGGATAGATTGATGTATCCGGCTGTGCCCTTTAGGTTGGGAGGTAGCTCACGCCACCTAGCCTTAAAGTTAAGTGCTATCACTATGTGTTCGTGGATTGAATTTTACTCGTGCCTTGAAAGTAGCCACCAATCAGTTAGCCTCATCCTGGTTATTTATACCCGTTTAAAGTATATTTTGCCTTCACTGTGCCTAAACCCCAATGCTTTGAAAAATTTTGCGCCATTATCTTAGACAACAGGGCGGAGCCCTTTACCCAACATTATCGAATGTTCAGCCGTTTCCTCCTCCTTTCTACACGCCCTACTTAACGTGTCGGTGCCTTCCTATTTGGCTTGGTTCCTCTTAGTCCGCGATACACCCGTTTTGGCCTCGAACAGAAGAGGACCACTCCGAGGAACGATCAAATCTTTTCTTTTACAATTTCCTGCTTGAAAGATTGGTACATCTCTAGTGATGATTTCGTAAGTATTTCAATGTTCCACATGTCCCTCTGTGTTTCCTTCTCCTTCTTCTTAACCTATGTTTCCTTTTGGCTTGGTATTCTACTGTTGTCTAAATACTTGCTTGACAATTTTCGAGTTCGCTTCCTCTATTTAGTATCAACATTCTTCATGTACAAGTAGCTGAAATCTTTCCTAGCCCTAGGCTCCTCTACAATTTTTCTCAATCGCTACTCAAATTCCATCTTGCTATTAGCTTCTCTGCACTCAAACGATGTCCATCCCATGTCACTCTGTACCCCCAGAATTGGGGCATTCCCGTGAGCTCCCAAAGCAAGTCTATTTATGCCACGTTGTTTAATTTTCAATCTTGCTTGAACCTCTGATTTTATGGAGAAGACCGCATTGCTGAACGTCAAACCTGAGACAATGACACCTTTCCAAATCCCTCTCACAACGTCATACGTATTGTAGTTCCATAGTGCCCTATTTTTCATTACATCTGTATTCCTGTTAATCTTTGTCGTTACGTATCTTTCGTGCTCCCTTAGGTACTCAGTCCCGTTAGTTATACGTACGCCCAAATATTTGTATATATCCTCTATTTCTAGCGTGACTTTATGTATCTTAGGCTCAATTTCTTATTATTAAAAATGATGATTTCCAATTCTTCACTGCTGAACTTCAAATTTAACCTATCTTCCTTATTACCAAAGATGTCTATCAATTCCTGCAGATATTCCTTGTTGTCATCTATTAATTCTATATTATCTGCATACATCAATGCTGGTAATGACTCTTCAATCTGTTTTCCTTGTTTGTTAAAAGATAGACTAAAGCCGAGTCGACTCCCATTGAATTCGGCCTCTAGGCCTTGTAGATACAGAATTAATACCAAAGGTGACAAGGGACATCCATGTTGAAGCCGGCATTGTATTTCCATAGGTTCAGATACCTGTTCTTCACATTTAATAACTACCTTGTTACTTTTAAAGACATCTTTTAGAAGATTAGTTACTCTATTTTCCACATCTAGTGTGTCCAGTATTTCCCACAAGTCTTCTTGAATCATACTATCGTAAGCTTTCTTGGTATCTAAAAATGCCAGCCTCAGGGGCCTTTGTTCTTTTTCCGCTATTTCAACACACTGCATCATAGAAAACAGGTTGTCCTCTAACTTTTTTCGTTGGCCGAATCAACTTTGTAGTTCTCCCAGCACTGCTTTACTGTCCACCCATGTCTGCAGTCTTTTCTTTACTATCTGCATCACCAACCTGTAAACTACTTTTGTAACTGTTATAGGACGGTAGTTGTTAATATCGGCTTTGCCTCCCCCCCCCCCTTTCGTTAGAGATCATGCTCATCCGGCTTAGTTTCCACCCACCGGGAGCTTCACCATCCAATATTGCTTTGCTCACTGCCTCTCCTAATATTTGCTTAAAGTTTGGTCCATGTTTCTTTATTACCATAATTGGAATGCTGTCAGGGTCTGTTGATGTGCTATTAGGAACCCTTTTCTCTGCCATTTCCCACTCTCGTTGTCCCATTGGAGCCACTGTGATAATTGGTCCATCCTCATCGGGTACGGTGCATGCAACACTTTCTTGCTTAAATTTTTCTGTCATCATTGTTTTTATATATTCTATTGTCTCAAACACTTCTAGTCGGACCCCTTGAACTGTATTTATAAACCTCTGTTTTATGCTTCTCTCATTACTCAGAGAATTGAGATGGTTTTAAAACTTTGCAACTGCCTTTCTGTCTTTTTTGTTTACGTCCGCCATCCATTAGGCTCCCTTTATTGTAATCTTGTCACTGATCAAATCGGACGCTGCCCTTCTGCATTGATTTGATTGATATGTTGGGTTTAACGTCCCAAAACCATCATATGATTATGAGAGACGCCATAGTGGAGGGCTCCGGAAATGTCGACCACCTGGGGTTCTTTAACGTGCACCCAAGTCTGAGCACACGGGCCTACAACATTTCCGCCTCTATCGGAAATGCAGCCGCCGCAGCCGGCATTCGATCGCGTGACCTGTGGGTCAACAGCCGAGCACCTTAGCACTAGACCGCCACGGCGGGGCACTTCCCTTCTGCAGCTCAAAAAGTTATCCTTTTTTCTTTTGACATCACCGTCCGATTCACCCCTCTGTTTAGCATACCTGAGTTCCCTGGAGTCTTTCTGACGTCTTAGTATGGCTCTCTTCACTTTCTCATCCCCCACATCTTGGGTTTGTGTCTCCTTTTTCCGGTTGATTTTACTAGTACCTTAGCAAGCTCTAACACAAGCAATTTAGATAGATTTGTAAACGTCCACTCTAGTTTAGTAATCTCGGTGATTATTTCTCAATCTCCTGAGTTGCTATTTTTATTTGCCTTTCTGAATAAATATTACCATGTGTTTGCCCTTAATGCCTCCTTTCCATTTTGCTTCTCTTCCAAAACTCAGCTTGATACATTTGTAATCACAACCTAAGCTTCTGAACCAATATTCATCTATGTTCATTACCCTTAGCCGATCATATATCCTCTGTGACATCATTACGTAATATATCATCGACTGCCGCCTTCCCAGCTCCCATGTTATGGGGCTTTCGCATTTCGCGCAGCTGTTGCAAATGATTAAGTCATGCCTTTCACCCATACTCACTAGCATTCTGCCTGTTTTGTCAGCTTATTCATCCATATCTTCCATGTGCGCATTCTTATCTCTTAATATAATTACCTAACACTGTTCTCCTAGTTGTTTATTGTAATTATCTATGTTTTGCACATTTTCTGGCTTTCCTCTCCGGCTTTTGCTCTTGTCCACGAGTATACAAAACCCAGGAGCGTCATCTGGCCTGCCACTTTGCCTTTCAGCCATAAATGATCCGTGCGCTCCTGTTTAACCCTTTGCCAATCTGTACTTTTATGAATGAATGCCCCAATACCACCTCCATTTCTGCTGCGTTCTGTTCCCTTACAATATTCCCATGCGTAGTCTGGATTGCTTGGTGGTTGTTCCTTGTCCCAAAGATGTGTTTCTACAAACCCATATGCCATCAGCTTCTCTTCCCTTAGCTGTTCTTCTATCTTTCCCCACTTCAGCCTATTACTGCGAACCTGCATGTTAAAATAGCCTACTTCTTAATTTGCACAGCCCTCGTAGCTACGTCGATTTCTGCCCCGGACGCTACGTGTGTTAGATATTGGTGCCACTTTTAAATCATATCTGCCTATACCACCTGTCAATGAGTCCCCCTGGCTGCTTTACTCGTTACTATCTTCAAGCCGGAAGGGTCCGCGTGCCCCCCAAAAAGCTACTGTGCATCCTGCAAGCCGCCAACTCACCTCATGACCTAGCCTCCTATCTGGCTAGGCAGGGAGCCTCTGGTTAACCTCCCTGCCTTTCCTTGCATCTTTATCTCTCTCTCTAGCCTCCTATCGAATTAAATTTTGTCTCACTGAAAAAAAACACCCCACCTATGCACCTTTTTTTTATTTCCCCTACCTCAAAGCCTTTCTCTCGACTCATCTGCCATATCTCTTTCTTTGCGAGGCACGTTAGACATGAGCGTTATCTGGTAGTTGTATCTTCGAAAACGAAGGAAGGGATGCGCGCCGATGAAGAAAGATCTGTGCCTGTCTGGGGGACGATAAGGTGTAGAATGCAAAGTTATGGGCAAGTGCGACCACCGTGTAGTCTTAGCAAATTGTTGGAAACACTTGCCTTTTTGAGCATTGCATTGCACTGTCCCCGCAGCGTGATAAACGCTACGATCCTTAGAATTACTTACGTGTGCCTTTTCCAGTGTAAAGCCACACATAGAAAATGTTGACGTGTTGTTGTGGTGCCTCCGGTATGCGCTGTGATTGCTCTTGATATGGCAATCGAACAAGTAAGAACGATGAAACTTGGGCATTATTGGTGGGCGTTGTGGATGAGCTTGGTCGTTTGACGTATCTATGGCTGGCGTTTTAGATATCGTTAGCGCGGACAAACAGACTGCCAGGGACACCAAAACTTTGACTTCTAAAGTTCCCAAGAAAGATTATCATCTCTAAAAGTATCAAGGCCCAAGAAAAAGCTATAGGCTAATGGAAACATATCCTCCTTAATTTAGACCACCCGAAATTCTACAGCTCACTGCAGCTTGCTATTAGCTTCTTCTAACGTTTTATTGAAGTAATGCTTAAAAGCCTGAGCCAGCTATACACATATAAATACAATCGTGAAAAGGTTTCAATAGAACTTATATGCGTTAACGATTCTACCTTGTCGAAGTAAATGTATGTGTTTTCTTCATGCCTATAGGATGAGCTAAGCTTGAAAACACAGCCTAAATTTGCCCATGATTTATCATCTTAGTTTGAGTCGCTCAAGTTACAGTGGTAAATTACAGAATATGGTGAGCTCCTCTAAATAAAATTTGATGAAGTTTTCTTTCAACGTTAAAAGAACAATGTAAAACAACTTAGTCAATCACATGCGAACTCTGGCAGATATGCCAGAGGGTCATAAAATCTGAGAGATGGGAGCAATGCGCAGCAGCTTTAACTGAAACAGTGACAAAAATATTAACCAGCGTGTTATGGCACAAAATATCGGTGAAGGACATGTAGCGCTTTGCTATCGCAGCCGCACTTACACAGCACTTGCATACAAGCAATGCAAATGTTCATAAACAATTTTCGCAGAGCGTCAATCATTCAGTCTCGTGACGATGTCCCCTGTTTTAAACCTAAACTAAATTCTTTACGCGGTGTAATTTTAGCACTTAAGTGTATGTAATGTGGCTGGCTTTCTGAATAGTATGGACGCCTGCTCTTTTTTTCATTATTCTTCTCTTTGCCGATGTTACTAAGGGAGACATTTTAAGGCCCACAAGGGTGGTTTCTATATATGGCGTAGCTGTCAAACCACGAGCAAGACCCGTTTTAATAGTTATCTAAGCGGTGCCCCACCAACATTTGCGCAAGATATCATGTGCTATTTCTCCATGCATCCTTATAACAAACAACTAATTCAAGCAGGACGAGAGATTACTTGCGCGTCCAGTTTGAGTTATAACCACACCGTACCGTGGTGAATACGTTAGGACCTATGTTTAACATTGCTGTTGTTATAGTGTACCATATCTCATTATTCAGCACCAGAAAATACTAACGAAGAAACGGATGCTAGTGTGTCCATAACTGCGATGGAAAAAAAAAGAGAAGTGTGCGAGCTAGATCGACCGTGGGCGCAAGCATTCACTTGAAGCAGCCTATCCTAAGCATGGGAGTCTGCGGTCCCCTTTGACGCGTGAGACGACGCAGGCACTACGGGGGAAAACAAATTGCGCATCATAGCCCGGGGCGAGCCCCACATCGAATGCGCTGACAGCAGAAGCCCTCCCCTTCAATCCGGCAGTGATGGATGACCACGCGTGCCGTCTTTCCCTTCTTACACAGCGGCCAGCATCCATTAAAGAGGCTGCTCGTGGCCACAAGAAAAGCAATGAGAAGAAGAAGTTATACTGAAGGCTATGCGTAGGTGCTAGACGGGAAATTGGAACTTCATTCGGTGCCATTGCTCTCACTAGCAAGCACTTGGAAAGCAGTGGTATTATTATTATTAATATTAATATTATTATTATTATTATTATTATTATTATTATTATTAGTAGTAGTAGTAGTAGTAGTATTGTTGTTGTTGTTGGCTGCTGACCCGCAGGTCGTGGGATCGAATACCGGCGGCGGCGGCTGCATTTTCGATGGAGGCGAAAATGCTGTGTGCCCGTGTGCTCAGATTTGGGAGCACGTTAAAGAACCCCAGGTGGTCGAAATTTCCGGAGCTCTCCACTACCGCGTCTCACATAATCATGGGGTGGTGTTCGGACGTTAAACCCTACATATCAATCAATATTGTGGGGTTTAACGTGCCGAAACCAGTATATAATTATGATGGATTTTTAATGAGTTCTTCAATGGGCACAAACATCGCGGAGTACACTGCCCTCCAGTATTTCACTTCCGTCAAATTTTGACCACCATGGCCAAGATGAGAAACAATGGTGCCTAAAATTGCTGTTTTTCTTTACGTAGCATTTATGAATAGAGTCATTGAAGATATGCGACAACGACCACGAACGATGACGTATGCAGTGAACCACTACAGGAGTGTAAAATAACAATTTCTCCCTGTTAAGTCACTATGACTCATCCCGATGCTAATATATGCTGGGCGTTTCAAGAAACCCCATCCACCATTATTGAAAAATAACAGAAAGGAGGTATCTGCATTCGTGTTACCAGCGGCGTTTACTTCACTGCGGCAGAAGGGATCTTCAGATGCGTACAACAATATTTATGGCGGCAGTTGTAGAAATGAACACAATTAACTTTTAACTAGTGGAAATAAGTGGTCAAGTGAAGTTATTGAAGTCAAGTTTTTCCGGCAAATAGTCTAGCCACTTTGAAATTTCTGAATTACGGTCATTACAAATAATCGTGGGACAATTATTTATGGGTAATCTACCAAGCGAAACCAAAACTGATGCACCAAAGAGCGCATCTACCAGTCACATAAAAATAATCGTTAGTGACGACATTGTTTCCTTCGCCGTTATCAACCATGAGTTTGCACAATTCATTTCATAGCAAACCTTTCCAGTCACATGGCCGCTTATGAACGCTCGCTTATCCTCCTCCCGCGATTCGAGGGAAACAGTGTCGGTATTGAGGAGGTTTTCGTAGTGAATGGTGCGTAGTTGCGCTGTCTGCTTCTTCGGTTTTGGTTTCACCTGATAAATTAGCAAGATCTCACTTCCCCGCTATGATTACCATTGACCACCCATTGGAAATTTAAAAGTGGCTAAAGATTATTCGCAGGAGGATCTTTATTTTGCTCATTTTACTCAACCGCTCATATCCGCTGGTTAAAAAGCTTATTATGCTCATTTTATGATTAATGATATGAATATTGATTGTCTACACGTGAAGATGCCGTATACTACAGTAAAGAAAATGAAGCAGGTAGCACGTAGGTACCTCTTTTCTGCAGTTTTTCCATATAACTAGACAAGTATGTATTTAAACACGTTGTAGATGACTCATCCTTGTGCCTCTGCTTGCAAATATCTTGCTTGAAATGACATGAAATTCAAATTGCGTGCATTAGTAAGACCTAGATGCAGCCACAAGGAAAGCCATTGCTTAGTGACACCGTGACAATTTTATATCACAGTTGAGAAATGATCAGACTGATAAAATGAATGGGGGCACTACGCAAAGTTCTCGGTGGCAGTGAATTGCAAGGTGCAGCGACGTACTTAGAGTTAGATAAACGTAAAGAAACCAAGGTGGTCACAATTGATTCGCTGTGCCCAAATGCGGTGTATATCCCGATTTCGGTGGTGCATTATATTCCAAAAATTATTAGTATACAAAATGGAAAACAGGTCTGGTGTAGTATTGGCTGTTGTAAAAGCTGATACAAACTATGCCCCAAGCAGCGTTTGCTGTTTGTCGAACGCCAAGAAAATACGACAAAACTTCAGCCGCAACTTCCAACCAATGCGTCCCCTGTGAAAGCCCAATCTATTTAACTAAGCTTTCTTGTACTAGGGTATGGAACAGTCCTCTTGAGAGTTCTCTTCTTCTAACAAGCTACAAGGTATGTGCGCAGGTCAGCCACTTGCAGGCAGTGCACATGGTTCCTTGAATACCACGAGTGATGCGACAGCACGCTGAGACCCACCAGCCATTCCTACGAGCGGTGAACAAATATTTACGTTAAGCTCTTTCTCGTGAAACAACACCGTGGCAAAGTTCGGCGCTTCGTCGCCCCCCCCCCCCCACACTGTAAAGTTTCTGTCTTATCTTGGGGTGTTGTTCTGGGATGTGAATGCCTTGTTCTACATTTTTTGTTTCACATTTCACGTATACGAGACTGTACCTAGCACTTCGTTATTGCAGAAAGCCGTAGAAGTTAACAAACGAGAACATCAGTGAAAAAGTCGGCAGATCCCATGTACCTTTGGAATGTACGGTATGCGAAGCATGTGGAGGAAAGGTCTTTGTGTTGTATTTTTTTATTCACGGAAATCTTACAAAATGATGCTAAAGACATATTAAGAGTGTTGTACGCATGGACAGATGTTAAATAGTCGCATGTTTACTGTCGCGTAACGATGCTAACAGAAACTTGAGTATTAGGAACACCAAAAGCGCTAGACTGATATGTAGCACTTGCGCCAGCGAAGATGGCGGCCCTGGACACTGCCAGATAAATGAGCTTCACTGGATGGTGCTTCGCTGTTTTTGTAATTAACACGAAGTGACGGTGGTATTTAAATGCTAGAACATCGAATGGCTAGCATTCCAACCACTATGAAGGCCCCGCCATGGTCTAGTGAGTAAGGTACTCGGCTGCTGATCCGCAGGTCGGGGGAGTGAATACAGGCTGCGGCGGCTGCATTTTATATGGAGGCGAAAACGCTGTACGCCCGTGTGCTCAGATTTGGTTGCACGTTAAAGAGCCCCAGGCGCTCGAAATTTCCGGAGCCCTTCATTGCGGTGTCTCTCATAATCATATGGTGGTTTTGGGACGCTAAATCCAACACATCGGATGTACCACTATGAATAGTTCACGAATATTTTTTTTTCTTTTTGAAAAGCAGCTACGAGTCGTGGCGTGGCACTGTTATAGCATACTTGGTTGTCATGCAGAATGCTGGGGTTAGATTCCAGCTGGGGTCATAATATTTGTTGTAAGCATTTTGGGTCAACGCTGCCTATGCCAGTTTTAAGGGCGAAGATCCTTTGGGGTGACCTAGTTGGTGTCCTTTAAGCTCCACAAACCCTAAACTGAAACTGAACACCTGCATAACAAAATTGAAACCATAAGTGTAAACAAACCAATTTATGTGTAATCAACTATACGACAGGACAATATATAATCACACGCACCGTCTGCCTACCCGTCCGTCCATGTATTCGTTTGTTATTCATTCGTCTGTCGGTAAATTCATCCATATATACGCCTACCCATCCGTCCTTCCGTGTATACGACTACCTGCCAGTCCATCTGTGCTCCCATCCGTGCTTCGGTTTGTCCTTTGAGGCCCAACTACATGCACGCGATTTTCCAGCGACAGCGACAGGCGGCTGGACTACTTCGGCCTTTCTCGACGTCGTTTGATGGATTTCCTAATGCGCCTGCAAACCACCGAATGGGCTCATTTTTGTCGTGATACCTGTGGAACAAAAAGTGGTAGGACGACTCCTTCCGTTACTTCAAATTTATGCAGCGTTTCTTCCCGAAGATGCTGCAAGTGCCATTGTGGCCTTGTGGCAGAACACCTGCTCGCCAGCAAACGGCCCGGGTTCAATCCTCAATGAAACCGGAAGTTTTATTCTTTATTTTGTTTGCTGCTTTCTTTACTTTTCGCTTACGAACGATTTCTTGCTCACAACAAACAGTGCTGACGCCGGCGGCAAAATTTCTGCGACACGAGCTCTGAATCACGAACATTGCGGTTTTAACGCTATTGCGTTGAAACCGCAATGTGTGGGATTTAGAACTTTTCTCAAATTGTGCGTGGCACAAGGGCAAAGCTTATTAAGACGAAACGTGTTGTGAAGCAGTGCTTATTACGTACAGACACTACTAATAGCACTAGGCATACGTTGCGATACTTTTTAGCTGCCAAATAAGCAACAACTGATTGTTGAGTTATGATTATGTAGCAAGTGAGTTTGATGTCAGCAGGTGAACCACGGCTGAAGGTTTTCATCAGCAACAAGTTACAAAATATTTATTTTTCTGACATTGTACGTGCACTATACCCGAAGTTAAGACGACGCAGCTGAGAGCTGCACCAACTGTGAATGAGAAGGAGGCTACCAAAGACGTGACCCTGGTGTCCGAGTTGTACCTAAATCAAGTGTGCAGCCTGCATCCAGATTGCAGAGTTGCATAAAAGCCATAAAGTGCCGGATCTGCTGCAAAATAAACCCGCCTCGCTAATGTTCAATCTCTGATGGTATCTACGAAGTTCAGCAGCAAGCGACGAAAACGAAACTATTGCTTGTCAGAGCTTTGACACTAGTTGCTGTAGATACAACCGTCCAGAAACTTTCTGGACTCCAAGCGTACACTGACTGTTTTCTGGGCGAAATTAGAAACAAAGTTACACAATTTTTCGTTGCCAGTGCCATCGTGGTCACCAATAGCGTAATGATGGTCACCTTAAGGATGGAGACCACACCTTTATTAAGGCCTGTGGCTGTTCCAGTTGTTGCTCAGAGCTCTTTTTGCTGTTTCGTCTCAGACATTCATGATCGGCATTCATGCTTCGAGCTCTTCGAGGATAGTCTGAGTCAAACTGAAGTTGCGGCATACATGACCGAATAAGCGAAAGTTGGGTGACATTCAAGAGTACATATTCTGGTATGTACCAGAGACCAAGGCCCATTAACCCTATTTCTCAAAATAACGGGGGTCAAAATAACGAGCTTCTTAATGTATGCAAAAATCTTCCGGCTTTGCTTCAGAATTGCATTCCACTAAATTATTTTATGTCGAGTTGGCAGCACTGAACATCCCAGCGATAACTTATGAAAGCATCTGTCCACATATTTTCTAGCTCTTAATGGAACATCAAACTAGGTGATTATTGTCTGATCAGATATGGTTTCACCGTACTATCTTTTGCACCCATGCTGCCGAAGACTCGGAGGAATATCTAATGTCTGGTACTGACAAATTTATTAAATAGGGAAGCTAATTTTTTTCACGAGTATTAGAGAAAACATGCAAAAAACTAATTATGATTTAGAGAATTAAAGGGAGAATAAAAACACCACAAAAACAAGCTTCATGGCTTTTCTTGGTCACCATTTTACATGAAAAAGTATGCCTTGAATTTGAAAATTAGCTACTGCTGGCTCTGACATACTTCCTGGATAACCCGTATAAAAAAGAGGTTGCGATACGTGCTATACTTAAATTTTTTTGATAAATTTACACGACGGCAAGACCATTACCGAGCTGTTCTCAAATCCATGAACCAGTTATACGCTACATCTCTTTTAATTGGTGATAAAATCGCACTTTGATTGTCTGGCAAGAAATTAAGAAATGCGATCCTTGCTTAGCAGTAAAAGACGAAGCTTCGTGTTTGAATGTTTGCCCTAAAACTAGAAGTACAGCCAGTGTTTACCCTCGATGCACGGTTTACCTAGCTTGATGGCTTAAAAGTTATGTTGCCTTAAAAGTTAAAATTATGTTATGATGGCCTAAAAGCTAAAATTATGTCAGGCGATGGACATGTGTTTCAAGATAACCAATTCAAACATTGTATCTCTTATAGAAAGCAGCCTCCTTCGTTCGTAGTGTGTTACCATTGCTGCCATTACCATGATAAAGTATTTGAGAATAGACACAATTTATGAAAGACATGTTTGCCAAACATGGGTAAGCTTGCTCGTGGGGCGGAACAACAGTTGTCACAAAATACCAGCTACATTCTGGAATGTTATGAATTGCATCTTAAAAAGTACTCGTTGTGCAGCAATGCGATTGAAATATATCATTTAAGTGCTTTACGCTGTTTTGGGCCTCCTCGCGAACGCTGCTCGCGTGAAAGGAGCAGTTACCGAAAGACAAGACACCATGGTATTAGGTAAACAAATGAATAAAGAAGGTATAGCGCATGTGTATGGAAAGAATAGGCTGCGCCATGTGTGATGTCAAAAGCTTGTAAGGATGATGGGGCTACCGTGAAAAGACGTGCTAAGCTTACTATTCCAGAACATGTGTGCAGGCAGTTGAAGAAATGATTCACGAAGGAATAAAGCATAAACAGTAGCTTCTTGTGAAGCAAACATCAGGACACGAAAAAGCAATCGAAGTTTGTTTGTTGAAAGTTTTTAAACTGAATTAATTTTCACAGGAATACCCCAGATGTTGAGGAATAACTTTTTTATTGCAAGCTTGGAGAATACGTGCAAATGTTACGATATTTTGCAACGCAATAAGTTAAAAAAAACACTGCGACGACAGCTGTTTTGTAATGAGCTTTATGAAAATAGAAAATAACCAAGAATTCGGAAACAATGAAATGCAGGAAATTTGGTGTGTGGAATTCTGACTGCCATTGCACGAATCATTAGGGATAAACAAAATGACTTAGTACACGAGAGCAGAAATACTGAAAATTTGATTTAATGTTGCTGGAGTTAGCTCGCTTTCTTGTTATTTGCATATCAAGATGGTAAGGAATGATGCATGAACATTGGGCTGCTTGCTAAACTGAGCTATTGAACTGAACAAGTTTCATCAATTTTAGATTAGTCAGTATGACGCTGCAACGCACTACTGCTTTGTTGAAGTCACACAACACGTCGCGTTTCAATGTCCACCTTACGCCAGCAACGGGAAAAGATGAGCTACTTACTTTTGTTTTTCTCTTGTTGGAATCACTAATACCTAAATGATGTAATACTTTATAGAATGTCTATTATTTTATTAAATGTCACTCAGGATAGCTAAGTCGTGACGACACAGATAACTTGTGCAACGTAGCAATAATAAATGGGTGGTTACTTCTGAAGTATGTTCTTAGAGATTCATACCTGAGCGTATGAAACAACACTGTACTTGCTTTCTTAATAGTTTAAAACGTAACGCTTTCACAAAAGAAAGGGAACAACTGTTGGCAAGATCCAGGCAGATAAATGGTATAACACAGAAATTCAAAATACTCAGTTATTGCAAAACTGGAAAAAAGAAAGCTAAGCTTATGTTAACCGTTTAAATACCACGTAGCTTCAATGCGCAAAAGTTCAAGTGGCACGAACAAAGAATACGCCCCATCTTTAAGCCATAACTTCAGAATTTATAGATTTAGTGCTGCTCGGAAATGCAGAAATGTAGATAAAGGGGACAGAGCAATGGCAACGTGCATTTGCAATAAGTGTGTGTTGCCTATTTCTTTGATTAGCACTGACTTGACTATGTCTATTCTGACAACCACTACCTTCCTTTTTTTTCTCTCTGGTGTTTTCATACTGTGCCCTACTCGTTGCAGAACGAAGGTTGCTAAGGAGCTAAGAAGCTTCAGCCGTGAATCCTACTGAATAACTGCGAGACATCAGTGACAGCAGCTAACACGTGGGTAACACAAAAAAAAGGATTCCTTCTAAATTAGGAACGCATTCGTCCTCACTGCAATAGAGGTGGTCCGAGATGGCCTCGTATGACGTAGCTGTTGCCGCTTGTCTCCCCACTTCACGTATTGCTGCAGCCACTAAGACTACCCGATAGGCACGCAGCTGCATGTTTCTTTGGCCCCATTTGGTTTCTTTTTCATATAGAGCGCTCTGCCTCATGGCTAGCTGCTATTGCCCTTAGACTCTCCTACGATCGCCCACGTCTTCGGGTCCGTGCTTTTTTTTCCTTCCGCATCCGTGAACGCAAACGTCATGAGTGTCCCGCCGAGATATCATTTCTTTATTACCTCTATGGCGACGTCTTCCATGATGCTCGGTATTATACCTACCATTGCACTCATTCGGTGCTGATGTATGTGCACAAAAGGCTCTGCTTGGTCCACCTAGATGGTTAGTTTTTTTTTTCTTAGCGTTTCATTACCTTCTTCCTAAGAGCTATTCGAGGACAGCAAGTTGTTTTCATCTTTGCGTGCTTCAAACCGTATCTCTAAAAGGACTCGCGCTTTGAAAGACGCATTGCCTAAGGCACTATGAAAAATTGCAAAAAGCCCAGCAATCATAGTCATACAGGTGGCCGCATTTTGAAACTGTGAAAGATACCAAGGACACAAGCCTGGAACAAACAAACATAACGAATGTCCGGTTACCAGAAAGATGAACTAAGCGAAAAAACTATTAAACACACAAAAAATTGAATCTTGTATTTTAAGCTAACATTGTCATATACAAATATGAAGGCCTCGGACAAAAATTGATAAGTAAAAACATTTACTACAAATATTCTTTTTTTTCGGATTGTGACCCACACGTAGTAAGTAGATCAAGCGAGAAACGAATTATCTAAACTGACAATTTTCTCCTCCCCTAAAGCAGATTACAAGAGTACAAGCGATATTCTAAACTCAAAACCATCAAAAGTTTTTCATCGCTCTGTCCCAGCAATCGTCATCACGATTTTATAGAGCCCGCGCAATGGCACGATTATGCCGTTGCACAAAACTAAACAAGACACTAACTTTGCAATTTCTTGAACCTATCGTTTCATACAATAGAAAAAAAAATACCAAGTGCCAACAGCTGCCATTCTGAAAGCATTGTTGAATATTGTGTGAACGACGAAGATAGTCGCTATCATCGTTAGAGAATGATACCTGCATTCGCAATAAAGAAGAGGTCGATGGGTGGGCTTTGCCATGCGCACGGCGACATGTCCTTTCTTACACATTTTGGTGCCGAAACCTGTTATTGTAAAAGTAACTTACTTACTGGCGGACGCTCCACGTGTACTATACGTTTATTGTTGGCGACGGCTTCTGTGACGGCCTTGCGCACTTCAGTCCGCCTTGCTAACAGGGCCTCCATTATCCAGTCCCGTGTCGGAAAGGTGAGAAATCACGGCACGGTCGCGTCACTAAGAGAAGTCGCAGTCAACGTGGTGTCCGTCACAAACGCTTCGCAGCATGAAGTCTCAAGCAACGTCGGCGTGCCATGCTTCTTGATCTGGTTCTCTGGAACGGTTTGGCTTCGCACATCAGCTTCAACCAACGGCGGCTTCACAAAAAAAAGTCCTAGAGGCGGTGACTGCGGTCAAAATTCGTGAAGGCCGCTCCGTCTCACATTCGAAAGTCCTTCCTCCTGGGTTTTGGCACCGAAATGTTGAGGAAAGGGCGAGCTGTTGTTGTTGTTGTTGTTGTTTTCCTATTGTTAGTGGCGCATACCCATTGTGGGGGATTGGCCAAGAATCGAGTGGTTTCAACATTTACTGTTCATATTTGGAATGATGGAGGTTTAACAGAAAGATTACCGATAGCCTAGGACAGTGTGGTGCTAAATGTAATGCATAAAATATTTACATAAACGAATTTATTCTCAGAATAGAGCAATAATCAGATTTTATACGTGTATACTTATGTGAATCTGTTAGGATAATGAAATTGGTTAATTAGTCAACCTATTAGTTTCATCAATATAGTCCCGGACGGCAGCTCGAATGCAGGTATCATTCTCTAACGATGATAGCGAATATCTTCGTCGTTCACACAATATTCAACAATGCTTTCGGAATGGCAGCTGTTGGCACTGGGTATTTTTTTTCTCTATTGTACGGCCGCGCATACTGACGAGCTGCCGTGCCCATGGCGAAGCCCGCCCGATCGACCTCTTCTTTATTCCGAATGTCCTGCTCTGATCTGAATGATGATAGCGTCGCTCCTCGTCTTCTACACAATTTGTAACAAGGATGTCGCGCAGCTTTCTATGTGTTGGCCCTCCTCTGCAGGAAACACCGGCTTGCTATCCACAATTTTCCGAGTATTGCTGGTTCAGGAATCATGTGACAGAAGTAGAGAGGTGAAGATTGAAAAAAAAAGAAAAAAATTTTGAAAAAAAAACTTTCTTTTCGGTCTGTTTTTGGTGCAGTTAGAAAAATTGGCCAAAATTTTCGACAAGTAAAACATACATAAATAAAGCTTAGGTAACCCACAGCGTTGAACATGAAATGAATACAACGGACATGATACCAACACATCAAACAATGGCCGACCACTCGCCATCGACATCACATAAAGTCCGCTCTATCATCAGCTTTATGAATTTATAGCGTAGCTTCGTCGTTCGGGTGGTGGTTTCTAAATTTGCTTCGTACACTTTTGTGACCCGTGGCGGAAGGCCGCTTACAAAGCCGTGTAAGCAGATTATGCAATGATCGGACAAATTTACAATATGTGGATGCAGTTGATGGTCGAGAAGACCGGTGTCAGAAAACAGGAATTCACTGTCTGTAAGCACTGCAACAGCAGCTACATTTTGCCGAACGCGACATCATGATGAAGAAAGATACAGATGAAGCCAGTGATACTGACTCTGAAAAAGAATTTGAACTTGATCTTTTTACCACCTTGATTGATGTTCCCATAGTTGAAGCTACAACAAAAGATACTTATGAATTCATTGTTTTAGCTATCATAATAGTACTAGAAAGCCACAGCCACTCACAGAGTGCTAAATGAGTTTGCAGTGACGCTTCTAGCCTCCTTTATCTATTAAATGCTGATTTATTTGATGATGAGTGATATGTCGTGTTTAGCGTCTCAAAACTACCATATCATTATGAGAGACGTTGTATAGTGAAGGACTGCGAAACTTTGGACCATCTGAGGTTGTCTAACGTACACTCAAATCTGAGCACACGGGCCTACATCATTTTCGCCTTCATCGAAAGTGCAGCCGGCATGCTGGAATTTGATCACGTGACCAGCGAGTCAAAAGCCGAGTACCTTAGCTACTAGACGACTGCGGCGGGGTGTTCTAATAAACACCATATTCATTTTTGAAGAGAGAGAAAGCATTTCCGTTATATAAACAATGATTGCAATTGCTGTTGACTCTTGACAATAAAATATTGCTATATGCAGTTTTTTCAAAAATTTGAAAAAAATTAATTTGAAAAATTGTTTTTTCACAATTGCTCCAGCTTTTCGAAAAATTGTTATCTCTAGGACGAAGTTGAGGTGTCGAGGCAAGTCATAACGTCTGCCCGCGGCTCTCGCCGACCAGGAGGGAGGGGCGTTGGAGAAAGTACAACAAACACTGCGTATGACCAATGCTTGATCTCACACTTGCGAGAGGCCTTTGTTTAAATGACAAGCGCAACTCCAGGACGTTTCATGGGTTTGTATTGGGAGGGTTATGAAACTTAACAGTTATAAAACACATTGAAAACACAGATGGAGTGCACGTGACAAGGAGAATGATTGGCGAAGCTTCCTCTTAGCCACGTTAGGCTTGAAGCAGTGAAACTGGGTGATTCTGAAGACAAATATTTTTTTTCTAGATTGTATTTGGCGGGGTGATGATGTTTGTTTCTAGGTTGCTTCAAGCCTGTCGCTGAGCTCCATCTAGTGATGCGAGATTGTTTCTACGTTGATCTTCTGCGCAAGAACATGGCAAGTATATTCTTATCCATAAAGCAGGGGATCCCAGTGATGACAATCCACTCTCCTATAGTAAAATGACATGTATCCTAAATTAATAAACAGTTTTTAATAAAACGTCGACTTCAGCCACAGGTGCTCACACACGACACGATTGTTCAAAGTACAGATACTGAATTTTACGCTGAAACAAAGCGGTCGCACATACCTTATTGTGCTGGGACATCGTAATTCGTGCAGACCTTCCATAACTTTGGGGTCTTGTCGCAGACGCAGTTCCCTCTCCCGTTCCATACTGTTCTTGCGTTATACTAACTCGGTGTCTTCGACTCACTACCTTTGCTTCGTGACCGTTTGTTGGACTAACTGTTACCTTCTTGATGTATATTGCACGGACCGGTCGTCAGTTGTGATACTTACCCAGTTCCTTTTTCGCACATATTTGCTTCGATTGTTGATAGGCCTCCTGTAGGCCGCATGCGCTCACTGGCACCATGGCACAAATTACAGCGTGCTCCAACAGCTTCCCTCTTCAATAACGTTAAATACATCATATTGCATAATTTAAACCGTCGTCAGACAAATCTGCAGACTAGACGAATTCCGATAATAGTAAAGAAACATAGCTACTTCTCTAAAGAGACAAGGATACGCAGCAGCCTCGTAGGAGCCTCGTGCACGTCGAAGAGTGAAGACTGGCTAGCACGATCTTTTTAGCTGCGAAGCAGCTTTTTGACTCACGTGTGTAACACCCTACTTACGTGTCTCCATACAAACGTGTCGCAACGCGTTCCCATATTTGCAGCTGTTGGAGCGGTGCCAAGTAGGTCACACCGCAGCTGCACGTTGACGTCACGCTCCCCTCGCACGCTTTTCTCACAGGTCCACGCTGGCATCAATCTCTCTTTTTCCCAACCGCAGTACGGTCGCCACACTGCCCACAGCTGCTGGCTCCTCCCCCCCTCGCAACACAATTCTCTCTCAGTTCGCCCTTTTTACCGTTCGCAAAGCTTGACAGCACGTCGCGTGGAAACAATCAATCGGCTCGTTTATCTGCAATAAAACTTACACGAAACCCAACGCGCCTCCCGTGTTTTTGCGTTTCAAACAAACGTTTACTTGAGTGAATGGTACACCAAGTTTTGTTCCAAACGGTTTTTGCAGCACGAACGTCGACGCTCGTTTCAGCCAGGTCAACGCCGTGCGCTGCCTCGCAACCCAACAGGGTTTTCTTCGAGAAAATGGTTCATATTTCTTTGATAAAAGATAGTTTTTAACTCTTCAATTTGATCATTTTAGGTAAAATCAATGGTCTGGTTTGGTTTGATTTTGGGGAAACATTATTCATGAAATTCCAAAGACGCGTGCTCTAGCACATGGCGCGCCACTCTCGTGACAAGACAGTAAGGCCGACACCTACCGCGGCGTCGCGGTGCCTCTGGACAACCCAAAGTTGTGAATGTATATCCGTACTGCTCAGAGTGGAGCCCCACTTGCTGGACGGTGCTGTATCGGTACCCTGTACCCATGAACACTCCTAGAGTATCCGGCTAAACGGGCAAATTTTGTACACAAATTAGTCGAATAAACTTGAAGATTAAGCTTCTGGGAAAAGGAAGGATTAGGGTACGTTTCCGTTTGAAGTTATCTCAATCTTCTGCCTGCGCTCTATTTACCTTCCTACGTGGAGTTGAAAATACTCCCCTATCCAAAGCAGAAAGCCGGATAATTTGATGGTAAGTAGTTGGCGGATGTCTATTCACCTAAAACCCATACCCTTACATGGTTGCCCGGTTACGGGTGAAGAAATTATCAATCTCATTGAACGCACTCGCTAAACTAACAATAGCTCTTTTTGGCTGTGTATTACTTCAAGCGTCTGGTGTACACATGATTTTTCATCAATGACTTTGAAGGCTTTGTTTATGAACAAATTTATTTCTCAAAGTATATCTATAGTGCTCACGTAATCAGTCTTTAGTTACAACTTCTACCACCGCTCCCACCAGCAGAGCCGCAGTGCATAGAATTTTCGTTATTGTTTTATACTGTTCGGATAAGACTTCACTGAAAACGCGAGAAGTCGAGCTTGTGCTCCGGCTGACTGGACTATCAACACTAACGCTGGAGTTACCGATAACTTATGCATAAAAATTGACGTTTTCTACCGGGCATAAAATCATTCGACAATCGGTGAACGTAGTCACCGCTACGGTTTCGGTGTGTCTTGTTTTAAACTCTTATTAATGCAACAAACTCGTTCGTTTTGATCTGTTAGACTGCCACCATTTTCAGCGTCGCAACTAAGTGACAACATTTACCAATAATCATTGCTTCGTGAGCCTCCCAAAACTGCAACTGCCTCGTCTACTTATGGTTCTCATATGCCCTTGTCGAAACGTTTCAATGCAAGCACAGTTTAACTCACCAAATCAATGTGGTATTTGTACGACAGTAATAACTGGTTTTTTATTAAAGTCATGAAATCGGTAAATATTTTTCGTGGTTATTACTTTATATTTCAAAGTTCTTGAAAGTAGTGAAGTTTTCTTGTGTAAATAAAATTGCTTACTAAAACAAAGAGAGCGCAGATATACCAAAACCCCTTCGGCTGGGAAGTCTAGATTAGCTGTGTAGTTCGCTTCTTGACACAACAGTTGTTCCTGTGACTGGTCTGTAAGTACTGCATCTACCCGAATCACGTTTTACCTTTCTCTCCCTCCGTTGTGGTGATCATTCCTTCATTACTACTGCATCACGCCGAAAAGCATCGCTTTCGTGAGACGAAGGTGCACAATAAAATATATTTGAGAAAGCCTCGGTTGTCTTTCTTTTTGTAGCTCTTTACATCATCAAAGCTAAGGGAGGCCTGCCGTGTGTTTCAAGGTAACCTACGTGTTTCACTACAAATGCTCAGCTGCGTGTGCGAATAATGACGCAAACAAGAGATTGGTTCATTTTTATACGGTACAGTGTTTTTCACGTAAAGTCTGCAAGTGCGTGCAGTGCTTCCGACTCCAAACGTTCACACTGGCCACTAAAGTCGTCCGACTTGCAGTGTTTCAGCAACAGGAGGCTGCTCTCAGGTGGTTCTAGCAAGAACTAGCTACAGTTGTTAACTACGGTAACTATAGTTCTTGCCTCGAGGTAAAAAAATGCACAGAACAAAGTGTAATGTACATGAAATTTTCAGATTTGTACTTACCACAAAATAGGGTGGGTGTAGTGTTGTTCTTACTGCACGCATTTAGAGACGGGAAGTGCAGGAGACACGACAGTGACAGGCTTCTCTCCCACGGGGAGACGACGACTCTGAGCAATCAGGCTAAGAGCGGCCTAGGCAGCCCAGTGACAAGCGAAACGCTTATGGGTTCCTGATGGTTTCCAGCTACTGCGGGTCTGGCACCTGCGTTGCGTGGTTTGCTCACGACCTCACGTAGCTTCCCTGTTGTATTTCGTTCACGCAATACACAACTCCCGGTGTTACCTTCAGACAGGTGCGTCGTTGATCAAACGTGCTCCCCGCACTTTTCCAGATTGTCTTTGCTTTTTTTTCGTGCCTTCTTGCCGAATCGCAATATTTCATCATAGAATTAACACGCAAGCAACCTGTCGTTGTATGATGGGAAAAGCAGTACACTTTCTCTGTTGTTTTCATACATATCAGCGTGAAGTAGCGATTAAAGCCCCTTTAATCAGCGTGACCTTAAAAGCTGGAGAGCCTAGCAACCTTAACGGTCACAAAAAGATGAGAGAAAGACAAGGAACAGGGAGAACATAGGCAGGTTAAGTTGACTACGTTCACTTTTCTACCCTACATATGGTAAAGTAATAAAGGAGTAAAAGAGAAGGAGAGTGAAAGAGAGGTACACGTTTCGTAACACAGACATAAGGCAGCGTTCCACATGACATCGATAGATTTTTTATAAGGTGCTTTGTAAGGTTCAATACACATTGAGAAATTTTTGTCTGCATAATCAAAATGGAACAGCACACAGACGCCAATGACACTAATACTTTTCTCGATAGAATGAACCCTTGCGACATTATAAAACCTTATAGAAAGCATTTTTATAAAAAATACCGATAGCCATTCAATAATTCGCTGGTTTCAAATGGGTGGCCTCTTCATGCACACAAATCCACCGGCAATATTACCAATAATAATGTGCTCGGCAAACATTACTGCGTTGCTTTCATCTTACCTTTGTGCTTCATATGTGTAAAATCAGTACTGCTTATCAGACGTTGCTGTTGTTAGTGTGAATTTTTTTACATCAGCTTTGTTGTATGCATATGCAAAAAAATTCACTGCTCCTATTCCCATTTCTTCATCTCGTTCTTTTTACTTTTGAATTAACTTATTAACCTTAATTAACAGTACAAATCGGTATCTTTCGCAGCTGTGTAAATTTATCAGTAAATCTTCTATTTTAGTTTACAGGATGTCAGAATAAAAGCTGGCTGGTGTCTCTGATGCCATACAACGTGTTTGTATGCAGGCTTCAACGTTATACTTCGAACGGCTTCGAACAATGTGGTAAGTGTGTTCATTCTCATTAGGATTACTTCAGTGTCTTAACGTCAATAATACAACCATTACAGCGCACTTGAAATAGTACAAATTATGGTCCCTATACTTTCCCTTGCTTCAATATCAGCTAGTTCTCATTATTGCTTCGTCAAATAAACTAACCCTGAGTAGTTTTCTGCCTTCATATATTAAAATAAAGCTGCAAGAAATCATGTAGTATAATACAACAGCTGTATACAGCAATGTTCTCTTACAGTGAGATTGAACCTACAACACCTAAATAATTTAGTGCTGTATTTGAACCACGCCCCTGCACTGGGACGTCGGCCATGAAAGATATAAAAGAACGCTGGAGGGCTCAACTTTCAAACAAATGGAATAAAGAAGAAAAAGAAACGTCAGGTTGAGAAACATTAATATACCGAAGCCCCCTGCAACACCCAGGAAAGACTCTCATCTGATTCTTATTCGTCATATACAGCGTTAGTGTTTTTATAGTGCAATGCCATGGCATAAACAATGTTATGAAAAAACTGAAACGTAATAGGCAGCGAGAAATTTCTGGGCAGTCGCTTTAAATCATTATGGTGTTGCTCTCCTCTGCATCTATTAAAGTAGAAATTACGTACCACTATCTCTTGAATTGACATCACATTCAAGCAACCGTTATTTAAGATTATGAAGCTCTTTTTCCATCACTTTCACTGCCACGTTCTGCAAGAGAACTGCTAATAATGTTGGTACCACACAATGTCACGAGGAGAATTTCTGTTTTACCAAAAGTACTCCCCAGAAGTTTTTTGTTATCTTTCATTAGAAATTACAATCTACTTGTTTTAGCCTATATGAGAATATCGCCATGTGAAAATTATTACATAAAATTCAGACTACGAGCTTTTTCATCTCACGTCAAGTAAAAACATTTTATTCTTGTTTATTCCTTCCGATATCTCCAACTGAAGCTCATAAAAAAAACATAACAGAGCGTCTTCTACGAAAGCCTGGCGAAGATCGTGAAATTCTAGACTACGAAGCTGCGAACGACAGCTGAAATTGGCAAAGCCTTAGAGCTGAACGCGATTGCAATTAGTCCATCTGAAACTAATTCTACGCCGTCGCAAACGAGCCATCTCCGAGAATTGGGTTCGCCTGCAAACTGTCCCTAGTGGCTTTGCGCCGTTCTGGCCATGGTTGTCCACTGGCCACGAGCGGCAAAGTGCAATTAGGGCGTCGCTGAGCACCCTAAATCTCCAGCGAATCGCGCGGGAAAACTACACCACTGTGCATCTCCGCACCGTTATTTGTCTGAGGCGGCATTTCGTTCAACCCATTGCTGTGGCTTGCGTCCGAACTGAAATTTTACTGCGTAACTGCAAATTTTTTTGACTCGAGCTCATTTACACAATTGCAACAATAAAGTTCATGCGAATGTTTAAGAAAGTGGAAGCTGATTAGCGCATTTCTTTTAAAAATCTCACAGCTTTTAGAAACAGCAATTCGCATTCCTAGCACGCAGTGAGGATTATGATGTGAAGTTTCGATGGTTGGTGAAAAATATCAGTAGCTCTACCTCAAAGATACAAGTGCAGTAAGAGAGAAATAGGAGAGACAGGAAATGTTAAATAAATGGAGTGCTTTGGTTACATAGTTTTCGCAACAGCTTTATTTCAGGAATATGAGGTGACAAAATGTTGACATTATAAATGCGAAGTATCTCTTTGGGTACTGCTAGTATTTTTGGTGCCTATGTATCTATCTATCGGTCTATCTATCAAGCCCCTCACGTCTCGGAGCGCTCGTGATCACTTCTTTCTCTTGGCGAGAACCAAAAATAGAATGGAAGGTTGAAATGGTTTGTCAAGAATGACAGGCTGGTCCAGACATGAATAATGTCACAATACCGTCCCGTACATCGTCAAATGCTTCCAGCCAAACAAACCGGGCGTGTATGTGACACTGGTATGCGGATGTGGCGCCGGTGAATGACACGCTACTCAGGAACTATGGGAACATACATGGGCAACCTTAACGCGTGGGCCTTAAAAACCCATGACGTCGGCAGCGTTGACCCGATGAATGGTAAGAAGTTGTGTCAGGGTCTCAACAGGAATCGAACGCAAGCGTTTGGTGTGGCGATCAAGCATTCTGCTTCAGAAGTACGCTTCAAATAGATCCTATGTTTGCGAAATGTCAAACGTGGTGGCAGTGCTGGCTATCCAATTTTATTCGCATTACATAAGTAATCCTATGATACAGCTGTCTCGTTGGATTCACGTCAACAGTAGTTGGCTGCAACGCACTGAAGTTGATTTATGTCACAGTGTGCAGAGCTACGATCCCCGTAAGGACCAGCGCGTGATATCAGCTTATCTCTTCTGGTGTTGCTAATACTTACGTTTCTGTTGGGAACGCTGAGCAAAAGCAAAGAACTGGTTATATAAACATCTGCCACTCTTAAACATATCTGAGCAGGCAACATTTTCACGCCGAGGTAGCATAATTTTTTGACATTTCGATCAATAAATAGAATACAACACCGTCACCTTCCTTCCACATAATTCACATAAAGTCGATTCCCAAGGTACGAGGCATCTTATGAGTTCCTTTGTTCTCCATAGCAAACAGTTATATTTTGTTAGACTTTCGGAAACAATCGTTTGACGTTTTCACCATCTCCTTCAAAATGTGTCAGTGTGCTATCAACAACAATAGTTGGTGATTACAAATAGAAACCACCGTGAGAGTGCAACTAAACACAACCTCATCTTTCTTTTCCTGTGTGTCGTGTTTAGGTGCCCTCTCACAATGGTTTCTATATACGCGCTAAAAAAATCTCCAGCAGAGTCCTGTTGTGTTGGTGCAGGCGTCGCCTGGTCGTGACGGCTTAGATTAGCGCAATTGGCATTGCGCTATGTCTGTGAGCGCAGGCTGCTTTAGTAACCAGCAAATGCTCAAGGCACAGCAAATAAATGAGCCCGCCGTGTGTGTGAGTTAATCGCGTGGAGACTTTGGTTTTCTTTTCCGGGAGAGTGGTTGTATATTATCCACAGGATACTTATCTAACAAGACATGTAGTTACAGAAACTTTATTTTGAGAAGTGAAGCTACTGGAGATATGTGAGTCCTGGCTTGAATAAACGCGGCTAAATTGGCGTTCACAACAGCGAGACGAAGAGAGAGCACAATCAAGGCGTACTCTCTCTCAATCTATCCCGCGTCGTTATAGCGCTGATCAAACAATCTATTAATATTTAAGTGTGAAGACGTGTGCGCCAATTTTAACAGTCTAATATAAGCCTAATAGTCTTCGCAGACACATTAACAGGTCCTCAAGTAGCGTCTAATGATCGCTAGAGCTCATGAATAAACTACCAGAATAAATTTTACATTAAGTGTAAATACACGGCTGACACCATAAACCGAATAACAACGCAGAACTTCCTTATTTTCGTGCTTCTCTATCAGTGCTCCAAATTTACACTGTATACTATTTCAAGGATTCTAGGAAAAATAAAACTGCAAAGGAATCAATGTAAACCTACGATAGCCATCCGTTGTGTCAACGTTTGAAGATCATTATTCGGCTTAGAGGGATGACAAGAAGCGTTTGTTAGCACTAGGTAAACTCAAATCGGCGAAGTAAATGGTTATTAACAGTAACAATTAGCGGCTAAATTGCTGCATAGGAAAGAATACGAGTTTGATTTCATGTCATGACAATAGCACTTTCATTGGGGCGAACTGCAAGAATACATGTGTGCTTATACTGATGCCCACGTTAGATGACTGCAGGCAGTGAGAATCACTCTGCAACCTCCCGCATCATAAAGTCGCTGTTCGGAAACGTATAAATTCAACCTTTAATTGTGAAAATGAAATGATTATTTGGTGAATGTTTGCGCAGATGTAAAGTGATTCTTCAGAGATACAAAGCGTGAAAGAATATACCTTGAAGTGCAGCAGACTTGCCCTACCCTAATTCGAGGACCCCTCAGTATCCCAGCGTATGCATATAGCATCTCGAACTTGGACAGCGTCTGCACAGAACCATTTACTTCGCCTACCAGGGGAACACGTTTGTCGATTCTTAAGCTAACGCTGTTTTCCCTAAAATTTAGTTTGAAATCATTCTTCTAGTTATAAGCGTCTACTTGAGGTAAACTTATTAAAATGAAAGTTGTGCTCGCTTCTATTTGAATACGTCAAATAATCTTCAAAAAGTTTACTATCATATATTTTCCGCTGACGGTACTCGTGAGGGGCCATACGCATATGAATACCTACATCATCTTTTACTTCTATACAGCATCAATAAGCGTGAAGGCTCTTCGTATGTGTTGCAGGTTTCGAGAAATATTTCACGCTCGTTTGGTAAAGTGCTACAGAAAGTTACACAAAAGGCCTGCCGCAAGAGATTTCGCCTCTATGTAACGCTTAGAAAAAAACTTGTTCATGCATACTTCAGTAAAGTCAATGGTTTACGTACTATTCCCGAAAGCGATAAGTTATTTCTAGGTGTACACAAGTCCTAGTGCTGATATTTAGAACGCTAAAACATTGGTGTTTTGCGAACATGCGCAGCACGTTAGCACAGTGGATGTATATCAGTTCAATATATATATATTGGTACACCCAATGAACATAATCCTTCAAGAAACCATTGTTTGAAGTTTTGCGCAGGACGATATAGAAATGTCTCGATTGGAAGCTCAGTGCCATGTTCTATGTTTGTATTTTGCTATTAGTCACCAGTGTGATGTTCGTGTCAACATTGTTACAAGCTATTTATCGAAAGCATTCTGGTCAGCGGACAAAAACGTTTCCGGTATAACTGCGTGAAGCACGGAGCAACAGCAACCTTTATTTGCAACCTGAAAATGGTTGCAAAGCACGGAAATTCCAAGCAACCAAGTTAAAAAGAAATGCACGGTGTCCGCATCTCTTAAAGTATACGCTTGAAGCCTCAAATCTAAGACCACGAAAACCTAAATATATCCTAGCGAAAGGAAATATAGGAAGCTAATCCATGGCACACTGGGACGGGGCGCGTCGGTATGAGTGAGCAATACGTCACAGCGATCGAGTACGCAGGACGGCGCCCATCAGTGGGCCTCTGCTGCCTTTGTGTCGGGACACACAGGCAGCATTGGCGACACAAGGAACGATTGGGTCATATACGTCCGGTCACAACGAGTCGGGTTTCATGTGCGTGATGCAGTATGTTGCTTCCATCCTATAGGCTTGCGCGCCCACCTGATAAACGACGTCGAATGACGACGCGTTTAGTGGTCATACGAAGGAGACTCGGGAGAAATATGGACACGTACCGCTCTGCTGGGCGGCCATTTTTAGGAAGCACGAGCTTTGTGTAGCAGACAGAACGACAACGTCCATGAAAAATGACGCATTCGAACTGCTCTTTACTTGTGTCGAACGTAGGATGCGTAAACCGTATATAGATGGCGTGCTTCTGGCCGATGGATGGCACCACGTTCGGTTTGAAAAGTGAGCGCTCTACGGGCACTACACTTTCCCATTTATCTCAGTCAGTCCTTCTTCAGAGTTTGAGGAGTGTTGGAGCACACCAAAAATCCCTCATTTTTTATTCATTTTTGATTTGTACCTTATTTACAACTATACCGAATAAAAGTTCATGTAAAAATCAAATATGCTTTTTTTCATTGTTTTCGCAATAGCGCCGTCGTTTACAGTGTTTATTTTTAATTTTTGCTGCGGAGTATATATTTCATTTGTAAATATTCCCGAACAGTAACTTACTTCCTTTCGTCATCTGACAGCTCAATGATTGCGTCAACGACAACATGCAACAATGTACCGACTCGCACGACTAGTTATTGTGCACAGGGCTGATATTTACAAGTTGCCGGGTTCTGTAAAGTTTGCTGAACGTCGTGGACTTCTACAACAAAGTACTTCATCGACAGTAGCAATTTATTTTCGATATACGCCCACGGGACGGCTTTTAGCTCTCCCATAGTAGCGTACCGAGTACTCTAAGTCGTTGAACAGTTTTTTCCAAACACACGTTCTCGTCACTGCCAACGCGGCCTCATGAAATGTTGTGCGCTGCTGTGATGTTTCATCCGCACGAGAGACAGCTATGCTCCCATGTAGTGGAGTAACTATAGTGCTCTAAATCATTGAACACGTTTTTCTAAACACACGTCTATAACAAAGTACGGGGAAGGCTCGGTGAATATCAAATAATGTTTGAGAGCAACTAACATACAGAACATGTAGATTTCACTTCGATAACACAATTATACACCGACGATATGAAGACACGACCTGGTAACGTCGTGTATTCATAGTAGTGGTGTACTGAAAAAAAAGAAAAAAAAACAAAATCTTGAAACCTTCAAGACAAAAAATATAAGAAGAACTGGTCACACCAGTTCTCCTTTTAGCGTACCGGCAAATTTTCTCCTCTACCTCGTTTTGTAGTCTTCGAGAGAAAGTTTACAATCCCGCATGGTCATGCTCTTTGTAGCTACTGTTCAACGTTCGGGTAAGGAAGTCACAATCAGCTCATCATAATTATTTGTTAGTGCAATCCTCCATGATACAGTACGTGTGTTTAAAAAAAAGTTTCTAACGATTTAGAGTACGAGGTACCCTACTATGGGAGAGCACAAAGCCGTCCCTTGCTAAAACTAAGGAAGTTAGGACGTACGGAAATATTCTTTAGCTGTATCTTGCAAGGTGCGCTCCGTGAACACTGACAGTACAGAGAACAAAAAAACAGAAAATGGGACAAACGCCTCGAGTGTCCTGTGTTTCTGTAAAGACGGTAGTCTTTCTTCAGATACGACAATATTTAAGTCTGCCTCGCTGTCTGTCCCGTCCTTAAGTCATTCAGCAAAATTTAAGCACCTCCTCAGAGCCCACTCATCGTGATCTGGTGGCTGCGTTCATACTTGGGCGCATAGTCAATCAAAAAGCAAATATTACGCACATCTGAGGCGCTACAATAATACTTAAGCATGGGGTGGTGTGTCAGTTTGCTGGAAAATATGAAGATGCCTAATTCTGAAGACCTTACTGTTTTTTCACATTGTGCTGAAAATACGACGCTATATGCACGAAAAAGCCTGTGTTTCTTACACTTCTCTGAAATTGGGACACTAAGCTCAAAAAAGCGAGATGCCAACGACCTGGTGCTGCCAGTGTTCCTGGGCTCTGTACAACCTCCAATTTTTTTTTATTTCTGCCGGATGGCCTGTTTATCTTATGCAGTGCCTCATGAGAAAAGGCTATCATCTTGCGACGCAATTGCAATGAAGCACGGAAACTTGGCCAGTTTTTCTTTTATGTACTGTGTATTTGTTAGACACATTTTAAGATGAATAATCACCAACTAGCTGAGCCTTCGCTATACCTGAACTGAATTGTACGTGTTCCTGGTACAAGCTTGTAAAACTGGAATTGCCGCAAACCTATTATTGCGGAGTTTAGGTATTTAGGAATAAATTTGTAACGGTTTACTTCTCTACTCTAATGTAATTAACTGATTGATTGATTGATTGATTGATTGATTGATTGAATAATATGATGGGCTGAATGTCCCAAAACACCACAATATTAAGGTAGGCGCCGCAGTGGTAAGCTCCGAAAATCTTGACCACCCGGGGTTTTATAACCTGCACCCAAATCTGAGACCACCGACCTACACCATTTTCGCCTCCATCGAAAATGCAGCCGCCGCAGCCGGAAATCCGTCTCGCACCCTGCGGGTCAGCGGCTGAATATTTTAGTAACTAGACCACCACAGCAGGACGGCCCTTTCATACAAAATGCTTCAAAATATGCGCGCGTATGCATGTGAGAATGTATTTGTACATTTGTATGTATACATACATGTGTATGCATCTTTATACATACATTGTATATATACTTACCTATGTATGTATGTACGTATGTGTGCGTGTGCTTGTGTAAGTGTTGTATGCGTGTGAGGCAAATGAATCTAAGGTATCGGTAGCCATTGACATAACATGAGTGTTGCTCGATGTAAAACCGCGAAAGCCTTGTTCTAGAAAGAGAAGAGGGGAGGGCAATCATTCAAAAAGTGGGGGGTAGAGCTACAATTATCCACTTTGAAAAGAGAAAAACATTCTTAACATTCTTCGCCGCATAATGTAGGCATGCATGTGCTTGCGGATAATACAAGCTGAAACTCGGTAAAAATGTGAAAGAATCAGCTAACGAGGCTTAATGCAGGAGGCATAAAGCATTGGCTACAATCAGAGAGAGATAGACATGAGAATACTGCACTTGTTTTGAAAGCAAAGAGCATGAAATGCCTTCAACCCTTGATCTTGTTAGACAACCATGGCACAAATAATAGAGGTCGCTTACACAAATGACGAATACGTCTACCCTTTCTAAGGTATTTTATATTTCTTTACTTATCCAATATATAGTTTCGAGGGCTTCTTTGGGCTAAAAGCTTTGGCCTGCAGCTTGACAACCTTTGAAGCATATACGTTTGTTTTATCGCTAATTAATAAAAATAACAGCGTGTAGAAAGAAATGAAGTAAAAAAAGAGTAGACTCTTGTTGCTGAATAACTTTTTCGGAGAGCACGCCCTAAGAATGGTGGTGTGTTTTGTCAAGGCGTTGAAACAATAGAGAAAAATAAATTCTGGAGACTTCAAGAACTTTCGCATTCATTTGTACTGGAAACCGTGTTCGCGAAAAATGCGAAGAACGCTGCTGCTTACGCTCGCAAGCCACTTGACCTGCAACTGCAACTCTCTAGTGCTAATCAGTTTTACGCTATCCTTCGAGTTTGTGAAAAAACACGTTTACAAAGAGAAACTAACATTCCAACATTTCCGCAAGTAAGCAGCTTTTTTCTAAGAAATATGTATTATGTCTCTAGTGACTTAGTGCTACAAGCAGAATGTTGTCAATTCTCCTTTCTCTCTTGTGCGACTTGCTTTATTCTGGGATTTGCCCACCACGGCTGCAGTGTTCGGTCTGCAGTGATTTCTATAGACTTGAAAGGCGGTCGCAGGACCTTCTGTACGCGGAGTGCGTACATGTATATTTGTTAGCTGTGTGATGCTGTGCGGTAAATCACAAAAAAAATATTGCGAGAGACAACGTCAGCATCAAGGACATGTTTTCATCAAGTATCGCATGCAGCAGGCACTTCCGCGATGAGGGCCGTGTGCCTGCGTATCGCATCAGAAAACGTCTTTCTGACTCCGCACTAACTCTTTTCGAGGACTATGCCTCCTTGATTCCAAGTGCATAGAAGACTCGTAAAGATCTTGCTTCACTAGATTCGCCTCTACATCAAACACGGCTTCACTAGCGTTGCCTCTACGTCAAACGGCTTCACCAGCGTTCCCTCTACGTCAAACATCGAGCAAGCAAAAAGGGGAGACCAGCAAACCAGATCTGGATGCTGCGACTTCACAAGATGCTTTCACTGAACAAGAAGTAGGTGTTCGCACGCAAACGGTGAACAGCGACGCTCATCGCGCAGGTCGATACTTGACTATGATAGGAAGATTGCGCTCCCAAGTGTCGTATCATCGTTGGAAATGTGAGAAGGTACAGCAGTTGCTGGCAGAAGAGGAAAATGTATCTGAATAGTATCGCAAAAGCAATCAACATGCATACAGGGAGGAAAGAAAATGCTGTGTGTTTTTTTTACAGCAAAGAGAATGCGGTGGAAAAAGCATTCATCCTATCCCAACGAAGTGGTTAGGGATTGTGATATGGCGTTTTCTGTACCTAAAGGTTACGATCATGCTTGCATTTTGAGGCTTCTGACACTGCATGTAAAGTGCACTCTTCTGAGGTGTATAGGTCCAAGTCTAACATCATCAGGTTAGAGCTATGCCATAAACTGTTTGTACGTCGTCAACGATTGATCGATATGTGGGATTTACGCTGTAAAAAATACCATATGATTATCTGAGACTATGTAGTGCAGGACTGTGGAAGCTTCGGCCTCGTGGTGTTCTTTAACATGCATTCAAATTTGAGCACGCTAGGCAAGAGAATTTTCGCCTTCATCGAAAATGCAGCTGCGGCAGCGGAGATTCAATCCCGCGACCTGCGGGTCAGCAGCCGAGTACCTTAGCCACTAGTCCACCATGGTCGAGTCGATGTCAACGATTAGGCAACTTGTTTTTCAACAGGAGGTTAGTGAAGAAGCACGCCTGAACCCTTGTGCTGGCGTTTCGCGGGCTGCAAGGAACGGCGGAGGAGTATCAGAGTCACAGCCCTCCTCAAAGCAGCGGCGAGAAGCATGTACTACACTCGATGCGTAGGTCGTAAAAAGCTAGAGCACCGTTTAGCTTGGCCATGTTTTTGCATGATTTTTTCGACTGGGCCCCGCTAGATCACGGTGCCTATTCAGCCTAATCAGGTGAAAACGGAAAATTTGAACCACTCAAGCCATTCATTACAGTAACGCCAGATGATTCTTTTTTTTTCGACGAATAAACTGAGAACCCCGCCGCGGTGGTCTAGTGGCTAAGGTTCTCGGCTGCTGACCCGAAGGTCACGGGTTTGAATCCCATCTGCGGCAGCTGCATTTGCGATGAAGGCGGAATTGTTGTAGGCCCATGTGCTCAGATTTGGGTACACGTTAAAGAACCCCAGATGGTCTGAATTTCCAGAGCCCTCCACTGCGCTGTCTCTCATAATCATATGGTGGTTTTGGGACGTTAAACACCACATATCAAAATTACTATTGATTATACTGACGCGGAGAAGCAGCAATTTATGATGTGCTACAATCATGAAATGTGTTTTGTTTTTTTATAGCAGCTGGTTTAATTACCGGTGATTATTTGTATTCGCTGATTTATATGTGGAGTTTAACGTCCCAAAACCACCATATGAAAGACGCCACATTTGAGGGCTGCAGAGATTCTGACCACTTGGGGTTCTTTAACGTGCACCTAATTCTGAGCACATGAATATACAGCATTTTCGCCTCCATCGAAAATGCAGCCGCCACAGTCAGGATTTGATCTTGCGATCTGCTGGTCAGTAGCCGAGTACTTTAGCCACGGCGGAGCGATTATTCGTACTCAGGCACTTTGACATCGTTGGGATAATTTCCAAAATATCCTACTTTTAGAGCATGTCGTGTCGTACATTTCCCCTAATTTCTCGATTAGTAGAGCACTGCTGTTGATAATATTGTTGTTTCAGGCATTCCCAAACAGCGATGTTTCAGTCTCACTCGAGTTATTGGCTTTTAGTGTCCCTTTACACTGGCTTCATTCCAGTATTAACCCATGTACACGAAACTGTTGGGGAAATACCAAGCGCTCCATCTCTGGCTTGCTTATTTCTGGAACACCTGGAGTGCTGCCTGAGGTCTTTACAGGACGAAGAGAGCACGTGTCGGTTTACGATGATGATAATTTTTGTATTCAGCAAACACACTGCGCCTGGCTTCACAAGCTTCGCCGTCAACGGGGTATGGTAGGATAATGCCTCCAACTGTCAAATTTGTAATTTTGACACTGAAAATTCCACTGTATTCTGAGGAACAAAAATTTTGAAGTCCTATGTCAAGCGGGCACTCCAAGCGGTTTAATTTCCACGTTGAAGTGTGCCACGTCCTCTGGCGTAAGCAGTATGCGAACGTGAAACGCCATGCTTCTTAAATCGCATTTTTTCATATATTAATACTTCAAAGTATTCAATTGATTTCAATAAAAGTTTGTATGCGTGAGTTAGAAACAACCGAAGTTACAACCGAATGCTGATTTCATAAAAAATGAAGCTCTAAAAATTTCACACTACAATTTGCACCCTGTGTCACCTTGTGAATGCCGTACCTTTAGTATTTTTACGAAATTCATTAAAGATGTAAATATCAGTTCATATTTATACAATAGGCCTCTACAATATCACGGCTCGATATCGTTACATTTCTTTCGGTATGTATAGTTGCAGAGAACAGGCTCATTGTGTATATGAACCCCCTATAAAATTTGTGAATTGACTATATGAAGGATAGATAATGAATTCATAAAAAAGGTTCCACTCGATACCCAAAAGCATGTTTCATGAGCACGTAAACTTTTTGGGGTATAGTTGCAGCCCTTTCTATATTATTACGCTAGAACTGCCATACACTATATACCCTACCATACCGTCTTGAAGTAGACTGGCCTGGTTGAGTGCCTACAGCAGCTGTGCGGACGCAGCCTGCTAGCACATCCTAATTACAACTTGCGTCCAGACATATAGTTTCCTATAGATACAATGAATGGAAGTCTGTCGCTAGTGTATATGAGAGCTACACCGCCCGGTGCTTCGGCCAACATGGGAATGATGGGTAATGCACAAATATGTCTATCTTTCTTCTTTCGGCTCTTTGGCTTTGAGTGGCTTGGAGCAGCTTTACATGAGAACACAATGAGCAAATTTTCAGCAGTTGCACTTCAAAACTTTGACCATTTAGATCCATCTATTCAAATTGAGTCATGAAGTCCACAACGGCCCATTCTTTAGTTTTAAAGAAAGCGAGAACACAGCAATAAACACAGACTGAAGTGCCTTCCAAGCCCACAAGCAGGAACACTAGGAAAATGTGTGTTCCACTCACCCCTCCTATGGTGACTGAATGATCGTGTCGCCAGAACCCCCTTCTAATTGTAGGAAACTCTAAGCGGCCAAAGAGTGGCTGCAGAGTCCCAACTAAAAGTAATAATCCCGCGGGCACGCACACGCAGCAATAACAATCTCAAAAGTCAGCACTGTGTTTTTGCGAATGCATTTCATACTAATCTGATGAACTAAAAAGCGGTAATTTTCTCGGGCAAGCTGGAAAAAAAAATTACTTCATCCCCCTTTAAAGCAAACCATGCGGGGATGCAAATCAGCGCTCGTGTTCACTTGTGTTTCCATTTGTTCTTTGCATTTGTATGTTTTTGTGTATGTTTCATTTGTGTGTGGAGTTGTCTGTATGTTGCATACCGCTTAGGTTACTTCAATACCAGTTTTGTGTGATACCATGTGTTTGCCGCTAAGTGACCACCCAACGTTGCTAGGAGAGTGCAACGGAGGGAGCACACGCACTGCTGTAGTGGAAAAACTAACGAAAAAGAAGAAACGAAGCGGAGGCAGCACTCTGACATTTCCTCCACCCCACCTCCCCACGCTTACGTGAGAAAGTGCTCGTTCCACCTCTTCGCGCTCACGCGAGGAAGGAGGAAAGGATTGGCACATGCGCAGTGGTCGAGCGGACGGTCACCAAGGGCAAACACAGTTCCGAGCAAAAGCTGGTTTGCATCTCAAAAAGGGCATAAATTTCACTAGCCGTGTAAAGCTTAAAGAGCCATTCACCATGCTCCCTAAATACAATAAAAGAGTGCAATATTGTTTCCTCATATTTCTCGACCTCTTGGCGCACTGCTGTGACGTAGACAGTAGTTCCCGCGACGTCTACAGCGTACATGCTCTCGACTCGTTCATATACGCGAAATATCACATGAGATTAGTCTCTTGCACTGCTTTGCCATGCAGTGGCCCATCCGTTCTTCTTTGTGTTGCATGAATATTGTGCAGAATCAACTCATCAAACTTCATTTTTACATGTGGAGCATGTTATACTATGTGCTAGTCATGCGCCGGCGCCGTCCGCAGCCTCCCCTCCTCCTCCACCAGCCATCTGTGCTTTCCCTCCACCTCTCAACACAGCGCACGCTGCGCTCGCTTCTCCCCTCCGCGCGCCGCACGACCTTTAGTTTTACGTGCGCCAGCGCTATGCTAACGCGCGCATGCGCAGGCCGGGGCTGGCACCCGCTATAAATAACCGAGTGTCGGGGCGTACCGCCCTTTGTCGGTTGGTTTGTGCGGTCGCTCCACGTGCAATGTCGCTGGTGAAAGTGTGTGCTATCGAATCCGCAGACACACTTACTGACGTCCCTTGCAATAACGTCAGCCAATGTGTTGGCGGAACCGCAAGCAATTACGAAGACACTTTGTCCGTGGACAAGGCCGCGCTGAAAAGAGCTCGCGATGTGGAACGCAAACGTCGGCGTCGAGAGGAAGATCCCCAGCTCTGAGAACGTGGAACAGCTGCGAGACGTCAGCGTCGAGCGGAGGATCCCCACCGCGAAGCAGCTGCGATACGTCAACGTCGTGCAGCATATTCCCAGCTTCGAGAACACGAAGCTGCTGTGAGGCGTAAGCATCGGCAAGAAAATCCAGACGGTGAAGCCGCGTGCAAGCGTTGACGCCGCGAGGCCGATCTCGATGCCACCCGCGAGCGCGAGCGTGCCGTGATAGCGGCGTGGCGATGCCAGCTGGTGTACGTTGCCATGAGCCGTTGCACCAAAGTCAACAACCTGTACCTCACCAACGAAGCCGGCGATCACCACTTTCAGCACGCGCGAGAAAAGGTCGACAAGAACATGGCCGACGAGTTTGAACGTTTGCAGAAACACAGGCTAGACACCGTCACCCAACGATACTTTCACGCGCTTGAAGACGTTGACTCCGAGTCCCACTTCACCCTGGTACTGCTCAAGACCAGGTTGCTGGGCGCTCACGCAGTTGACGTCGTGCGAGACCCCGTAATCCGCAGAGTGGACGTGCTTTGCTTCACCGAGACGTACGTGGAACGCCACCGATGACGTCGACGTTTCGGGATACGCTCCGGCCACGTGCACGCGTGGGTGGTTCCAACGACCTGTGGGTGACGTGGGAATTTACATCAAGCGTGACGACATCGACTCAGTCGAAGACCTCCAACTGCGGCCTGGTGCTCAACAACGTGCCAATAGCGATCACTGCGTCGCTAGCGTCTGCGGAGTCGACGTAATGACGATGTACCTCGCACCCAACCTATCCCGTGCCGCCGTGGAGAAGTACGTCGACGAAGCCGTGGAAGAGAACCTGAAACAATGACCGCAACGACGACGCTTCGTGACAGTTGTCGACTTCAACGTCGACGTCATCAAGGACGATTGGGTGGTCGACAACATGGAGTCACGGCACTCGCTGAAACGAGCAAAGCACGACGGCAATCATCATCCGACCACGGTTCGCGAGACGTGCATCGACCACGTCTTTGCAAATTTCGACCTTCGACCGCTGCAACCAGACCCACTCACCCTCCCCTCTACGGACCATGAAGCCATCTTGCTCAAAATAGCCAAAGCGTATCATCAATAAACATCGTCTTTCGCAGCATACGTGCGTGCGTGTTCACTCGTGTTCACTCATAACACACACGCATGTCGCAAATTACAAACCACATTCATCGCAGTTCAACATATATGATCCGCATGCTAATCAGTGTTCCCACTGGGGAAACTGCCGTCATTTTTTTGTGTTTACAACTGCAGAAGTGGCGATAACAATGTACAGCGGAGAAGCGCGAAATCTTCATAGGCTCTAGCGCTTAATGCTGATATTGTTCATGTGCATTCAAGAGCTAGGGGCGAGGAGGATGCATCATGTGTATGAAGGTGACGTGAACTCCTTGACCCATGCTGGGTTTTTCTTGACGTAGATTTTGTTCATTCGAGCCACAGCCGTTCACTGTCCATGCAAGACTTTTGCGCCGCAATAACGTGCAAACCTGGCTGTTGCGCCCCCGATTGAAGCCTAGATATTTCGTCACTCGTACTCAGGCTCGCGCAGTTACCGCAGCACGGCGGCTGCGTGGACTGTAACTGTCGGTGGGTGCGGCTGGTAAGCAATTCCTTGGTTTGTTTTGTGTGGACACACAACACTTTCCATTGTGCTCAAAGGGCAAAGCTCTTAAAACGGTTTTTTGATAACCGAGCGCCTTTGAATGTAACCCTTTTTATCGCACAGCGGGAGGTTAACGCTTATGTGGAAGGTGACAAGCTCCAAAAGTTTATGCTTGCTCTGCTCCAGCCATAAAGGATTTCGTTGAATTTATTTTGAATGGATAGGATGATATCGTGGAAGAAAATTTTTATGTTTGGTATTGGTGTGATCTTGACAGGCATTGCGGTTGTAAAACCATTATGGGGCAATTACACTTCGTAAGCGCGTGGCATGACACGCGGGCTCCATACCACGGGAAATTGTCGATTTAGCTACGATCACTGCAGAGCGCATGCTAAAAAGTTAGTTGGCTAATTACCTGTTTAGATGACTTATGAGCTGTTTACCCACCGTGCACTCACTGCCATCGCTTGAAGTATAGCTTTGTAACGTCAGTCGGGAAATAAGAATGGCATGCGCCTGAGTATTCTAGTGCAGGCAGCCGTACAAGAATATGCGTTGAAATGGAAAATGTAACTCAACATTGTACTTTTCCGCTGATTAATGCTAAAAGCATAGTTGGAGGCAAATATTCATCGACTGATAGACTACACGCTACTCAAATGCATCACACAGTTACATAAATAAGGCATTTGCGTCATAAGTAAGCTTCAGTCTGCCGCTTTAAGAAAGTCAACGTACCACGTAATGAGTTCCACATGTACGATATATGTGATCTTCGTAGGCTGGAGACTGTACTTAGCAGTACGTTTGTATGAAAACTCCTTTGTTTCATTATCATATAACATCCTACCCAACATGTACTGCCAGGGGTAGGTGGGATAAGTCGTTTATTCATTCTCTCTCTCTCTCTCTCTCTCTCTATATATATATATATATATATATATATATATATAGCTTGCATCACCACTGGGGTGGCGCTTCACACATTGTGTACTTCAATTTATTGCGCAATTTCTTTAAACATAAAAGTTGACTGCACTGCACTGAGGACTATAAGATAGATCATCAATTACCTCTCAGATGTTCGAGAGCATTTGTTCAAATTTCAGCAACGTTTTACCTATAACGTAGTCTATATCAATATCAATCTTATCCACAAGTGAATGAAGTGCACGAAAACTAAAGTTTCTCAAAGATAGAAAAAAGTTCTTCTTGATTCATCTCTACACACTGTACACTTCCTCTCTCTGGTGACGAACACTTCAGAACTGCGACAAAGTGATTTGAATGGCAGGCTTTCGGCCTATGACCTTGTTAAGACAAAATTGTCAGATTTCCGAGTTATATCATCAAACTTAGTAGGCTAGGAACTTCCTCTATTTTACTTTCTTCCTTGAATGCACTTGTTAGTAGACCTATATACACCGGCATGAATGTTATTTTCAGAATAAGTGTACTTACTGTTTTGCCGTAGTTTGATTCTGAGTTATTAAGCCCAAGTCATTTTCTCTAATGCTTCAGTCGTTATATTGAAACCAGAGCATTCATTCGACACATTGCGAAAAAATGAATTCACTATAACACACATTTGTTCTGCTAGTCAATTGAAAAATAGCAGAGAACGCCAATTCTCGAGCGTGGCATTATGCACAAGGTCAGAAAGTTTCTTGCAACGTGTACTCTTGGAAAGGTTATGATGAGTGTGGACGGTTCATTGTAGATGCATTGGCCAGAACCTTGATTTAATACTATAGTTACAACTATCACCGAAGATATTTGTTCACGTGGCAAAACACTGCCGGATCAGCTGTGGTCTAATGTATTGTTTACTAACGCATTCAGCTATTACAGTGGTGTAACGCTATCATCTATGTGAGATAAGTGCAACTGTGGTGAGACTATTGACTATATCTCGCGCCACTACCGCCAATTTTAACAACAGCATTAGACTTACAAGCGTGGCGGTTTGAACTAGTTGGTTGTTCAGAACAATTGTTATAGCACGAGCTGAAAACGACGACAACGGGACAAGCAAAAGCTCTGTGCAAAATAAATTCAGTTGAAAGTTAGGGCTCGTCTCGTTGTCTCTTTCTCGTTGTTATCAGCTAGCGCTATACTAATCACTGAACTTTCTAGAATGTCTGGAGCAGACTCGATGACCATACTTTTACTGCAGGGAAGCTCTTGGGAACCTGGCCTTGTAGTATGTACAGAGAAAGAACCACATGAGTCCTCATGGAGTACTTGGAGGCAACTGAATTAGGTGACAACCTGCGACACCCCGTACTGTGTGTTCATTTGCTGTTACTTGTTTATTCGCATTCCTGTGTATACGGCACGGATCTTACTCCGTGGTCGACGGTAACAAGCATGACATATCCTATCTAGTCTCCCTAACTTTTCGTAATTCCTTCTTTCTTTTTGTTTTACCGATCACGCTGTGGCATTCTCCAGTTTCTTATCTTCTAGGCACCCCCGGTATTTTATGCATATCGACATGAAGGATCGAAGGAAAGATTTTATAGGTGAGCGAGCTTGGACCCTTAACGGCCTTGGCCCTCACGCCATCCCGCTTAACAAAGCGCAGCTGGGTGGCCGGATGAAAGCACCAATCAATTTAGTACGTTGGACACCACCCCCTCTTAATCCACCCCACGTGCTTTGCTCAGTAATGATTACCCAGGTCATAGACACAAGTGGGCGTAACGTATGATGTTGATAAGATATACTCCGGATCGAATTAATGGTCTTTTAATTACTGCTGCAGTAGGGCAGGCAAATGAGAGGCATATTAGGACCCTTAAATAGCATTGAGGTAGTGTTGAAACTGAAGGGCTTTAAATGCTTTTTAGGTTTCGAAAAAGAAGACAGAGAGATGCAAGATTCAAGATTAAATTTTTTTATCATGACATCAATATAATATCACGCAAAAAGGTGAAAGTCAAGAATAAGTAACAAACACGTCGAAGGTTTGGAAATTTATCAGTCAAAGGCAAAGAGCTAACATGCACATGGTCATCGAAACTTTCTGAGAGAGGCGAATTTCAGAGCGACTATCTAAGCTTGTGACTTACTTCATGTGGCCTCTCCATCAATGTCAACCGGCCTACGCGCGGTGGCTTGACGGAGATATCCGAGAAGCATGTTGCAATAGATGACATATTTAGGTGGCCTCCTTGAAGACCGACTCATCGATGTCCGAAAGGGTGGCGTGGAGTGGTGCTGTTTGTATCCCGCACCGACGCTTGAAGGATGATGACAGGAAAGAATAGCGATTCCTTTTTGGCAGTGCATTTCTACTTCGCAAAGTGATTTCAAGATTTAAAGCCGCCATAGACGGTCAGGGAGACTCGCCTCGTACTCTAGGAGCACTCTCTAGACGAAGTGATTCAGCAAGGGGATTTACTAACTGAAAACAAGGTTGCATTTACTTGTTTTCTATAGTAAATGGCTCCCTCAGTTTCTTTATAATGTGTCGCGGACTTCGTTTTTCCAAACGGGCTACCGTATCTTGTCATGAGAAAAACAGAACGATATAACAGAGCATCTCTTATAAAGATATAGTCTCTAAAGAGTTATACACACAGTACTTGAGCACTTAGCTTATAGGCAAGCTATACACAAGTGCCCACTCTATACATGTATTTTCTTTCACTGAAGGTAGAAAACCCACTACGTAAGATATCCAAAATAATATAATTTGAGGGTGTCTTATGTCATCGCCTAAACGGAGCAAAAACTAAATCCTCGTTGACGATGCAATAAATAAGAAAACCTCAAGCCAGAATCGGACGACATGTTTGACGCGTCACGTATTTGTTAGTGCTGCCACGCCTTTTCTATCGTTTCACATCTCTATCTCTTTGGCCTACAACACAACCCACTATAAGCAACACAACCCACGGCCCAACATCGTCGTAAGTAGGCCCATTTGAGCAAAGGCTGATATATTTTTTTTGAGTGGAACAGCAAATTGCACACCTCCTTCATTTTTCAGCGTTCGTATGCGTACAAAAACACCAAGTGCCCCATAAGGACTAGTGGTGCACTAAATAGCATCTCTATGATAACTTAAGTGGAAAACGGATCGTCAGTCCCTCACTTAAACAATCGCCTCTATTTAATAATATGTATGAAACAAGAAAAGTTTCCGTGGGCTAGGGTTGTACTGGCTTAAACTGGCTTCATTCGCCCACGATGGGGGCTGACCGATGGTTAACCAAACACAGTCCTAGCGGGCTGTGAGCGTTCACACAATTCAAAGTTTCTCTTGAACCCACCGCAGTGACTGTTTTATTACGGTACTGGACTACTGGCCCGTAGGTCACGCGATCGAAACCCGGCAATGGCGGGCGCATTTCTTGACGGATGCGAAAATGATTGAGGCCTGTGTACTTAAATTTATAAGCAAGTTGAAGAAACCGACGTGGTCGATATTGACGGATCTCTCTAGTACGACATCTTTCATAATCATGTCATGGTTTTGGCATGTTAAGCCCCACGAATTAAAGAGATCACAGAACTAAATATGAATCGTACCCTATTGTTATGGTAACTGTGCAAGCCACACATTGTTTCCATAAGAAGAAGTTAGCCCAGATAGCGCTTTACATAGGCGCACTAAAAAAGAAGTTTTTTTGCGTATAGGTCAATTACCATTAGACAATGCCACAAACGGCAGTCCTACAGCGAGAAAATACTTATTAAGGGAAGAAAACACACAAAGAGCAAATGTGGGTCGAGACTCCTCGTTCGCATTCCCGCACCAAACGCCGTAATGTAACAGGATGTGATGGCGTGACATGCAGTTCCTTATCTTTAAAAATGAAATACATTGTCCTGCAAAGGAATCATAGACAAAACATACCATTTTTCAGAAAGATCCTCTGAGTCCGCGGTGCCAGAAAACAAAAATGGATTTAAAATTTGTGGAGTTTTCTTCTCCACTAAGAAATACAAAGCATGGAAAATAGGGTCTTCAGAGCAAAACTTCTCAATGTAAGTCGATACATTGTTCCGCGTCCCTTTAAACCCTGCTAAGGGTACATTTTTTTTATCTTCTTGAAGGCTCGCACCAACGCGCTAAACACTAGGTGGCAAATGCTACATATACAGTCACTTCACCAATGTTATTGCCGTGATTTCAGCAAAGTAGCTCTCTTTGTGAATTTGTAAATACTTTGTGCCAGATAGCTTGCGAAACCTGAACAACGCAAAAGGAAAGTGAGCCAGAAAGACAGGTTGCAACCCAAGCGTTTCAACATGTAAGCTAGAAAGCACATAAAGTGTACAGATTTTTTTCTCAAGTGTAGTGAGGAGAAGGATGTCAACGTAGATCACTTGCTTGGCCTCTCCAGACGTGTGCCCCGAATCGTTGTCGTGAGAGCTACCGAATATGTTCCCACTCGGATCACGTCCAGGCCATTTGTGTGTCCGCGAAGGGAGCGTACTGTTCTCGGCTCAGCTAAACAGAGCATAATATTGCGAACATGGGAAGATGATAATGCTTGTGCTTTGCCACTGCTTTCATGTTTCGCACACCGAACATTGCTGTCCTAAATAATACTGGAAATATAAAAAAAAACACTACTCTTTCGCCACGATGCCGACAGGTAGAATGCGACGGCAATATGTTGCAATGTAAAGAAAAGAACGGCAAGCAGCTAGACACATCGAGCATGATGCTCAAGCACAAAGAACCCACGAAGAAAGCACATGCAGGACGAGTGCGATCGCACAACTGTCAAATAACAAAACTTAAAAGGGGGCTCTTCACACACTTAGATGAACGCACGATACCAAACCTCACGAACTAACAACTGTCAGTTACTTTTTGTTTGGGCAGCGCACTTCTTTCGCCAACACAGCCACTGAACTGAGTTAAGGGAGCTTTTCTGTGTAGATTCAACTATGCGATAAAAGTGAAAGACGTATCAACCAACCCCAGCGCGAGATGTGCGCGCGTACTTGGGCGACCAGGCTCTCGTCGAAGTGGTTAAGACAAGCCAGTGGAAACTTCCCTCAGTTTCATGTAAGGGCAACGAGCCTTCAGCGTAGTGGGAAATATATAGCTTATTAAGATGCTAAGGCAAGAACAAAAGTACAGATTATAATTTATCAATAAATTTCTTTCTCGAGTCTAGGATCAAGAGTTGCCCTCATAATATTGCAATATCGCCAGCTGTTCACCCCACTCCCCAGCCTCCCACCTATACCTGAATTTATCATAGAGTGTTTTTAGTTAGAAAGCTTGTCGTTCGTTCAAGCTTATTTTCCTCTGCTTAAAGGAAACAAATTTACTTATGCGTGATACCTTTTCCGTCCGTGAGTAGCAACATGCGTTATTATTCAAGAGGCCTTAGGGTACTGAGGTTTTAGTGTACATTCGCAGAATCTGTTTTCTACAAGTGGCTAGCCTTAGCAGGCTCTATTTATGAAGCCTTTGGATTTAAAGAAGTTTCAGTGGGCGTTGTAGCTTCAAGGCATATTTCTTCCGGCGATTCAGTTCTGATAGTACCTTTCAATCTGCCTTGATAAAAAAGACGTTTAAATTATAATATATATGTGCACTGCAGTTGAGGCAACGTCCTTGTACCTCGTTTTCATTACGAACCCTATTATTATTTTTCCTTCGAAGTTGGCACAGACCAGAGATGATTATGCTTCCAGGATCAAGAGAGTCAGAAAAGAAGAAACAAATTAAAAAACAACAAAAGACGGAACTTTCCTCACACATTGCCTCCACACACGCTTGAAGGCATGAGAAATTGAGTGAAGCGGGGCCGCTCATTCGTCGACCGGCGACAACGCTGCGGCGCCCTGTGGTCCCTATGCGCCAGGGCTCATGCGCATGGCGAAAACAAATTGTGCCTCCGAGCCCCGGGGTGAGCCCCATGTCGAACGCGCTGTCAGCGGAGGCCCTTCCCTTCAATGCAGCCGTGATGAACGAGCCAGCCTTCCTCCTTCCTCCCTTTCATCTCTGCCACCACGGCCCGTCATCCATTAAGGCAGGCAGAACCTTAGTCGCAGAGGGGAAAAAGAAAACGAGAATAAGAAGAGCGATCAATTGACACGAATCCGAAAGACAACGTAATTGCAGCCGGGGTAAATAAAAAAAAAGAAAGTCATCACATTGGCTCAGGAGTACTTGCCAGATTAAAGCCTGCCTGGTGAATTGATAACTTCTGTATATTCCGCCTCTCTTTTCCTGTGTTTTTAAACATGGTACAACAGAGAAGAGGCGAAAATCGTGTCTGCAGCTATTGGGTTGATACTTATTTTCTTGTAACACTGAACGTTGTGGAATTTCTGCCGTTTCACTATGTATTTTCAAGCTTATTATTAAGATCCGCAGTTTTGCAATGAGGGGCAAGCAATCAATGCGATAACAAGAAATTAGAATGCTATACGATGAAAAAACGAGCAACTAGCTCTTTGAAACCCTATGTCGCACAACTCTGCAAAACGTCTGCTTAGAGAATGCGGCCACTCAAGGGAGTGAATAAATTTTTCAATCGTCGGTCTTCTCAATGTGAAGTAAGCCGCAAGAGCACGGCATTGTTTACAAACTGTCACGATATGATGTCACCCGGGTCGTTTGTTAGAGCAAGTTGAAAGAACGCAAGGAGGGGTACACGGGGTGGCACAAAAACACGCTTCATTTCCCCGAACGATACGAATATAGCAAGACGAGGAAGCGTTCAGGTAAGCAAAACCACATGCTCTAAATGCTACGTGCCATCACGGGAAAGTCAAACTTTTGTCTCCTTTTCCGAGTCGGTGCGTATCTATATGCTTGTCCGAGTCGAGAGTGACGAATATCGGTCGCGCGGCCGCACTATCATCGCTCACCGCTTCCGTTACTCTTGTCCCTGGTGCTGGCGCCAAACATCGTTTCGCGCATGATGCAAGGTGCTCGCCTCTCGTTCCCTTCACATGCCCACTGCAGGCAGACTCTCCATGCCTCGGGAGACTAGTTCATACGTCATGGTGGGGCAGATGGGCGGCTGCGAGCACGGGCTCGCTGAAGGTCGGCGTCACAGACGCTGATAAGTCCCGGCAGCTCACTGCACAGCTGACCAGCAGGATGCCTGAAGCTTGAAGACGGCAGCTCGCCGAGGTAGAAACTGCGGTGGGCCTCCAAGCTTTTAATGACTGGGGCAAGGCGCAGACCACCTAGAATATCCGCCGTTTTCTCCGTCGTCCTGGCCCGCCTCGTTCTCCACTGCGCGCACTGGTTCAAACAAAATGCCTCCACCCCCGCGTTCTCTTCTTCGTTCTTCTCCAAGCTTCTCTCTTTTGAATGCGAAGCATTGCTTAGCGAACTTCAGCGACTTCGAGCGTATCTATCTATCTATCTATCTATCTATCTATCTATCTATCTATCTATCTATCTATCTATCTATCTATCTATCTATCTATCTATCTATCTATCTATCTATCTGTCTGTCTGTCTCTGTCTGTCTGTCTGTCTGTCTGTCTGTCTGTCTGTCTGTCTGTCTGTCTGTCTGTCTGTCTGTCTGTCTATCTATCTATCTATCTATCTATCTATCTATCTATCTATCTATCTATCTATCTATCTATCTATCTATCTATCTATCTATCTATCTATCTATCTATCTATCTATCTATCTAACCGCTTACGTTTGGGTGCTCTCGTGCTCACCCTCTTAATTTGGCGTGAACCAAAATTAGCATGGGCGGGTTAGATGGTTTGAAGATTATGACGCGCTAGTCAAGATATGTATAATGTCACAATACCATCGCGTAAGTCGTCAAACATTTCCCACAAGACAGTGGCACATACCCACGGGCAGGTATGTGCCGCTGATATGCATGTGCCACAGGTGATAGACACTTGGTATCAACCCAGGAACGACGAGAACATGCATAGGCAACTTCAACGCACGAGCATTAAGAAATGCCCGACATCGGTAGCGTCAACCCGACGAATGTAGAAAATGAATGTCACGGCCCAAATTAGAATCAAACCCAATAGTTCTGCTTGGCAATAAAGTATTTTACCAAAGCGCTACGCCAGATCTCGAAACTACTTTTCAAATAGACGCAAATCTTCTTGAAACGTACATAGTGTTTGCAGTGCTGCCTACCGAATTTTATAAACGGTACATATGTACTCCTTTGATACTGCCGTCACGTCAGGTTTGCGTCAATTGTGGATAGTGACCATGCGCTGCGGTTGATTTATGTAGCAGTGTCCAGGGCTGGCATCCTCGTGAGCATCAGCGCTTCTGGCGTTGCTAATACACATGTTCCAGTTGGCATCATTGTTCAAACGTAAACAACTGGTTCTGTAAACATCTGCAGCTCTTCAACATATGTCTGTGCGCGCAACATTTGTACTCATATTTAGCGTCATTTCATGACGTCATGGCGTCATTTCATGACTCAATAAAAAAAATTGCAACACGGTCACCTTCTCTTCGCATGCTTCGTATAACGTTGATTCCCAGGTACGTGAGATCTGCCGAATTTTTTTTTCTGGTCCATTAAATCTCTTGTCTTGCTCTTATTTTGCTCTTCTTTTTTCACTTGTAATCGCTGACACAAGCCATTTAGAGATGCCTTCTTAAATAATGGAAGTTTTATAATAGCTGGCCCTTTCGTTTTTACTTTCTATCGATGCCTGTCAATATGGCAGGTGTGCAAGCTCTCGAGACGACACCCTTATCTTCAATGATTGATTGATGTGTGGGGTTTTACGTCCCAAAACCGCCTTATGATTGTCAGAGACAACGTAGTGGAGGGCTCCGGAAATTTCTACTACATGGTTTTTTTTTAACGTGCACCCAAATCTGAGCACACGGGCCTACAACATTGCCGCCTTCATTGAAAATGCAGTCGCCACAGCTGGGCTTCGATCGCGGGACCACAATTAAGTTCAAGTTCCGCATCTGCTTAACGAGCGACGTTTTCTATTTACAAGATGTAATCAGATATTCGTAGCATCTTTAGGTAAAAAAATACTCACACAAGTTTGCGATTTTTATTGTTGTGTGCCATGCCTCCTGGCTTTAGCTTATTCTATTTTTAAACCATATTTACGGTTATATCAAAGAATTTGTCGATTACTGTGGACCTAAATTGCGGCAAATTGCTTCGTTCACGTTAGTTCATCTGTGGTAGGCCAACAAGATGGTACTGATACATCAGCGCACTTACAAAGATAAACCTCGTTTATAGTTCGATTAGCTCCTAACAGAAGTGCAAGAGTCGTGAATAAAAACGTAAATGAAAGTTGGCCCCGTATCTGCATGTTTACTTCTTATGTCGCCGAAAGACGATAGTCTTGTGTGTGGAGGGTGTGAAGAAAACGTTTATCTGGTGTTCTGCGCAGGAAAAAATTGGTGAATTGTATTCTAGAAGCGCTGAGTTTGAGAGTATTGATGCGTGCAGCGAAGGCGAATGAGCGCATTGATGCACGTTTGACACGAGCGCTACCTGGCAGCTATCTTCTAAAACGAAGGAAGACGTGTGTGCCTGTCTCGGAGGCGTTAAGGTGTAGAACGCAAAGCGACGGCCAGGTGCACCACCGTGTCGTCTCAGCAAAGTGTTGGAAACACTTGCCTTATCGAGCATCGTGTTGCCCTGTCAGCGCAACGTGATTATCGCTACGGCCCTTGGAATTACTTTTGTGTGTCTTCTGTAGTATAAAGACAGACATACAGAATATCGACGTGTTGTTATGGTGCCTAAGATGTGCGCAATATTTGATTTTTAATGGACAATCGCACAAGTTAGAACGCTGAAACTTGAGCAATGATGTTAGGTGCTGCAAATGAGGTCGGCCGTATCGGGTATTGTTAGGGGCCCTTTGGGGTATTGATATGGCGGATAAACAGACAAATGTACAGAAAGACAAACAGACAGACCAAAAGTTTTGTGTCAAAGTACCCTAAGAAAAATTATCGCATTTAAAAACACGGCGTAGTGAATTTTGTATAAGCCGTCGCATTGAAAAAGTAGGTACATTACTTTGCACGAAAAATGCTTCTTAGAAATAAAGGTTCACGTGCGGCTTTTGCAACAAAAAATGCAGCCAGTAGACAACTACGGCTGAATGTAATCGCCATGGCACAACTATAAACGGATAATAAAGAAAACAAATAATCAAACTACACAGCGGAAAGCTGCTTGTTAAAAACACGCTGGTCACGGCAAACCGGCAAAACAATCACAACAGAACTTTTTAAGGTGATTATACCAGTCACTACTTCATTCCTGCTAAATAGTCGTACTCTTTGACGTGTTATGTACCTATCCTGCGAACACAAGAGGTCACTTAAGATTATGGTGTGAAACTGCATCTGCCAAAAAGCCTTGCATACTGTTGTCTCGACCAAAGAGTAATTTGTGAAAGAAACCCATGTTTTCACCCAGTATTGAAAGCGTATAAGGCAACTTAGAAGTTAAATAGGTCAAACTACCTGAGCCACCGATTTACGAAAATGGGCAGAAATAAAATCGTCACTTGGCGATGCAAGCGTTGCCAATAGATCACCCCTCGGATATTGAGAACGATATCACTTGCAGTTTTTGTACAGGCCGCAAGTAATGATTTACCGATGCCAAACCTTCAATTGCGCTATTCTAGGAAACGTTGTTTTTAACCAAAATTGGAATATCTCAGGACGACACATGCCAAATAAAAGAAACAAAGAGAAAACAAATCAAATTTAACAACTAAGTAAATGATAAAACAGTCTTACCGCAAGAACGATGCAGTAAATGCGATAGTGAAAAACCTTAGTTATATGAATTAAAACTGGTAGCTAACGCTTTTGGATTCAATCTCGTGCAACTCTTGAAAACTATTTTGTGAGAGCATATTGCCACAGGCATGGAACGAGGTTGAGCCATGCAATGCGAGTATGTGCCATTTTGTGAAAAAGAAGAGGACTGTTTGTTGTGCTCGTGGTCTAACGTTTGGTTGGGCTCGATGTCCAATGCTGCTGATGCTGTGAAAAGACGTTGTGGTCTCCCTGTAATCACGTGACATTTTCTGCTGGAGGTGCTGGGTAGTGTTGTATGCACTGCAATCAGCAGGCAGATCCCGACACTAGTCGCGACTTGGAAGAACCAGCTGACCTACGACGTAGCATACGACAACTAGGCCTACCACCTGAATTCAGACCGCTGCCACAACTCGGTAGTACTATGGCTAGTGCGGGAACGCTGACCCAAGAGACATCGATGCTGCCTCTTCCATGGTTCTTCAACGTCTCGCGAACCCAGAAGCCGTTCCACAGTGACACGAGGACGTCGACGACTGGCTTGATGACTATAGCTTATCAAATACATTCAAGGTCAGACTTCAAGTCCACCATCGGCATTCGTACGTTCAGGGTCATTTTGTCTCCGCAACGCGAGTATGTGCCATTTTGTGAAAAAGAAGAGGACTGTTTGTTGTGCTCGCGGCTAACGTTTGGTTCGACTCGACGTCCAGTGCTGCTGCTCCTGTGAACAGACGTTGTGGTCTCTATGTAATCACGTGACAATATATAGGCGGACTCCGGAGAGACACAAACACTTTGAACAATCTTTGTGGAAAATTTCTTGTACGTCGATCAGATAATGCACAGTTGGGCAGAGTAAACTGGATCCATTTGCTCTATTTACAGCCACAAAAGGGCACTTCTGAACAACTCGACGAAAACATGTGAGCGACCGTCTATACGTCTTTTCTCGACCACTCTTTCTTTTGGTCTAAGCCGCTTCACTGCCGCTAGTCTCCTCAGGGCAACCATTTCTCGCAAAGGCACCTCTTTCCCCGAATGAGCTCAATAAAGCGGCGTAATAGAAAACGGCTTTGTGGCTGAGCCCCCTGTCTACAAAACCAGAAACATGCACCGTTCGCAAAACTGTTCCGCCTAATGATCTCTCTACATAATCTTAAAGTTCGGAAACTTCAACACTGAACAATCGCTGAACAGGGTGCCTCGCAAGTTTGCCGTCCAGCATCCAGGCCATACACGAGCGGACTTATTCATCTCTTCCGAAAAAGGACTCAAACGACTACATCAAGTTTCCCCAACAGGCACGGGATAGTTTTATTGCACTAACACAATGTACCCCAACTTAAGGCCCTGCCGTCAGGCCTGGCAAAACGCGCGGACTATCCACCTTCACCTTTTTCAAAGCGTATGAAAGAAAGACGCGTTTCCGGGGTTGCGGTTTCTGTTTGCTGAAGGCTTAACACGTCTGACAGCAAGAAAAGTGGCTGTAGCCAATGGTACGTTATTGCTCGGGTCATCTTGCACCTGCGTTAAGGGCCGAGATTTTACAATAGCCTCTACTCCCGCCAGCACTGTCAAAAGCTCTACGAAGTCAATGCACTTGCGGCCTACATCCTTTCTTAAAACTGTTCTTACGCTGAGAACAAGGGGTTCATATAAACCCACCTCACACATTCATAGTCGATAAATTTTCTCTCATTAGCAAAAATGCCTTTACAGTTTCAGGGAGACAGAGAGCCTTCCAAAATTGTGTGAGCTCTCTTGAAGCGCACCCAAATATGTCTGAGCGTTGTCCGAATTCAACACCCAGTACAACCCTCCGCGCAATACAAAGATGCCAAATGCCCCAACTACATCAGCGGCACTTATGTCAGTCACGAGCTAAAATGCACGGCCCTCGCCACAGCACAGGTAAAAGGATAAATGCTCGATTTCACTTTTTTATCGTCTTTTTTATGGTCTCACATTGTCAACCCCACCAACCTCGAAAGGGACACCCTGTGTGGTCCGATCGTGTGTAAGGGATATATATAGTCGATGGCTGTTTGTTTGTAGCATTGTATCGCCTACGCACCACACACGCACGCATAACACTTTTCAAGCTTTCAATGCAAAGCATTTCTTAGCGAACTTCGGCGACTTTGAACCTATCTATCTATCTATCTATCTATCTATCTATCTATCTATCTATCTATCTATCTATCTATCTATCTATCTATCTATCTATCTATCTATCTATCTATCTATCTATCTATCTATCTATCTATCTATCTATCTATCTATCTATCTATCTATCTATCTATCTATCTATCTATCTATCTATCTATCTATCTATCTATCTATCTATCTATCTATCTAGCCGTTAACGTTTGGGTGCTCTCGTGGTCACCCCCTTAACTTGGCGAGAAGCGAAATTAGAATGGGAGGATAAGATGGTTTGACGAATATGACGCGCTGCTCAAGACCTCAATAATATCACGATTCCACCACGTATACTTCGCCAAACACGTCGCGCCAAACAGTGGCACGTGCACACGGGCCGATATGTGCCGCTAGTAAGCGGGTATGTGCCACAGGTGATTGACACTTAGAATCTACCCAGGAACGACGAAAACACACATGGGCCATTTTAGCGCGTGAGCGTTAAGAAAAGAAATAACCGAAATTTGTAGCGTCCACTCGACGAAAGCAACGAATAAATGTCGGGGTCTCAGCTGGAATCGAACCTAAGCATTCTGCGTTGCAATGAAGCATTTTACAACAGAGATACGCCCGGTCTCGAAACTACTTTTTAAATAGACGACATGTGATATCATTTGACGAAGCACATAATATCATGATATCATGTGACGAGGCACCAAACACGATCGCCAAGTTCATGCTGCTCTGCTGTGGAAGAACTTGCTAATTGGGCATATATAAAATGGCACGACCGTTATTTTTCTAGCTCACCTGTAGCGGGCTGTGTTGTTCTCTATGCTAAGGTTCGTCACATTTCCGCCTCGTATTCGCCCATGAGACCAGGTGATTCGAAAAGCCTCTTGCTCGAAAGACGGAACTATCTTTTTGCTACGGAGTGGTTGTTTGATAGGTCTACATTTATATTCAAGGAAGCAATACTTCATGCCTTCCGTCAGCCATCGTACTGCATCAGTTGAACTGTTTTATCAATGCATATTTGGGGACTCTGTTGGTGGGTCAGACAAGCCAAAACACTCCAGTACCCAGATGAGCCGAAGAATGGGCTCCACTGTCTGGTCAACCACCGACTCTCTTAACACCACTGCTTGGGAGCAGTTATGTGATTTGCACTTCGACACGGTAGGCTCTCGCACCGCCCAGCAAGGATGGATTTGATAGCTGTTGATTTGCTGCGTAATTTGTTTGTTCTGTTAGTATTTCCAAAACTATCAGTACCAGTTGGCACGTCGAATGTGGTGTATGGGCCAATTTTATAATCGCCCATCGTCGTAGTAGTGCGTAGTAGTAGTACGTAGCCACTTCCACAGCCAGACTAGAGGAGCGGCACGCGCGCTCATTTGAATTAAGGAGGAAACACACGCACGTTAGTCACAATTAAAAGGATAGTTCTTTTTTAATAAATAACCTACAGAGACGAGTTTTGGTCACTTAATCTGCAATAAAATGTGCCTTTATAATATTGCCTACCAAAGAAAAAAAACTTGTATCACAAGGACGCACTTTGAGCCCTGTCTGGTTGCCACATTGAACTCGCTGGGCGTTACATTCGTTCTAGCAAGGTTTAGCGAGTATTAGCCGCAGTTTCATGAATTATAGAGGCGGCGAAAAGTGGTAGCTAGACACGAAGCGCAGGCTGCAAGAAAGTGAGCGCGTGCCGCTGCTCTAGTCTAGCCGTGCCCCCTCTCGTTTTGTCCTTGAAATGTCTGCTGTATGACAGTACTTATATATGATGAATTTAAGATGAAAAGATGCGGATCGTGGCACTTGGAGTGCTCGCTGTATGGATGAGCGAATGCGCAGACGCACGAACGCAGAGACACATGAACAGATGGACGGACAAAGGAAACATGGATGAATAGGATGCACGGACGGACGGATGGACGCATGGATAAATTCACGGACAGACGGATGGATGCACAGGCGGATTGACATGCAGACAAACGGACGCACAGACGAACATACGAACGAACGGACGGATGGATGGTCGGTCGAACGCATGGACGAACGGAAGGAAGAACGAATGAATGCATGGCAGTGCAGACGCACTGATGAATGCTTCGCCCCACTCATCATCATGCAGTCCGTGCATATGCTGTGATTTTTTTTGAAGACAATAGTCTTTCTTAGAGACATTCAACGCAAAAATTTTGGTCTGTCTGTCTCTCTGTCCGTCTGTCTGTCTGTACATTTGTCTGTTGGTCCACTCTTAACGGCATCGTGTATTTGAAACAGCTGACCCCATCCGCAGCACCCACCAATGTTGCTCAAGATTCAGCGTTCATACTTGTGCAATTGCCAATTAAAAAGCAATTATTGTGCATATCTGAGGCACCATAACAAACATATATATTCTGTATGTGCATCTTTTACTAGAAAAGGCATACATAAGTAATTTTAAGGACCATAGCGCTTATCACGCTGCGTTGACCATGCAACGCTTGTACGAAAAGGCGAGTGTGTCCAACGCTTTGCTAAGACGAGACGGTGGTGCCACCTACCTGTTGCCTTGAGTTCAACACCTTATCACCTCTGAGACGGGCGCGCACACCCGTCTCAGAGCCACGTGCTTCGTTTTTCATGAAAACTGCCTCATGGCGCTCTTGTCTCACGTGTGGCGTGACTTGAGGCGTTTGTTCGCCTTCGCTGCCCGCTCGAGGCACTCTAAAGCGGCGCTTCCAAAATGCCATTCACCGATTTTCTTGCGCAGATCATCAAATAAATGTTTTGTTCACTCTCTACAAACGCAAGACTAGTCTTTCAAAGATATTTGCAGATTAACATTCAGACACGGGGCCAATGTTGTAGGTTTACTTCAGCTGTGTTCTTCGCCTCCGCTCGCTCAGTTTTACCTGCGCTTAAATTATATGGCGTGTGTGTTTTCGCAGGAGTGGAGTGTGAATCTTATCAATTTTGACTTTATATAAAACACGAAGGCAATGTCAAGAAACCATTTACATTGCCTTATATTTACTCTGGCAATAATAATTCTATAAATATTGAAGAGCGGCTTTTCTCTTAGGACTACAATGATTGCCCTGTGTACCTAGCAGTGATATGTGCAACTGGAGAAGGTGACCACGTGGTGACAATGTGTACACAATACATTAAGTCATTCACGTGGCAAGCTCCCAATATGTTGTCATATGGTCGTGACATTGAAAAAAAGCAGTATTTGGCGGGTTCCGCACGAAAGTCTTTGTTGAGACGAATTGATGGCCAGGATGTATAAAGTCAAAGTTCAAGCAACAGGCGTTGTACACTAATATTGCCGAATAGCGTCGGCCATCAGTAATCATATCATCAACAGAAAGCACCGTTTTTGTACAGCAGCCTTAGAACTTGCTAGCGTTGTCACTGGGGCTCACACAATTTCTCAAATAAGTTGACCCTTAGTGTCCTGCGCATATTCTTAGCAATAACCTAAAATTATCGCAAAGATCGTAAGACATTGCGGCGTGGTCTGCGTCCAGCATTGCTAATAGTGTTTTTGGCTGAAAGCCGAGCACAGAAATAAGCGCGCGTAGCAGTGTGCAATTTTTTGAATGGATAGGCGGATGAATTAGAAGCTTATGGAGTTCCTATTGGGCACGCGTATGCACTCAGTGGGTCGCTTTCGTGTTCGGTTGAGGAGAAATTAATTGCGTAGTCATAACTAGCTATTTTCATGGTATTTGTAATATTCGCAGTTCAGTCTGCCCGCATGATTAGGTACATTTAAAGAGCTAGCCAGAGAGGAATCAGTCGAATTGCGCCTCATGAAACGGAGTCTTTGAGATTTCCTAATCTAACCGACTGTCCAAGAGTTGTCGTAATAAAGTTGCGAGTTTTAAAAAGAGCATATCACAGCGTGTGTTTCGAAAAAGTGTTTACCAATTTCAAGTCCTTCGTACTGAACTATAGCAGAGCGTTGAGCCGTCCTGAAAACTGTGGAAAATGAGCACCAAGGGCCTGCTACCATAAAGTGACTGTGTTACTCTATGCTGCTACCGCGAACCACTCATGTGTCCATGAGTGAGTGAGTGTGTGTTTAGAAAATGTGGTTAACGATTCAGAGTACTTGGCACTCTACTATGGGAGAGCTGAAAGCCGTCCCTTGGGCCTTACATTTAACGAGGTCGCATAAGTTTCTGCCGTGCTTTTAAGTCAAACAAATGAAACGAAGTTACCTGTACGTTGCCACTGTTCTTCTACTACTTGAACGCACACAGTTTGAAACTTTTGTGGTAATTTAGGCAGAATACACGCAGGTGGCTCTTCCGGTTTCACCATTTACGATTTGTCAGTTTTGTTTGCCGCCTGTTCTTGCGTGCTGTAAATCAATATTCTTCATTTCTGCAGCGTTCTTTCTCTGCACAAAGATTTCCGAGCAACGAAACGAAATAGATGCGGCACCGTTAATCATACTCATTCGTTGCGCTCTCTCATCAAGCGGGGTTGGGCGCGAAGTACATGGTAAAGTAAAAAATGTTAGGGTAGAAAGCCTTTCCTTTCACACAGATATGAAAGCACTTACTCCGGCTCCAATTGGGGCCTCCAGAAAGCATCGCCCACCAATGGTTGGAAGGAAGCTTGCCCACGTGTTCCCGCATGATGCATCGCTGCGGCCTCCTCCGAATCCCCTCCTTGGTTAGGCTCCCACCTCCTTTCACTCTTCTTGCGCCCGTTCCTCATAGCAGGCCACTCCGGCTGACAGCGTGATGCCACTGATCTCGGTCAATCCGGCGGCATTCTCCGCACCGCGCCGCTCTTGTTCTGCTATATCTGTGGACCAGAGAAGGCATGAGTGTGGTGCCGAGATATCATTTTTATTACAGCGACGACGTCTTGCACCGAGCCGCAGCGGGTATTATCCCCTCTTGCCGGCGCTCATTCGCCGCCCATCTAGGTGCGCGCAGACTCCTCATTTGTCCACCTCGGCCACCGTTTTTTCTCGTGTCCCCGTCTGAAGCACTGCTTCTGGAATGGCGTCCTCCGGCTTCTTTTGATAACAGGCTGCTATAGGACCGTTTATTTTGCTCGTTGGGCTCCTGCGGAGTAAAACAAAGTGTCGTTATTTCATCTCGCGTTGAGTCAAGAAGGAAAATACTTTGCGTCAAATAGACTGATATTGCTCGAATGTGGATGCCAAAAAATAAGAAGATAATGATCATGCACATATAAAAGCACAACCTCCACGTTTATGTGTTTCTTACTGGTATAATTTTCAGAATAATGTTTACAGAACCTTGTACTATCTGTTTTGTTAATACACTAACAACTGTGCTACAACTGCAGATATTGTGATGTTATCGTCTAGTATTTTCACAAAATGATGCGTTTTCATTGTGCTAATTTAACACTTACGGATATCATGCATTTTATATACAATTATTCTTAATTAAGAAGCCATGCATTATCGAATGCCGCCTACAACAACTATAATTTAGTAAACTTTATAAATTGGAACTCGCAACCTTTACACTGGCTGGCGTTGAGAGTTGCTCGTGACTTATTGAGAGCTGTCCTGCGCATGCCTAAGGAGCAGTGACGTCACATGCAGCACAGCTGGCGTGCTGAAGGAGGCCTGGTAGCTCCTCTAGTGACGTCTCACGAGTTGACTGGCGCTTGACTCACATGAGCTAACTCGCTAGTCCGTCGATCTGTTCATCCGTCCGTAACTAACGCTACGTATATTCTGGCTTAGCCGAGCGAAGCCACTGCTCGATTTTGAGTGCTTAATTGTGCTCGCAATATGGCTAAGACCGCAGGTGCTCTGAACTGAGGCCTCCACCTTCATCGGAAGAAGGCCTACATCAAAATAAAGTTTTTTACTGGTTCATTTCGTACCGACCTCTTGCGTAATCGCTTTCGAGGGCTTGTACTCTTGCCACGTGTTCGGTATCACCAAACACAGGTTGTTTTTATCGTCACTAGATGACGTTAAAAGAAACCATGGTTGCTCTCACTACCGCTTGAACGCGCTGCGAGCAACAGCCGATATGCGCAGGCCACGCGCTCGCGTGTTCTCTTTCATGAAAATTGACACTGTACATTGAAGCTTCCAATTGCTTTTGTATAACTTTTTATTCCCGAGAGGACACTGAGCTGAACGAAGCGAACATCGCTTATTACCATGCTCTCTGAACAACCGATGTTGCTTTGTCGAAGCTTTCTGTGACGTTTTCTGTGTCAGATTGTTGTCTTCTTAAACTTATTCATTTTCATCTCTATACAACGCTTTTGCGAAGATCAAGCAGGGCTGAGAATCCCGCCAGTTCTTTTTTTTGTTCAGTCGCGTGAATGTCATTAAAGCCAAACTTACAGAAAAGTGTCTTTCCCTCTCCTCTTTTCTACAAGATATGTCTCTTAGGCCGGGCAACGCAAATGTATATTGCCCTAAATTAATTATATTCGTTTATTATTGTGTGCTGCCATGAACAAGTGAACGCGCTGTTTCCTTGTAGGGAGCTGATGGGCACGCGGGTATCGACATTCCTTTATGCTTTGCTCACATTTTTTTTGTACACATGCCGGCTCTTCACCACCTGACGCTTCATATCAGACATATAAGAATTTCGGCGTAACAAGTATATCTACATCAAATGAGCGTTACACTGTCGCGGCTACAGCACCATTCTGATGAATGCAAGAAATGACAAAGACAGCATGTATAATGCGGCCGCTATGTATTTAGTGACTGTGTGCCAATACTGCCCAACAAGAGCGTTTGAATGAACACCACAACTGAACGCAGCAAACAACACATTCAGTTGGCGCATTCCTTGAACACGGCAAAAACCGCGTTGTGCTGCACGTCAATGGCAAATGAGAGCACACTGCACTTGCATTCGCACTACAACATTGAATGATGAAACAGCAGATGATTGTAGGACAAAGCGCTTACGAATTACGTCGACAAGCATGACAGAAGATTCCGTGTGTACTTTTTAGGGGCGAAGCTCCTCAGAGTGTAGGGTCGTTCCCTCGTAGTATGCTGTAGTAGCCACTTCTAGTTACTTTTAAGAATTGCTGACTAGATGCCATTGCGTGTATATGTCCTTAGAAATAATATCACTAGATGGCGTTAGTGTCGACCATTCAATGCGTGCTCTATTGTGATATGAGTGGACGGACGAGTGCATGGACGGACAGACAGACAGACGGCCGGACGGGAATTTCGCCCGCTCATCATTCACTCTGTGGATATGCTGTCAATAATTTCTCGTAATTTTTAACGCCTTTAGAGTTATCTTATGTGGCGACTAAATTTGTGGCTTTGCTGATTGCCGCTTTGTTCTATTTACCAAAATTGCACTAGTTTTGTGTGTTAAACTATTTGATCGTGATTAAATTATTTGCCCCAGCATTTCCTCCGACGATCGCGGCCAATCCACAACAAAAGTCATTTGCCTGATAAAATGGCAGCATATCCACGGAGTGAATGATGAAGAGTGGGGCGAAGCATTCGTCCGTCCATGCGTCCGTCTGTGTGACCGTCCATGCGTCTGTTTGTGCGCCCGTCTCTGCGTTTTTTCATGCATCCGCCCCTGCGTCCGTTCATGCGTCCATCCATGCATCTGTCTGCGTTCCCGTTCGTCCATCTATTCAACACTCCAAGTCCCACCATCTCGCATCTTTTTATCATATATTCCCCATATAGAAGAACCGCCATTCAGTGGACATTCCAGAGACTAAACGAGAGGTGGCACACGCACACTTTCTTACGGCTTGCGCTTCGGGTCTACTTCCCACCTTCAACCACATTGAGTTCATGGTATATATTAGTTCACTGTATTCATGGCACTGCGGCCCAATGCTCACTAAACCTTTCTAAAACCAAGGAGGTTACGCCCAGCGAGTATAACGTAGCAACCTTTGCCTGTCAGATAGTGCTCACTGTACACGCCACTGGCTGCTAATGTGAAATGAGAGAGAGGAGGATTCAGCTTTTAATTTCTTACGGCTTGCGCTTCGTATCTGCTTCTCATTTTTAACCACCTTGAGTTCATTCTTGGTATATACAAGTTCATTGTATTCATGGCACTGCGGCTCAACGCTCGCTAAACCTTTCTAAAGCTAAGGAGGTTACACCTAGCGAGTATAATGTAGCATTCCTTTCTTGTCCAATAGTGCTCAATGTACATGCCAATGGCTGCTAATGGAGATCGCAGCGTGCGCGTTGACTAAAAGCCGAATGCTCATGTCTCATTCCCCATTAGCAGTTATTGGCATGTACATTGAGCACTATTTTTTATTGTCAAACAACGCACAGAAGAAATATCTCACTGGCACCACCTTGAAGGTCAAGTGTGGTGGTGGTAGTGGTTACAATGAAGAGGAAAAAGGCACCTAATTTCTGTCTGCCTTCAGGCGACACGGCGCAGTGCCTTATAGGGGTGGGGGGAAGGAGGGAAAAAGAATAGAAGGAAAATAGAAGGAGAAAAAGACAGCCAACGAGAGAAAAAAGAAGGAGATAGGAAAGTGGGGATCCGGTCGAAGCAGTCCAAGGGCGGGGCACCACAATGCGAGAGCTGCACGGCTTCAGGAGACCGCGGAGGGCGAACCGTCGGCGGGAGCTACTACGCTGGTCAAGTGTTATACCTATTTCGGGTATGTGCCACTGGTGGTTACATACGAGGGACGCCCAAGCTACGCCATAAGGAGCTTCGCCCCTAAAAGTATTTACTCGTCCGGGCTCAATATTCTTTGAAACCATGACAGTGTCGTTGTATATAATAAAATATTTATTGAGATAATATTGCTTTCCCTTAGGACTTTTTAGACATGGCGTGAGGCTATAACTGACTGCCTTATTCTCGATTATTATCATTTTGGGATTTTCCCTGAAGTCCTGGAAGATGTAGATTGTGAGCCATGAGCATCGCCTATATACTATTTGCCTAAATTTCAGTTATATATAAAGGCACATCATGCACACCAGCGCCACCTGATTACCCTATACGAAAAATTGTGGCTCTCGGAGGTTATGGCTTGGCATTCTGAGTTTAAAAAGTGTTAAACACAGGACCGCATAACAAGAACAAATGCTAGATGGTAGAACAAAGGCAGATGCAGTCCTTGTGCTCTTTTCTACAATGACAAGTATCTAGTTTTTGACTATGCTTTGCACTTTTTCTTTCCAAGATCATGTTAGTAACAGCTTGGTCAGCTGTCTGCTCTAAAAACACAATAGTAAACTAATTCTTTCTTGAAATCCAGTCATTCCTGTCAGTGATTAATATAAACTCTGCGAGATTTTCAGTTGATGCGAAATTTCAGAATAAGCCAGACTAAAACGTCGCTTATAGTTTCGTAGTGTTTTCAGTGTGCACTCAGCAAAAGCCAACTTTTATGAAAGAATTTATATTCAAGCAGATATTAGAGTAAAAGATTTGAGTTAAGGTATTGACACCCTAGGCACAAAAAAAACAGCAACGCAGGATTCTGAACACTTCTTGTTGCAGCATTCGTTTTCTCTTTTTTCCCTTAGAAAGCTTGGTCTATAGCCGAGGCAGCGATGTTTTCATCATGCTGACAGCTACTCAGCGGAAAAAGGTATTGGTCCTTGCTTCCGGTCAGTCAGCCTCATTTGTCTTCCACCAAGTTCGTGCATTGTTTACTTCAATTTATTTTATCATCAGAGGCGGAAAGCAGAGAAATGACTTCCCATGACAGCATGCTTGGCAAGTGCGAGAATGAATGTCAAAAAAAGAAAGAAAGGTTTGAAACATTGTGGCAACTTTGCATTGAGAGGCAACGCGTGCTATTCGATGGGGATGGTACGCATATTGCCCGTGAAAAATGGTACTGTCAAATGGGGCCGTCCTGCGCTGTTCATCCTGACGTGGCCCGTATTCGTTACTTATTTTCCGTATTGTGTTTCTTGACTTCGCATTTAAGCAATGTGATTTGCACTGTGCTGGCTGGTTTGCTATTTATACTCTCGATGAGCTTTGTATAGTTATGTCTGATGATGTCAAGTGGGGCCTGCAGCCGATGTTTCAGACTGGCTAGATGAACGCAATCTCGCTCTCCTAAAGCTTCGGCTTCATACTTCATGTACCAGATGACAACAATTTATTATTTCGGTAGACTAAGATTGCTAGAACCCACATTAAGGCGCCGTATTTTTATTTTATTCTACAATGTAATTATTCCTTTCGAGAGCAATGTTCTTTTGAGTTGGTGTTCGATGACGCATTGATACAGTGCCTCGCGTTCTGTCCACGTTGATCCCAAAAGGCTCAGTGGCAGGACACAACCCATGTGACCATGAAATCTTGATACGCTTGTTCGCGACAGTGATGTCGAGAAATATGAATATTTTACTAGTGGCAGAAATTCTCGTTAATTGTACTGTTTACATGATAGGTTGCAAGAAAGGACGTTCTGAGTAAAAGAAGTGGTGAGAAAAGTTTGGAAGAACACTATTTGCAAGCTTTGTTTTTGGTTTTTGACGACTAAGAGGACTTTAGCAAATGGTGTAAACACTCTCACATTTTCTGTCGACGAACCTAAAATAAATACATGCTCCACCCCAGTACTGCAGCACGCCTGTCATACAGAACAACGATCGGCGATTTTGTTTGTAACAATAAGCACATTTTCACTGGCAATGCAAATACTGTGCCCAATAAAAATTTGTTCATAGTTTTTTGTCAAAACTTTACGTTGCGCAGGGCAGTGAAGAAGAAATTTTTGATGAAATTTCTCCAGAAGATGATTTCTCACCCGTAACCTAGCGAAATAAATATAATCCTACCGACAAGTGATATGCTAGAAATCCGTGTAATCTGCCCCGCCGCGGTGGTCTAATTGCTGAACTTGGCTGCTGATCGGTAGGTCGCCGGATCAGATTCCGTCTTCGGCGACTGCATTTTCAATCGAGGCGAAAATGCTGTAGGCCCGTGTGCTCAGATTTCGGTGCACGTTAAAAAAAACCCAGGTGGCCGATATTTCCGGAGCTCTTCTTTTCGGCGTCTCTCGTAATCATATGGTTGTTTTGGGACATTAAACTCCAGATCTCGAAATCCGTCTAATCTGCCTGACGTCTCGTAATTAACCGACGGTCATTCAGTGAAACTTATATGCATATTCTGCCTCGGTGGGATGATAACCGCTATAGCTGGCGCTTGCATTTATTTTTAGGCTGGAGCCCACTATAGCCCACATCTTTATGACATTGAATTTAGGCAACCTTTAGGTAGCACTAATCTTTTTAATAATTTCGTACTGTTATGTCCAACAGTTTGGCCGTACTCAAAGTAGAACGGAGGCTTTACAAAGAAAGTGCTTTATTTTGCTCACGCTATGTTTATTTCATATTACCCCTTTAGACCAGTCATTAGCTTCAAGTCTCATTGAAAATATTAAATCGTAATCTTTTTGAATTTACATAATAAAAAATTATTCGTAGAGTGCTAAGAGCCCAATGCGTCAACAAACAAAGCGTAAAATGCCGAGTGGTTGCCGCTGGTGTGGGACCTCCATCTTAATTGCAGAAACAGGCAATTCTGCCGTCAGCGATATCAGAAACTTCGCCCTAGAGTTTGTTCTCGGCGTCTCAGAAACCTTTGCATCCTCCCATTATCCCCAACCTGCAGGGGCATCTATATATATATATATATATATATATATATATATATATATATATATATATATATATATATATATATATATATATATAAGAGGGACAATTAATCAGCGGCCCGCTCATAATAAGTTCACGTGCTACGTGACGCCAAACATGCGCATAAGAGTGTTTTTCACACTCGCCATTTGGCTTATAGATGGCGCTGACTGTCACTCCTACTTCTGAATTCACAGATAAACCCAAAAAACTGGATGGAGGGAGGGCCGCTTTGGTAGCTCAGTGGTTAGAGCATCGAACGCGTTATTCGAAGATCGTAGGTTTGATTCCTGCCCACGGCTGGCTATTTTTTCATCCACTTTCCTTTCTTCTTATTTACATTCCATTGGTTCTAATAACTTCCCCTGCACATTCCTTGGCCTTACTGTCTGTTAGATCTCATTAATATTTTGTTAAAACACGGAAAAACGAGCCCTTAGGTATACACTTCTTTCCCTTATTTTATTGAACGAGGGTCTCGTACTGGCAGACTAGGTGTGTTTAGGCTGTATAAGAGGGACAATTATACAGCTGCCCGCTCATAATAAGTTCACGTGCTACGTGACGCCAAACATGCGCATAAGAGTGTTTTCACACTCGCCATTTGGCTTATAGATGGCGCTGACTGTCACTCCTACTTCTAAATTCACATATAAACCCAAAAAAGTGGATGGAGGGAAGGCCGCTTTGGTAGCTCAGTGGTTAGAGCATCGAACGCGTTATTCGAAGGTCGTAGGTTCAATTCCTGCCCACGGCTGGCTATTCTTTCATTCACTTTTTTTTCTTCTTATTTACATTCCATTGGTTCTAATAACTTCCCCTGTACTTCCTTGGCATTACTGTCTGTTAGATCTCATTAATATTGTGTTAAAATACGGAAAAACGAGCCCTTAGGTTACACTTTTTTTTCTTTATATATATATATATATATATATATATATATATATATATATATATATATATATGTGTGTGTGTGTGTGTGTGTGTGTGTGTGTTTGTGTTATATATATATATATATATATATATATATATGTGTGTGTGTGTGTGTGTGTGTGTGTGTGTGTGTTTGTGACTTGCCACAAAAATTCTCCATTGTCATCTTAGAAACATGTGTGACTGCGTTTTATTTAAGTAGTCAGCTACAGATCTCCAGCGAAATATCGCAATATACTCAATAAATCATAAAAGTATTTCACAACTGGCGGAAAAATACTTTTTTTTAATGAAGGGAAAAAATTGGGGGATTCCTAAGCTTTGTCGTTAAGAGCTGAACGCGATAGTTATAGCCTGTCTGACGTGCGTACTTCAAAAACTTAGCGCAAAGGTTTTATTGTATGATTCTAGTCGAGAAGACAAAATTGTGGATAACTAGAATGTAATTTGAAAGTGGCCGCGGTCAGTGAAGCTTTCGCATATGGCTGAATTCTGTGTATTGGGTAGCATGCTTTACACAACGAGAAATTGCGCGCGTGAAATTATTTCGAACTTGCTATGCACCTACTACATGGTCTGAAGGGAGTACGCGCCGCAATGTGTGTGCCTCTTATAACGGGTAACCGTCTTCAAACCATGACGGCATTATGATAATCCCAGGTTCCGACCCCGGCGGCAATGTATGCTTGTAACACACAATATTACTGCTGCAGCACACGTTGCAATGTAAACTCTCTACACGTGACGCTTGGTTTTGCTAAGCACGAGACTTATTTTCAGTGCATTTCCAAAATAAAGAAGTTATTTTCACTTTTTCGAAGCAGAGGCGTGTATGTGTGGCAAAACACCTTCTTTCAACGCAAACAATTAAGTTCGATCCTCCCTCGCACCCGGAATTCGTCACACTCGTGAATATTTTTTGCATCTTTATTGAATTTTTGGTCACGCACAAGATAATTATTTTTCGCTTACAACTAATGACGCCGACGCCAACGCCGGGATTTAGGCAAAACGAGCTCTTTAACGCTGTCGCGTTAATAAAGAAGTTCAGATACTCCCAGTATTTTCAATATACTGTCGCAATGCTCAAGAATCATGAGACTGCCCTACGCTGAGAACCCCAGGAAATGTTCTAGAGCCTCAAAAAGAACCCTCCAATAAGCCAGTCGAAGAGGCCTGTTTCTAGTTGCGTAAATGGGTTCAACCATTACATGCGAGAGTGACTGAATTAAAGATTCATCGAAGACGCATGCTATCCAATAACAAGAACATGCACAAGTTTAATATTGAAGCAAAACAGTGCCTCGTACACCTGATTGCTGACCTGTTCCCCAACTGTTCCCAAACTGCTGCCGTGAACCGCCCCCTTCAGCGGATCAAAAGCTTAATTGATCGATTTATTTTACTTTCACGCTTGAGAACTGTTTAAACATTCAAAATTGTTATATAACATGAACTTCTGCAATTCTTCCACAACACTGTTCGTGCAGATCTAAGTTGAAGTGCTATTACCATCCGTCAGACTGGGGGACGTGTGTCACTTCCTTCGGGTTGCGCTCCCATGTATTATTAGAAAACGAGGTGCAATGCTACACTACGCTCCTTCGATGCTGAATTTGTATGAATGGCTGGTGCGTATGTAGCTCTCTCTGGTATGCAGCTACACCTATAAATGTTCCCGATTTCCTATTCTCTGCGCAAATGCTTTAACAAGCAGGGAACGTTCTCACTGGTATATACGTAGTAATACTTCCACAGAGCTTGCCTCACTTAAGAAACCCCGAAGTATAAAAATAATTCAGAAAAATGCTGTCACTTAACACACCAAGAGAAAGAAAATACACTCTCGAGATCAGACTCAGACAAAGAAAGCGTGACGTAGAAAGTGCGCTTTGGCGTCACACGACATTTTATTCGACGCACGTTTTCTCGGAGCGAGTCGTCACGGTCGGGTGCCTCATGTGATTTTGATTTCTTTGGAAATTTATCTTTTCGTACCGTGCTTCTCTTCGTGGGAAACACTTCTTTTCCGAAAGTTCTATTCGTCTCTACAACCCCGCCCCTTCTTGAACTCACGACTATTGCGTGCGTGTGTCGCAATTGCGTGCTGCAAAATGTCTCAATCTTCATGTCCTGTTGTCGCTATGTGGTGGGCAAACACTCGCGATGGAGTTCTGCGGTGCTCACTAGTTGATTTAGCTACACTTTTTTCTTGTTTAAATGCTGTGGGAGATAGACGGTAGACGCAAAGTGAGACTGCGGCATTATGGTATCGTTCACGACGTAAGACAACAGCGATGAAGAAAGCCATCATTGCGTAGCCGTTACGTAAATACATAACCACTTGGTTTACCTGTGACCTTTTATTGAACAGTCCGATGGTTTTCAGCGTAGCTTCAGCATGGTATGGAGTGTTTTCTTCACACAGATGTTGCCACGCGGATGAACAGTGCCTCATCTTTGCCGGCGGTGTCACATATTGCAAGCTCGTTATTTCCGTAAGGACGCACGTAGCAGACAATCCGTAGAAGTAGCAATCTAGGAAACATATCCTGTTTTAACTAATGCATTGAAGCAACTGCTTCAGGCAATGCAGTTGTGGCGCTTTTCGCGATGGCCCCGAAAGCCCTTCCGTTTATTTTTTTTGTGATAATAAAAAAAATGTCTCTCAAAAGCTACTTCTATACTTAAGCTTTTACGGTAAGCATTTTTATCATTTTTCTGTGCAGCTCTTTTATTTAGTTAGCGGTGAGCCTGTCAATAGCTATTCTTGCGATTTCTGATAATGGTTCTCATATAAACCTCCTTTGGGCGTCTTCAAGATTTCACAATATTATACAATAAATTGACGATGTTAACGTTGTGATCCTATCTTTAAATATGATGTTAATGTGGTGCTGCTATTTTTAAATTATTTCTCTGTCCTTCCGCTGATATTGGAGAGACACTTCATGCTATCTTGTAAAACTGGAAAAACGAACGTATCGGCATTAGAGGCATTAGAAAAAAATGCGTTGAGATAAATATCGGTACATCTCGAGAGGCTCTCAGACGAATGTTGTTTCTACAGAAATGGAGGTGACTGCTTAAATATTGAAATTGTTTGGGTCCTAATCGGGCGCAACACGGTGACGTGTCTTGCAAGCAATAGACTATCAAGACTTTCGCTACGGAACAGTGGTCGTTGGCTGCCATTGTTGGCACCCACACACGCTCTAAGGTAGTGCACTGGCAAGCGCAATGTGTACTCTAATCACGTCCGTGTCATTTGCGTCAGCGAAGAGGGCAGGCCGTTACAAGCGAAGCGAAGCATGCGACCAGAATCGGTGTTGCGGGTCAAGCGATAACCCTCCACGCAGCTGTCTTGGTAAACGCAGCACCTGCGTGTCGCATATAGGTCAGTGACAGCAATGTGCGTTAAACGAGTGCACTGCACACTCTTCTCGCACTGTTAGTTCTCCCCACCTTTAAATGCTATAAACGAAAATACCTCTGGTATAGTTTAGATCTGAAAATGCGTGACGCGTTATTGTTAACTGCTTCTATAAACGAAAAGCCCTCTGGTATAGTTTAGATCCCAAATTGCGTGACGCGATATTGTTAACTGCTTCCTGCAGCTGACTGCGGTACTTGACATCATGAACTCTATAACAGGTGTTCTTAGAAGCTCATCATATAATCAGCGGCAATAAAACGCTGCTCTAAAGCACCCGTTTCAGTGGATAGCGATAGTTATAGGGCGAGAACAGAACGATGACACAGAGACAAGAAGGACACGAAAGACACGAGCGCTCGTGTCTTTCGTGTCCTTCTTGTCTCTGTGTCGTCATTCTGTTTTCGTGCTATAACTATCGTTATGTCATACCAACTAGCCCAAGCTGCCACAACCCGTTTCAGCGTTGAACGGTGTGGCCAGTGTTGGCTAGTGTCGGTGTACTCGATAGAGCGAACGAGGATGAAAGAGAATGAACGAGGGTGAAGTAGACTAAATGATGAGTAAGTCGACATCGCTAGCCACTGACCTCTAACACCACGTTCTTTCTCCGTCACATGCGCTGACCTGTCAGTCGGAGCTCGGGTGCTTCCAGAGCTAGCATTGCACTGCGCCAAGCTGTCACATGTCGTAAAAGGGCTATTGGCGTTTCCCTTGGTTCGCAGAGACTGCAATGAAGATTGTGGTGCGCGTAGCAACAGAGCGATGGCAGTTTCTCTGGCAGTGCGTATAACAGATGTTACATTCTTAGACTGCGGATTCCTAAAGCTTGAGACAGTTGGCATTGCTTAAGACAAAGCTGCACTTATAATCAGCATTAGGTACTGTTGTAGTTGTCGGTCAAGTTGTTGATTGCCTACTCTTTTCTTTTTCAAAGAGCTGGCAAATTGCTCGATTGGAATAGGGCCACTGCTCAACATGTAAGTGTGCGAAAATGCAGTTAAGCTGAAAACAACAATTCGCCCCAGCGTGTTTTTACGAAGAAAAACAAACGTAGTTAAGGTTACGTACAGTATGTCTGACACCTGCGTACAAGTTGCTGTTGGCTGGTGCTGTAGTCTTCTTTTAAACGAAGCTGTCTTAGCCTGTATACCCTGTGCTATTGCCATCATAGTAGTGACAGTACTAAGCGTGAAGCACGTCATGTGACCAAAGGCACCTGCTGTATCCAGCTGAACAAATATTTTCTGAATCCGTACCAAACCACTTTCTATTCGGAAAATGTATTATGACGAAGTTGTCTTCGTGCGTTATTCAAACACCTATTGCATGAAATCTTCTCGAACTTGTTATGCACCTAATACGTGGCCTTAACAGAAGAGGCGTTCGAACGTGTGTGCCTGTAGTAGTGGGTGACCGACTTTAAACTTTGGGATGTTTATGATGATTCCATGTTCTGACGGCCGATGGCAACGTTTGCTTGTACGAAGCAATATTAAGGCAATGTCTCACGTTGCAGTGCGAAGTATGTATTGAGGGTAATTCTAGACGCCTAAAGCACCGCAGGAAGAAAAACATCACAGAGAAAGAGCGCTCTTTCTCTGTGATTTTTTCTTCCTGTGGTGCTTTAGGCGTCTAGAATTACCCCTCAGTATGACGAACCAACTAGCCCAACAACAAGTACTTCGAAGTATGTATGCTGGACACGCGTGTCTGTAGAGCATGAAAGCTGCTTTCACTGAATTTCCAAGCAAAGGAAGTTAATTTCACGGTATTCACAAGCAGACGCGTGGCTGTGTGGTAGAACAGCCACTTTTTATGCAAACTACCTGGGTTCAATGCTCACTTGGAGCCTGGTAGTTTCATTATTTTATTTTGAACTTTCTTGATTTTTCTGTCACGCACAAGATGATAATTTTTTGCTCACAACAAATGCCACCAATGCCTGCACTGGCGCTGCAATTTTCGCAGAATTAACTCTTTAACGCTATTGCAATAACAAAAGCATGTGTGTGTCTTTCCGTCTTGTCTCGCTTCTTTTCCACCTCACTTTTTTCTTCATTTTTATAGTTATAGAACTTCAAGCAATGTAAACCAATCTCAATCCTTCTACTGCGACATACTTCATCATACCATGGTTTTGATCCATAAAATCTTCCAAATTTGATAATAGAATTTCAGAATAAGTACCAGAAAAATAAAGAATTATAAATGAATGAAAAGTAAAGTTTCGTTATATCTGGCAAATAAATATTAATACAGCGTGTAGGCGAAAGGGTAAAAACGAAAAAATAAGAATTTCATAGTTGATGTCTTTCCCGCCATTTTAAGCCCCTGTAATTGCTGACCATTGAATTCATTTCATCAGTCACTTGCCACTTCTCAGGGAATCCAAAGTGGCACTTTTCGGGTTTGATCGCAAGCAGAGCCGTGCGAATATCGTCCAGTACCGTTCTCAATCTCTGTACGTGTTGCTCGAACGTAGTGCAAAAAATTACTACGTCGTCAAAATAAACAAGGCATGACGGTCATTTGAGGCCGGAGAGCACAGTTTCCGTCATCCTCTGGAGGTAGCGGGAGCAGAACAAAAACGAAATGGGAGTATTTTGAACTCGTAGAGTCCATCGAGTGTCACAAACACCGTCTTCTCACGATCTCGTTCGTCGACTTCTATTTTCCAGTAGGCGCTTTTTAGGTCCAACGATGAAAAAAAGTGAGCATTGCGCAGTTTATCTAACGTATCGTCGACTCGTGCGAGTGGGTAAACGTCCCACTTTGTGACGAGGTTGAGGTTTCTGTAGTCAACACACAACCGCATGGTGTTGTCCTTTTTCTTCACAAGTACTACCGGCGATGTCCGTGGGCTTTTCGAAGGCTGTATGACATCATCGTCGAGCATCTCCTGTACTTGCTACTTTGTCGCCTCCCTTTCTTTCGGAGCTACTCGGTATGGATGCTGACATGCTGGTATAGAATGTCCTTCAATTACAATGCAGCGCTTTGCTACGGGAGTACGTCTGACTTTCGATGAAGAGTAAAAACACACTGTAAATTTTGGATCAACTCCATAACCCAGTCTGTCTGCAGAGATGAAAGCTCTCGGTCAATGTCTATTTTCTGAAGGACACTGTCCACTGTTGAGAAAGTTGTTGGTGCTTTTTCTATGGTGCAAACATCTGACCCTTGTACGTAGTCATAAAGTAATGCCATGGCTGCTCCCTTCGCCACATGCTGTACCTCATTGGTAAAGTTAGTCAATAGCACATCAGTATATCCGTTCCGCAGGTTTACTAGACCTCTCGCCACGCGTATCCCCTTTGCGAGTAGCAATTCGATATTTCCATCAGCTAGTCCTGTATATTCACGAAAAACGTCGCGTTTCACAGCAACTGTCATGCTGCTACGTGGTGGCACTGTTACACCTTCATCCACAATACGAAGAGACGAAACTATTGGTTGCTCCGCATGACACATGGAAACAGCGTTCTCTGTAGAGAAAGAAACTTGGGATTTCTGCAAGTCGATGATGGCACTGTTTGCTTGCAGGAAGTCTATGCCCAGAATTGCCTCACGGGAACATTCGGGGAGAACAATAAAACTGCAGACGTACACATGGCCCCTTATTCCCACTCTCGCTGTGCACAATCCTACGGGGCTGACTAAGGGCCCTCCGACGGTGCGTATCTGCGGCCTGGTCTAATGAGTGAGCACTTTCTTAAGCTTTTTTGCCAGCATGCTTCTTATTACTGAGTAGTCTGCACTAGTGTAAATTAACACTATGTTCCCGACGTCGTCAACTCTGACTTGTAGCTCGGATGTCACGTCGCCATTACTGCACTTGTCAGTTTTATACTTTATTGTGTCAGGGTCGTCGTTTGACCCGGTTAATGATGGACGGTTTTCAGTTTTCCGAAAATCAGCGGCCCTGCCTCTACAGGTCACTGGTTCTAGTTTTCTCGTCACGAGCTTGGTGATCGACGCCTCGGGAAAGTAGATAACGGGCGTGGACTCGGCGACCTATTGCGCATTGGTGCAAACGACCGCGATTCATGTGGCTGAGCGTTTGGAGATTCATAGCGCGAAGATCAAAATTATTCGATTTTGTAAGGGCACTCACCGTTGCGAGGGCAGGGTGCATTCACTGGGAAGCCACGTAGCCCGACCCGCTGGTAGTGGCATATCCGATAAAGATGACCTGCCTCCCAACAGTATTAGCAGAGGGGCCACTGGTCTGCAGTGCGCCATACATCACTTCTTCGCGGTCTCGCTTCTGGCATTGGCGGTGGCGTACTGCAAGAGAACGTCGGTGGCATAACTGGAGCTTATGGAAAGTTCGGGAGTCTGATGTCTTGTCATACGAATTGTGCGTATGACAGCTGTGGCTAAGGTTCCGGTTGCGTCTGGTGGGGAACCTGAGGCTGTGGTTGAAGAATTGCTTGCCGCACTTCACGTATAAACTCCTCAATTGAGGGCATCACTGGAGGACTTTGGGTGAGTTGCAGTTTCTTTAGCTCCTTCTTAACGATAGCCTTCATCATTCCCGGAGGACGTCAACGTTGGTGGGGAGGGTTGTTGACTCCGCCCTAACTGAAGAGACGCCGGAGTCTCTGTTGCACAGTAACGCTTGTTACTGTAGTGTCCTTTCCATGATCCTTGCCTTGGACCGGAACTCCGACACAGTTCGTGGTGGATTACGCATCACGTCTGCGAAAATTTCTTCTTTTACCCCGCGCATCAGGTGCCACAACTTCTTCTCGGCCGTGTTTTGGTCGGCTTGGCGGAAGAGCCGTGACATGTATTCTATGTACGTGGCCTCGCTCTATTTATTCCTTGGTTCCTCGCCTGAAGAGCAGCCTCTGCCTTCTCTTTGCGTTCCGTGTTTGGATAGGCTGCGATTAGCTCTCATCGGAAGTCATCCCACGACAGCAAGGACGCTTCGAAATTCTCAAACCACGTGCGTGCCGAATCTTGCAGGGTGACGTAAATGTGATGAAGTTTCCGGGCTTCGTCCCAATCATTCAAACGTGCAACACGCTCGAAGCCTTCGAGCCAGTCCTCGGCATCTTCAAAGGTGTCACCGTGCAAGACCTCTGGTGTACGTGGTGAATCCGCGATGAGCTGAGATGGATATGGCATCGAATGGGTGGCCATCGCAGTGACGCTTGTGCTTGAGGTCTTGACAGGTCTTCATGGATCAATTAGGGGGCCGAACTCGGGCTGCTCACCACGTAGTCGGCGACTCATGCGTTGGTACACAGGTGTTAATTCTGCTGCCTTCAATCTTCTGGGATCTCGGCTTCTCTTCCTTGCCTGTGGTGGGCTTGGAGTCATACTTCGCGCCTCCACCAAAATGTTACCAATAAGTATACCACCTGGTACTAAAAGAACTATTTAGTAGGGCGAACCTGTGCCGTAAACTTAAAGCTAAATAGTCAGCTAAAATGTCCCTTGCTCGCTGTCTCCAACTTCATCAGTCTCTTCCTCTTCACCTCGAGTCTCGTGCCGGTCCCATGACGTAGCATCGTGGCACGTGCAGGACGGCGTTCGATGGCGCGGCTTTCTTGCTACTTGTGTGGGGGCTTTTACGAACGCAAGTTGTTGCACGCGTCTTCTGCGAATGTCGAACTGTGGCAATATCATTGTTGTGGCCTGTAGGTACTAGCAAGGGCTTTATACCACGCCCTGAATGAAATTTGCCTGCCTCCAATTGAAAGAATGAGTGATCACAAGAGCTACGAGTCGACACTGACGTAAAGTTTTGAGATCGTAATTGCGTGTAAGAGCTCTGTACGCTAGTGTACGTGGCTTGTGGATTCAGCACACAATAATAATACGACTCTGAGGTTTTTAAAGGCGTTCTCTACGGTGAAGGGCATGCAATGCTCTTGGTGCTACTTTTACATGCAGAATGCTTCTGTTTCATGAAGGTGATTACGGTAGGATACATTAGTGTATCGGTGTACATAATTACAGAACGCTACAAACGAAAGCCTTCCGAGCTTATCACCACTCCCTTGATGCTTGTTGCTATCAGGTTGGTATAGTGAGGTGCCCATCAGAAAACTCTACCCCGACTCTTGTGATCAGCCCCTTCTGCCTAATCTCGTTTTGTATGTCCCGAGAAGCTGCATGAACAAAACAACATTTACAGATTCTCCTAATGACCCGTGAGAAAAAAGGCCATTCTCGCTGCAGACTTATTGTTCGCTGTACACAGGAAAGAGAATTCCAGGGATGCGGGTACACGTAATGGCCGGCTAATCTTTACTTGTGCTATACCCTGGCGTCATTACTCTTGTCGTAATACAGTCCTCCGTAGCGGTCCCCATTATCTCGCCGAACACTGAGCATTCATCGCAATCAAGTTCTCTGGAACTCATATATAATCATACGGGGGAAAAATGTCTGTATTCCGCTGTATTGAACTCCGAAAAAGATCATTACGCACAAAATTACAGCAATTTTTGGTTGATCTTGAAGGTCACTTTAGTTGATTGAGCTCACTTTAAATACATTTGCGGCAATTCTCTGAATCAACCAATACTCCACTACCCCATTTGAAAAACTCTAGGTTCAATGACACAATGAGCAGACGGGTATGAATTTGCACTACAAGGTAACGATGAAGAGTATTTTTGTAATCTTGGAAGTACTTTGTCATGAACGCACATGAATATACATAATGCGAGTTCATGCATTCAAAGCAACGCATAAAAGGACAAAACATTTTGAGAATGCGAGACAAGAATATTTTACATACTCTCATCGTACTAAAACGTCGTTTACCTAATTATTTTATATCATGACTCCGGTGAGTTATTACCAGAATGGTGCATTTTGATGTTGCAGTAATGCTTGTACACGACGGATTCCTAATTTATGGTAAGGTGAAAAATAGTTGATTTACAATACAGTTCAGTTTTGTGTTATTGGTTTAATTTTAAAGAATGAACCTATAACTTTGAATTGGTGGGAACTTGCGCATCAGGTAGTCTTGCGTAGATCGAAAACTACAGTGGCGCATTTAGTTTTCAACGTACAAACGTAGTCTAGCAGTTGCTTTTAACCACACGTTGGCAAATTCACTCGTACTCAGATCGGGCCACTAAACTGAGTTCTAGTGAGTCCGGATGAGTAATATTTTGGTGAGCGAGTCCACTTAAGAAAATAGTTTTTTGAGTCTGAGCTAAAGTGAGTTTGGTTGAGGTAAATATAATGAGTCTGAGTTATAGTGGGCCCTAAGCGAAATGTATTGCGTGACTGAGCCTGAGTGAGCGCCACCTTTAAGTTCTCACCTGTAAGAGATCTGGAGACCTGCTAATGTCCAGCATGCATTAGTACCACCGTTATATCAGGTTGCGTTGGTACTGAAGTCCCTAAGATTTCTTATGAGTGTTTCTTAAATTGAGGTGCGAATAAGAGGGAGAGGCACCATGTACTTCTACGCAAACACTTTAAGAGGAAGCTATTCATAAATATATTTCAAAGTGAGTCACGTATTTCATAAAAAAACGCCAGGCCTGTGTGGTAGGCGCAGCACAATCACAGCGAAAGCTTGAAGAGCGGCCTTTCAGAGCCTTTTTCAAAACACTCGTAGGTAACTACTGCAAGCACACTTACTTGGTACCCCCTGAGGCATTATTAATAAACATTTGGGTGGCGGGCGGGCATTTGCTATGCTATTTTTCACCATTCTTCTGAGAAGTGTGGTATCCGCTAAACACTTGCAAGGCATTTTGCAATTTAGTTCCAATTGTGCCACTTATTTAGTGCCACTCATGGTGTGCACATTAACATCGGAAAACACCGTTAGATTGCTTCTGTAGCATTTCTTTTTAACTTTCATAATTGCTGCCGCTTACTGAGGTTAGAATATTCCTACCGATTCGTTCCAGGTGTCTATTCAAAGAGCACTAAGCATCACCTGTACCGTCAGAAGTGAGTATCTAAGTGTTCTATACACAGAGATAAATAGTTATCATTGGCACTTTAGCCGCATCTCGCTACATATAACGCTTACTTGCAATATAGCAACTACCTATCTAGCTTAAGCAGGGTAAAGTGAATTCGTGGCTTTCACGTGATTGTTCGAAACACTGTGCGTCAATTAAAAATGTCTCTATTGCTTAATTCGTTATTATGGTTTACTCTTGCAACGACTCTGTAAAAAGTGGGGATTCATGTTACTTCGGGGACCTTGGTCATAAAATTCATCTTCAAAATTGCGCTTAGTTACATAAAAAATGAACGAATGAAATATCGCACATAGACGCCAACTTCAAAATACTAAAATCGGGTTCCATTTAAAATGTACACTTTCTTGACAATTTTATGCCGACTTTTGGATGCAATTACAAGTAGATGAGAACCACAACCTCAGCCTGTTGTCATCAATCATTGATTCACTTGCACTTCAAACGCTATGCTTTTGCGAAAGGAGAGTACACAAAATCGCGAAAGCAACTGTCAAATGCTTCCACACGAACGATTCGTCGGCCAATAGAAACGTAAGGACGAACACGGGTTACATGTAGACGTGCTTGCCTAAATAAAAAAAGTGGTACAAAAATGTCAATAAAAAGGAACCTCAAACAGGTGACACAAGAAACGTCGCGTAATTTATTTGCCTACTACACTTTTCCAACATTGAAACCAAGCTTTCATGTTCAGGCTGCTGATTTCTGAATAAAAAAAAGGTCGAGAACATATTGCCAGCCATATGAGCTGAGGTTTCCTCTTTACTTTCAAATCGACGTGATGGTTGACGAGAGGCGACTTAACATTATTTCAGGATTATTAAAATACCACTCAAATGAAGTTTTTCACCTCTGACAATATTAATAAAATACGGCTTTTTACCAGCACATCACGGGGAAAAAAGCGTTGCTCATAGCGTTAAAAACATTCACTCGCCAATTTATGCTGCCGAGATGGGCGTTCTGAAGTGATTTCATTATTTGTTCATACATGTCTAAACTTATATATGGCAGTCTGAACTTATTGTAGGTTGAAAGCACTGTTTGCGAGATTGATTACTTGGCGATTTAACCAAATTATTCAAAAGTGAATGAATGAGCAAGAACAATGTACGATTTTTTGTGACTGGTGACGGAAGAGATGATAGTAGCCTATATGCCCAAGAAAAGTGAATGTTTTTCTTAGTTTGCGAAGACACAGTGTTTTTTTGTTTGAAGGAATGCGAGGACGTTTGTAGGAAATAACATATTTCTTGTTCGTTGTCTTCGCAGTCTTGTCTACGAAGTCTTAAAGTGTATGGCCACCTGCGCCATAATCAAATGGCGCAATACCACAATACTTGTGCGCTGGAAGCTTCGCTGACATGAGCCTTCCTTATGATTAAAAAAAAACGGAAGAATGTCAATGTGTTTCGGTAACACGCTGCAGACATTTCTTCCTGCTTAAAAATGGAAAAATAATACGAGGTTGGAGATACGAAAAGTTTTAGAGCACTGTTAGGTCGTTTTTAAGTGGCTGACTTTATAATTTTGTAGCAATCAAATATATGCGTTTCGCGAAAATAAACTTCCGAAGTTTGCAGAACCCAGCAGTATTAAAGTAATTGCAAGAAGTATGATGTGTGTTGTTTTTTCATATTAGTAATGACTATTTTGCCTTTATAACCCATAAGCTGTCACTTCACTTTAATTTTTGCTTCCGCTAAGAGTTTTTGGCACACTGGTGCCACAAGGATATAATTGCTGTAGAAGCACTACTTATTGAAATAATGCACTTGCGTGAAATTGTCGCGACAACGTAAAGTAAATCTTGACGAATGAATCACATTCTTTCACATGAAAACATTTTTTGCGCTATCACTTTTATTATTTCAGCACAAAAACGGAGAAATAAGAATGACGCAGTTATCACTCAATCTTATTTTTTTCACAAAAGAAATGATTGTTCTTAATATCTTCATAACGAACGCTAAGTCAAAGTGCCATGAGGCTACGGAGCACTTGCTTTTTACAAAAATAAGCTGGTATATATTGTGCAGCGTAACAAATATTACAAGCATATTTCATGGCGTCCCTTCGCAGTCTTACAAATGAAGATTAATTAGTAAATAAAAACAGTTCAAATAAACGTATTTCGAAAGTCGCACAGCTAGCTCTTCGAGTCGCGTAATTTGCACAGACACTTTTTTTTGTCTGGTGAGCACACGCTTTATTCGCGTCTTTAACTATGTACAGCGAGATATTTATGCCCCCCAATGTCTTATCTTGTTATATAAAACTGTTATTCAGTTCATAATTTAAATACTTTATACTCACTGCTGTACACCCAGACACATTGATGAAGTATGAAGTGCGTTGAGCAATGCGGAAGATGAACGTTTTCACATTATACCAATAGGTTACCGCCTAAGTCGCAATGACAGCTAAATCCAGGCCAAGATGATAGCTAGGATGTTTCAATGCCGTATAAAAATGATGGCAATACATAAATACTTAGGCCCACGAAACCGTACCGTGCACTTCGAAAAAGACTGGCTACGTACACGGCCAGAAAACGGTATACATCCGGTGCGTCTGATGCCAATATTTATGTCTCAATACAGTATACCTTGCGCCAAACATCCGGATGTAGAATGAAGGTGCCGTCCTTGGTTGGTGGATTCAAGGAGCCCGGCAGTGATGTGAGGGGGAAGTCCTCGTCGAGATTAACTGCCGCGTTCATTCACTAGTTGAAGTATGATCGCGTCCGACAGACGGGGATCAGAGGCAGAGCACCGAGTGACGCTTCACCACTTCCCTAAACGATACCCCGGATTTCATGCTCTCCTGGGCTCTAGAGAAAGCTCTCTTAGTAATCCTTTCGCTGTCCTGCCCCTAGAACGATTGAAGAGCCTGTGACTGGGGTTGTTCGTGTTTGTTATTTTATTCGTTGTCCATGAGCGCTTTATGTTTGTTTAGGACCATGCAGCTCAGGGAACTCTTTTGCAGAGGGTCTGACACAGCCGGCTTTATACGAAAGGGCTAGGAAGGTAATCCAGCGTATTGGGAATTTTTTTTTTTAGGCGCGACTAAACAAACTTAGTCCTGCCGGTTGCAAAGTAGCCTGAGAGCTCTGCTAAAGCAAGCTTATAGGACCTATGAGCTTTCCATATAGCATTATGACTGCCGGTTGCTTGCGAATGAATGAAACAGGCTGTAATTTTCAGAAAAGAAAAAAAAATTGCGCTAGTGTGAGGTACAAGATTGTGATGTATTTTCTAGGCCGCATGTCAAAGATGCCTATGTTGAAAACTATATCAGGAGTTCATGGTTAACAGTCAACACTGCCTTGCGAATTCGCAGTTCGTGTGTTTACTAGTACTGGTTTACAGAAAGACAGCCGAGACAGGCATAGAGTGAAACAGTTGTATGACAAATGGCTGTGTTCAATTGAGTCTCTGTGCTTGCGTTTCGAAATACACTTGAAAAAGAGCGTATATAGAGTAGAGCTTATGATACTAAGCCTCACGCTTCTTGGCAACGTTTCTTCCTGAAACGCGTTGCTCTCGGTAGAGCGATTCTAATAAATCCTGTAGCAGTCTGCCTTCCTTTTTTTCACGAAGAATGCTTTACTCACTGCTTCACTGCCCTTTTATAATTTCTTAGCCAAAGGATTGCTCATGTCTTATGATTTGTGGCCCGCTTGAAGTAAAGGTACCGGTAAAAAACAAGCCTTTGATATCTGCCGCAGATGCAGGCAGCACAGCCTTCACGCTCTCTAAAAAAGTGAAAAGAATATTGCCGCTTCCAGCGGCCATGCAGTTTCCTACACATTCACCGCAAAAGAAATTGTTTTCAACTTGGACGTTTTAGCCGCCTGAAACTGCCATGTTGCGCAAGAAAACTATCTTTCCATTGAAGAAAACTACATTAGCGGGAACAAAAAGTAAAAAAAAATGACTTTGCATAGTAGTCGGTGGAAGCAATGTTGTTCTTGCTCCTACTGGTATGCGTTTCCATCACAGGTTCGCGAAAGAATATCTCCCTCTCACTTCTTCTGTAACTAGCCGACTGCTGTAGGCTTTGAAGCAACCGCTATCAGAAGGAGAGAAAGAGAGTGAAAATACCACTTATTTGAATAATGTCTAATTATGTATATATTTGGGTGGCAGTTCGAACGAAGGTCATTGAACGTCGAGTAGAAGTAGCAACTAGAAAGGTACGGAGGTGCCATATGCAACTAACGATGAGATCAGAAACCTATATAGGAATAGGCCCACGGAGAAGCAGCTGTCGATGACGGAATAACAGTTCACCTAATTGAAGGCGAGGGGGAATTCAGTTGTAAGAAATTAGCTGCGTTTTATACTCCGTGCCTCAAGACAGTGCGGTTCCAGCGAGCTCAAAAATGACATCATTTTACTATTACAAGGGCAAGGGGACATCAAAAACTCAAATAACAATAGGCCCATCTAGTTTCTTTCGGTGAAATAAAATATTTACAAATGCGCTTTCGAACAGGATAAGAGAAACACTAGACTTCAACCAATTCAAAGAACAAGCTTGTTTCAGGAAAATCTACTCTGCAATTAATCACATTCATGTGATAAATAGGGTAATGAAGAAAGCCGCAATATAAAAGGAATGCCTTTACTTAGCCTTCATTCACTAGAAAAAAAGCATGCAACTCAGAAAAGATACCAGAAATTTTAAAAGCACTAAATCAAGAAGTGCCTAAATTATATGCAAATAACTTAGCAGCCATTCGCATGAGAGTTCACTGCTACCTTAATTTTTCACAAGAAAAGCGATAAAATGGCGAAGGACAAAGCAGTGGGAGATGCAGATACTATATCTCCAATGTTGTTCAGTGCATGCTGGGGGGATGTGTTTAAGCAGCTAGACTAGGTGGAAATGGAAATCAAATTTCACTAAAAATGGCTTAACAACGTACCATTTGCAGACGACATCGTGCTGTTTAGTAACAATAGCGAAAATTTCAAATGTTATCGCACAAGTCAACCGATAGAATTTTAAGGTATGACTCAAAAGGAATATGGAAACAGAAAGAACTTCGAATCGAAATCCATGCAGAGGGCTATATACAAGAATATGATCCCCATGACAACTATTTAAGAGAGAACCTAATCTTAAAAAAAGGAATTCGCTAAGGACAAAGTATGGGCTAGAGTGCATTCGGCGGCACTCTGAAATGTTAGTAAATCTGCCACTATCATGAAACTTCAATTTATACAACCACTGCATACGGCCAGTTCAGACGATGGGCCGAAACATGGGAAATAACAAAGCAGCAAGAGCAAAAGCTCAGAACCACTACGGCGTGAAATGGAACGTAGAATGGTATGAGCAACATCGATAGATTGGATGACGGCAAAGTGGCTAAGAGTCGAGACAGGAGTTCCAGACATCTTAGTTGACATCACACGCAAAAAAACAAATTAACCTGTGCTGGTCACGTAATGCGTAGAACAGATAACTAATGAATAGTAGAAGCAACAAAATGATCAATGAAGGATGGAAAACGCGGTCGGTGAAGGCAATAACTTTTATGAATTGAAGTAACTTGAAAGTTCGCAGAGATAAAATAAAATGTGCAGCTCACTGAGGACAGGAAAAACTGGAGGTCATCGGGAAATGCCGTCATCCTGCAATGGAGTAAAACAGGCTGAGAATGACGATGATGTCGTTGAAACTTCTGTATATATTGCTGTCTTTTATAAAATAAATGTTTACTTACAAAAATTCAGATTGCTATAAGTTTAGAGATTATACAGATTAACTGCTTGAGACAAATTTTTATTTTAGGAGTCACTCTAAGTCAGGATTCTGTCTTTTTGCTTAGATGAGCTTACTTCACTTTGTCAGGTTTAATCAGTAGTTCATCAAATATCCATGTTGCATAAATTATTGATTTAGACTCTTAAAAGCAAAGTATCATGTTTTATATTACACCTAATAGTGATGATGGCAGTAATCTCGTTATAAAATAATTTTACGCCATGAAATTCTACACGAACGTAAAAGAAAACGTTGAGCGCATAAAACAAATTTTGTTTATTCTGTAAGATCAGTTATCTTGAGAGACAACAAAAATTTTCGATGAGGCGTTTCGTGCATTACTTCACCATAACAGGCAAGTTTCATTATCACTATGCTCACTTCGAAAGAACACTCGGAATCATGGCTTTTATGAACAGGACATTTTATTTTTTTCTAAGCCATGAGATTTTCGAAACACCCCTTCATTAGTAGAGTTTAAAAAAAAAAACGGGCGTTTTTCCTTTATACTACCAAAAAGTCCGTGACTAACACGCAAGTATGACCACAGCCATGGTTCTTACCACGGCCTTAAGCAGATGAAAACCCACTCATTGCTCTCTTACGTGTAATTCTATCACTCGCTGTAACTACATTGTAGAACTACTACCAACAGCCCCCTTCCCCCCTTCCCGTTCCCACGTGTAGTGTAGCGAACTGGCTTTCTGAGACCGGTGTACCTCCCTGTCTTCTATCATTTCTTCTTTCTTGTAAAACTATCACGGGTGTCTTTAGTGCGTCGTACTAAAATGTACCTTCTACAGCATCTATTATGCGATTGCTGAGGGTATGTGGTTGGAAAATGTTTCTTCATAAATATCCTGTAATCTTTAGCTGCCCAGGAAAGGAGCCCCTTTTTGAGAAAGGAGTTGCCCTACACAGAAATTGGTGTGAAAAAGGGTCTGCCATGGCCTCATATTATTTCATAATAGTTATTAAATTTATGCAAATAATAAGTTCTTGGAAACTGGCACCTCAAAACGAGGGATTCAGCAGAAAGGAAGGTAAACACACAATAAGACGCTGCACATTGGTATGAGGAAACGTACACATCTTCAAAACATTCGCTGCGATTGTAAAAGAAGTTTGGTTCCACGCCTTAAAAAAGGCATAAATTAAAACAACCCCTGAAGTGCAGAGAGCATTCAATCAGCGTACTCTAAGACGCAATATGTTGCACGACCAACAAATCTTTATACTCTGATAATGAGTTTTTCACAAGGAAGCACATTTTTCAGCATTTGAAATCCTATTTTGCCACCCATGTCGTAGCATGAGCATAAAAGTTTTGAAACGACGTAAATTATCGAGCAGCAAACTTGCGTCGTCTATCACGCTTCCATTGTGTCCTCGCGGAAATCAACCGAAGTTCGGATACGTCCTTGATTTCAGTAATAATAACTTCCTTCAGCCACGTAGTGAGATTAAGTATATCTCATCTCGAAAGTATTCGTATCAATCTGGCACATTCCTGAGCACAACACCGTACGCGGACAAAAGATGAAGCGATGCGTTACATTAGGAGAAAAATTGCGGTGCGGGCCTCTTTTGTATCGTTCCTCCTAGATGCATCTTCCTTTGTATACGGTAGAGACAACTCCTACTACAACAATGGAATCAAGCTGCCTATTTCCACGCTAGCCTCGCACTCTCCGGAAATGACCAAACTTGAAAAGAGACGAAGGAAGCCCGGCGATTGTAGCAATCCGCAAAGGGCGCTGATGCTCACTTGTCGAGAAACCTATAGGCATTCCACTTCATTCAGTCTTGGACAGAAGAGCGTTAGGAAACTTCTATCAAACGAGTTTCACAGCTGGCACTTGTAGTAGATACGTTTAGAACTCGGGTGACATCTTTTGAAAGGACTCTAGAAGGGATGATGGAGGTCGTAGTTTAGTGGGATAGTTTATTGTGGGATATAAAAAAGAAATATTTCGTAAGGACCTAATAGGATAAATCTATGAAATAAAGGCGAGAGTTGGGACAGTTCTAGCAAGCTCCCAACATTTTTTGAACCTTTACTAAAACAAAATAGAGGCGCAGTGTACCTGATTGACGTCCACGTGATGTCATCAGCTGATGTATGTGACACAATAGAATTTGTATGTGGCAAGCCCTGCATGTATGTGTGTTTGGTGTGTGCTTGCGTGCATGTGTGCGTGTTTCACATATAAACATTATTGTTGGATTTGAGACAGTACATTAGGTGCTCAACTCACGACAATGCGCCTGTTGATGTCCGCAGCTTAAACGATTTCAGTGAACTGATCTAAGCAATAGTGCGAGAAAAGCTGCAAAATTTTGAATTTGTTCCACAGCCTAAAGAGTCTGATTTCTGACGTTGCGGGAGAGAGAATTCCTCAGTCACTGGGTATTCCTCAGCCAACAAAACCGCAGTCACAAGTCATGAGCTATGCGACCGACAGCTGCCTCATTCAACCTGATGACCACTTGGCAATATGAAGTGACACAGCCTTCGGGCAGGCTCTGCGGCGGTTTTTCGGAAAGGCATCTCCCCCAAACATGGCTTCCTCATGCTTCGAAAGGACGTCTGCAAGTCCCGACTAAGTGTTTTAGGCAAGATCGAATAGAGCTATACATTATCAAGGCTTTTCAAAGCCTCTCATGAAGCAGTTCATTTAGGGCTTCGAAATATTGGATGTGGCAAGCGTTTTATGTATCTATACCAGACTTTCTCACCAGCCCTACCAAAACCATCGAATTGATCCCAACATAGTCCTATTATACAATCTTCTTGATAGGCGAGCCATACAAGTGTTTGTTACTCGGAAAGTTATCTTTAAACTTGCTTTGAGATGAATGGTGCCTAATTTACCACCGAATTGCCCCACTGCGGTGGTCTAGTAGCTACGGTACTCGGCTGCTGACCCGCAGGTCACGGGATCAAATCCCGGATGCGGTGGCTGCATTTCCGATGGAGGCGGAAATGTTGTAGGCCCGTGTGCTCAGATTTGGGCGCACGTTAAAGAACCCAAAATGATCGAAATTACCGTAGCCCTCCACTACGGCGTGTCTCATAATCATATGGTGGATTTGGGACGTTAAACCCCGCATATCAAATCAATTGACTGCAGAATCATCAATCTGGCATGGCCGTTTACGTAGAAGACATTATATGCTGGGCAACTATGCGTTCGTACGTGATTGTGCAGAGCGTTCTGCAAAGGCCAGTTGGTATTATAGGCGGCCAATTGAAGAAAATTTACATGGTTCAAATTACCCATGAAAATTGACATACATCTCCATGAGACCAAAATGCACCCAGGCTCACAGATCTTCAGAGCTTCAAAGAATACTAGCCGAAAAAACAATCAGGATAGTAGCACCACTTTCAAAAATGTCTTCCACGTCCTGGAAAGAACAGCACCACGCACACTCTCTCTGATCTCAAGTGAACGTTGAGGTGTATTACGAGTTTCTTGGGTCGCATCACTCGCACCGACAAAAGTATGCCGGAAGCTACCGTACGGTCAGTGTTTGACTCCACAGTCAGCCATATTAGCTCTGCACACCCCTATCAAGCAACGTCGAGAAAACCCACCAAGCAAGCTGACCAACTTCTTTGAATTGCCTACAAAGCTGTCCTGAGGCTGCCACAAAACGACAGCACCGCAGGTCTCAATTACTTTGGGATTATTATGTACGCCGATGACACTTGTATTGTTATAACAGCGGACAACATCCAAGATCTGCAAACTAGAGCAAACAAAGAGTTAAAAACAGCAAGTGAATGGTTCGTGAAGAACAAACTTACTATAAACGTCAAAGAAACTAAATATGTAGTGTTTCGATCACGCAACACTATCATGCCTCCTATATCACTAGATTTACGAATAAACAAATTTCAACTAGACGAAACCAGTTCATTTAAATATTTTGGCGCGATATTTGATAAAAAATCTGCACTGGCAAGAGCAAATGAATGCAGTTTGCACAAAGTTCTTCTCGGGATGCTACGCACTTTCACAAGCACGTCATCATCTTGATGCCAATACTTTGCGTACTTTATATTTTTCACTCATTCACAGCCACATCTCATACTGCAGTGAATCATGGGGTAGGACACATAAAACGTTTCTTGAACCTGTTCGAAAACTTCAAAAACGAGCTCTGAGAATAATCACCCAATCTCGCTACAATGAGCCAAGTATGCCTTTGTTTATGAAAATGAATATTTTGCCTTATGATAAGGTACACGAACTAAAAATTACCACGTGTGTTTTTAATGTTGTCAAAAACAACCTGCCTTTTCATGTTTTTTTATTTTGCACATCATCTCGTGTAACCAGAAATCGTATATATGGAAATTTCAATCTTCCTCCAACGAAGAATACTTACGGACAACGTTTGCCAAAAATTTGGAAAAACTACCAGCAGAAATAAAACAGTGGAATAGTTATTCATCAGTTCTAAAGAAATACTTACTTACACAGAACAATGTTTATCAATGAAAACAATTATGATGTCATTTGTGTGTGCGTACATGTATGTATGCATGTGTGTCTGCCAGAAACTTGTGAAATCGTTTAAAAATACCATTGTCACCGAATGATTAGGTTTTTGTTTTAGGTATTAGCCATGCTATTTTAACCTTCATAATAATGCTACAATCTGCGTTGTTTACTTGTATTTTCATAAGTTAGAACTGTTAAAAACAATCGTGCACTTACCGACACTTTCGCTCTCTCTTTGTTTCACTCGTGCAAATTAAAGATGCACGATAACTATCTGTATGCCTGTGATATATCTTTTTTGTACATGAAACCCTTAGTTATTCATTTTTCGGACCCCCAACTAGCCTTCGGCTAGGGTTCCAACCAGTCGTGATGTTTCTGTATATTTCACCGTTTGCAAATAAAGAATTGATTTGAATTGAATGCTCAACACACCTGCATATTTAGCAGCCCCTCTTCCTGTGCAACGGGTCATGCATTCTACCGCAGAGACACGTCATGTCAGACAAGTGAGGTCTGTCACTTCTCTGGTGAGATGCACGTATTGGATCGTCATGTCGAGCTAACGTCAACTCTGGTTGCTGCTTTAAGATTCCATTGTAATGAGAAAGTAATGAACGTTAAATATGTACGGGTTCAAGATATATTCAGAGGCCGATAGACTTGAGATAAATGCGCTAATGAATTCAACATGTTATATGCACATCGTCGGATCATAGCAAGCAGTTCGTTTCTATAAAAATGACGTCTGTGCTGTAACGACACTGCTCACGTTACGTCCCGCTATAGGCTACGCTTCCAGGGGCAGTGCACCCGGCCTGCCTGGTAAACCAGCAATACGCACACGGCCACTCTATTCAAAGAAATACACCAATACAGCTCGTAATCTCAGCGGTTTAGCAATGAAGCAATTGTTAGAATGAGTGGAATCAGCAGGATGTTTTTTTAGCACAGCTTTTTAGATTCTCACCGGAGTGCTGAGTACGTGCTTTGAAACCCTATTCTACACCGCGTGTACAATATAAACGTACACCTTCTCACTCACAATACCGGAGTGACATCTATAGTGCGAGTATTTCAATGTACCACATTTACTTGCATGAAAGATGCCTTTATGTCTTCGATAATGTGATTGCCAGCTACGTACTGCCGTATTAAATCTGATTTCTCAGTGTGGAAAACTTAGCACGTGCACTAAAGTTGGCCGGTCTACAGCAGTTAATAGTCTACTATTTAGTTGTTTCAGCCATTTTCACGTACGAAGTAAAAAATTTTCCCAATTCGCATGTGGCATAAATCACTTGGAATTGTTATATACTATCGAAATGAATTCCCGTAATTACCAGCATGAAAACTTACCGTCGAAAGTTAAGACACCAGGTGTAGCCAGAAAAAAAAAATTACTCAATATTATTCTTGATCAGACACACAACCCTCAATATAATTTCCATCCTAATCTAAAGCACGTCATGTTCAATTCGAACAAATACAGTCGCAAATTTGAGTACTGAAAGGTTCAATGTTTTCAGAGATAAAGAACCATCTAAACATTCAATGATAGCTTTACATGCTAAGAAAATGCTTACGAACGTTGATTTGGTAATAACGACGTAATCGTAAAGACACTCAACGGTTAAGGGAATGAACAGATGTGCTGTCACGAAGAAATATCTGAGATACTCTAGGATATCTGCAGCGTGAACAGAAATACTACACAAAAAAGAGGCAGAGTGCCGTACAAGATACACCGCAATTTAGATAAAATATCAACTACAGTGATACTCTACCTATTTATTGGAGTGTGCAAGACCACACAAGTGCCTCCTGCGGAAACGCGTTTAGGCAACCACATACCCAAGCAAAAAAAAGATACTACAACGACGCAGTCATCATTCGGTCTTGTGAACATCTCGACTCGGCTAGATTTTCGATGACGGTGTCTTGAACTGACCCTGCGTGCTTCCCGAGGAAGAAGATTGCCTGGCAATGACCATTTCTGTTTGCGTGCTCATCTCACTGCCCAACTCGTGTTCCTGGAGCAAATTTCGAGTTTGGGCTAGTTGGTAATTCAAGTTAAACTAAGATCGTAGGAAGCGAAATGGTGAAAGCAGAGAAGATGAATGAGCTAGAACTCCTCCTGAAGCACTCGGCCTTATCGACAAAATCACATGAAGTCGAAGGGATACCACAAAAACGCTTGAACTGAAGGCACCCTTTGAAGACCGTTACCATGAGGTAAAAGTCGTAAATATGAGTGCTATGCGTAGTCGCAGACGAACTTACAGTGAAAGATTATTTCGTATTGATCCCAGAGACTCGGAGAGCTTCGAACGCAGATAGAAACTGTATCTTCAGGAGGGTCGGCACAGCGCACTGACATAAGTGAAGTCGATCACATACGCACCAATACTTACAGTAAGTTAATTCTGACAAAGAGCGTTGGGAACTGATACTAAACCATTTTCGCGAGATAACTCAGCACGATATATTACAGCACAAAAATTATTTCCTATAGCATGAGTATTCCACACGTGCCTAAGCAGTTTCTAGGAGACAATTGCCAACTAACACCTATAAACCCCGCACAATACATGGCTGCATGTACTCAACCAAATACTAGCAGCAATGAAAAGATTACAATGCCCTGTATATTCTCTACCATATCATTTGAACGTATCAGCAGATGTGCGTAAAAGTTCTTTTCTTGCTGTCCTTGGGGGCAGCTAGATTTGGTCGCGAGAGGGCAGAACATCACATACCATGCTCATACCATGCTCTTGGGTGTTTCGCCAGCTCCACATATGCTTAATTTGGTATCATGTGACGTGAATATCAGATGACGAAGGTAAACGACAGATTCAAACATGATAGTCATGACACGGACGTCATTTACCTCCACGTCGAAACGTTGTGCTGACTTTAAAGTGATATATAAACCTTTATCATTCGTGCTTCAAATATCAATGATTCCCAGTGTACGTGGGATCTGCTATTTTTTTTTCTTATCTTTCAAGCTTGGACCCGCCGTGGTGGCTAGTGGGTAAGGTATTCGGCCGCTGACCCCCACGTCACGGGATTGAATCCCGGCTGCGGCAGCTGCATTTCCGATGAAGGCAGAAAAGTTGAAGGCCCGTGTGCTCGAATTTGAATGCACGTTAAAGAACCCCAGGTGGTCGAAATTTCCGGAGCCCTCCACTACGACGTCTCTCATAATTATATGGTGGTTTTGGGACGTTATACCCCACATATCAATCAATGTCTTTCGAGCTTGGTGGCACGAATGTCACCATCTAGTTATAAAGGAAATGCTCATACTATTCATCCACCCTTTCGCCCATGCCCAATGACCATGGACAACGCTGCTGTTTCTATTTGTAAGGCGGAACAATTGTTGCATGCCTTATAAAACGCGACTTTTGACTATCATCTCACGTCGGCGTCTACCGTACGCGGTGTGAACACGAGTGATAAAAATTGGTACCGTATTGCACGTTACACTGCAAATGCCGTCAAACTACGATAGTCTTGCGTCTGGAGAGAGTGAACGAATCGTTTATTTGATGTTCTGCACAAGAAAATTGGTGAATGGTATTGTGAGGACGCTGCGTCAGAATGCCTCGAGTGTGCAGCGGAGGCGAACGAACGCATGAAGTCACGTCACACGTGAGACGTGAGCGCTATCTGGCAGTTATCTTTGAAAACAAAGAGCGTGGCGTGCATGCTGGTCTCAGAGGCGATAAGGTTTAGAACGCAAAGCGACGGGTAGGTGGCACCACCGTGTCGTCTTAGCAAAGCGTTAGAATCACTTGCTTTTTCGTGCAACCGTTGCATCGTCAGCGCAGCGTGATAAATGCTACGGTACTTAGAATCACCTATGTATGCCTTTTCTACTAAAAGACGCCCGTACAGAATATATACGTGTTGTTGTGGTGCCTCCGACTTGCGCAATAATTGCTTTTTATTGACAATCGCACAAGTACGAATGCTGATACTTGAGCAATATTGGTAGGTGCTGCGTGTGGGGTCGGCCGGTTGGTGTATCGTCTGATGGAATTTGAAGTATCTGGTGCCGGTAGGAGCAGATAAACAGACAAATGTATAGACAGACAGACAGACAGACCGACACACCAAAATTTTTGCGTCGAAGGTCCCCAAGTATCGTCTTTAAAAACAAGTATGATACAGTGAACAGTATTTCTCCTGCTTAGATATGCAGGTAAGGTAACTTTCATGCTTTAACACACGCGCGTTCATATATGTGCTTCACAATGCAACATGTAATATTGCAGTACTGTTGCGTGGTTGCAGCCTACAATGCGATTTGACCTCAGAACTTCTCATAATAATGACTTCGACATTAAAAGTTCGCCACCAGTTTTAAAGTCGGCCACCAAGTGGGACACACACATTACCGCTCGTATTCACAAGGCCACCTAGTGTGTGCCCAGAAAATTTGAAAACATTTCACATGCATTGTTTCTCGAGATTCAAATCATACTGCGCATCAAACAGAATGCAGGCATATGCGAAAGCTTCCGTCACACAAACCACCTAGCTTTATTCATTGAGATTAATCATTCAGTGAGATTCAGTGAGATTAACCAAGCTTGGCTCACTTGGATACCCTACTAAAAGGTTGAACTATGCGTTAAACAAGGGTAACGCTGTGGCGGTAAATATTTAAACGTAAAGCTTGAAAATCTTCCAATTAATTTCATGCTCGCTAAATCACCTTTACCCTCTAAAATGAACAGTGAAGCCTCAAACTAAATTTCTTGACTCATATTTCAAAAATATGTGGCTAATAAAAATGAAAATTCTATTGGTGATGATGAGCTCATACATATGTAAATGGCTGCACAGAAGCGTGTGATGTAGGGCAACGAACCAGCTTTGCATTATGACCTTCGAATCAGTTTGCATTCAAATTATTTTTCGAAATAGTACTTGCAACACTCACAACAAATATATTTATGGGCTCGCAACAATACCATACAAATAGTTGCTTTTTGGCCTCATGTAAGAAGCAAACAAAAATATTAAAATGTATGCAAGTATTCTTGCAATTCATGGGTTTCTTGCTAATAAAAAAATGATGCTAGTTGTTATGTGTTTCTGAACAATTTTCATAACATTTATACGCATACGCATTTTTTTTCTTTTCAACGGAATTCAAGTTATGTTTGTTTGTGTAAAAACAATATTTCTTGCACGATAACGTGAAATTTAATTTTTTTGCTTCTGTAATACAATTAGTAGAATGACTACAGTTTCTGTCGCGTATATTTTTAATGAGACCGCACTTGTCTTGGGCTAAAGAACGAGGTGATTTGAGGTTATTTTGTAAATATGTGTGTTCAATGAAGAACATTCCTTCGTTCATATTACTAAGTTAGGTTCAGTTCAACGTCACTGCATTTGTACAACGAAAGCGAATGTCAAACTTGCAACACAGAACTAGAAAATGGCTCTACACAGAAGTAGACCTAATAGAGCCCGCAATATCAAATATATCTCAATAAAGCTGAAAAAGAGAGGTCGAATACTGTGCTATAATTCAATTTTACATGTCGTTGCTACATGACCCATTCGTATGCAGCCCTAATTTTGTGGTTTAATGCCCTTTTTATAAGGCTTCTATATCATAGGAAGTAAGTTCTCTTCCAGATCGCAAACGATATCTTGAAGAATAAGACCGAGAAGCAACCGCAACGTAAAGCCATAGAGAGCTCAGGAAGTTGACTTAACGAAAGTGTATTAGAATAAAATATAAGAACAAATGCGGAGTAATTCAATAATCTATTCCACGAATCTGTTTAGAAAAATTGGGCGACCAGCGCTGAGGAAAGGTTAATTCGGTGATCAATAACAAAATGGCAACGAAACAAGAAATAAGGTACAATAGTGGAACGAAATGCTAGCGTCTATCAATATATACTTCTTCAAGACTGACATTGGAAAAAAATGTGTGGACACATAGGGGCGAACAAAGCCGGCGAACAAGCCTTGTTTTCATGGTGCAGTTTATACCAACAATATTTTAGGTGTGATTTTGTCTAAACACGTGATAAAGGGTGAAACGTTTAGTCAAAAATTATTCCTCAAACTTTTCTTGAGCATCGTAGAAAAGTTTGGACTGAAGTGGTATCGATAGTGTAAGTAGAGAGTGAAAATAATAAAAAAAACCAAAGGTTGGGTGCATTTTCCAAACCTTTGAAAAAATGTCCGTAGCAACCATTGTCTGATCAAACCGGTTGGAGCAGGACAAGGCAGACACCATCATTAAAGAAGGCCTGCAAAGCAGTTCCTTGACATGCTCTTGCACTTCAACAATAAAAGAATGTCTCCACCTGGGGTGCAGAACATGGTTACGAGAGATAACGGATGCAGCCCACCGCGGTGGTCTAGTGGCTAAGGTACTCAACTGCTGACCCGCAGATCTCAGGATCAAATCCTGGCAGCGGCGACTGCAATGCCGATGAAGGTGGAAATGCTGTATGCCCATGTGCTCAGATTTGGGCCACGTTACAGAACCCCAGGTGGTCAAAATTTCCGGAGTCCTCCACTACGGCGTCTCTGATAATCAAAAGGTAGTTTTGGGACGTTAAACACCACATATCAATCAAAGATAATGGATGCATCAAAGATACCAAAATTCAAAAGGCGGTCCTGCACATGGGCAGACAGGAAATTTGCCGAAAATGTCAGCGAGATCTTTGAGCAGGAAAGGTATTCAAAACACTACGAAAAACGTGCACTATATCAAGAATGTGAACCGAAGGAGAGACTGCAAGAAAGAAACATGGAAAAAACTTCTGGCACGTGCGAAAGTTTTGTCGATGTGGCCTGGTTTCTATAAGGAAGAATTCTTTTTACTGACGTGGCAATACAAAAATAATAAAATAATGTAGGCCTGCTCAATCACAGCAGTCACTCGGGAGTTGCGGAAGAGGATGAAGAGGAGTAAAAGAAAGACGAAAGGACAAGGAGGCTAACCATTTCTCACTCCATCTCGCTACTCTGTGCTGGAAGTTGCGTAGGGTCAGCCTTCGCACTAGCCCTTCTCAGCAGAGGTCCTAAGAAAATTATTATCGACTCTAAAGCACCGCTCAGATACTACAAAAGAGACAAGATCTGCATTTAACCAGCAAGGATCTTCAACAGCAAACCAAAGGACTTGAAGAACGCAGCCGTTAAATTTAAATACTTCAAATGGATGCATATACAATAAAAGAATGAAAACAACCACTCATCCTACATTTCATTGTATGAATGAGAAGCTCCACTTCTCTACACGCGAACACCCGATTCCTGGCTGTGAATCTCCATCTGAGAACTCCGGGAGTTGGGGTGGCGGAGGGCGTCAAAACTCAGGATAATAGGGATAGGTCATTCAGATTGTCTACGACATACTAGCACACTATTTTAGACAAAGATAAATGATACTGCAGCCCCATGAAAAGGCATGCTGAGTACATCACACTGAACAGACAGGCAAAATCTACATGCGAATATTCTTCAAATCCAGCACCCGTGCACCGCAATGACAACTAGGAATTTCTAGAAGCTGGTTGTAGGCAACGTAAACTCGAATACGAAAAATCAGACGACAAAATATACGAATACGAAAAACGGTCTTCCATCACAAAAACCTCGCTCCTTTTTGAGGACTGTTGGTGAGGCACTCAAGCATGCTCAAAATTGGAAGACCAAGCTTCGACCATCCAGCACGCCCGGGCAACAGTAGAAAGGCAAACACTTACCTAACGAACATGGGTGGCACACACCAGGCAGCCAATCTGACGGTTCTTAATCATATTATGCCAAGTATAGCACAGTACATTCTTTTCTTTCTCATTATACATATAGACTAAAATCTTACGAAGTGCTCGGGTAAAAAAATATACCTCTGGCACCAAGCTTATAACATCCCATTAGAGTAATTAAAAAACGCAAGTCCTGCGCGGAAGGCGCCACACAGTCACAGCGAAAGCTAGAAGAGCTGCCTTTTTTTATTTATTTATTTATTTATTTACAGATACTGCAGGCCCTACCCGGGCCCATGCAGGAGTGGGATACAAACAATACATTCAAGCAATAACCAGTAATACACTGGAGTACAGGGCATAAATTAAAGAATACATAACTATCAAGTACAGAAAAGTCAAATATATTTTCTCGCTGTTCAACAGAACTGCGCACAACTAAGAATATTTTCAACAATGAGTATTTAGAAAAGGCCCTTTCAGGGCCTTTTCTAAATACTCATTGGGTAACTACTACAAGCAAACTTCTTTGACACCCACTAGGGCATTAATAAACTTTTAGATAGAACGGCGGCATTCGCTATGCTATTATTCGTCGTTCTTCTGAGAATCGTGATATCCGCTTAACACTTGCAAAGAATTTTGTGCCGACAATTCATGCAGTGTCTGACGACGATGAGGAATAATGGCTGAAGTGGGTATGCGCTACAGTTAATAGGAGAACAAGAACAAGCTCTTGTAGTGAGTTGGGGCATCAAACGGCCCTTTCATTACGTTATTCGCATTGTGCGGCGACTGGTTGTTCTTTCGCTGTTTTAAAACGTTTCACAAGCCTTATTACGCGATTGCTTTCCCGATATCAAGCCTGCCTTAGGCAAGTTTGCCATCAATTCACAAGCACCAGCGTAGCTTAGTGTTAGAATACTGGGCTGGCACTCAGCAGACCCGGGTTTCGAGCCCCACTGTGTTGTTGTTGCTAGGTTTTCTTTCCTATTTTGCGCGATTTTATTACGGACACCGGTGGCGGCGGCGGACAGCTGCGCGTGACCCGAGTTGTCATCTCATAACAGCCTTTGCTGTAAAACGCCAGGCCTGTGTGCAAGGCGCAGCACAGTCACTGCGAAAGCTGGAAGAGCGGCCTTTCAGAGCCTTTTCTGAGCACTCATGGGGTGTTACTCGAAGCACACTTGCTGGGTACCCAGAACGGCATTATTAATAAACTTTTGAGCAGTAGGCTGGCATTCGCCATGCTGTTATTCGTCATTCTTCTGAGAATCGTGACATCTGCTTAACACTTGCAAGGAATTTCCTGCCAATAGTTCATGCAGTGGCTGACGACGATGAGTAATTATGGCTCAAGTGGGTATGCGCCACAGTTATTAGTGAAACAAGTACAAGATTTTGTATTGCGTTGGGGCATTGCATGGCCTACTCGCTATGCTATTCACATGGTTTGACGACTGGTTGTTCTTTCGTTGTTGTAAAAGGCTTTATAAGTCGTAATAACGCGATTGCTTTCCCGACATCAAGCCTGCCTAGCGCAAGTTTGACAACAAGCCACGAGCACCGGTGTAGCCCATCGGTAGAATAATGAGCTGGCACACACTGGACTCGGGTTTCAGCCCTACTGCGTTCTTGGTACTAGGTTTTTTTTTCCTATTTCTGCGATAGTAGTTACAGACATCGGCGGTGGCGGCGGCGGCGGAACACTACGGCACCGCGCCTGACCCGAGTTTCGATCTCGTAACAGATTTTGCTATGAAAAAAAAAACTAACATCAAAAATTTGTATGGAAATTACGTACCTGAAACGCGTACCCCTGATTAGCATCACTGCGAAAAGTACCAATTAAAGCATTATATGTAATTGTACAAGAAATGGCATTAAAAATTCCGCTCTTTAAAGGAATATGGTATGGTACACAGGTTATCCTAGTTTCAGCTCTACATCAGCCAAACTGTACCACATTTTGTCCTGAAATTATGTCTCTTCACTAAGACAGCTAGTGAATTTCGGTCTGCTAAATTTTCATCCTGTCGATTTCCCCCCTTGCTTCTGGTGGAGCACCAAATTTCACACTAGTACATAAAATATAACGTACCTTTTCTAAAAAAAATCTGCAGATCCCACGTACCTGGAAATCGACGTTATGAGAAGCATGCGGAGGGAAGGCGACTAAGTTGCAATTTTTTTAATGAGATACACGTTATAAAATGGCGCTAAATATATGTACAAATGTGGCACGCACAGACAAATTTTGAAGAGTTGCAGATGTTTATATAACGACTTGTTTGAACTTACACAACGATGTCAATTAGAACATGCATATTAGCAACACCAAAAGCTGATATGAAGCGCTGATGCTCGCGAGCGTGCTGGCCCTGGACACTGCTATACAAGTCAACTTCGGCGCATGGCAACTAACCACAACTGACGTTAATCCGACATGACGGCTGTATCGAAAGAATACATATGTAGAGTTTATAAAATTGGGTAGGCAGCACTGCATTCACTATTCACGATTCAAGAAAATTAGCGTCTATTTGAAAAGTAGTTCCGAGATCTGGAACTACTTTTCTGTGGTACAATGCTACATTTACACGCAGAATGCTTGGGTTCGATTCCAGCTGGGACCCTGACATTTATTTTTCGAATTCGTTGAGTGGATGCTACCGATATTAAATATTACTTAACGCTCACGCGTTAAAGTTGCCCATGTGTGTTCTCGTCGTTCCTGGGTAGATACAAAGTATCAATCACCTGTGGCACATACCCGCATACCAGCGGCACATACCCGCCTGTGCGTATGTGCCACTGTCTGGCGGGAAGTGTTTGATGATGTACACGACGGTATTGTGACAATATTCGTGTCCTGACCAGCGCAGGCATATTCGTCAAACCATCTTACCCTCCCATGCTAATTTTGGTTCACGCCAAATTATGGGGGTGACCACGAGGGCACCCAAACGTAAGCGGCTAGATAGGTAGATAGATAGATACGCTCAAAGTCACCAAAGTTCGCTAAGAAAAGCTTCGCATTTAAACGCAAAGAACAGTATTACAGAGATATCTTAAAGTCTGATTGAACATGATATTATATTAGTCCAAAACTATAAAAATGAACAGTTATGCTTATCGCACAACAAAAAATATTGTCTTCGCTTGTCACGTGCATAGGCCAGTGAGCTTACTAATGAGTCAGCTCACTCGGACTTCCTTGTACTCAGATAGAGTCATAAGTCTAACTCAGAGTGAATCAATGTCAATAATATTCTAGTGAGCTTCAGTCTGAGTCTGGTTGAAGAACTCTTTTGTGAGTGCGAGTCTGTCCACCTCAGGAAAATTCTGGGGTGTCTGATTCCGACTGAGTTTAAAACACAAGATATACTTCTTGAGGTAATATGAATGATTTCCACTGGTTTCTGCCGGCCAATTGTCATATGTACTCATTTTTTACTTTACTAATGGACTTACCTACATCCTAGTTTATACAAACATCTATTGACAAGTATTCCAAAGCAGGTATCGTTCGTACGCCATTACACTGATTATTTATCAGAGGCGTGAATTGAGTCAATAGGTGCCATAATTCCCCGCCCCCCCCTCTTTCCTCTCGCTCTTCTAGGGAAGTTCTTGACAAATATATCTGATTCGTCACATCTTTTAAGAAAGATATCTTCTATAATGTGCAACCACTCATAACTCATATTCTAAGATATTATATGAAAAAAGCCAGGAAGAGCACCGAATATGTGAGATAACGGGGTTAAAGTGCAAAAAACCCATGAACTAACTTGCCAGTTCTAATCTAATGGACTAATGAGTCGTCTAACTTAGACTGAGACGTAGCCATTAGTCTTAGTGAGTCTGCGTGGGGACCCTTTGTGTGTGTTTGCGTCCGAGTGAGTCCGGTTAAATAATATTTTCATCATTTTGAGTCCGAGTGAAATACTTTGGTTAGTCTAAGTTCGAAAGAGTCCAGAGCACGAAATAAGTTTCATGAGTTGGTTGAAGTAAGCTTTACAATTTTTGCGAACCTATGGTCACGTGCCGTGAGACATACTTCCCAGATAATGTTTATATAATTAAAACCTATACAGTTTGCAACATTTTAGGTTGCAGCTATATAAAATGGCTAAATATAATCTGAAATAAAAAAAAACTAAATGTGAACGGTTGAATAGTTCGTGAGAAAAGGTAGATCAAGTTAGAGAAGTTTTATCATAAAAAAAATTGCTGTTTTCTACCGAAACACGTGCGCGGAGAGGGCCTACAACATATACAGCAATAATATATTTGGGTGACAATTTTGAGGTAAAAAATATGAGTATAGTAGGAAGTGTAACTATTTAACCTATATGAGCTTAATTATTCGAAAAAAATATGCATGTGAGCAAAAACAATGACGCAAAAGTGCTGGCTTATCTGTTAGCAGGCGTGGTAACTGGCGCCATTTTTATTGGACTTGTATCCCTCGAACGCGCTCACAACTGCATGGTACTACTCCTGGGAGTGTGTATTTGTTATATTTACAGTGAAAGCTGTTATGAGATCACAAGAGTTGTGCATGCCTTATTTGTCCACCGCCACAGGCGCCACTACCACTGGCATCCGTTATATTATCTCGCAAAATAAAAAGAAAACGTAATAAAAACACCAAGGACACATTAGGATTTGAACCAGGCTCCGTTGTGTGCCAGACCAGTATATTACCACCAAACTACACCGGCGCTTGAAAATCTGTTGCAAACTGGCCTTAGGCAGATTTGATGTGGGGAAATGAATCCCGTCAGTGTGAGTAATAGAGCGTTTTAAAACAGCTAAAAAACAAGCAGGCATCGCACATTGTGAATTGCAATGCGAGGGGGTCGTCGAATGCTCCGACCCTTTACAAAACCTTCAGACACAATTCTTCGTCGCCGCCCGCCACAGCATGAAGAAATTGCTGAAGATTGTTAACAAGTGCGTAGAGGATGCCAAGCTTCTCCGAAGAATCAAGAAAGATAGCATAGTGCATGCCTACTAAACAACAATTATGACGAATAATGACGTAGTTGATACGTAGTGTCCTCTTCCACGTAGTGACGTAGTGTCGCTCTTCCAGTTTTCACACTGACTGTGCTGCGAATTCTGCACTGGCCTGGCGGTTTTGTATTAGTGACATAAATAATGCATTTTGGGTCGATTTACCATACTGTAAGTGAAGTGCAAATACTATTTTGTCGTATCACTGTAATTTTATGGTTCAGGTTTACAAGTTCGCTGCCTACTATGTATTCGGTGAAGAATTGCGAGTAAGTGTGCTTTGTATCTCGGTTTCGCAGGCTTTAAAGAATTTTGTTTCGTTTTCGTAGCAGTTAACTTCAAATTCTGGAACGGCATCCGGCGAAAACCAAAATCGAAGTTTTCACTCAGATGAAAGAAAATTATTTCAATTTGGTTTCGTCGTTGTGTGCTTGTATACTTATTTGGTTTTTTATGAAGTTGAACACGAAAAATTTATCATACTGTCACCTTTCATGTTGTGAAATACAAACTAAGAATAAATGTACGCGGCATTGCGTGCTTATAAAAAAGTCAAAGTAATGCGGAACATTTGCTTTATTTTTGTGCGTCGTCATTTCATGACGTCTTTTGCATCGTGCAGTTATTGCGCTACTCCTCAGAAAATTGCACCGGCTGATGAAAAACGGCAGCAGTGCCAATGCTGAGCACGATCTGGAATAAAAACAAAAGTTCGCTTTACTTTCAGCTTTGATTTATAACTAAAAAATGAAAGCCTGCCCAAGTAATGATCACATTCCAGTTGCCTGTTACTTCCGGCATTTTTCTGAACGGAGTCGCTGAGTTATTAACACTAGATCATCTGTTAGATGTAAGAAGCAGCGGTCTACACTGATCTCCTGTGGTAACCTAGCGTTTTCTTGGGATAAATAGAAATATGTGTACAGCAAACGTTCCTAACGGTTGAGAATGCTTGGTACGCCACTGTAAGATGGCCATCTTAGTTACGTGCTGCGAAACGAAAACCTTGTCGCAAGGTGTTCTACCATGATGTTGCCAGGAAATGCACAAAAATCTCTCAGAAAGAAAGACATCTTAGTTGAAGTACACGTTGTTGTGGGTCCAAAATGAAAAGCTGAAAAGTTAACGTCTAGCCTTGTGGATACTATTTGAGTACATTGAGCTGTCTTTTATGTATGCCTGCTTCTTTAGACGCTGTACACTTTATTGTAATTGGTATGCGATCGCACAATATATAATCAAGTTGTAGAATTGACAAAAGGATGAACACATTTGTGGATACCTCGCTGCTTCTCAGTGGTTGGCACATTTTTGCTGTTTGAGTTTTTTCTAGGAGAGACTCGAGTGAATTTTCACAGGAGTACTGGGAGTGAATGCTCAGACGAACGTGGAAATATACTAACGTAAGTGTACCGGGTGCATTTTCGCATTCGTCAAAAAATATGGATGAGAGATGTGAATAAAAAACACTATAGTTGGGCCTCCAACATCTAAATATCAATAAAGTACATTGTAAAGGGTTGCGCTGAACTTACACACGTTGCCGTTCCGCAGGAAAGATGATGATTATCTCCAAGTTTATCAGTGGTTTAAGGTATTTTTTTCTCTTGGCCATGTCATTCCTTGTTGAGCACCTGGATCGGTCTACGCAGCTATGTATTGTGTGCTGATGTACTGTGTGCTGCTCAATTCCTAGACATCCGGTTCAACCATTCATACAAAAGCCACTTAAATGTCATCAGTGCTTCGGCTAGGACACGTCAAGGGCGTATGATCCAACTCACGACTCTGTCCCCGTTGCACTTAACCTCACGGCGAACACACCTGTCGGGCATCTACTCTAAAGTGCGCCAACTGCAGTGGTCCTCACGCTGCCTCAACAAAAGACTGTTCTTGAATCCGAAAGAAGCGCGCGGTTCTCAAACAAATTTCCCAAGATAACTAGACACACAGGGAGGTAACTGAAGTAGTCCGGCGTTGGCGTCGACGTCGACATCACCGAAAGTCTTCAAAGAAGGCACATTCCCGAAACGCTAGTTCCCACCCACTCTTTAGCGGCTACACTAGACAGTACCGTCAAAGGACCCACCACTTCTACAAAACAAGCCGAGAAGCCTCCTTTTCTGGAGGAATGGCCCACGCTCCCGACCTGCTCTTCTGCCTAGGAATCTCAGCAGGTTGCGGCCACACCAGAGCCGTCTCAAGCCATGGAAGATTTGCCTAAAACAGATCGTCAAGTGATCTCGGCGCTGCATTCCCTCATGGAAGCCATCTGAGCGATATTAGGCGACATGAAGACAGCATCTTCTCGAAGCGGAGTATTGGAGTGTTGGACGCCATAAACCGAGTGCTTCAATCCCTCAACTAGGAAGATTACTACACACACCTCATCATTTCGTGAAGAAGGTACACACACCGTCTCTCACCTAACCTTGCAGTCTCACTTTGTTGCACAGCAACGCCTGCCGCTTTGAAGCCTCGCACGAGGCTCCCTGCCCACAAGTGTTGCTGTTTCCTTTTTCTTTCTTTCTTTTTTTTTTGTCGACAAGCGCACAGCGTGCAAGTTATCAAACGACGCTGCTGCCCTTCTCTTGTATTAGCGAGGGACCAGGGCAACTCAAAAGCAGACGCTTGGTCACGACCGTGCAGCTATCAGCGCAACACCGCATTCTTGAACGGAAAATGACGAGCGTGGTCCTCGAGAAAGGCAGCAGTAGCAAGCGATATAACGAGTATTGCTGTGTAGTTAAAAAGACCCCAAGTAATCCCATTTTTTTTAGTGGCTTGACCGGTGAGAACAGGGGAGTACTTGCAAAGTAGAGCAGTTCTGCCAAGACGGGTGTGTCCTCGAATACTTCCAGCAATCAGATAGTTAATCTCAGAGCGCGTAAGGTCTGCTACGCCAAAGCGAACGTGTCTAAAGGCTGTGAACCATGTCAGCTACTTTGCTTGATCGACGTCCGGCTGCGCAGCCTCCAGCATAAAAATTCAACACCGGCAAATCGCTCGGGGACTGCCTACGAAGACGGAATAATTTTGCACAATGTGGACGTGTTCGCTGGTGAGTGAAAATGCACTGCTGTGCATCTGAACATGGCCCTTTTCTTTTGCATGCGCTACAGTATTTGTCATTTCATAAGGCTTTTCAACTTATACAGCTAATGATATGCACACCTTGTGAATGTTTGAGATTGTTTACTTCGTAGTCACGTTCGCTGAAATTATCTTTACTGCTAAAATTTGTAGCACAGATCACAGCATAAGTTCTACCTGTTTCTGCTCAAAATACGTCTGCTGCAATATGTGCTCATACAGCTGCTGGGTGCGACACTGGGAAACGAAACCTTGACACTGTTTCGACAGGCGACGGGGGTTACCTCATAGTGCAAGTACCTCGGGGTGACGCTGTGCGCAGGACGCGACATTTATAGGAAACACGAGGATATAGTCAGACGGATGGCCCTGCGAACACAGTGTGTTCTCCGACGCAGTGTCCTAGCCTGAAGCACTGATGACATTGAAGTGGCTTTTGGATGAATGGTTGAACCGGATGTTAAGGAATTGAGCGGAGTAACTAGATGGGTGCAAAACGAAATAGGCAGTGAACTACTTTTGAGCAGAAAACTAACGTAGTGAACTACAGTATACCTTAAACTTTGGCTAATGAAACTTTTATGCTGACTAAAATCACGCCTTTCAGATTTTTGTCAATTTGTGTATACCAACGTGAAATATGAGAAATATTCGGACAGTGTACTCCACGATAAATATTCGGACAGTGTACTTGTATACACCGACGGCTCCACAAACCTCGAGTGTTCATCAGGTGCAGTAGTTGTCCCAGCAACAGGTGTTACCATCAGCTTTAGGACTGACCACTTCACGGCATCTACAGCAGTGGAACTAGTTGTTTGCGCGCTGCACTTTGTGTGGTCAATCGGGAACCACCGCAACAACGGTCAATTTTCAGCGACTCAAGGGCGGCCCTACAATCTGTTCTCTTAGCACTGGGTCGCGGGCCGTACGAACAGCTTGTTTTTGAAATTCGATGCCTTCTCCACCCTTCACACGAGAAAGGGCGTCATGTGACGTTTCAGTGGCTGCCAAATCACTGCGGTGTCATAGTGAACAAGCATGCCGATACTGCCGCGCGGGCAACTCTTGAAGGAACATGAGAAGAAGCCTTGGCACTTTCGTGGACCGACGCTGCCAGTAATCTTCGACGACTTGCGCGTGCAATCACGTTTTCACTATAATGCCCACCAAGCAACGAGACCAATTGTCTACACCACCTGTCCTCTTTGAGGGCTCTCCGCATGCCCACTGGGCTCGACCGAAGAGAAGCCAGCCTTCTTCGTCGCCATGGCTAGAGATGGCATATACAAAATCTTATTCATTCGTCATAGGAATGGCCAACAATGCTCTCTGCAATGCCTGTCGTTGCGAAGAGACGCTACACCACAACCTGTGCGACTGTCTGTTGTATGACATCCAGAGACAGTCACTGGCGTCCATTCTTGCGCGCATCGATACTATTCTTTCAAGTGCTCGAGAGAAGACATTACAACAGAAAGCGACAAAGGCTCTGTTGAACTTCCTACGCGACACGGACTTGAACAAGCGGCTGTAACAACAATGTCACACACCATGAAAGACAAGACTGGACTATGACTGAGTGTGCGCGCGTGCGCTGCCTAATGTGCTGTGTTTATCTCTCTTCCCTCTCTCCTCTCTATCTCTCATCTCCCCTATCCCGCTCCCATGCGCAGGGAAGCAAAACGGCTGCCTATAGGCTGGTTAACCTCTCTGCCATTTGTTTTCTCCTATTTTCCTTCCTTCCTTCCTAGACGAACATGTTGAATTTTAAAAGCGTTTAAAATAGAGCTGATAATAGCATGTTTTGGCAAAATGGCCGTTTTTTTATTAGTTAACCTAGAGAGTGTAAGGCTGAGCCTAATATTGCTTTATTTGCTTCGTATAAAACAACAGTGTCTGCTTGCAGCAGGACTTAGGGGGCTCAGTATTATTACAAAAAGGAAAGACTACCGCGTGTTTGGAGCTTATTGATACAGAACATTTGCTTCCTAGGAGGAAGAACCATAATTTGGTTAGGGAGCTTACTGCATCGTTAACGGCACCGATAGTGATCCGGAACGCTTCCCTTTCAGAGCAGGCGGACCATGCTCCACATCATTGCTTGAATACATTATGATAAGTCACAGGAGCGCTAAAAGGAAAGACAAGCTAGAACTCTCTTCACTAAGTTAGCTTACCTTGTAAAGTCGAGTTCATCTGATATTTGTTTGAATTTGCGGTGAAACGAAATTTTCTGGTAAACGTATACAGGCGCTGCGGTCGCATAGCAACAGGGCTCTGCAGACATATTGACGGGGTGATATTTTGCGCTAACGTTATAGCTAATCATGTTTTGCCTGTTCTGTTAACACTGCTCTTTTGTAATTTCAATTGATATTAGGTCAAGTTGTATTTGGCTTTGCTTATTTTACTTACTACGATCTGATGGTTCGGAGTTCAATCCTTGAGAATGAGTCGGCTACAAAGCCGCAGCAACAGTTAAAGCATAATAAAAGATACAAAGATACAATGTCACGCAGCTGTGTACCTAAATCAAAATTGATTTCTGTAAAGCGCTTTTATTAGCAATCTCATGCACAGAAAGCTGTGATAATTGAATATCATGCCTTATGCACATAAGAACTCTGGCTTGTGGCTTCTAAGGCTTTGAATACGATAACAGCGTCAGGAATTCAATGGCGGCTGTGTGGGGTATGTTAATTTTAGTTGTATTTTATGGAAGAAAATAGAAAAAGCAATGTGTTTTGTGAAGCATACAACCATGTTCCTTTTTTCATAACATATGGCCTAGAAGGCAGCTTGTGCTTGTCACTGATAACTTTTGTCTCTATTATCTCTTTTTTGGGGGGGAGGAGTGACGAACACAAACGTTTCTCTGCCTCAATGTATAGCTTAACTTCTAGGTTTTCCCTGCGCATTGTAGCCACTTTCTAGATTTCTTAGATCGGGAACCGAAGACAGCACAATCCACTGTGGAATGTCGTCTTAGAGGTCATTACGTGCAAATTAGATGAAGGCACTACTTAACTTATTCAAGGCAACAGACTTGCACCGGTGATCATAGACTTATGTCATATCGCGTGTGAAGTGTGTGATCTTGCGTGCGTGCACTCTCCTATCTCTATCTTTCTTCACCTTTATACCTCCCGCGCCCCTTTCCCTTGTGTAAGGTAGCATACTGATCCTTCGAAACTGGTTAACAACGCTGTTTTGACTTTCTCTCCTCTTCTTTCCTTCCTTGCAGGTTTTTCCGCGTAACATTTTCTAACAGAAATGAAACTTTACTACACTCAGTATTTGTGATGAATAAACTTGAATAGTTTCCTCAGCATGTTTTCAGTTATTGGAACGCATTGATTAGCGTATGGGTCCCGTACAGCTGTGGAGTATTAGGTAAAGGTTTAGTATCGCTTTTATGCAGGAAAATGCGCATTCCTGATACAGACGTAACCCAGCGCCCCCTTTTGGTTGCTGTAAATGTGCTCTTCCCATAAAGCCCGCCTATTAAAGATTTGAAAACAAGCTGCGCTGAACAAGTGTGTTGAGGTTCAAACAACGCCGAATAATTGTCACTGGTGGTTTTGAGGAATTACCTGGAATAAAACCTTCCAGTGTTGTCATGTGCAAAGATACACTATCGTAGGTAATTCACTACGGAGCAACATGTAAAATTGTGGTGCAATTTTTTTTGTGTAATGAGCCGATGAGACTGCCAACAGATTGACATACTCGTACAAGGTGATGGAGTGAAAGATACAATGCATTTGAAAAAAAGGACTGTACTTGTAGTAATTGTTCCCCCTGGTAAGAAAATTGAGCAATTTACGAAAATGCTTTATATGTGACAGCGGTATGCGTTTTAAGAATGTCGTCGCGAAACAGTTTTCTAACTCCTGGTCATGGGATATCCCGAAGAATTCACGTAGTATTTTATATATGTTTGTTTGGCGAAGCTTTATATACAACTTTTGTGAGTGCGAGAGCATCTATCTATCTATCTATCTATCTATCTATCTATCTATCTATCTATCTATCTATCTATCTATCTATCTATCTATCTATCTATCTATCTGTCTATCTATCTATCTATCTATCTGTCTGTCTGTCTGTCTTTTTATCTATCTATCTATCTGTCTATCTATCTATCTATCTATCTATCTATCTATCTATCTATCTATCTATCCCCTTGCGACTTTGATCTCTCGTGTCCACTCCGTTCATGAAATGCGTACCAAGATGCACATCGGAAGCTATAGTTGTATGGTGAAAACAAATAACAGGTCGCAAGACGGGAACCATGATATGCACAGCATAAATGGTATCACTAATGCGCCTTCGTCTTCGTGATGTTGCAGCCGTTTTGATAACTTGCTGTATACCAGATTTGCGTGGGTTGAAAATAGTGCATGACGATCGAGGTCGCACTCTTTAAGGTGCAAATCATGACACGCATGCCATGGACGAAGTGATTTAACCTAGATAATCTCGGCGTACTCGAAGCCATTCAACTGAAGAAATATATACCGAAATTGATACGATTACACACTTTTTTATGGTGAACAAAATCACACCTGGCAACCTGAAAATATTGAACTGCATGTCATTCATTGTTTGACTTACATGCTACGCTCATGAAACGCTGGCAGCGTCTTTCTAGGTACATATACACCAAACTTTGCACTGCGTGATATAAAGACACGGCAAGCATAAATGGCACATAGAAACATGGAAATAATATTATCGATTTGATGCACGGCATGATTTACAAACCATGCTCTTAATGTACTGGCGGCATTTCACAGGCTTGATATTGTAGATAATCGGCATCTCAACAAATTTACAAAATATGATGTTTATCCTTTATCCCGCACTTTCACCAATGATGTTACGGGTAGCTTATTTTTTAATCCAAGCGCTGAGTGAACAAGTTGGCACCAGTCGAAGAGTGTTCGAAACCAGAGTCGTCTTTCCCATAATTTGGGTAGCCACGCTGCGCCCGCTGCTCTGTACCAACGTACACAAAATTGGTATTGCTAGGTGATACTGTTTATTAAACGTAGTTTGCAGGTGTAAGCAAGCGCTGTATAGACCAGTATATGTAGTTGATTAGGAGGGCATACGCGAGATTGTACCTGCATGCACGCATTAAAAAACGAGAAAGAGAGGAAATATAAGAAATGTATAGACGTTGAATAGGCTACGTCTAGTTTGCTACCCTTCACGGAGGGAGGAAAAAGTGGGGTTTCAAAACAGGGAGACAAAGAAAGATAACGAGATGCGCAATGCATACCACACCCACCAAGCCGGGTCTCATAGGTGGTCACTCAGTTATGTTGGCTTCAAGAATTGTAGAAGGGCTCATGTGGGATTTTGGGCTGATGTACTTGAGGACAATGCGCCCAAGTTATTTTCTTTAATTATCTTCCAGTCTCCTCAAGGCGCACTGGAGTGTCCGACAATCTTGTTCAATATCAAACAGTGGCACTAGACGGTGTGAAGTTTTTTCACAGTGGCAGTTGTCAAATTTGAATTAGTCAGCCATACCATAGCTATAACTGAATGATTGGCTAACGGCTACACCAACCCACAACTGACACAGCATCACAACGCACGTTTCAAAGTCTTTGATGGCGGGTGCGTTTGGAGTAATGAATCGAGGTTCCGTGGGTGACGAGTGGATTTCGGTGGAGAATTACAACGCGTAAGCTTGTCATTGGGCGCAATGTGACGAAGTTCTCTTGCAACATCAACCCTTCACAAGGGTATTAGCAGTGTAGATGCTCCGTCGTGGGAGCATCGCGAAGCGTTGTTGGTGAGGTGGTTACCCATTATTCCACAGTGATCCGGCAGCCATTGAAATACTTTGTCTTGTTCAGACTACTTTAGCTGGTGATAGTTACCGTGTCGTAAGCTTCGCACACAATAAGTGGCCACCTTAGTGGAACAGAATATGACCCATTCCCTAGGAGATTTTTGAAATAACAAATTTCATTGCGGCTAGAAGGGTGGCGAGCTCCGACCCCGTAGATTTCGCGATGTTCGCGGTCTTGAAATTGACCATGATTGATCGACATGGAACCACGAAGGCACCCGTCGAACTTCCAGAGACGGAACCGCTCGTGTAAATATGAGTTCTGTTAGAATATTACCACCAACACAGCGTGGCAATATGCCAAAGCTCTAGTGAGATCTATCTGTTTCTGTTTTAAGGCTGCAGCTGACAAGCTGACCTTTTATACATTCCCGGTACTTAAAGGTGCACAGGAGGTTTTTGTTGGCACCACTCAGGGCATGGCGGTATGGTTGTGGGTGAGAACGTGAAGGAAATGGAATGTTGGGTAGCGGCAGCTATTCTATAAAACTCTATTCTGGTCTTTAAGTGGTAGGCGGCCGAGGTGATACGATGGTGAACTACGTGGTCACGACATATATGACTTCCTTGAGCGAAAGAGACACAATAATATGCATACAGCTTCTTGTTGGCAGCATCGCATCACGTCAATCCGCAAACTGCCTAGTATCAGCAATTATCAGAGCCTATGACAATTATTGCACCTGAATGCTTGAATACTTGGGGTATTTCCGTGCCACAGGGGCAACACGCCTTTCGGGTTGCTCTTTACTGGTGAGTGCACGGGCTCGGTTAAAGCGAATAATTATCAAATATAGCGGTTTTATTATTGCACAGTTATTTCAAGTTTGGTTCCGTTTGAAGACCATTCGCTGGTCAGTCCATAAAATAGCGAGCTACTGCTCATAGGAAAGCTTAGGATATTTCATAGGTATATAGGGTAGTGCCATGATACTGCAGCAAAGCAGAAAGTAACCATACTATACAGTCGGTGGAACAAGCAGCAGTATCACAGAGCCACCGCGCTGTGCATAAGGGGGGATGAACAACAAGAGAGAAGGCAGGTAGGTTAACCAGGCACATGCCCGGTTTGCTACCCTACGCTGGGGGAAGGGAAGGGGACATAAAGATGAGAGAGAGGGGAAAGAGAAGAGAAAGAGAGCGAGAGAAAAGGATTGTCAGTCTATCGGCTGGCGCGTATCCAGCGGTGGCACTACACAAAAGTTAAAGGTTGTCACGTAGGCCTGTAGTCCTCAAAAAGCACAAGACAGCTTTGGCTACTTTCTGAGCCGACGAAAGGCGAGGACGCTGTTCCAGTAGCATCTACATAGAGAGTGGCCGATCGTCCAATTGTCGCAATGCGTCCGAAAGCTTCTGTCTTTCGGAGGCAAATCGAGGGCTATGGCATATTAGATGGTCCATGTCTTTTTTGGCGCAGCAGACGTCGCATTCCGCATTGTCGGTCAATCTGATGAGGGTTCTATACGCTTTTGTGAAGGCAACCCCCAACCAAAGGCGCTGTGCATAACGTTGTAGGAATGTGCATGTGCTGGAAAGTGCAGTCACCGGAACAAGAAACCACACCACTTACTGGGCAGCACGAAATCATGTTAATGCTACTGTTGCTTCATAAAGAAACCATACCATACAGTCAGAACAATACAGCTGTCGCAGGAAGTAACAATGTGGTAACGTCGGTGATATAAGAAAACATGGCCATACTGTTACTGAGGCAAGTAATCGTACATTACATTCTGCGCAAGATCGAGACACGCCATTACTGCTACTGCGAGTGAGCATACCATACGAGGTACTGATGGTGAATGTCGGCTGTCTTAGTAATAGTTAATGCGCATTGGCTACAACCAACGAAGTAAGGAGCTTTGCAATACACTTGGTGCAGAACGAGAAATCTGACACAGTTTCTACAAGAAGTAACCGTTCCGTACATACCACTTTTAACAATCCAACTGAAAAATTGGCCAATTCAGACTAAGCTAGGCTTTCAATGTTTAAGCGATGACGTTTCGTGGTTTATTATCACTTTTCAACAGATGTGCCGAGACACCGAAATGCCCCGTTGATCGTACTTAAAAATTATTATTGGCCCAAGCATCGAGTGACACTTGCGTAATTTGCACGAGCGATTCTTGTCTAGTGTTTACTTCCGCTCTTCTGTGTATGCACAGTGTTTGTCAAAAAGTGTTATGAAATCCATCTCTCTGATTGGTGATAAGCGTGTACTCAACACATAAAATGTGAACATCGCCCACTGTAATAGAATACTTCTCTATCTTTTGAGTGATAATAAATTAAAATGCTTTGCGCCTTGGAAATAGACAAATCTCACTATTTAAATGGTTGGCAAGACCTTGTACAAAGTCGCCTAGCATCTTTGCTTTCGTTTTGTAGGCTCCTCGTTCTATTTCAAGAGCGCGAGGAAGGGCGCCATTGTAAATGCTAAGTTTGCAACGTAGACGTTAAGAAAATATTTCAGACAGTTTGCCGGCCCAAACTTATTGCATACCTTCAAAAGCACTGCACTTCATCAATGGCACGAAATATGGTACTGAAGAAATCAATGTCATAGGTCAAATCTTGCAGTGCCTGCTTCCTTTCGTTGGGTGTGAATGGCACACGGTAACGCGCATATTGATATATACATAAGTCCATAAATATATATATTTATGGGCTTGCTGAAGAGTTCAATGAGGCGCAAGTTTATTACCAGAGACCCCGCTGTGGTTGGTGTCTCCCGTTTTCAGTTAGGAGGGTTGGAAGGTAAGACCCATGGTAGCTGGTGCATACCAACCGATTTTTATTATTTAGTGGCTCCTAATGAAGCGCTATTTTTAAATTATGTTGTTGCGTTGATCTTTAAGGAAAGTAAAAGTATATTTGACTCTTCTTGGATAGTCCTGAATTACCAGGTATATATAGGACACTTCAAGAAATAGGCATCTTAAATCTTTTGTGGCACACACAACTCTGAAAAAACAGTATAGTAACATTCAAAAAGACTCATGTATACGTGACAGGAGGAAACTTTCAAGAAATACTCAAGATGACTGTTTATTTTTGAGAGTGTGCCTGTTCAAAAAAACATGGCTCGTGTATAAAGTGGTTAAACTATGAAGATGACCTGCGTTTTACTAACTTGACAATGCGATGTGACTATGAGGTTGATAAACGCTGAAGTCATCACAACACCACCTTATCACAACACCACCTTATGATAGTATCAATTTGCATCATGAATCATTGGAAGTTGGACCTGATCTCGAAGGCAAAGCAACACGTCGTTACGTGGGCAAATCTTCAATGCGTAGATTCCGGAAGTGTGTAATCATCAGAGAACCACAAAATATTTACATGTGAATCTCTCGCACCACGGCGCACTACGTCTTGTAATGAGCCTGCTTCCCGATTGTGTAGTTTAACACATTACCAGGCTTGATGCACTCTAATGCCTCAAGATGTTAAAGAGTGGGTGACATGCTGCGTTGACTTTTCTTATATCAATTCACCAAAGGAGACATGGAAGTGTTGTATCAGCATCAAGAATTAAATCCGTTAAGTTCTGAAGAAAAAATCTAATACAAAAGCAAGCGATCAAGACGGCGTATACAATGAAATAATAGGACACGTATGCTGGATGAATGGTCTTCAATCTTCGACTAAATCAAACCTAAGTAAATGTTACAGAAGTTCACAGAGTGTCAATCTGGTATTACTTTTCCAAACATTTTGCGGAAAAATGACAATAGATATACTTTGGGTAACACTAGCTTGTCTGTTTACAGCGTTGTTTATCGGGTGTAGATGCTGAAGTTGAGGCTATATGTTTCATAGTGCCGAGAAAAAACTTGTGCTTATGGGCAAAAGCTTATAAAAAATTGTTCGACTGCTGCTCATTTATCTCAGGTAATGTTCTAAAATATCCAGTGGTAGTCGCGCCAGTGACAGCCTCTGAGCGATCATGGAGTGTGCGTAAGAAGGTCCGTTATTTTCAAATTAAATATGTATGAACACGAGCGGCTGAATCACAAAATTCTTGGGAACTTTCAGCGGCGTTATTTTCTCTACAAGGCCCAGAAAGCCCTGAAATATGAAGAAAAAGCGGAGGATCTGAAAACACGGGGCATGCATTTTGGATGGAATCTTTCCCAAATCTCCAGTAATAGCCTCTCTGGGAGGCGGTCCACCTAGATGGGGGCTAATAATTTATCAAAATGTGACTTCTCGAGAGTTAGAAAATATCCGACGAAAAGAAGGTGAACGCAGACATTTCCAGTCGGCAGAAAAGGATGGTTTAGACTTATGGTCTTTCGCGCGGCTGCATCACGCCTCGTGCTTGTCGAGCGAATGTAAGAGGCAAGAAGGAGGGGCGCAGATTTCCTCACCAAAGATTGCGCTACCTCTGGTTGGACATCGTAAATCAGAGTGTGCAGCATTGATCTTGTGGCGTTCAGGTGACAGTAATGCCACCAGGAAGACAGCAGGAGCCTTGATGTCCGCTCGTTTCTGTGTTGGATGGAGGCAACACGGCAAGTGTAATCTACAGAAAACAGTGACAAAAAAGTGTGGTGTAATCGTGGAATGGAGGCCATCACAGATGAGGTTCTTGTTAGATAAAATTCGGGGCTGGTAAGTATTCAGTTTTTGTTCAACCAGCACTACTTGCTTAGCTGGAAAATGTTTCACTTTCTTCAGCACGTTAGGCCGTTTCGTATCGTATGTATACAATGAGATGTCATATATGAACATGTTTAGGAATTTTGATAAGTCTGTAATACTGTAGTACTCATAAAGTAGTTCTCATAAAACATCATATTAAGTGTACATTGTTGATAAGTAGCTTGAATGATTGAATAGTGCAATCAGAATTAGCGATGGTGTACTAGGCCGCTATGTCTTGAAATGTTAAGTAAATTGTATAATTATGCAGGATAATGGGCCTATTTTATTAGCAGCTAAATAAGGCCCCTACGACAAGAGAGCCGTCACGAGTTTCAACAGGAAATTGCTGCATTGCGATAAAAAATGGCAATCACTAACTAGCATCGTGTTCTTGAAAATATCATTATGGTTGCGCACTTCAGTAGCTTTGTATAGTAAATAGAAAGTGCTCTAAAAAGTTTCGAATGGCACACTTTTCTTTGGGAAGAAAATTCGCCCTTAACGCAAAACCAGTTATGATACAGCCATTTAACAGACCCTTCCGCTTTTCATCCTGTTAAAAATGAAATTGTATGCCAACACTTACGCTCTTTGCATATAATATATTAGAGAGTTTTAGTACTGCATAAGCTGCGTACGTGGCGGCGCTGCGTACATAAGGACGCCACGTTCTGCGTAGTGCGCACGCGCAGACCGCAACGCGCACGTATCGCATTACGTACGCAGCCGCTGCGTACGCACGCATGAGATGCGTGCGTGCGTACTTATGAGCTGATCGCGCCGCTCTCGAACAAGTTCGCGACAGCGCGAGACTTCGTTTTGCAAAATGGCGGCATCGAAGGCACGCAGCGACCGGCTCTGTGGCTTAAAATATGGCCATAATCTGGCTATAACACTTGGATTGGCTCACATTGGCTGTCAACAACACGTGCTTCTATTTTTATCGACCAGACGGCGCAACACGCTTCACGCTCGTTACGTACGCGGGTACTACGGCGTACTAAAAGCCGATTAGTGGCAAACGACGCCACGTAACGCAAGGCGCTTGCGTGATGCGTGCGTAGCACCATTCCGCAGTACTAAAACTCTCTAATAATTGCGTGGTCATTTTCTAGGTTGTTGCGGAGTATTCACAACAACCCTTATAGCAGACATTTAAGCATAAAAATGGTTTGTCCAGAGCGTGCTGTTAACGCTCTGATTCGATTGTCTGCGCGCCTGTGTCATCATGTGTATCTTGATTTCTAGCTTTTACCTAACAATAGCATGTTCAAATAGTCGTCTTCCTTGTTCAAAAGTTTGCACAAAGCATTTCAAGGGTACCTGATTAATACCCTGAACAGGAATTGTTCTGGGGGTTGTTGCCCCGATACATTACCACGTAATCATCTTAATCACCCTTTTTCATTGTGTCAAAGGTGATTTCTTACGCACTGTAGTTGAACTTCAATTATCATAACCAATAAACTACCGTAAAAAAACAAATGTCTGCGTGGCGTTTCTTGGTTAATTGTATGTCTGAATTATTTATGCTTCATTACTTATAAAATCCAGTGCCTAGAAGTATTTTTTTTTCGCTTGTTATTCTTCTTCCAAAGTGACATATGCAACCGATGTGAACATATTCTGAAAAATCAGCACTTATGCGATTTGTATCCGTAATGCGTTCCCTGATATGAGTAGCTCAAATGTCGCAAACATGCACTACTTGCAAGCATTTTGCACAAGAGTTATATTACAGATTTTTCAAGGTCAGAAAGGAATAGCGTTTGTAACGGGGCTACTTCAAAATGGCATATGCTCCTCGGGCGCGCATTAAAATGCCTGTTGCTAGGTGCTAATAACAGAGAACAGAGAAAATATCAGAGAACTGAAGTATCGTCTCACTGCTACTGGGTCTAACATATCCACACTTGTACTCCATTCTGGCTTGCGTGACACGGGCTATTGTGGCAGAAAATTAGTGGAGGCTCTTTTGACCGAGGTTCGTGAATAATACCAAGTCTCGTCGTACAACCCACGACTATTTGTTGACTGAGTGTAGCACGAGTAAACAACGCGGTTTGATTATGTCAGTTGCGGTGAGGCTTCCGTAACCACATATGGCAATACAAATTGCGAATACATTGCATTGCAACTGTGCGAACGCTGCCCCGGTCGTTCAGGCTGCGGTGGATGGTTGAAGCAAATGACCAGGGCAGTGCAAGCCTTCAGTATAATAATAATAATAATAATAATAATAATAATAATAATAATAATAATAATAATAATAATAATAATAATGTAAAGGGGTTTATTGAAGGACTGAGCAAGCGGGTGGGAGCTCTAAAGGAACGCAGGCGGACCCATATGACGGTGCTTGATCGCCAATCTCGTGCCTTTTTCTTCTGTTGATCATAGCTGACCTGATGGTATCAACGTCTTTCTTATTCACTACAATTACCCCCGGCGAAAAAGTTGAAGCCATCCTGGCGACCTAACACGTGGGGACAAGCGGATCAAAGTAGGGCTTCAGACGGTTTACGTGAACGATATCACGTCCACGCCGACGACGGTCGCTCGGTGGCGTGAGGGGTTCAATGGCGTAGCTCACGGGTGAAGTACGCTCGACCACGCGGTAGGGACCATGATAGTTAGAGAGTAGCTTGGGTGATACACCAGGGGCGCAGGGCGGTACATGAAGGCATACAAGTGCTCCAGGAACAAACGTTGGTGCAGAACGATGTTCGTCGTCACGGATCTCTTTCTGGCGCTGTTGGTCGGATGTAGTAAGCCAATTGGCTAGCTTGCGGCACTCTTCTGCGTAACGAGCGGCTTCCGAGACAGGCTTGCATTCGGAGGGATCTGGCGAGTATGGCAGTAAAGTGTCGATGGTGTGCGATGGTTGGCGACCGTACAGAAGAAAAAATGGGGAAAACCCGGTAGTGACTTGGGTAGCGGTGTTATACACGTATGTCACAAATGGGAGAACGAGGTCCCAGTTTGTTTGATCAGAAGCGACATGCACAGCGAGCATGTCCCCCAGAGTATGATTAAACCACTCAGTCAAGCCGTTCGTCTGTGGGTGGTAGGCTGTACTCTTCCGGTGAACAATATGGCATTGTTGAAGAAGTGCTTGTATTACATCGGAGAGGAAAACACACCCTCTGTCACTGAGGAGTTCTCGAGGAGGACCATGACGAAGCACAAAACGATTGAGTATGAAAGTTGCGACGTCTTGTGCTGCAGCTGTGGGGAGAGCAGCAGTTTCAGCGTACCGTGTTAGATGATCCACTGCCACGATAGCCCATCGGTTGCCGGCCGTTGTTAGTGGTAGTGGTCCGTAGAGGTCAATTCCTACACGGTCGAATGGGCGGTCTGGGCATGGAAGTGGCTGCAATGAACCTGTTGCAGGATTTGGCGGGCTTTTCCGCCGCTGAGATTCGTGGCAGCCGCGAATGAACTGGCGGACGAAGGTAAACATACCGCGCCAGTAATACCTTTTTCGTAGGTGCTCGTAGGTCTTAAAAACACCGGCGTGAGCACATTGCGGGTCGGAATGAAACGACGCGCAGATGGTAGAGCGCAGCGTTCGGGGAATGACTAGTAGCCATTTCCTACCATCTGCTGAATAGTTGCGCCGGTACAAAAGGCCATCCTCAATACTGAAGTGCGGAGCCTGGCGGCGCTGGGTTCGAGTGGTTGAAAGTGTAGGTGCCTCGGATAACGCGTCAAGAAGCGAAGCGATCCATGGGTCATTGCGTTGTGCAGAAGAGATGGTGTCCTCGGCAAGAGCTGACAACGTGTAGTCCGAGAAAACAGATGCAATGTCCGGGGATAGGGGAGATCGTGACAGTGCATCAACATCGGTATGCTTGTGGCCGGAACGATATACCACGCGAATGTCATATTCTTGAAGCCGAAGAGCCCAACGGGCAAGACGACCCGATGGGTCCTTAAGCGAAGATAACCAGCATAATGCGTGGTGGTCCGTTACTACTTCAAAAGCATGGCCATAAAGGTATGGGCGGAACTTGACAAGCGCCCAAACGATCGCCAAGCATTCCTTCTCGGTGACGCTGTAGTTTGATTCAGCCTTGATGAGAGTTCTGCTGGCGTAGGCGACGACATACTCGGTGAATCCAGGCTTGCGTTGCGCGGGAACCGCACCGAGGCCAACACCACTGGCGTCGGTGTGGACTTCAGTTGCTGCCGTAGGATCGTAGTGACGCAGTATTGGTGGCGAAGTGAGGAGACGACGAAGGGTACAGAAGGCTTGGTCACACTCAGAAGACCATGACGAAATATCAGTGGTGCTGCCTATAAGTTTGGTCAAAGGCGCAATGATAGAGGCGAAGTTGCGCATGAACCGGCGAAAGTAGGAGCATAACCCCACGAAGCTCCGTAACTGCTTCATAGTCGTTGGTTTGGGGAAGTCGGCGACAGCACGTAACTTAGCCGGGTCTGGAAGTATACCATCCTTTGATACGACGTGTCCGAGAATCGTAAGTAGCCGAGCAGCGAAGTGACACTTCTTGAGGTTGAGTTGGAGCTGAGCATTCTTCAGGCACGTGAGGACGTGTTTGAGGCGCTCGAGATGTGTTCCAAAGTCTGGCGCAAAGACGACTATATCGTCGAGATAGCAGAGACAGATTTGCCATTTCAAACCCCGAAGAACCGAGTCCATCATGCGCTCGAAGGTGGCAGGCGCATTGCAGAGGCCGAAAGGCATGACATTAAACTCATACAGACCGTCCGGTGTCACGAAGGCTGTTCTAGATGCGGAGCATCTAATACTCGAGGCTTGTAGTGCGGCGCCGTCCGCAAGCTTCCTCCTCCTTCTTCCACCATCTGTGCATCCCTTCCTACTCTACACACCGCGCGCGCTTCACTCCTCCACCATCTGTGCACCCCTCCTCCTCTACACACCGCGTGCGCTTCTCCTCTTCGCGAACATTCGCTAGCTGTATAATGTAGCGCGCATGCGCCGTCACGCTTCGAGAACATCGGCAGCTGACGCGCGCGCATGCGCCGTCGCGCTTCGAGAACATCGGCAGCTGACGCGCGCGCATGCGCCGTTGCGCTTCTCCCCCTTCTCGAACATTCGACAGCTGACAGTGCATGCGCCGTCGCGCTGTATATATACTCAAGGTCGGCGCTCGCTCGCTCAGTTGCCGCTCGTCGGTTGGTTTGTACGGCGCGTCGACGTCCAAGGTCGCGGTGAAATGAATTCCAACGAATCCACAAACACAATGATCGACGTCCCTTCGACCAGCGCCGCCCTTTCGCATACGTGTGTACGTGTTCACTCATTTAACACCCCCTCCTACAACCACGTTAACCAACTTAGCCTTCGACCCAAGTAAGTCGCAATTTAACATCCCATTTCACAACCACGTTAACCAATTTAGCCATCGACCCAAGTAAGTCGCACTTTAACACCCCGTTAACCAATTATATGCTCCGCATCCTCCTCAGTGTTCCCCCGAGGGAAGCTGCGGGCAATTTTTTTGGTCGATCGGCATCTGCAAGGGGGACCTGTCAGTACCCTGAGCGCAAATCTAATGATGAAAAAAACTCGGCACCTTGTAAAGTATCAAGGGCATCGTCAATCCTGGGTAAAGGATACACGCCTCTTCGAGTGATCTTATTAAGGCGCTGGTAATCCACGCAGAAGCGAACGGAACCATCCTTTTTTTAACGAGCACTACAGGTGAGGCCCATGGACTTTGTGAAGGTTGAATGACGCCGCGTTGCAGCATATTGTTCACCTGTTCGGTAATAACTTGGCGTTCCGCCGCAGAAACACGATATGGTCGCTGTCGTAGTGGCGCATGAGAGCCGGTATCGATGTAATGTAGAGTGGAAGAAGTGCGGCCAAGTGAAGGTTGAACAACATCGAAAGAGTCGTGGTACTGGTACAGCAGTTGGAGGAGTTCAGATCGTTCAGATAGTGACAGTCCGTCTGCGATCGCCGAATCGAACACTTTCGAAGCCTGTAGATCAGAGTGATTATGAGCACTGACGGCGGCGAGGTCACTTTGGGATGATTCTTGCGGCAAGGTAAAAATGTGTCCGTTATCAATGGGCTGTACACATCCAAGTGAATCGCCTTTAAACATTTTGATGGTATGCGGAAAGGTATTGGTAAGGCAGAGAGCACTGGCTCCATTAGAAATTGAGAGGGCTGAATAAGGGAGCAGAAGTGGTTTCCGACTTAGAAAGAGGCTTGATGGTTCGAAAAATGCTACTTCATCACGCATGCCGTCGGAGACCACAGGGAGCAAAACAGCTGTTGTCGGTGGAATGTCAGTGTCCTCTTTGACAACTAGCTTGTGCGCGGCTTGAATAGTGTGGTCGTAGGGCTGGTCGAAGAACGAAAGCAGTTCAAGTGCGGAACGGGCACAATCTATAACGGCATGATTACGGGATAGGAAATCCCAGCCAAGTATGATGTCATGAGAGCACGAGGAAAAGACGATAAACTCAACAATGTAGTGGTCCTCCGCAATTGTGAGTCGGGCAGTGCAGGCGGCTATAGGTCGAACAGGTTCTCCATTTGCTGCACGTAAGGACATATCAAGCGGCGTGGTCACCTGTCGGAGCTTGCGGCAAAGTTTGTCGTCTATAACAGACACAGCGGCACCGGTATCCACAAGAGCGTATGCATGGGCGCCGTCTACAAAAACTTCGACGATATTTGACGGCAAGGTGCGAGGACTTGAGTATTTTGATAGCGCAGTTCTTGCCCCTTGAACTGCGACGGCTAGTTTCCCTCATTTTGAGGGGCTGGTCGTGGACGGATGGGTGACAAGGAGCGTCGATTGGGTGAAGGTGAGCGACGAGACGAAGTTGCCGGATAGTCACGGGAAGACGTGTTTGACTGACGATCCGAACTTTCATAACCAAAAGTGGGTCGGTCCATGTAGTTGCTTCGAGGTCGGACGTCTGTGTAGGCGGGCACGCGACGACGGCCTTCGTCGCGTGCCCGCCTACACAGACGTCCGACCTCGAATCGGGAGATATGGCCAGGGCTGCCGCACGCAAAACAGATCGGCCGGTTATCGCGCGTTCGCCAGGCATTTGCAGCGAGGGGCGCCGCCCACGCGGCATACGGCTGAGTCGAGGCTGTGGTAGCGAGGGGAGGAGCCCATGCGACGGAAGACTGAGTAGGAGCGGTGACATGCGGCAGTCCATTGAACAGCGAGGGCTGGTGTGGCTGCTGCCTCTTTATTGCGTCAGTATAAGTAAGAGGCGCGGCGACAACTTGCTGCTGAAAGGGCACTAGCATAGCCTCGGCAATCTGGTCCTGAAGTGCATGTCGGAGCATGGGAGCTAACGGTGTCGGTGGTTGCTCTTGCTGCTGCTGCGCGAGCCCTTGGCGCTGACAAAACGGCAGGAGGGAAAGCTGACGTGTGACCTTCTCACGCACAAAGTCTTTCATTTGTGCTATAAGGCGGGAGTGGTCAGGTACGACGTCCAGTGCAGCGAGTGGTTGGTTAGGCTGAAATGGACGACGGGTGAGAGCTTGTTGCCGTCGCACTTCGTCGAAGTTTTGGCACAGAATTACCACTTCAGACACCGTGCCAGGAGGTCATCAACACCTTTCATAATGTGCTGGATCTTGGCACTTTCAATCATTGCGGCATCGACGCGCTTGCAGAGATCGAGTATATCTTCGATATAGGCGGTAAACGTTTCGCGAGGTTCTTGTGCCCGTGAGTGCAGGCGTTGTTCGGCGCGCAACTTCCGCATGGCAGGGTGACCGAAAACCGAAGATATTGCCTGCTTGAACGTGGCCGAGTTCTCGAACTCGGATTCGTGGTTTGTGTACCACAATTTCGCCACATTAGCCAAGTAAAAGTTGACGGTGATCAACTTAGCAGCGTCATCCCACCTGTTTGGTCCACTGACTTTTTCGTAGGACGACAGCCAGTCCTCGACGTCCTAGTCTTCGGCGCCCGAAAAGATCGGGGGTCTCGCTGGTGAACCTGGCAGGGGCAAGTAGCGGCCGCGAGAGGTGCTGTCTGTTGTGCAGCGTCAACTTGCATGGTCGACGGCAGGGTGCGGGATCGGAGTTCCAGGGTGTAGGTGATGTAGTTACCCAGCACGATCCACCAAATGTAAAGGGGGTTTATTGAAGGACTGAGCGAGCGGGTGGTAACTCTAAAGGAACGCAGGCGGACCCAGATGACGGTGCTTGATCGCCGATCTCGTGCCTTTTTCTTGTGTTGATGATAGCTGACCTGATGGTATCAACGTCTCTCTTATTCACTACAACAACAACAATAATATTAATAATAATAATATAATAATAATAATAATAATAATAATAATAATAATTTATTAGGAATACTAAAAGACACTGGTGTATAATTTGGAAAACAGAGGCACGCGAAAACTTACGTGTGCTTGCCATACATTTTTGATGTCGCATTTCACAACGCTGCCACCTAAGTGGAACAGCAGTGAAACCAAGAAGCTTAACGCGGTAATCCGCAAGGCGCTCCAGGCAACCCTGGCTGTTACCCAGTACATAACAATTGATCGGATTCCGAAGCTGGACATGCATAACAGGCTCGTCGAGATTGATTGATTGATATGTGGGGTTTAACGTCCCAAAACCACTATATGATTATGAGAGACGCCGTAGTGGAGGGCTCCGGAAATTTAGACCACCTGGGGTTCTTTAACGTGCACCCAAATCTGAGTACACGGGCCTACAACATTTCCGCCTCCATCGGAAATGCAGCCGCCGCAGCCGGGATTCGAACCCGCGCCCTGCGGGTCAGCAGCCTAGTACCTTAGCCACTAGACCAGGCTCGTCGAGATCACCGAGGCACAGATGATCGCATAGCCGGAGAGGCTGGCAGATACCAGAGCCGGCAGACGCATTCACGACCTGCTAGGACCTAAATGTTACGTTGCGCGGGGTGTCGAAGAAGCATTGCTAAACGAAGTCCGAGATGTCATATTTCCAGAGAACATTCCTCAAAACATGCACCCCGTTACCGACTATAGATAGATAGGTGCATCTCTGGCAGCCTAGGCACGGCACAACCCTTTGCAGAATAAAGTTTATTCAACTCAACTCAACCCTCCTAACGTTGTTTCTCTATGCCGGGAATGTGACCTTCATCTACGTGCATCGGAGCGCTACACTTTAGTTGGTGCAGCTAACAACGAATGTGATCAGTTCAAATCCAGGCAACAACAAAATGCTTCATAAAAGTCATAAGGTTCTATCATGTATGTTTCTCTATCGTTCTAGTAGTAGCGGCTAATCACACACGAGTCTTCTACTGAGAAAACATTATTTTTAGAAGAACAACTCATATAAATACGCAACGACTAGCGCGCCTTTGGAGGCCACATTTCTTTCACCCTCGTCGCTGTCTGTTCATACGGCTCACTGACACGCGCATGCGTACTTTCTGCGCAGCAGGTATACATTTAGAACTATTCTACGCTTTTGCTCACGGCATTGAAATGCCTTCTGGCGGTGTATGTGATTACGAACAGCTTATTAGAATGCTGTTTAATTTCTATTGAAGATATTTGATTCGTGCTGCATGGTCTTTGTTTAAGTTTGTCACTATACAAACGGCAAGCTGCCGAAACTGTGAAATAATGACGACTTTCAGCGTTCAAATGTTACTATAAAAGAAAAACTAGGGTTGGTATTTTCGTGATTGGAATCGGTATAATATGGAAGTAAAACTTGCCTTTACGGAAGCAGTACATCGATATAAGTTGGCTTTACAATGTAGGGTGTTTGACAGCACCATTTCACGTTGTTGCATCCACGTTTAAAAGACTCACGTCCATTACTAATGAATAAACTTGTTCATGTGGTCATACGTGCTGGTGTTAGCTGTATTAGTTAACGGTGAGAGCAGAACCAAATACAGCGGTGTGCCAGGCAGAAGAGCATGACGGAATATGTGCCAAATTTCGGCTGAGGTAACCTACTTGTGGTAGGACACTTTTGGGATGCCATTGCCGGACCACAGAGAAAGATAACGCCCGTTGTTTCTGGTGGCCAGCCATGATTTTTCGTGGAGCGAGTGTAAGTGCACAAAGAGGAGTTGGATTTAGGTGAACAGTCATGTTGCTGAGGTCGGAGAGCTATGTTAGAGCGAAAACTGTTAGATCACAAAATGGGTCACGCGCAGTTGTCTTCCTTTTGCGGGCGCGCGCCTAGAGAATGAGGGCATCACGTGCGCGTGTGAATGGCCCTACGTACACGGCAATGCAGTCAAGTAGCTCCTCTACGTAGACAACTATGCTCTGACGTTGCCCACGGTGGCAAGTGACATAGCGGAAATTACTTAACACGACCTGCGTCATTTATGCCTTTGTTGCTTGAAGGCATTAATAAATGTCTAGATAAATAATGAGACGCCATAAAGGAATGTGAGCGTTCTATATTTTTTTTCAAATGCGAAGTATTTCATAGCGAACTTCAGTGACTTTGAGCGTATCTATCTATCTATCTATCTATCTATCTATCTATCTATCTATCTATCTATCTATCTATCTATCTATCTATCTATCCGCCTACGACTTCTAGCTCTCCGTGCTGTTTCGATAATGGTATTGATACCAAACTTGGTATGGCATAGCATGACTGCATGCAGAACATATTTTGCTAGTCATAACATGAAAATCATGACATGTATGTCATGAGTGTCATGATTTACATTTCATGGCCATGAAGCTCTTGCGGTGGTTTCGTTCACAATGCGTGTTCCGAACCTGGTATGATATGACATGATTGCATAGCGAACACAAGTGACAGACCCTAACATGAAAATAATGACATGCGTGTTATGTAACAACATGACTACATGCTAAGCTCATGATGCGCTCGCGGCCGTTTCGCTTGCTTCACTTGAACAAACTAGGTATTGCGCGACGTGAATAGACGACATAGATAAATGACACATCTAAACATGATAATCACGACATGCGTGTGATGTAACAACATCACTGCATGCAACACTCATGATGCGCTCGAGGCCATTTTGCTAGCTTCACATATGCCAAATTTGGTGTAACGCGACGTCGATGGATGACGAAAGTATATGACTGGTGCAAGCATGATAATCATGAGATGCATGTCATGTGAGAACAAGACTACATGCCAGAGTCAAGGTGCCAATACATTTCGACGTGAGGCGATGCGCATGCTCACCGGCGTTCATTTCGTCGCGTCACGCCCATAGAGTAACATAGTATGTTACTTTATGTCACGCCGGCGTTGTGACGCCAGGAGCCGGTTTTGCCATATACTCGCAGGTGTGCGCCGCGCTGCGTAGCTTTGACGCATGCGCGTTTCAGCACGTCCGGCGTCCCTCCGTCCCGAAAAGGAAGGCACAGTGTTGTCTGGGTAAAGCATCGGCACGAAGTGCAGCATGTGACATTTCGCACAGGTTGCCGTCGGGCCGCGCCGACGGACGCTGGTAGCGCCGGTCGTGCCTGGCGTTAGACTACAGAGTTATCGCGTTTTGCTAACGTAGCGTCGCTGTGCCCAGCGTGCGTGCGCTTCAACGCTACATTGGATTATATTGGGTCCTTTATGATGTGCTCGCGGCCATTTCTCTAGCTCCACATATACTTAATTTCATGTTACATGATGTCAATGAATGATGAAATATATGACTGGTGCAAACATGCTAATCCTGACACGCGTGTCATGTAAGAACATGACAACATACCACGCTAATAGCGTGCTGGCGGCCATTTCGCTAGCTCCACATATACTAATATTGGTATCACGTGACGTGCATAGATAGGCGAAGCTAAACGACACGTCCAAAAATGTTAATCATGACAGGAAAGTCATGTACAGCATCATTTACCTCTACCTCGTAACGTTGTGCTGATTTTTTTTTTCGTGCTTCGAATATCACCGATTCCCACTGTATATGTAATTTGCCATTTTTTCTATTTTCTCCAATGAATCCCAACGAGATGCAGGGCTAATGTGCCGGCGTTTTGCATGCGTTCCTGTAACCCACGATTCTGCGATCAGCGCATCAAGCAGACGACAGCAATGGAACGCTCCTACGCGTTCGCGCTCTAATTGTGCTCATCTATTCTCCCACTTGTAAGCCAGCGTTTCCGAACCATCCAAGCCCGCGAGGCGGCTGAGGAGCTTGGAATCTCAGTCCCCACGTGGGAGCTGCTCGCAACACAGTGATCTGTGTTTTGGAGGACCAAATAAAAGTTTATCCAATCCAATTCCAAACCATCCCGCAGAAACAAGCAGTAGACCTCAAAACAGTGCTGGTCAAAAAAAAAAAAAAACGTCGCTCACGTGCACGCACGTTGAGCTTGTTAAGGTACGTCATGCGCACGTCACCAATAGATCGGATGCCGGAGAGCGTAGGGAAGAGATTTGGCTTGCGAACGCTATGCAGAGGAGCGGCAAGGGTTTCGAGCTCACCTCCTGTAATCCTCGTTTCGCGCCGCTTAAAAAAAAGCAGTTTTCTCAGCTTGTAATCAACCGATTCGAAATTTTTAGGGGCGAAGCTCCTTATAGCGGCACCCGTTCATCCTTCGTAGCCGTTGTAGTGTGTAACAAGTATACCACTTTACCTACAAGCTGGTGTTGGTGGGATATTTTTTCAGTGCGTTGTTGAACAATAAAAAATAGTGCTCAATGTACATGCCAATGGCTGCTAATGGGGAATGAGAGACAGGAGCATTCCGCTTTTAGTTAACGCGCACGCTGCGATCCCCACTAGCAGCCATTGGCATGTACATTGAGCACTATCTGACAAGAAAGAGTTGCTACGTTATACTCGCTGTGTGTAACCTCCTTAGTTTTAGAAAGGTTTAGCGAGCGTTGGGCCGCAGTGCCATGAATACAGTGAATTGATTGATATGTGGGGTTTAACGTTCCAAAACCACCATTTGGTTATGAGAGACGCCGTAGTGAAGGGCTCCGGAAATTTAGACCAGAATACAGTTAACTAGTATATGCCATTAACTCGAGGTGGTTAAAGGTGGGAAGTAGGCCCGAAGAGCAAGCCGTAAGAAAGTGCGCGTGTGCCACCTCTCGTTTAGTCCTTGGAATGTCCGCTGGAAGGCGGTGCTTCTATATGGAGAATATATGATGAAAAGATGCGAGGTGGTGGTACTTGGAGTTTTGAATAGATGGACGAACGGACACAAAGACAGGTGCATGGGTGGAGGCATGAACGGACGCAGGGGCGGATGCATGGACAACCGCAAGGATGGACGCACGAACATACGCACGCACGGACGGGCGAATGGACGCATGGATGGTCACACGGACCGACGCATGGACGTACGGAAACAAGAACGAATGGATGGAAGAATACATCGCCCCACTCTACATCATTCACTCCGTGGATATGCTACCAATTTTTTTGTAGCAAAATGTTCCTCAATGGAACCCCAAGAGCTTTCACGGTCTAACTAATATTTGGTATGGGGCCTAATGAGTGGCGCTTTAAAGCTCATGTGCTAACATTAGCCATGTCTATTCTCGCCGTTCCTTGGTATACAGTTATACTGTCAGTCACCTGTGACATACCCACGTACCGGTGTCACATACTCGCCTGCGGGTAGGTGCCGCACTTCTGGAGAAAAAGCTTGAAGACGTACGCGACGGGGTTATCACGTTATTCATGTTATGACCTACGAGTCAAATTTCAGAAACCATTTCAACCTTCCAAACGAATTTTGGCTTACCCCAAGCCAAAAGAGTGACCACGAAACCACCGAGACATAGGCGGCTGAATGATAGATAGATAGATAGATAGATAGATAGATAGATAGATAGATAGATAGATAGATAGATAGATAGATAGATAGATAGATAGATAGATAGAAGGATGAATTGAATGAAATGAATCAGATTGATGGATCGGATTGAACTGAATTAGGTGGGAAGGAATTGCGTGGGATGGGACGAGATTGGATTTGATTGGTTTGAATGGATTTGGATGGAATTGGATTGAATTGGATAGATAGGTGGATAGACAGATGATCAAATCGCCTGCAGTATCCAAACAAATGCTTCATCTTTCATGATGCTATTTCGCTTAAAACGTACCCTTTGTTTTCGTCTTTCCAAACGAAGTCTTAGCTGAGCCCATCGGAAGGGCAGCAATGCTAACTGGCTCCTAAGAAGATAATGCCTTTCAACGTTAAACGTTGAACCAGTAGTTACCAGTAGTGACTTCTAGCGCAATTTTGAGCGTTTTTCTAGAAGGTTATATATGTGGGCGTTCACTGTAATTTTTGGTTATTTTCGTAACTTGAAATTTAAAGAAGTTTTTATATAAATAAGACTAATTTTGCTATTGAGCATATGTCGCGCTCATTTCACGTTTTGTGGCATAATTAAGCGCTATAAAACTGTATATTTGCGTGCATAACAGTTCATAGAAAAGCCCAGCAAGGCAACACGCGAGCAAATTTATACTTAGAGGTGCGGGACTAAATATTCTAAGCGTATGGGCACTCGGAGATGATTACTTTATTGAGGAGATGATAATTTTATTAACCTTACCTTGAAACGTGTACTGTTGCGCGAATGTTCTCACTTGCTCAATGCTTGCGTTTGAGTTTTTTCAAAGTAAGAAAGTTTTATTCGTAATATACTGTAGATTGAACTGCAAAGAGGGACAACAATTGCTGGTTACTTTAATCTGCCTAATAATTGCGTGATCTCAAACGTCACTTTCTGACCACGATACACTGATCAGTGACCATGTTACCATATCTTGGTCTTTTACACCAGAGTACTACATTGCTATAAAGAAGGTTGGGCAGTCGCCTCCCGTTTGTGCCATCCACATACTGCCTGACTGCAAAGCTGCGTAATGCCTGGCTGCAAAAGAAACTCACTCGACCATAGCCAACCGACGTGGGTCAAACGTTAACGCTAGTTGCTGGTAAAGGATGCCTCATTTAGGGAATGTGTTCGTAATTTCGGTCTGGTATGTGTCAGCGTATCAAGCTAGCTCATTTCTATAACAATAAAGAAAAACAGGCAGTCACTGCCGTGCACCTAATTCCATACGTTTTTTTTTTCTTCTCACAGGTTTTTGTCTCATTCAAGGAGGAAAGCCGCTGAGCTGGTTCTTATCACAGACTTAATTTCTGGAATTTCCAGGGTGCGACACAAAATTCACAGGTAGTATTTTAGAATATTTCTAGATTTTTAGCTAACCAACTGAGAAGCTCCGTCATTACGCAGTGATTCTACTGGCGATATATATTTAAACAAAATTGCAAAGACCACTTCGACAAATGTTTCTTTTTTTACCAAAATTACTACAGTATGGAAAAATATATTTGAGAATTGTAATACTAAAACTAGACCAAATATAATGATGTCTTTACGCTATTCATAATACTATTAGTCACGTTCACTGACAACTACCCCACTTCAGCATCTTCTGACGTTTAGCACATGCAAGAAAAACGATATTATAGAGTACCGCTCAGTATAAAAGTTTTTTTCTACATTCTGCTGCAAATTAGTTCATTTGAATAACAAGCTTCGTGACATTCGCAATACAAGTAAAAGGAAGAGTGGAAGTGCACAGAGAGTTGACTAAAGCCAGTCGGAACTCGTCCGTGCACTCCTGTTCTAGTGCCTTAGTCTTTGATCAATCGAGGTTCACACAGTTACGGTTTAATTATAATTGGAATTCTACAGACACACTTCTATAAAAGTTACCCACAGCACTTTTCAGTATCAAAGGTCGGTAAGCTGCATCTGCTATAGTAGTTCCTAAATAAAACTTCTATGCGGGCTACATTGTTAAGGGTTATTGAAAGGAAAGCAACGTTCAACAATTTCTAGTTTTCATAAAATGTATAGCGCACTTCGGGTGGATGATCCCTATATAGGTGCATCCGTGTCACCGCGTAGGGATAGTCAATTTCAACAACCCCCTGCTTCCACCTCTCCGGAAAAAAAACTAACATGCAGCAAAGTATTGCCTCGTATAGTTCAATCTGCGTTACTGCAGATATTCTTCGTCTTTGTTTCTTGCATAGGTGGTCCACCTAAATGCTGTGTTTCAAATGTTTTCCCACCGAAGAGATATTTTCATATTTTATGGAGGTGATGTGGTGTCACAGCGAGCGGTTCCTGGTACGCTCAACGTGTCCTCAAAGATTGGATGCTTTAAAGGACACTGTGCTTGCGGGCAATCAGGAGAAAAGCACTCTGCACAGTGTAAAGAGCGGCCAACTCCTCTGACACGTTCGGCCGAAGAATTGATACAATGGCTCATGTTGTAGTCTGGAGAGTTCATAAACCGTTTTCACGGCTGACACCTGCGGGGACACAGGGTAGAAAGGTTTGCCTCAATCTCGCCTTGAGCTTCTTTTGTGTGTTTTGTAATTTGTCGAGAGAAAGTTGGACAAATTGCCCGCAACATTGCTGCAAGGAACAGGAAACTTTGTAACATAATCGCAGGGGTGCCGTGAAGATTGTACAGCTACCTCGAAGTTCAAGAAGGTTCTTTTGTTATGAAGTTCGTGATTGGTTTGTCGCCCACTTCAAAGAATGTGTATAAACCAAGCCTCTTTACATAAAAGAATAGTTAACATTAAAAAAACGTTCTGGCAGCAGGCCGTTGTGTCGTTTTACATTCAGACAATGGTACTAAAGCTATAAAATAACTTTTGTTTGTTTTTCCAACATGAACAACAAAGTAGTTTTCGAAAACAATTCAAGCAGGCACTGCCAACTGGGAGCGGTATTTGAAGTGGTGCATATGAAGGGGCTCTTTATTCCGTTTATATTTTGTTTAAAACCAATGAAGGCTGCAACAAAAAGAACAAAAAGGTGTCTTCGTAATGACAAATAACTCAGAGAACAGCACGTGCACTGTCACGATGTCGCGGTGAGCATGCTAAATACTATAAAGTGTCTACTTGGGGTCATCGAGGAAACAACATAGTGTATACTACTTTGCCTGCACACTCTCCAACTTCCACTGTAGTTGAATAAACGCCGGAATGAAACACGTGCTTTTTGACAATGAGGTGTCTTTACCATGAAAAGTTTGCTTCGGGTTAGAACAGCATGCAGGAAGAGTTTTGCACCAGATTAATTTCTGTAGTGATACCTCTACGTGGCTGGCATTTATTGGTAGTCGCGGGTGTTTTTATCTGTGCGTGTAGGGGGAAGAAGGAGGTGGAGAAGGTATGACAGCGCCATATCTCTATGTCCCAACGACAACGCCTATGAGGAAACGATACTTTGATGTAGCATCTTTATACTGTATGGGAACAGTGCCTTACGTGTTGGAAGCTTCTCATTTGCATGGATTACACCACTGCAAAAAAGGCCCCGCCGTGGTGGTCTAGTTGCTAAGGTACTTGGCTGCTGACCCGCAGTTCGCGGGCTCGAATCCCGGCGGCGGCGGCTGCATTTCCTATGGAGGCGGAAATGTTGTAGGCCCGTGTGCTCATATTTGGGTGCACGTTAAAGAACCCCATGTGGTCAAAATTTCCGGAGCCCTCTACTACGGCGTCTCTCATAATCATATGGTGATTTAGGGACGCTAAACCTCACATATCAATCAATCACAGTAAACAAGCGCTCATAAAACACAAAAGACTATCTGCCATTCAAATTGGAAAATCGTCATTTAAAACATCAAAATTTTTTCGAAAATTCTAACATTCAATACAAGAAATTCACATATTCAGCCTAGATGTCCCTGTACCGAGAAGAATATTTGGTTACGGATTAGAGGAGAAACGTAGCATACATATTTAATCTATTTGCAGTATCTGTTGATACGCGCTTTTTTTTTCATACCCATCCCCAACAGGAAAAGCTCGTGACCGTAATTTGGAAAGCACAATCTCGTTTCTCGCTGGTGTGAACTTGGGCGTTTCGAAAACTCGCTTCGGCACACACCCTCTTTTGGGAGTGGCGCCACTTTAGGGAGCGCTGACCTCCGATCACCGCGGCAATTAAAGCAAGAGCGATTTGAATAAATCACGGGTGGGGTTCAAGCGTAATTATTTCTCGCTCGATGCAACGAATTTTAATGATATTTCTGTGTTTCACTTGCTGCACCACTTGCTTTCGAAACCTTGCCATATATTTAATTACCGATTATGTATATGTTAGTGCTTTTAAACACGAAAATATATACGGCAAATAAATGATAGCATCTAAGCTATTCTATAGTTTTGACCCCCAGCCTACAAAACAAAGCGCACTGGTTTCCAAAGTTTCGCAAACACTATATAAAAAATTTGTTTTGTATCTTGATCACACATGAACGCAGGGCTCATATTAACACACCTAAGTATACGGTATTCTGTAGTATAGCCTCCTCTTAGACATATCGATAAGTTTTAAGAAACACTTGAGTATACACAGTGCTTACTTTCACATGGGCATATTTTAGATGTTGAGTCTTCCGCTTGGCATTCTTCAAAAACAGTAACAACAATGTGAACTCGAGTTAAGAATATCTATATTTGTTCTTCCGATACCTCGGAGAGAGATGATTCATGACACAATGAAACAGTGCTTCAGTTGTTCTCTTTGCGAGTTTGCGTACTAAACAAGCTTGGACATCACAATAAACTAAGCCTACTTTTGTGGGGGCCCTTGAACGTTGAGAACCCTAGACATTATTTTCAAATATACGCCATAATGAAAGCAACCCCGCAATGTTTTTCCTTATAGCAGTGTTCATTCTTCCTGAAAGCACCACAATAATGCGTTCTTTCCTAAACAAATATTGCGTATACGCTCACAGTTGTTCACCAGGTGACCATGTCCTCAGTCTTTCTAATTTTTTTTTCTCGTTCGTGAGCTTCCCGTAGATCTCGTGAGCTCAGGGGCCATATTACCAAATGTTCTTTTTCTTCACTTCACTTCGTCATTGGCTGGCTGAATTTCGTATTATGTCCAAAATGGCGATTGGCTGACTTATATGTTGGGAAGCATTCTTATGGTATAAGGTGCTTATGTCTTTGCTGACCTTCATTTTGTATGTGGCGAAATTATGACCGCAGGGCTGGACAGTATAAAAAAGAGCATGTGCGACTACTTGTTGTGTAGTCCTAACGCACTACGTACACAACATTTAGAGGCACGTTGACTTTCTTCTGGGTGTCACACGACTCTCAAAAAGAATATGATGACTCCCCAAAAAAGTTGATGTCCCTCATCATGACTACCTGAAAGGATCCAGATGAATCCTTTTTATTATAGAGAATAGCTTCATTTGGATCAATCTGTTGTCCATCCATGAGCTTTCTTTTCAATGTAACGATTGTTCAAGATTATATTTCACATTGAATGAGCAGTGTTACTTAAAGCCCCTCAAACTTCACAGAGTAGCGACGTATGTTGTTATGCGCACCTCCTCACTATTCCCCCTCCTCCGATCTCTCCGAGGCCGGCTCCACGTCGGTATTAGCCAGATGCCATCATGTGTGACTGCTCGCAGTGTTCGTTTCTTCACAGTCGCTCGTGACTTCATCTTTGCTCTCGAGGCGCGGACTTCTTGGGGTACAGCGCATCTCTTTTGACGGATCCGAACTTCTCCGTCCGTGCCCGTTGTGCTGTGAAATACTTTTACCCAATAATGACCTCGCTGTTCATTGCTGTTAGCGGATGTGGCGCCTTTTGATGCCAGAACAAGTCTATTGAAGGCTGAAAGTTCTTTACGACACCGGCCATCAAGCGCAAGGAGTTGCCACAAAAGAACAGCAATGGTCACATAGAATAGGAAGTGAACTTCTGGTCCACGTTTTCGAATATACTTTAAGAGAAAGTGGTGCGACTCTCACTATGGGTAGGGTTAGATGCTTGCTACATTCAGTGTGAGCTCTAGCGCCACAGACAAGTTGCAGTTAATTGCGCAGGACGTCGCCATCTCTCACTCGAGTTTTATTACCGTGTCGGCGGGGGCTACTTGCTTACGTGTTCAGCTTGTCGCTATGAGCCGACTGGTTTGAGTTTGCTGCACTGGTAATTGATCGTAGCATGCACGCGGAAAGGTGCTCGAACTTGTGATTGCGAAACTTCAGGGATTCCGCACTGCTGTTTTGAATAAAAACTGAAGTGTAGCAACTCAAATTAAGATTGGTACTCTCCATTGATTTTTCGTTCCGTGCTCGTACATTTCGGAGCAAATTGCTCTCTGTGGCTCTTTTACGTTTACCGATCAGCCGGGAAATTTGAGATGCGAGGGCAGCTATGCAAAGCGTGCATGCCTTCGAGTCAATGGGTGCGTGCGCTGTGTATAAATCTCACATTTAGGTGTCGTTTCAAGTGATTGTTTATTTGCTATGTCGTTTAAAGGTTTATATGCGCGACTGGAGCTCTCGTGACGTTAGTGCGTATGATGGCACGCTAGGTCATTCACACGCTAGCTGGTTCTTTCAGTGGTATAGTTGGTATGTGAGATATGTCCACAAGGCGCACTTCCAAAATATGATTGATGAGCCCGCCCCGCCACGGTGGTCTAGTGGCTAAGGTACTGGGCTGCTGACCCGTAGGTCGCGGGATCGAATCCCGGCTCTAGCGGCTGCATTTCCGATGGAGGCGGAAATGTTGTAGGCCCGTGTACTCAGATTTGGGTGCACGTTAAAGAACCCCAGGTGGTCGACATTTCCGGAGCCCTTCACTACGGCGTCTCTCATAATCAAATGGTGGTATTGGGACGTTAAACCCCACATATCAATCAATGATTGATGAGCCTAACCAATTCACAAAACAACAGCTGTTGAAATGTATTAACTGTAAATGCGTGACACCTTCTCACATTATTAAGGTGAGAGCCTTAGATGACTCACCAAACGCTAAAGTTGGCCGTCGGCAACACCACCGTTTCGCGTGGACATGGTCAACGCGGTTGTTGCTTTTACAGGATGACAGTCACTGTACATGCTCTCTTTACATATTGTGTACCCTATATATGGCGAATTTCGTTCCATCCATGCACTGAGTAAAGAAAGACAGTCGCACTATACAATCGGGTGCTATCGCATCAGGTAACAGAAAGGTAAGCCGCAGCAGGCGCACATGAATATTTGAGCGATGTTATTTATTGGGTGTCACATATGCAGAGATGCCATAAAGGATGAGTCAATAAAAAATGGGGGTTCTCACTGACAATCACAAGTATATGTTAAAGAAAATACATACTAAATGGGTGGTGCGCACCCAGTCAACATCTGGTCACTGCGACGCCGAGAACTCAATCAAGGCCTCACGTACGCGTTGCACTTGGCACTTAACAGAGCTTTCATGGGTGAACCTTAAACTCGTTAAGATAATTTTAGGATGAAGTATACGGTTTCGCGAATGCTCTCATCATGCTGCCTGCAGAATAAATGCTCTCTTCGCGAAATAGCGTCTGCTACGCAGGAACAATGCAGGTGCTGCCATGTTTGAAATGCGAGTGCGAAGGAAATGGGACTAACGAGAAACGCGAGCGGAGGAGAAGTGTCACTGCATTACGAAGTTGAAGGGGCCTTGGTGTTACTAGGCGAGAAGCGTTTAATGAAAGTCGAGCGCTTCGTTAACCCTTTCAGACGCCATGCGTGAACAGCCATCTGTAAATGTGGCAAAATAATACAATGTTTTTCGTAGACAATCAATAGTTCATTGCAACAAAAATAATGTCAGGATACCATAATCTATGTGTTACATAGTTAGCAATTCTAATTGAGCTTAAAATAGAATCTTTCCATCCTTGGTTATTGTTGCTCTGTTTTGGAATAAATTGAAAGAAATTTCTTGTGTATATACAGTGCAAGCTCATTTTAGTTATGTTCATTTCGACAAAAAAATGTACTTTTAACATGGCTTACCAGCAGTGGCACGTTGAAGATTGTACTACAATAAAAAAGTCATCATTTGCAACAGTACACTGCAGATTGAACGTAGATAAACACAAACCTATCATTCATAACGTTCAGTCCATTCTGATTTTAGTACATTTAAGTTTTAGTTAACCTCTATAGATTGTAGGAATAAAAAAAATTGGCGGATACCACGTACAGTGGGAATCGATGATATGCGAAGCATGAATGAGTAATGTTGCTGTGCCACTTTGAGTCAGCACAACGTTAGGAGGTGGAGGTAAATGATGCTGTACATGACTTCTGTGTCATGATTATCATGTTTAAATTTGTCGTTTACCTTCGTCTTCTATTCACGTCACGTGATACCAAATTTAGTATGTGCGGATCTAGTGAAACGACCGCGAGTACTCTCCGAGCGTGGTATGTTGTCATGTTCTTACATGACACGCGTGTCAGGATTATCATGTTTGCACCACTCATATGTTTCGTCGTCCATTGACATCACGAAACACCGAATTTGTTATATTGCTACATGCATGCAAATTGAGATAATAGGGGGCGACGCGCTTAGTGCCTGACGAGGAAGACAAAGAGTGGTCTCCGCTCGGTGTCTGGTCTACCGGTCACGCCACTGCTGCTGCTAGTTTGAAATATATTTCATTCGTGCAGTCACTAGTTTTCCTGTACCCCGGTCAGTTAAAGACGTCCGGAGTTTTGTAGGACTTTGCTCCTACTTTAGAAGGTTTGTGAAAGGTTTCGCAACCATCGCTCGACCTCTCACTGAGCTTCTGAAGAAAGACGTCACGTTTACCTGGGGTACCAACCAAGCTGCTGCTTTTTCTCATCTAATCACGCTTCTGACGACTCCGCCTATATTGGCTCACTTTGACCCATCCACTCCGACAGAAGTCCGAACCGATGCTAGTGGTCACGCAATCGAAGCCGTCCTAGCCCAACGCCAACGGGGACACGACCGAGTTGTCGCCTACGGTAGCCGCCTCCTCACAGCTGCTGAGCGCTACTATTCCATTACGGAGATTGAGTGCCTCGCTCTTGTTTTGGCAGTCTCAAAGTTCCGCCCATATTTATACGGCACAAATTTCTCTGTACTAACTGACCATCATGCGCTATGTTGACTTACCTCACTGAAGGATCCTACTGGCCGGCTCGGGCGCTGGGCTCTGCAACTGCAAAAGTATACCTACACGGTGACGTACAAGTCCGGACGCCTACATCAGGACGAGGACTGTCTGTCCCGCTACCCTGTTGCTGAGTCGAACACTATACTTGACAACGACACCGGCCCTCGCGTCTTTTCTCTTTCGCAAATTACATGCATCGGTGACGAGCAGCGCCGTGATGCTTCATTGCGTGTTATCATTGAGCGGCTCGAATCACCATCTTCCAATCAGTCCCATCACTCTTTCTTGCTCCACGATGGTGTATTATACCACAAAAATTTCAAGCCGGATGGACCGGCCTTGCTGATTGTCAGTTCTAAATAAACTTCATGACCTTCTGACTGCCGGTCACCTTGGTGTCTCACGCACTTACGACCGAATACGCCGATGCTTCTTCTGGCCAGGGTTTGCACGCTCAGTCAGAAGATACGTTGCGGCTTGTGAGAAATGTCAGCGCCACAAAACACCATCGACACTTCTCGCCGGACGCCTTCAACCACTTGACATTCCGTCGGAACCGTTCTTCCGCGTTGGCTTGGACCTACTTGGCCCTTTCCCCTTGTCTTCCTCGGGTAACAAGTGGATAGCCGTGACCACCGACTACGCCACGCGTTATGCCATCACACGAGCTCTTCCAACAAGCTGCGCCACTGACGTCGCCGACTTCCTCCTCAAGGACGTGATTTTGCAACACGGAGCCCCACGGCAGCTGCTTACAGACCGTGGCCGCACCTTTTTGTCGAAGGTGATAGCCGACATGTTGCAGTCCTGTCAAACGAGACACAAGCTGACTACGTCATACCACCCGCAAACCAATGGACTCACGGAGCGTCTAAATCGAACGCCTACAGATATACTCGCAAAATATGTTTTTACTAACCACACCGTCTGGGATCTTGCATTGCCATACGTCACATTTGCCTATAATTCTTCGCGCCATGACACTGCCGGTTACTCTCCAATTTTTCTGTTGTTTGGCGGAGAACCAAAATTGCCTCTAGACACCGTCACACCATCCCCTGCAGTACCGACCAGTAAATATGCCATGGACGCTATCACTCGGGCCGTTCACGTGTGACCGGTAGACAAGAACCGGAAACCGAGCGGAGACCACTCTTCGTCTTCCTCGTCAGGCACACACGCGCGTCAACCCCTAGAATCTCAATTCGCATGCATGTCGCAGTATGTAGAGCTAGCAAACAGCCGAGAGCGCATTATGAAGGGCCCAATATACTCCAATGTAGCGTTGACGAACACGCACGCTGGGCACAGCGACGCTACGTTAGCGAAACGCGAGCGCTCTATAGTCTGACGCCAGGCGTGACCATCGTCCGTCGGCGTGGCTCGACGGCAACCGGCGCGAAATGCGACATGCTGCATCTTGCGCTGATGCCATAGAGTAACAATACTCTATGCCGATGCGTTACCCAAACAACACTGCGTTCCCATCTTTTCGTGACAGAGGGACGTCGGACGCGCTGAAACGTGCATGCATCAAAGCAACGCAGCGCGGTACGCGCCTGCGAGTATATGGCAGGACCGGTGCCTGGCGTGGCAACGCCATCGTGACGCGGCGAATTGAACGCAGGCGAGAACGCGCACCGCTTCATGTCGAAATGTCTTGGAGTCTTGACTCTGGCATGTAGCCATGTTCTCGCATGACATACATCTCATGATTATTTTGTTTGCACCAGTCGCATACCGTCATCATGATTTGGCGTCACTTAATACCTAGTTTGGCATATGTGAAGCTAGCAAAACGGCAGTGAGCGCATCATGAGTGTGGCATGTAGCCATGTTGTTAAAAGACACGAATGTCGTGATTACCATGTTTGGATGTTTCTTTACCTATGCCGTCCGTTCACATTGCGTAATACCGAGTTTGGTACATGTGACGCTAGTGAAACGACCGCGAGCGCATCATGAGCGTAGCATGTAGTCATGTTGTTACATGACACGCATCTCATGTTTGTCACGTTTGCACCGGTATCATACCTTCGTCATCCATTCACGTCCCGTAATACCAAATTTGGTATAAATGAAGCTAGCAAAAAATGGCCACCTGCGCATCATGAGCGTGGCATGTAGTCATGTTGTTACATGACACGCATGTCATGATTTGCATGTTAGGGTCTTCGCTTGTGTTCACAATGCGATCATGTCATGTCATACCACTTTTGCAACATGCCATGTGAACAAAACGACTGCAAGAGCTGCAGGACCATAACATGTAAATCATGACATACATGTCATAGTTTTCACGTTATTACTAGTCATATATGATCTTCGTACAGTCATGTGATGCCATACCAAGTTTGGTATCGATACCATTATTGAAACGGCTAGGAGAGCTAAAAGTCATAGGTGGCTAGATAGATAGATAGATAGATAGATAGATAGATAGATAGATAGATAGATAGATAGATAGATAGATAGATAGATAGATAGATAGATAGATAGATAGATAGATAGATAGATAGATAGATAGATAGATACGCTCAAAGTCACCGAAGTGCGCTGATAAATGCTTCGCATTTCAAACGAAGATTGCATGCGATTGCATGCACAACGTGTCATAGGGTTCAGTTCAAGAAAGCCGAAGTCACCAGAAAAAGGCCACTTCACAGCGTCCTCTGAAAGTTGTGAATATGTGCATTCATATGGCGACAAGTGCACATGGCCTTCCGAGATACTCCTTTTCTATCGAGAATGGATTTAATATTTTGCTCGCTTTTTAAGTTGTGTGTCTCTGCTGATATACACGGGAGCAATGCTTGAAGAACCGAAATGCAGCTGTATGACGAAATACAAGCATACGAAATACAGTTTCAATGATTTTAAATACTACCTAGGAAAGCTTTGGTAAAGTTTGGAAAAGATTCTTTGTTAAGGTGCACTAACTCGAAAGTAGGCTAGGTCATAGCTGCTGACCCTACTTGTAAAAAAGAAGTTTACAAGGAAAAGTGTTTGACATGAAAAAACGTGCGAATGACAAAATTGTACATAATGTTACAAAAAGAAGGTAGTCATAATGTCACCATATTGCTAGGTACACGTCTTGACAAATCAATAATTAACTGAGTTAGAGTAATATGCCCTTTTTTAAGACATATCAATACATTCTAAGTGATAGTTTTGCAACGTTTAAACTGACATTTTCTCTTATCTGTACTCTTTTACACAAATTGATTTTTCGGATGCGTTACCCATCCAGATTACCAAATCGAATCATTTTCTTTTGCATGGCTGTTTATATGAGACGTCAATAATGCACGTTTTCGCTAGCATAAAAAAGCTATTTTCTACATGGCATATACACTGCCAAAGCTTAAAATGTGGTTTAAAAAACGTTTTGAGCTATATTATCACCCACACATATTGGATCGTATCCAGAGTAGGTCAGCAGCGAGAAAGCCAGTTTCGTCAGTAATGTATTCCACGGACCCACTCCATGGTCTTGCTTCTTATGATCGACTGGGTGTTAACACACTTTCTAGACTCACCATCATGACATCGTCTTCTGGCTACGAAAGCTCCCGATAGATGGTAGTGTGCGAAAGGTTTAGGCAAGTGATATAGACTTCTTAAAATAAGGAAGAGGTAGTACACTGGTGACGTCTTCTGTAAGAGAACAATTATTTACCTTGAGTTTCTTCCAACAGACCACACGCCCTCGGATCGCATCCTGACACTCCCTTTGTGTTCGGAGCTACCAAAACTACGCTTGATAGTGCCAAGGATTCGCAATACGGCGGAGCACTCGCCGCGAGCTCTGAATCAGCTCACTCTAATCATGCTGCACGAAAAATACAAAGACAATGCTAAGCTTTACGCAGAGAACTCGGTGACTGTATGAGAATCTGCACCAGTTGTGATCTATCTAGCATAAACCGAAAGGATCGAGCGTTACGCAAGATGACATCGACACTCCGAAGATAACAGCACAGAATTGATTGAGACATTCTTCTAAGATAAGTAAATCTTTACTGATTGGAAACTGGTTCTGCTCTGTTTTAGAACAGCTCTGCGTCGTCAGCCGCAAGACCGGCTGGGGGTGGAAATATAACTGTGCCTTCAACTCGAATTTATTCAAGTTAATTCAATATGGACACTATTAGTTTACAAAAAAAGTGTGTACAAAATTGGTTATACTCAAGGAGCCCCAAAGTTAAAAAGACCAGCATGACTATAACCTACTCTGTTATGCTAAAATATTCTACGCAATGCTTCGTTATGTAGCGCGCCTAGGTAGCTGAGTGAAAGTGTTGCGTAGAGTTGCCACTCCGGAACTAGAATGACTCCGGAATCATTCCATTATTTTGAGACCCGGAAACAAACTGAAAATAAAATGGGGGAGAATGCTTGGAGGAGTGGAATTGAACTATAATTCAGCGTTTTTCGCACGGAATAGAATTGGAATGAAGCTACGCCTTTTCCGAAAATGGAGCACATTTTTGTCTACGCTCTTTTTTACGAACTCCAAACATTTGTAAGTCAGAGCTTTGAATTTAACAATAAAGCACTGTTTTTAAAATAGCTTGGCTGATTACAAGCACGGCAGATTTATATAAGCAACGTGCCAACTACAATTCTTGCCTTAAATGAACTGTCTTGCTCCTAACTTCAAATATTTTCGCGTAACCCGGTTCAACGTCGTTTATATTCGTCGTGCGTGACTATCACGGTGGCCTACCTCCTAACCTCCCCCCCTCCGCTCCACGTGTTTTTTTTTTGTAACCTCGGTTGCGCCCGGCCTGCCTGCTGATATCTCTCCACCCTTCACTTCTTTGTTTCTGCTTCTGTCACCGTCAGGGACTTGAACGCTAATTCGGAATAGCGCTCCCCTGAAAGTGATACTCATTGACGCTGGCGCGATGCTTGTTTTCACTGCAGTCTTTCGTCACGGCACCCCTTTCTTCCCTATCTCACTCCACTGAGCAGTAAGTAGAGAGCTCGCGTACGAATGCTGGTGCGCTGAAATAGGTGTGAGTCGGTGTTAGTATAAACGTGAAAGTAATGCTGAGGTTGAGTAAAGAGAACCGTAAATCGGCGAAACACATGTAGAGTTCACTGCGACTCACTCACGAAATAATACGCTTCGCGCTTTAAGCTCACTGGCGCGTACAGTCACCAAATATTTTACTCAAGAGGACTCGGTCGAACCCAGACGCATTATTTCTTTTCTCAACCGAGCTCACCGGGACTCAAGCTGACCAAAATATTCCTCATTCAGACCCACTGATGCCTCATGGCTCTATCTGAGTCTAGGCGAGTGAGTGTATGCATGCTTACAAAAACAATTGGTTCCAAATCTACATGTTACACCATAAATGTAGTCAAAAGACGATAGTCTTGCGTCTGGAGAGAGTGAACAAAACGTTTATTTGACGTACTGCGCAAGATAATCGGTGAAGGGTATTCTAGAGGCGCTGCGTTAGAGTGCCTCGAGCGTGTAGCGGAGGCGAACGAGCGCATCGAGGCACGTTAGAAACATGCGCCATCTGGCAGTTATCTTCGAAAACGAAGGCGCGCAGCCCGCGGGGAAAGTTGCGCGCCAATCGCGGAGATGATAAGGTGTAGAACGCAAGGCGACGGGCAGGTGCCAACTCCGTGATGTCGTAGGAAAGTGTTCGAAACAATTTTTTGAGCATCACGTTGCACTGTCAGCGCAGTGCGCTAAAACACTACATTCCTTAGAGTTACTTTCGTGTGCCTCTCTAGCATAAAGGAAGACATACAAAACTTCGAAGTGTTGTTATGGTGCCTCATATATGCGCAATATTTGCTTTTTAATTAACAATCGCACAACTATGAACGCTAAACCTTGAGCAATATTTGTGGGCGCTGCGAATGGGATTGGCCGTTCGATGACGTTTGAGGTATCGTTAGGACGGACAAGCACACAAATGTACAGACAGACAGACAGACAGACAGACAGACAGACAGACAGACAGACAGACAGACAGACAGACAGACAGACAGACAGACAGACAGACAGACAGACAGACCAAAATTTTTCCGTCGAAGGTCCCCAAGAAAGACTGTCGTCTTTAAAATTTTGGTACCTAAATTCGACCCTCGCGTTACAATCGACTACCTTCAATCACATTGGGGGACCCTAAAGCTTCGCTTTAGGAGTTGTACGTGATAGAGCAATGCGGCCCCTAGTGCGCCCTTCAACCGCTAAGATAGATAGATAGATAGTATACTTTATTCGGGTCCCGAAGAATCTTCACCCCGTTTTTATAGGGGCAAGACTGTGGGCCGCTCCCACGTTGGGACAGCGAGGCCAAGCCTCACCGCCGCATCGTGGGCATTGTGGACAGCTCGGAGTTGGTCAAACCAGTCGTGGCTCGTGAGGAAAGCAGAGAAGGCTTCCGCCGTCAAGCCGTGGATTGTGTGGTGCTACAAAAAGGGCTAAGTGCATATTTATTATTATGTCTTGTTACATACACACACGAACGCACATATACAGTAGATCGTACCAGTGTGCACCCGTGAATAATACGTACAGGTTTTTGATCTAAAGCAAGAGTCGCATGGCCTCCAAGATACACGCCGCGCACTCGCCATCTCGGAGGTCATTGTCTGACAATGCCTCACAGATGGCAACACATTATCTAGCGTTTGCTGTTTGCTTGATCAACGCCTCTGGAAAGACATTATACGTTTTTCGCAAGATGGACATAGTGGCCCATTTTTAGAGCTGTTTGGAAGTTTCTCTGTGTTTTTAGCGGCGATGCCTGCTCCATCTCAGCCTTTTTCGACGTAGTTTGAGGCTTTCTAAATGCGGCTACAAATCCTCGAATGGGCTAATTTTTTGTCGTGACATCTCTCGAACAAAATGCATTAAATGGGCCCCGAAACACTTTTTTCAAGTAACCAAGGAATTAATTCGCTATAAGAGCTTATTGACTTGCGAATTCGACACCGCAAGCTTCGGAGGGTCCAGTCCGAGTGGAGTTACAAAGGTTTGTTGCATGCTGCAATTGTGTTATCTATTCTCTTGTCCTGATGAAAGCGATGGAAGCTAATCAGGGATGGGTGGCAGGAGGAAAGAACCACATCACCTGCGCCTCGTGACCCAGAGAACTTTTTTACCTTCGATTTTGCGGCTTTTTGACTGCGATCGCGCGCGCACGCATGGACAAGTAGCGGCCTCCCGCGGCGATCTCTGAAACAATCTTTCTCGCTCACGGATGATTTTTCGCTCACAGCCAATGGCGCCAACACCAACGGCATCATTTCTGCGACACGAGCTCTCTAACGCTATCGCGTTAATATAAGCCTACTGATACAACTGTGGCGTGACCCGCAGTAACTCGAACGCGTATTCGAAAAAGTACTTCTCTAAGCTGTGGTGAGTGTTGGAGCTGGCGCGATGCTTGTGTTTACTAAAAGTTTTCCTATACCTTATCAAAGTAGGCAATTAAAGTGGTTGGTGATTCAAGACCGATGTATACTGCGTGATAGAAAACACGGACAACAAGCGGACAAAAATAAATGCAATTTCGGGTGCCTTCGCATGAAGCTCCACGGTATATGTCACCAAGTTTCTATCCCTCGACATTGGATGCGTGTTTTGCGTTCTTTTACAGTTCTCACTGCATCTCAAGACATCGGTTTGATGGGGTGTTCTTTCTGAATTCGATAGAACGGTCAAGATAAATTTCCTACGTTGAGCAATTGCAGGAAATAAATTATCTGGCCGGCCCATTCCTGGAGTGATCATGGAGTGTGTTTTTCTTTCATTCCGAGGGATTGAAAGGAATAGAACGTCCAGTTTCGATTCCCCGGAATGGAATTGAAATGGAATGAAGAGGCCCTTTCCAGAACATTTCTGCCAAATGATTACAATGCGGATTGAGGAAACGCAGTCAACATTCATTTTATTTTGCGAATGTTTTTTTATATTTTACTTTGCTGCGCATTGTCTCTTTCATACTGTTTCTTCTTTTCTCTCTCTGTACGCGTTTTCTATACCGCACCAGCAAAATTTGCGCAGTTTTCTGCGAGCGAAGCAGAACATGAATAGGATAACGATGAAGAACAGGCCAAGAGAGCGCGTGTCGGCTCAAGTTGGCGATCGTTTTTTTTTTCATGCGTCGAGGGTAAACAGCGATCTAAACAGATCTGCTATTCAAACCAAAGTTTTCCCATATAACTGTGAAGTCGACTTCCTTGTGGTGTTGTGATGCAAGACCATGGCGAGATCAAAAGTTCTAATTTTGTTAGAAGCTCTAAATCGAAATATACGATATCGAAATCGTACATTATTTTTTTATTTGATATCAACCTTCGTCTCTGGCATAATGCATACATACTGGAACATGCAGAGAGTGGGAATAAATAACGCCAAGCAACTTTGTTTAATTTATTTAATGCAACAACCATGTCCGTCGACCAACCTGGCTGTACATTTCCGTGATAAGTTTGGCACGTAGGTTGCATATCATTGGAATCATGCCCGATAGCTCCGGCGTTGGACGAATCTTTCAATTTCAAAAACATTGAAGGCTTTACACAAGTAATGATGCTCCCGACTGTCCTCGCTCACTCGATTTCGTGCCGACCGGATGTGCCCCCGCGATCTTCGACGACAGCATCGACTGGCTCACTCTACGCCATCTCCTGACGCCGCCAAGAGGTCTCGTCGAGTGGTGTCCCGTCCTCGGACTCCTGCGACCGTGTCGATCTTTCCTATCTTCTCTTCCGTCGTTTTCTGTCGTACGCTGCCTCTGCACCTCGCTCTCTTCTTCTCCTCTATCTCTTCAAATTTTAATCCTATCCTTTTAATTCCTTCCTTACCCCTACCCCTCGTGAGCTACTGTTGAGTTGTCGCACTGTGATGCAGACAGTTACGGGGCTCACTTTTCTTTTCTTTTTACTTAAGAATCGCATCTCTCCCGACTGTCATTTTACTCGCAGAACTTGATGCGAAAACAAAGTTGTGATAAGAACATCGAACATTCCTAGCAAGAAAGAGGATTTTCGGTAATTATTGCAGTAGACATGCAGCCACGACAACAATAGCAAATAAATGCGAGCCGGTAGATCGAGGTAAACAGAGCAGAAAAACACACGTACAAGGAGACATTCGATTAAAGTTCACCCTGTGCCAACTTTTCCGTGTTTCCATTTCCACTGTTGGACTTAGTAGACGGGTATCTATGTCGCCCTCATGGTTAATGCAAGCATTGAAGACATCTTTCTTTTCTATTGCTAAAGTAAATAACGTTATAAACGCGACAGACAAGTCGCGATATTGCCGGGCGCTCAGGTTAAACAGGACATATATGTAGAATAAGAGAGTAGGAAATTGCTGCTAGAAATTGTGCAAGTTCAGCGCCTCTCAACTGGTTGCCATTCCCGTTTTACGGTGTCTAGACCGTATAGTTCCTATCTTGCTCGTAGTCCGGTGACCAGAGAAATGTTTTTTTTTTCAGTAGCAGCTTATTTCGTTGCCTTTTAACGTTTACTTGCTCTGAAGCATAATCGCGTTACCGACCATGTTTACGAAGCCCGTTAATGTGTGCAGTTTTCGCTAAGGTCTGCAATGAAAGAAAGCAAACGTTTAAGTGTGGTGCAGGTTATTGTTTTGTGACCTTCTCAGCAGCCATTACTTCTTCGCTAGCTGAAACGTTTGCACCGTTAGCAGTGTGGTAGGGTTATGGGATCAAGATAGCGAAGCCTGACTTAGAGTAGCGCCTATGAAAACTGAGGCAAAATAAAGATACGTCGACCGAAGGAGTGCAGAGCTTCAAACAATGTTTACTTGGCAACACATAAATTATATACTAATCGCAAAGTTCTGACGCATGGCGCGCATAGAAAAACCGGGTATTCAAAACTGTTCGTGCTATCAAGAGAACAAAAATGACACTAGTTAGCAAAGCATCACGTAAACAAATCAATCATTGACACCCAACAATGTCTAGTGAAATGAGACCAACATAACCTTATTATCAAAATAGACATCTCTATTGAAATTCAATAACGCGATACGATGTGTGAGATTGGGGAGGGAGGTAAAATTCAACTTTCGTGCAGACATTAAAAAGAAAGTGCGATATTTTATTAGATAATTATAGATACTTCAGCCTGTTATGGCTTTGACAGGAGTGTAAGCATGCGTAAAATCATAGAGATGAGAGATTTCCAGGTAATAAATATTGAGATTAGACATTTTGCACATACCTTAACGAACTACACTTTTTTGCACACTTGTCTTGCAGCCAGATATTTCTTTTGCCTCTTTTATTGTGATAGAAATTATATGGACACTCTCGGCTGAATTTCGCCGCCAGCATTGTCGTCATGCACCGTACATGTATACGTATCTATATATATAAAAACGCAAGAGAAAAAGACCCAGAAAAAAAGCTTCGACGTGCGGAATCAAACGTGCAACCTCCGCATTATTATTGCGAGGCGCTAACCTCTGAGCCACTGAAAGGTTTCTTTTTTCTTTATTGCCTCTTTGAATACAGGTCATGTTAACCTGACAATCACACATCACACGCGTTTCATGTGTGTTAACGCATCAAACAGACATGCGTTAACACACAGTCTTCGTCACAGCCAGTAGTCTTATACACATCATGCAATTTTATAACAGCTTCCCCGAAACCCTAATGAACAGATAGAACTCTTACATCACAGTGTCTGTACGATAACATACTACGACAAACGAAATGAAGACCAAGTAAGAAAATGAAGCCCAAATGTTGCACAGAACTATCACAAGGCAAAAAAAAGACGGATTCCATATGGAGTAAAGAGGAAGAATAAACTTTATTATAAGAAAACAGCAGGTTTAGGTGATTGAGTTCACTAACTGCTACCGGTGACATCGGTGCCCACGTCGGCTTTCAATTCAACAGTCATATAGATTCCGGCATATGGAGTAAGAGGCAAATCTTTTTTTAAAGTCCTCTGTAAATTTTCCGAAAGAAAATGGCATTCTTACAATATAAATACATGTTCAATGGTCTCAGGTTTGTTACACAGGAGACAGCTGCTTTTTCATAATACATACATCCCTCTCTCTTCAAGCCAAGTTTTCACTGGCATGACGCATGACGAACATATGTGACTGACCCTAACGTGGAAATCATGATATGCATGTCTTCATTTTCATGTAATGACTAGTCATGACTACGCGCCACGCTCACTGGTGGGCTCGTGGTCGTTTTGCCTGTTTCAAATTTCGTATTATGGAACGACAATGAATGACGAAGTTGCATACATGACTGGTGCAAACATGATAATCATGAGATGTGTGTAATGTAAGAACATGACTACAATTCCACGCTCTTGGTGCGCTCGCGTACGTTTTGCTATCTCCACATACACCAAATTTGGTCTCACGTGACGTAAGTAGATGACGAAAGTAAATGGCACGTCCAAAAATGATAATGTTCATATGTGTGTCATGCAAGACATGACCACATGCTACGCTCATAGCGCGCTGGCGGCCGTTTCACTAGTTCCACATATACCAAATTTGATATCGCATGACGTGAGTAAATGACAAAGGTAAGTGACACGTCCAATTACGATAATTATGATATGCGTGGCATGTAAAACATGACTACATGCTACGCTCATAGCGTGTTCACGGCCGTTTCGCTGGCTTCACTAATCACGTCACGTGATACTGAATTTGCTCTCACGAATAGATGACGAAGGTAAATGACACAACCCAACAATGTAATCTCGATGTGTTAGCCATGTAAGACATAATTTAGTTCCACCTTGTAACGTTGTGCTGATTTTAAAGTGACATATCACCTTCCCCATTCGTGCTTCGCATATCATTTATTCCCACAGTACATAGGATCTGCCATTTTCGTACGCTACTCATTCGACGTTATACGTTATTATAACAACCTTCTTATCTAGGCGCAGTTGTGAAAAGAAAGTGACACGTGATTGCGCCTTCAATGCGCCAGTTCTTTTTTTTTTTACTTTGTCCAATGGTATTGAAATACAATGCATCGACTGGCCCAGCCAACTGTGGAGGAATGTTTTCTGGTTTACCGTGTTTCTGAAATGTAATACTGGTTACAGTAGTTACAACTGGCACTGAAAATGCAGTAGCAAAGTGGGAGAACGCTTAGCACTGATTTATTGCATTCCACTATATAGCAATTAAGAATTCATGCACCACATTGTAATATGCAGGTAGTTTTATAATTTAGTCGGCGTTTTAAACCTTTGCTGAACAGTATGCAAAACAGTAGAAAAATGTATGCAAGTGTGCGTTTTTGTTACTTCTTTCGCAAATGTCACACAAAGTTGAAGCTTAAATTTGCATTACCTAGCTACCTCCTTCAACGTTTAGAGGTTCTGAGAAGGTTTGAGTGATATTACCACATTACCACAAAGAACAATAAAACATTGTTCATTTACCTGACCAATTATATCATATTTATGCGTCCGTCACCATTTAATATAAGCGGAGCATGGTATTTTGAATATTGCCGTGGTGGATATTTCAGACTTTCTGTTCTGTCGAAGGCTCCCCCTGGCAAAAGATTTGAAAATGAAGGTCTGGGCAAAATGCCGTAAGCACGAATCACGAAATGTGCTCACTAATATTTTCGTGCTTGATCTGTTAGTTGTGCTTTATGTGCTGGCCTCAGAGCGATGACCAAGAATGAAGTAAATGGCTAAAAATCAATGCAAATACACTAAACATACAAAGTGGCACGGCCCGAGATGGATTGGTGCGGGACGCAACGTGTATATCAAATAGGTGGTAGTGCTTATTGATGAGAAGCAGGGAGCCGATGTTCGCTTCTCGATGCAACCTACCACAGCCAAGCACCAAAGCCCTACTTCGAAAAACCGGGCCTGCTCTGCGGAAAAACCACATACAGGAAGTAGTTCTTCTGAGAGCGATGACTGTGTGATGTGCGGTGATGCGGTGTATATGGTAGCGATACTCTTCGCTACGCACATATTACTATATGAATTGGAGCGTGCCCCCCTACGAAAGAGTATGATGACGATGCTGATGTGGGTTTTTATGGCGCAAGGATTACGCTTGGCCAAAAAGCGCCATGAACAATGATGAGAAAACAGTACGATACGTTTTTGAAATATGAATATGATATGAACAATGATATAGTAACGTGGCTCTGAAGGGGCCCAAAATTCAAAAGTGTTAAAATGATGTAGTTGATGTGAAACATGTGTAGCAGGAATAAATGGCAGCATTTGTGGTTCGGACCACCTCTGCTGCACCCTCTGTGCGGAGGTCGCGCTACGCAGTACCTCGGAATATGGAGTGAAAAACATGTACATGTTTTAAAACATGAACAATGATTGGGGAGTAAAAAGCTCATCCTTATCGATGAGCATCACGGGATGTAGTGATAGCAGCTGTCAGGAAAGGAGGAAAGAAGGAAGTAAAAAGGGAGAAGGTAGGGAGGTTAACCAGAAATACATCCGGTTTGCTAACGTACACTGGGAGATTAGGGAAGGAGACAAAAAAGATGAAAAGAGGGAAGAGAGGGAAAAGAACAAAAGAGAAAATGACAGTAGTTTCACTGCAGCGTGTAGAACTACACCGCATGTCAGAGGCGTTCATACAAGCCCGTCTTTCTCAGGAAACACAGCAAGGCTTTGACTGCCTTGTGGGCTATTGAGGGATGTGGACGTAGCTGTAATAGCATCTGCACAGAAAGAGGCGGATCATCCAGTCACCGCATTGCGTTGGCAAGTGCTTGTCTGTCTGAGGGAAATTGAGGACAGTGGCACAGCAGGTGCTCGATATTTTCGTCGGTGCCGCGAACATCGCATGCCACGATGTCAGTCATTCCGATTTACGTGGTATAAGCTCTCGTTAAAGCAACTCCCAGCCAAAGGTGATATAGAAGCGAAGCTTCACGTCGATGTAGGCTGGGTGGAGGCCGGAGTTGTAGTGAAGGGTCAAGCTCGTGCAGTATTGTACGTCGTATGGTTGGTGTCTTCTACTCAGTCAGTGTGAGACTGCGAGCCAGTTGATCAATCTGTCTCGCCACGTCCGCTCTTGAAAGCGGAATCGAAATGCTGTTTGTTTCTTCGTGTGACGTGCGAGCAGCATGATTTGCACAATGATTTCCGCTTATACCACAATTCCGAGGTAAACATTGAAAGACGATGTCGTGGCCTTTTTGTATTAAGAGGTGTTGAAGTTTCACGGTTTGGTAGGTCAACTGGTCATGGCATCCGCTTCGGAGAACTGACAGCAGGCACTGTAATGCTGGTTTACTGTAAAACCATTTACTTGCTCTTTCTTCAGAATTGATGAGTTCTAGTGCACTCAGCAGAGCCTAGAGTTCTGCCGTCGTAGACGTAGTCGCATGTGAAGTCTTAAAACACCAAGTGACCCCTTGTGATGGTATAACCACTGCTCCACCTGAACTAGACGGCGTAGTAGAGCCATCCGTGTAAATTTGCATGTGGTTACTGTAGTTTTGTTCCAGTAGGAATAGACTCAGTGTTTTCAGGGCATGCGTCGGTAAGTTTGATTTTCTCCTCATTCCTGGAATCATTAAGTGAACTCGCGGCCGGCTCAAGCTGCAAGGAAGAAGCAGTGACTTTGATGCAAGTGCATACGCCTCAGTAAACAATGAACGATGCTTGCTGACCGTATGTCATGCGGGGCCTTTCAGCAGCGAGGCTCAACAGGTGGTGGGAAGGGGTCCTGTTATAAGGCCTTAGGTGTAAGCGCATTGTCTCGGTAACAATGTACGTCTTTATTCAGTGACCTTGAGTGATAGCAATGGTTTCAGCCGTTAAAGTACTGTGGAGTAATCCAAAGCATATCATAAGTGCTTGGGCTTGAATGGTCTTAATTGCGCGCAGGTTGGTCTTGCCGGTGTTAGATATTGCAGGTAAGCTGTACCGTAAGAATCCGATAAACACCACTCTGTACAGTTGTAGCATGGATGGTATGGGCACTTCCCAATTCTTTCCTACAAGGAATTTCAACATGTGACATGCTGTGATCAGCCGCTTCATCACATAATTCACGTGTGGAGTTCACGACAGGTTTCTGTCTATCATGACTCCCAAGAACCTGTGCCTTCTGCTGAACGATATGTGTTCTTCATTAATCAATCTGCAGTAAGCAGACATTGGTTTCAGCGAGAACGCTACCACTGCACATTCACCGCAGGACACCTCGAGACCTTGTTTACGAAGGTCAGTATAGACAATAAATGGTGCTTTTTTGCTAAGAGCTTCTAAATCACTAAAATGGAGGAGAATCTAGAGAACCGTAAGTAGATCTCCACCTCTCCCACATATATGTTGGTCACCGCCAGACAAAATGTAAGACTGTGTACAGTATGTGTGTCGTGTCTGTAACCTGGTAAGTGAAATATAAATTTTGTTGGTAACAATTGTTTCATAAAGCTTGCACACACTGTGTGACCTCTTAGCCATTGGCTAGTGACTTGTGGCTAGTGACTGCAAACGTGGTTGGCATCGTAGTGACTGGTATTTGTAGCATGTTGAAAATGCGCTGCTCCTCTTTTTCGAGACAGTGAATGAGGATGTCTCTGCGTTGCTCCAGCGAAATTCGGTAGCTCCAGAAGCAAGCAGGTATGTTTTTAACATGCGCTGGCTTTGCTCCCAAGGCAAGACTGCATCACCGGGGCAGAGCAAGAAGGGCGGTGGCGGAGCCAAGCCAGAACAGCTCATTGCAAGTGGGGCTGGTCACACTGGCGAAAAACAGACCTGCGGAGTGGGGCACAGAAGCGATTACGAGGCAGTTTACCTCGTCGCCATTGAAGTCTGTGAAGAACTACGAGGAACTACGAGGTCTGTGAAGAACTAACGGCTCAAATCTTTGTTTATTCTCAAGGACACAAACATATGTACAGGACAGAGACGCATACACATCTCCCCCTCTCGGTTAAGATGAACAGAACGAAACTGAAACTAAAACATCACAACATTAGTGCGCTCTATTTTCTTGCGACATTAATTACTACCAGGGTACGATACAAGATGGCCCGAGCTTCTCGGCAGACGAGTTTGCTCTGAGCTTACTCTGCAGTGGCCGCGGCATGAAGACAGTGTGGAGCACGTGAGAGCAGCGTTGATAAAATTGGCTACGAGAACGCGCGTGGCGTTGTAAACGCATGTGGGACTAACGAGGCGTTGGTGGGGCATTTGCGGCAATTATAAATGAAGCGCCGCGTGCGATCACGGCAGCGCCGCCACTAACTCAACATTTTAGCAGTGCAGCGACGTAAGCATGATTGTCGTGTTGTCTTTTTGCTAACTGAACACGCGCCTCCCACAGGCTTGTTCACGGGCGTTTGTCTTCTTTCAGACAGGTTCTTTCTTTCCACCTGCAGCATGAAAATTCCCACGCTCGAAGGCAGCAAGGGTGCACACGAAGCCCACTTGAGCTGCTTGTTTCGCTCCTATCAAATAATGCAGATAAATATAAGGACAGGTGGCATCTAAGAGCGCTCGCGTCATGGCGGCAACGCGACTGTGATTGATAACGTCGCGAGAGCGGTGAAATTAAATGCGAAACATTGTAGCCGCGTGGTGATATCACTCACACTTCTGCGTGCGTGTGTGCATAGTATGCGCAATAAAGCTGACAGATAAATTGTGCCGCTGGACGTGAGTACTGCTACTCGGAAAGAGCAAAGGTGGTGGGCGTACCTGATCTCCACCGCGCGAGCGTCTGTCAATCAAACAGAGGCGTGAACTCGGATACAAAGTTGTTGATTCTGAAAAGACCTGAGTTCACATCGGGACTGTGGTGGTGCCGGTGTGACTGCTAAGAGTTTGATGCAGGGAACGCTAAGCGGCAGCTTCTTTGCATATAAAATAATTTGGTGTGCCATGGAGGAGCTTATAATCTAGCTTCTAGCAGCTTTTTAAAGTTGGTCGTCTACTCATGTGCGTGATCGACTTTGAAATGAAGACCGAGTCAGTTCTGTCTGCAGTTTGATTAAACTAATTGACTGACGCATACTTGGACGTGGAAATGTAGGCCCGTGTGCTCAGATCTATGTGCAAGTTAAGGAACCCGAAGTGATCGTATTTCCGGAGCCCTCCATTACGCCGTCTCTCATAATCTCATGGTGGTATTGGTACGGTAAACCCCACATATCAACCAATAAACTGAGGCTTAATGATCATTACACTGAGCTGTCTTGTCTTCATTGATAAGGCTTAAATAAAAATGCAATTATCTCGGGGGCAATTAGCAAAGCAAGGTTCAGTATGAAGCTGTTAAACGTAATCCTGATTAGCAGCATACTATTTGTCATATGAATAGTAGGGGCTAATTAGCATGGTTCTACCTAACACGCCTATAATTAACATCGCGTTAATTAGCTCAGCTTAGTTAGCTCATCAACTAGCATGCTTTAGTTAGTCTGGTTCTAGCTCTACATGGCTTCAACAGCACGGTCCTTTTAAGATGTGGCGTAATTACCTGGGCCAAATCACGACCTGGCGTTATTAGCTTGGTCATATCAAGTCCTCGCCTAACCAGTGAGGTATACCGTTCAACCAAATAGCTAATTAGCCAGCCGCACGTGCTCAGGTGCTACAAAAAGATCGTAACAAAGACAACGCCCACCGGCCAAGCAGCGCACTTGAATGTACACGCTTACACGTGGCCTCGCTAGAATGTGCAGACCAACACGTGGCTTCAGACTTAGCTGCGGTCGCGATGTTGTGAGTCGCTCGGCTGGTATTGATGTCAGAGGCCACCGTGCTAATTATTCCTAAACAGGCTTAGTGCAAGCAATAAACGCTTCAAAGTAAATTTAAAAACCCCCGCCCCTAAAATTATCATAACGAAAAGTTTCTGACACTTTCATTGCATGGGTGCACATCTACACTCACTGGAACGACAAACAAGAAATAAGAAGCCTCTGGTTTGAAAACACCGCCCAACTTAGTCGACCATCCTTGACACGATGGCTGTTTCCATCGTAACCAATGAAACGCTGCGTGCTGAGGGGTAGATTTGTCTTTTCGTGCTGTTGGCTCATGCATAAATAGTGTCGTCAGTGCTCGTGAATATCCTGAGTTTTTCGAAACTCGGCCGATCCTGCATAGAGCCCCAAGTCAATCTTTCCTCCCAGTTTACGTCTCAGAATGTTAGAAGCAATTCAAACGACTCTTCGGCAAATTCAGAATGACAATGACCATGCTTAGTGCTTAGGCTGCTTGCGACCATTTATAGATGGCTGAAACTGCAGAACGTAGGGTGCCTCAAGTAGGCTAAAAAATTGCAACTTTTTAAAACATCTTTGGTGTGCCTAAAGGACGCAGTGATGCTGAACACCACGGATAGTGAACTTTTCCCTATGCGCTGTGATGCTTGTTGCCACGCTTGGAAATGCACTCATGACTGCATAAAATATTTCAAACAGGCAACCTTCTTTGTGCTCATGAACTAAGCTGACAGTGCAGTGTATTTATTTTGAATGTTATTTATTTATATGAAATGCAGTTCATTGAACGAAGTTTTCCTTCTATAAATAGTTTTCAAAAAAGAACACATGCTTAATGCAAGTACCTTGACAGCGTTTTTTTCATTTGTTTCTCACTATTACACAATCGTTGCAGCACGTGTTCAAATTTTTAACTTAGTTTTTTACAATAATAATATTAAAACACTAATAACATAGCTAATATTAGTAACGTGCGAATAATAATGTTATTATTAATATAGAATATTTATACTATAGTAACAATAACAAGCAGTGTTTAACGCCACGGAACCATGATATGAAGGTAAAAGACGCCGAAGTGCAACATCGGGCTTTTAACGTGCACCTGAATTGAAGAACACGGGTATCAAGCATCTTCATCTCCACCGAGAATGCCCACACTATGGCTGGAATTCGATCCCACCACCTTCATTCAGATCAGTAGTAGAGCGCTACAACAACCGTAGTGGTTATAGCGCTTGACTTGAATTTGCTTTAGTTTTTCACCTTTGGGGGTGAAGCTTCCTATGCCGCGGGTCGTGCGTTCGCGATGTATGTGTATAGTCGTCGTAGTAGAAGGTAACCACCTCCACAGCTGGACTAGAGGAGCGGCACGCGCACACCCTTTTCAATGGAGGAAAAAACCCGCACACGTTAATCTTAAAAAAGATAGTTGATTATGATTAAATAACTAATAGAGACGAGAATTGGTGACTTATTCTTCAATAAAATTTGCCTTGAATTTGATGCTTACTGAAAAAAATTATTACAAGAAGGACGCACTTTGATCACTATATATCTGACCAGAAAGGGTTTCCACGTTAAATTCGCTGGGCGTGCGCTGGTCGTAACCTTCTTGGTTTTAGCAAGATTTAGCGAAGGCTGGGCCTCAGTGCATGAATGTCGTGAACTCGTACATTCGCAACATTCACCACCTAGAGAGGGCGCTGGTGCAAGTCCAACATGGCTGTCGTTTGGAGGATCGTGCAGCTGGTGCGCTGGCAGCCGCCACTGGTGTGCCCGTCACTTTGACCTGTGTAGTATTTTCGGCTGCAGCCACCGTGTTGTCAAGGCTTTGCTGAGAAGATCGTTGACTCTAGCATGTATTATATCTCACACTGTGCGTTGAGAAACGCGTGTGCGCCGTACAATAAAGGAAAAGAAGTTTCTAACGCCGGGTACATCGTCTGCTGTGGTGTACAACTCTGTGAACGCTGCTCGTGTCACGGCTGAGGAAGACCGAGCGGCCATGCTCGTGCAAAGCAGGAAACCTCGCCTCTGACTGCACGGTGTCTGCAAAGCGGCATCCAACATATTTTGTGATTCTTCTAGCTCAGCAAGCAAACAATAAACATTAAATCATTGCTACTATGACTCGCAGTAACTGTTCGACTTCACAATAACTGTAGTAGAAATTGCCAGCGACAAAATATAAAACACCAGCGAGCCGCCAAAGTGAGGCCGACTCAACGATGGCATGAGCTGGCTTCATGGACATCCCCCAAACAACAGTTACGACGGATGCCGCATGGCGACGCCACCATCTGTGAAAGTTGCGAATTGGCCGTGAGGGCCTCTACTAGAGAGGCCAGCGCTGCGATTGTTTTGACGTCACAGATATGATACGTAGTTGTTTATAGCGGCAGCTGGAGCAAGATTTACTGTATCTGTAAACTTTAGGTAGCAGAGTTGCGCCAAATCACTCGCTCGCAGGATTCCGTGCCGACCGGTTGTGCGCCCGCGCGCTCAGCGCGCTCGCGACCTTCGGCGTTATCGTAGCTCTGGCCGACTGGGCTCGCCCTACGTCACCTCCTGTCGCCGACGACCTTCGACGACAGTGTAGCTCTGACCTGCTGGACCTGCTCTACGCCATCTACTGACGCCGACAACATCTCTCGCAAGTGTACCCCGTTCTCGGAATCCAGTGACCGTGCTTCCATCTTTCCTGTCTCTCCTATCCCCTCAGTTTATTGTTGCTTCTTCTTCCTCTTTTCTATGCCTTTACTTCTACCCTTTTTATCCCTCCTCACCCCCATCCCTTGTGAGCTCTGTGGCAGTGTCGCTCACTGAAGCAGACAATAACGGGGCTCACTTTTCTCTTCCTTTCTCTATCTTAAGAACCACTCGCAGAGTTGCGCCAATGTACGCGATCTTAGGTTCAAAAGTCTCGTAGGAAAGCCACTCACTACCCACGTAAGAGCAGCGCTGGCGCTTCAGAGTACCAGAGTTACTTTATATATTTTTTGCTTTCTTTTTATTTTTTATGAAGGCACGAGCGAAACTCGGTTGCTCCAATCACGCCTAGAAGTCTCCAACTCTAGATCTGCCAGCCTTTTACACGCAGCGAGACGCTGATGGAGGAGGAAGCAGCACCGTCATTGAGACACGTCCAGCGTCTCTGTGGGGTGCGTCCAATTTCCGTGACGAACGTATTCGTTTCCTATGCGAAGGGTGCCAGCACGCCAATAAACACTGCGAAACATCGGCATCGTCTGACTTATGGCTTCTCTGCAGTGCATTTGAAGCCCCTATGGCCACGTGATGGCGCGCGACGAATAGTGTTGCAGGAGTCGTCAAAAGCCAGGTGATCGGCTCCCGGAAAACAATAGTGCAACTCTATTACCTATATGCAGCACATACAGTAACTCTAACGGCAGCTTCGCTTTCGCGACACCACTTGCATCGTCCCCCATGACTGCACCAGTTCTTGGTCGCAATTTTCCGGCGCAAATTAGACATGAAGTGCCACCAAGGACACCAATTTGTAGTTTGCTTGCCCGTATTATCAGAACTTACCATTTATTTAGGCACTGAGCTTCAAAACAAGGAGAAGCAGCACAGCGAAAGAGCAGGAATGGTGGTGTTCTAGCAAAGTCAACCCGGCATCCTATGAGTGACGTAATTACGTAGGTGACGCATGGTATCTTTTTATCGCCAATCGCCATCAACTAGAGGCGGTGAAAGGGGGGGGGGAGTAGGCATGAAGCGCAGACATTAAGAAAGTGCGCGAGTGCCACCTCTCGTTTAGTTTTTGGAGTGTCCGCTGGATGACGGTACTTTTATATGCTGAATATATGATGAAAAGATGTGAGATGTCAGTACTAGGAGTGTTCGCTAGATAGACGGATGGATGTATCAACGGATGGACGCATGAATCAACGGGTTCAGGGACAGACGCGCGGACAAACTCAGGGGTTGACGCATGGATGCACAGACGTACGAACAGATGCACGGAAGGACGCACGAACGAACGGACGCGTGAACGCATGGATGGTCACAGAAATGGTCATACGGATGAACACACGTACGGACGCTTCGCCCCACTCATCATCATGCTCTCCGTGGATATGCTGTGGTGTTTTTTTGGCCTTGTCTTGCGATCTCTGCTGGTATATATGCGTGTGTGTATTTATATGTACATATACGTGTACATGCGTTTATTATATATTCAGACATATTTTACTGTATATATTCTGCAAATTACGTGTCACCCTTGCATGCTTTCTTACGAAGCTTTATTTCTTTTATGTATATCCCAGTACAAATGGCTTGTCGCCATTCTGCATTTTCTCTTTCTTATTCATTTTTTTATATGTATTACTGTTTTGTATATGTGTTTCAAATATATATTTAAAGGTTATTTCCCCATTACAATAGTGCCCCACGCGGGCACTGTAGATATTGTAAATAGAAGAAATAATGAATAAAGACAGTAGCCAAGTGCCGTAAGCAGTGGCAGCTTCTATTCATTCGAAAAAAAGAAAGAAACGATATCTTATTTCATTTACGATGGTTCTCAACGCAGGAAAAAGAAAACTAAATGTTATAGAATGAAAAGCTTCTTTTTCTAACAGTATATAGAATTACAAAGGGATTCCTCCAAAAACACTTGACCCATGTCCGCCATGTATCTAGACATTTACGCTACAAACAAATGCAAGTTGTTCGGCGAGGTTGCCAATGTTATTCACTTACTGTAGGAGGGTCAGGGCGCAATAGGCAATTCGAACAGTGCTGCTCCCTCTGTGTCCTCCACCGCCAGCCTCTACTGGCGCTGGAAGACCACACTGCTTAGATGGAACTTGCAAGCAAAACTCTGCGCCATCCATTGAGCATGCCGAGGAGTCTACTTCAACACAAGGCCTCGAAAATACGTCTGCAGTGCGAGTCAAAGCGCATTACAAGACACCGGATTTGAAGCTTCTTGATTCGAAAATAAAGTTACTACTCTTGAAATTACGTTGATTATGAATTTACCATTCGAATACTACCAAAAATTACTGTTATGGGTCTCTAATTGAAAAGTACCCTGAATCGTTTGCTTTTCTTGTTGAACAGTGAGCTTGCTTTGGCTGTCGGGAAGTTGGGTTCAATCGTAATAGACAAGCATGATTTTAAACCGGGGTGCGCTCTCTTCATTTTCTTTACGGTGAAGCAGTTTAACGCATCGGCACCTTATGCTCGGTTAAGCAATACTCCTGAGTTGTGTATGTGCCACAGAAATTAAGCAAGTACTGCTACCAGACGGAGCGCGTGTCAGTGCCAAACAAAAACGCACATGTGAAAAAGAGAGACAACTCAAAAGAGAAATGGAGAGAGATAAAAAAGGGGGTAGAAAGAACAAGACGAAAATGAAGAAAATGTAGAAATAAAGACATAAAAAGCTAGCTCAAGCTGGGTTTAATGTGCTCAATGCTTGATGCACAGTTGAGCTGGATGTTTTTAAATTATTGTGCCTTTGAAACTACAGGCTGAAGCTAGGGTGTTCTTTTTCTCATTGAGTTCGGCCCTGAAGGAGATGCTCAAGCCGGAAAGAAGCATTTGCCCCACCGACCGAAGCACGAGCACGTCTTCGTTCGCGTTCGGCTTCTTGAACGTTGGAAAATTCCCACAATGATCTCTTTCACTCCGGACACCTGGCTCCTTCTCACTCTGCATACTCGGGGTCCTAGACTTCTCGTCGCCTCTTGGCAGCAATTTACTCGGCTAGCCTGCTGGGCCCAATCATCGTCGATGCGGTCGCTATCGATCGGCAGCATGCTGGACTGTTATTGTTGACTTTACTCACCTTCGCTGTGGTGGATTAGCCCAGAATTACGTGCTCTAAACTTTTGCTCTGTAAGCGGTTTCCTTTTCATGACTGCGAACACTCATCGGCCAACCCAGGTGTCGCAGCCAGTACACAAGCTCTTTTGACGAAACTGGGCGCACGTGCACTAGCGCTCGACAACAGTTGCGGGTGCAGCATCAAGGTGATTGGTTGGAGTCGGCGCACGTAATGCATAGTAGAAACAGGTGCTCGCAGTGTCTACACTGGTGATCAGTGCTAAGCTCGGAGTGGTGCGGTGTAACACGACGCATGCGCCGCTAGGCTTTGCGGAGCAGGTACTGCGCCACCTGCGCCACGGCTGGTTTCTATGCAACCCAAGGTGTTTTTTGCAACGCGGGTGAAATCATGCAGGGCTAACATAGCCTCTCTGGTAAAGAGAAAAAGGCAAAAAAAACAAACAAAAAAGATATGCTCAGGAAAAGAGAAATATAGAGAGAAAGAATGTGATTGAAAGAAAGATTATGACAAAAATAGAAAGTCATAAATAGAATTTGCAACATGGCAATACAGAAAGACAGATATAGAGAAACAAAGAGAAATAGCAACAGACACAAACAAAATAAAGAAAAACGAAAGAAATACAGTACGAGAAATAAAGAAAGAAAAACAAAGAGAGACAGTGGCAGATGCAGAAAAAAAGATAAAAATACACAGAAAGACAAAGAGAGTAGTTATGGGAAGAGAGAGAAAAAAAGACATAATTATAGAAAGAAAACGAAAGTGAAGGTATATAAAGACGCAGAAATGGAAAGAAATAGGCGCAGTAGGCAATACAAGACACAGAGAAAATAATGAAAAAAAATAAAATCAATAGAAACGAGGAAAGCCAGCCAGCTCATACCTTCCTTCAGGCTTAGCGCCACGTGCGAAGCAGCCATAATTTTTTCTACAAGCAGTATCGCCGGACATGTTAAACTTTCGGCTTCTTTAATTGCTGCAATGGAAAACACACAGCGAGTTCCCCTTCAATGGCTTTTGACAACAGAGTATTTACAGAAGGGAAGTTGAAACTACGCACGTATTTTTACGAAGGGGGCTACAATGGCGCTACGCCATTTTCTGTAGCCGTTCTATCTGTGCGAATCCCTATTCCCTGCGAATCCCTGCGAATTCCCTGCGAATTATCTGCGAATCCCTATTCTTGAACATTGAACGTAGGGGCCATTTGGCGAACCTAGAAGTGAAAAGAATGTGCTAAGCAGATTGTGCTAAGACGAAAGTCCGCACACTGCACAATACCCGAGTGTTGGATAATCATTTTGTGACACACATGATTAGCCATTCTATGGTTGTTGTTTTCTTTTACTTCAAAACATACACAGTGTGTGGCCCGATTTTCATGTATTCAGTTAGCGCAAATCACCATGCTTGCCTTAGAATGAGGCCAAGCTCCCCTACAAGCTCGTTTATTTGTTTTTACGATGAATATTAGGCATTTTAAAGGTTTCCTTTTCGTAAAGCTTAGCCTCAAATGATATTTCTTTTGAGAAATTCATTCTGCACCTTGAATGCTTTAGAAAAATACCTCCTGGATTCTAAGGTCAATTGGATAACAGTGGATTCTCACCAGTTCATGTGCGTTACGAATCAGGCGACTATTAGGTCCACGAACATTTTATTTTAAAATTATTTTGCATCTTTGAATGAAGCACGTGTCACAGATTTCAGGTTATGAATGGCGTGAAAATAAACGCCCCTCATTTCGAGCGACTGAGCGAAAATGACGAGTTTATGCCAGTAGAAGGCTCATAACATTTCTGGTAGAGATTAGGGCATCAAAATTAAACCGGTTTTGCGGCAAAACCGGTTATCTGGTTATTCCATTAATCGGTTATTCGATTTCAAAAACCGGATAACCGGATATTCGTTTGGTTATTTGGTTAACAATACCGTGATAGCCTAATAATTGAATAACCGGATTTTTATTTTGTAATGCTAGCATAGATATTCGTTTTTCATGGACTCTCGTGTTTGTAAGAAACATTGCAACCATTTGTACAACCCCGATATGTGCTTTTATTGACCTTCTCACATTGTGTTCATTTGTTTTAACGTGGGGACAATACGTGAATTACTAGTAACAATGCCTCTTGAAAAGTAGTCAGTGATTACCTTTTCACAAACATTTCCTTAGTTATGAATTTCTATAAGGAGCGAAAATGCATGCACTGTTGAGAAACGGGAAGTCTTTGCATGGGCCATTAGTGATTACGTCAGTATTGAAATAACGGACTGCGCAGGTTGTATCGGTGCGTATCGAATGATACCTAAAATTTGAATAAGCTCTGAGCGAGACTAAATATTCGTATCCAAATATTCAAATAACCGGGTGTACGTTCATTTAAACCGGATAAGCAGAATACCCGTTTCTTTGTATCCGGATAACCGGATAACATGCTTTTGAGGCTGGATTAGCTTTTCTCCTATTTAACCGGATAGCCAGTTTGGCGGATACTTGCAAGCTGTACTGAAGACGTGAAACTATACCAAGAAATTAGTAGCGTTTCTGTCTAGGCTGAAGCTTTAATGGAACCATAGGACATACTGGATGATTCTTTCTTCGCCAGCATTGCATCGGCCACGTTATTTTAATCAGCCTATCTAATTCAGCATTTTTAGCTTGTAGGCCTTCTCAGTTTTAAGTACTAGGTTCTGTATAACTTCTTCTTCAATTCATGGAAAGTCTGAGCGATTTCAGAAATAACATAACCTGTCCAATTCGCCCGATGAATTTATTGGTTTTTGTTCCTCCTCTTCTTCATGCCTCCGTGATTTCTAGCCTTTCTCATGCTTGTCAGGCGTACGCATACATTAGGTGGCCATAAAAAAAGATTCGGCCAGGTATTCCTTGCACCGCGTCTTTGACTGGAACAGGATGCCTGCTTGGGAGGCTTCACAAACTTAGTTGCGAGCGTGATACCATGAAGCTTTCCTCATTCGGGGGATCGCATGCCTCCTAGTAATCAGGCTAAGAGCACGCGAGGCGTGTTTGTGACAAACAAGACCTGATGGCGTTCCTCGAAGAACCGATGGAACCTTAGCAAATATGCTTGCCTCAGTGGCGTAAATTATTCCATTCGCGCGCCACTGCTATAATCTCCAGGGGGGGGGTCAAAGTAATTGACTACAGCTGCGCTTTCTTGAGATCAGACTGACCTACCGTTCGTCTGCCTAATATTCCTAATGCACCACTTTCTTCTACACTTCTCACGGATCTGCCATCGCACCTGTAAGTTTTATTACGGTTTGTAGGATATACATCTCCCAGTGAGGGTCAACGAGGTTGAAATTTAAAGCTCTACAACACTTTTTAGAGATAAACAAATCAACTTTCTTCAAACCCTTGATCCCTTTTTTTGCCACACTAAGCGATTGCTCCAAATATGCTACGATGGTTCATGTACGAATATAATCACGCAAAGTTGTCAAAGACGCCTCGAACAATTTTTAATGCTGAAGCGCTACGAGATTTGATCAATATGACTGATAAAACTGTGCGAGTTGTCCCTGTTAGGATACCCACACACAGCGCGCCATCTGCAATGCGTAGGCGTGCATATAAAAGTTTTATTTTTCGACAGCTGCATCGGCGCACAGCAATAAAAAAGAGTAAAAACAGATAAACAAGCTTTTCGATGATTACATCCTGCCTAATGTGAATTCCGAGCACAACTTCGAAACCAGCCCTTCTATGGCAGAGTATCCTAATAATAAGACTGCATAATCACGTTATCGTTGCCGCATACTCCTTACCCATGAGCGCATGTATGTACAGGCTGAATAAAATAGCCTTGAGAGCTTTCTTTCCAGCTCGAATCGTTTTAAGCAGAGCTCCTATTTCTAGGTTTTGGTGTCGGCGGCATATGCGTTCTTGCCGCCATTCTTATTAAACATAGACGCAGGAAGGGAAAGCTTTGAATAAAACAGCCCTGAATGGGCCCTGGAGGTATATAACAGCTGCATATTACCGGTACTTACCTACGGAGCAGAAACCTGAAGACCTAAAGCAAGGATTAAACCTAAACTGAGGCCGACGGAGTGAGCGATAGAAAGGAAAAAGATAGGTGTAAAGTTAGGAGGTAGAAAAAGAGCAGAGTGAGTCGGGGATAAAACGGAGGTTAAGAATATTATATAGGGGAAGTCAAGAAGAAACGGACATGAGCCTGGGACGTAGCGGATGAGCAAAATAGTTGTTCCAACAAGAGGTGTTACCATCAGTTTGGGAATGACCACTCCACTCCATCTACAGCAGCAGAACTAGCTGCTTTGCGCGCTGCACTTTGTATGGTCAATCAGAAACCACCGCAACAATGATCGATTTTCAGCGACTCAAGTGCTGCCCTACAATTTGTGCTCTCAGCACTGCGTCGCGGGTCGTACGAACAGCTTGTTTTCGATATTCGACGCCTTCTCCCCTCTTCGCACGAGAAAGGCATCATGTGACTTTTCAGTGGTTGCGAAGTCACTGCGGCGTCAAAGGGAACGAACAGGCCGATACTGCCGCGCGGGCAGCTCTTGAAGGAACTCGAAAAGAAGCCATACTACTTTCGCGGACCGATGAAGCCGGTAATCTTCGACGAATTGCGCGTGAAGTCACGTTTTCACTGCGGTTCCCACCAAGCAACAAGATGAATATTCAACACCACCAGTCCTCTTTGATGGCTATCAGCATGCCCACTGGGCCAGACCGAAGAGAAGCCACCCTTCTTCAACGCTTATGGCTAGGATTGGCATTTACATAATCTTATTCCTTTGTCATAGGAATGTCAGACAACGCTTTCTGCGATGCCTGTCATTGCGAAGAGACGCTACACCACATCCTGTGTGACTCTCCGTTGTGACATCCAGAGTCAGTCACTGGCATCCGCTCTTGCATGCATCGACAACAACCAAATGTCTGTCGACACTATTTTGTCAAGTGCCCGAGAGAAGACATTGCAACAGAAGGCGACAAAAGCTCTGTTGAAATTCCTGTCAACACGGACTTGAACAAGCGGCTGTAACACTAATGTCAGACACCGCGAAATACAAGACTCGACAATGAAAGAGTGTGCGTGCGTGTGCTGCCGAATGTACTGTGTTTATCTCTCTTCCCTCTCTGCTCTCAATCTTTCATCTCCCCATCCCCCTCCCATGCGCAGGGTAGCAAACCGGCTGTCTATAGGCTGGTTAACCTCCCTGCCGTTCTTGTCCTCCTACTTGCCTTCCTTCCTTCAGCCAAACGTCATTTCCGGTTCTTCATTATTTCAAGCACATTTGTCTCTGTTAGTGATGACAGGTTACCGTGGGACTTTTATAGCTTCGATTTCCATCGCGTTTGAGTCGTACTGGCTATGCAGCGTCGCTCGTACTCTCCGATAAGATTTTCGAGGTGCGGAAATATCCGAATCCAGAAACAGGCAGCTGTTCTTCGGTTAACACGGTGACTTCCAGCTTTCTAGACAACTCTTCTGTGACGAAGCTGCGTTGACTACCACCATCAAATAACATTCTTACAAGGCGTTTCCTTCCAGTGCCTTGAGCTCAGACTTGCGCGGTCTGTAGAAGTACTGTGCTCTTTGAAGCGTTCAAAGAATAGCTGGAAACAGTGATCTGCGTTTCGTTATTTTTCTGTTTCCATTTTGGGTAGCACATAGAAGTGATGTGCCTTACCTTACAATTTGTGCAACTCAACTTCTTCCAGCTTTTGCATTCCTTCGCTCTGTGAAAAGGTTGAGCACATCGGAAGCAACATCTCAAGTTGCGCAGTGTCTCTTTTCTCTCGTCTGGCGTTAGCTCAGCTGGGCAGTCATCCACCGTGTGACCTTTATCATCGCGGAACATACAACTCTCCGGAGAGAGTTTGATGGTAAACATAGACGCTGAACCTCGGTTATTTTCTTTGAATTTCGGTTTGCCGATTAGTGCTCGTTCTCGGTGATCAACCGTAACCAGCAATGCCTGCACCCGGCTTCTCACTTCCAGGCTCAAAAATTCTAGAAAATTAGATAATTCATCTGGTGGGTTTGTAGTACCACTTTTATTTTTCGAAGACAAGGTGCGCTGAGTGTAACGGAGTTCCATTTCTTGCGGGAGAATCTGTCTTATTGCAGTTTCGAGTAACACTCCATACTCTCTCTCTTCGACACCAAGGTTACGAAGAGAACTCACGCGAGTTTGCAGCTTTTCATACAGCCTTTGCAGCCCATCGAAATTTTCGCACGTGCGCTTTTAATTAAGGTTGAGAATTCAACACGTGTGGCCGTCCACAATCAGTGATTTATGGCCAAATCTTTCTTGGAGAAGATCTACAGCTGAGCTATAGCTTTCTTTGGTTGTAGCCAAGCCGCTAATGACACCTTCCGCTTTACCCGACAGGTGCTTCGGAGATAATTTAGTTTGTCTACATCAGCGAGGTGCCCGTTCTGGTGAATAATTAATTCAAATTGATCCTGAAATTCAGGCCATTTGATGGGGTCACCAAAAAACTTCAGTATGTCAAGCTTAGGAAGCTTAATCTGTGCACGGGCTGGAGGAGAGTAATGACAAGATGCATGCCTAGGTACGACTTGAGGTGCAGATAAATTACGTTTGGCGCAGGATTTCGTTAGGACGATAGAATCTTGGTATTGCCCAACTCTTTAAAGCTCATCCTCAAGGTTATCATCAGCCACAAACTCTTCTATGTGGCTGTGAAGGTTCATTAACAGAGTCTCTTTTGTCTTCCAGAGGTTAAAAAAATCACTTAGCTCACCGGTCGGCATTGGTACCGTCTGCATAGGAGTCGTCATATTGTCGATAATCTTGCTAACCACCGCTCGAACCGTCGTGCGCTTCCATCGTAGCTTTTTTATGTCTTCACGTCGGGAATTGAAGTCTCGTGATAACGTGCAGTTCCCAACCAGATAAAAAAAAACGCGTGGTGATGGAACTGCAATAAGAGGCCTGGGGTGTGGCCTCACCGGTGACCACTACCGGTAACGCGCTCCCTCATCAGAGAAGGATTGGCCCCCCCCTGGTGCAGTATCTGGCCACTGCCTCCCACATGCATACGTCAATTAACTCATGGCCCTCAGTCTCCAGCAGCCATGAAGCAACTGACCACGGCGGCGGTCAGATCTGCAACGCAGCAAAGGGTGCTAGGAATCTCTGGATCCGGACAGGCCGCCATTGGAACCTGAACTTGGCACCGTTTAATTCTAGAACCTTATCCAGCGAGGCATGTATAGCTGTACTATCGGAGGAGCCAGAGGGTGTTAAATGAATATAATAGGGCTCAGTGAGGTTAGGAGGACAAATGAAGCCTATACGGTTCTACAGAATGGGCACGTCCTTTGCTAACGGGGCTTGGCTGACAGAAGAGAACTGGGTGTGGGATTCCTAATTCACAAAAACATAGCTAGCAACATAGAGGAATACTATAGCATTAATAAAAGAGTGGTAGGTATCGTAATTGAACTCAATAAGAGATACAAGATGAAGGTGGTACAGGCTTACGCGCCCACATCCAGCCATGATGACGCTTCAGTTGGAAGCTTCTATGAAGACGTGGAATTGGCAATGAGTAAGGTAAAAACACAGTATACTATACTGATAGGAGACTTTAATGCAAAAGTGTCGAAAAAGAAGACTGGAGACCAGGCAGTGAGAGAATATGGCATCGGCACTAGAAACGCCAGAGGAGAGCTACTAGTAGAATTCGCAAAACGCAATAATCTGCGTATTTTGAATACCTTCTACCGAAAACGAGAAAACCGCAAGTGGACATGGAGGAGCCCTAATGGCGTAAATAGGAACGAAATAGACTTTATAATGACTGCACACCCAGGAGTCGTGCAGGATGTGGAAGTGGTTGGCAAGGTAAGATGCAGTGACCATAGAATGGTACGGGCTCGAATCCGCCTAGACTTGAAGAAGGAACGACAGAAACTGATACGCAAGAAGCCAATCAATGAGCTAGCACTGAGAGGGAAAGTACAGGAATTCAGAGTGTCGCTGCAGAACAGGTACTCGGCTCTTAGTGAGGAAACCAACCTTAGCGTAGATACAGTGAATGATAATCTGACGAGTATCATTACGGAGTGTGCAGTGGAAGATGGAGGCAGGGTAGTTAGACAAAACACTGGCAAGCTTTCCCAGGAAACGAAGAACCTAATTAAGAAGCGTCAAATCATGAAAGTGTCAAGTACAAAAGACAAAATAGAACTGGCAGAGCTTTCGAAGTTGATTAATAGACGTAAATTATGCGATGTAAGAAGGTATAACATGGAGAGAATTGAACGCGCTCTGAAAAACGGAGGAAGCGTCAAAGCAGTGAAGAGGAAACTTGGGATAGGCAAAAGTCGGATGTATGCACTAAGGGACAAAGAAGGCAAATTAACTACCAATATGGATAGGATAGTTAAAATAGCGGAGGAGGTTTACAGAGATCTGTACAGTAGCCAGGACATTAGCGACCTTAATACTGTAGAGAGGAAGAAGATTATGTGCCGCAGTAGGTCATGCCTTTAGCAAGAGGAGCCGAGCGCGAGCTGTTCCCCCGACCGTTGTGTTTCCTGCGTTGGTTGCTGCCGCCCGCTTTCTGCATCAATAGACCTGCTGTGCAAGTACTACTTACTCCAATAAACCCCGTTTCAGAGTGGTGCAGGTGTGAGGTAACTCAACCTGGAACTCCGCAACAGGGACCTACCTGCCATCCCAGACATGGCTGAAGGAAATACCCAGCAAGGTACGCCCCAGCCTCCGATGGTCATCGTGCCCACTCGGCTACGCGTGCGCGATCCACCTTTTTTCGACGGTACTGATGAGCAAGACGTAGAAGATTGGCTGTCGACATTTGAAAAGGTAGGTGCAAGCAACAAGTGGGACGACCCTTCGAAGCTACAATATGTACCCTTCAACCTGAAAAATGTAGCGAGTCTCTGGTTTAACAACCACCCTTCGGAAGTCACCACTTGGGGTGCCTTTAAGCTATGCATTACCGATGTGTTCGGTCGCCCCGAGGTACGCAAGCTTCGCGCCGAACAGCGCCTATGGGGATGCGCAAAGCCTCAGGGAGAAGGCTTCACAAGCTATATCAAGGATGTGCTCGACTTGTGCAAGCACCTTGTCCCTTCAATGATTGATGCAGACAAGATCAAACACATTTTGAAAGGGATAGACGACGACGCCTTCCAGATGCTTCTGGCCAAGGGCCCACGTACCGTGTCCGAACTCGCCACTCTTTGCCAGAGCTTCGAGAAGTTGCGCAAACAACGGGTAATGACACGGCGGCCAGTGGCTACCGATGAAACTCTCGCGGCATTGAGCCTGGGTGGAGACCACAGCACAATCATGTCGGAAATCAAGCGATGTGTGCGCAAGGATTTGGCCCGACAACTTTCGTGCCTGTCGTATCTACTGGCAACGGAACCCTCTTCTGAGCGTCTAGCGCCCACCATTGGGCAGGTAATACTGGCGCAGGTCTCTGAGGCACTGCCGTCCGTCTCTCAGACAGCACCCGTCACCGCGCCATTGACTTACGCTCCTGTTGCTGCTACTCCGCCACGACCTCCGCTGGGCCAACTCCCCAGCCTGTACGAGTATCAACGACGCCATTTCCAGCAACACAACAGCGCTATAACGAAAACCCTTGGCGCACAGTTGACAATCGCCCGATCTGTTACGCATGCGGATATCCCGGTCACGCGGCGCGCTTCTGTCGCCGGCGCTTCGCAACGGGCCCGGCTGCACCTCCGAGGTACCCTGACTACTCTTTACCGGCCCCGTACAACGCGCAACGAGAACTGCCACGTCAATGCGACCGACAATCAGTGGAACGCGACCCGTCACCAACCGAACTAGACCACTGCCCTGCTGCCGACTACCAACGATTCGGTCCCCGTCGCTCATCCTCACCACGCCACTGCCTTTCTACGTCCCCTCTGCGTCGCCGACCGAACCCTGTAGAGACGGAAAACTGACCGCCGCAACTCCTGAGGCACGAGCTGAGAAATCGTCGCAATGTACAAGTCCTCGCCCATTCCCCACAAACGTTCTGGTAGTGTTTGTTGAAGGTCTACGAACTCTTGCGCTTGTTGTTACCGGTGCCGCCGTATCTGTGATGAGTAAGAAACTCTGCCGTTTGATACGGAAAGTAACGACGCCGCCTTCCGACGTTTTGCTGAATACCGCGAGTGTGCAACCAATTCGACAGTCGGAGCATGTATGGCGAGAGTAAACATTCAGGACGTCCTGTACCACATCAAGTTTCTCGTGTTTACCACTTGTTCCCACGACGTGATACTTGGATAGGATTTTTTGTCACGCCACCACGCCATAATTGACTGCGCTATCGCGCAGGTGGAATTTTCTGTGTTTTCAGATGCGCCATTTACCGACAATGAGCGCACTCACCTTGGCAAGCTTCTTGTTGCTTCCGACGTTGATGTTCCTCCTCTTAGTGCCATTGTTGTCCCCGTCAATCGCACTGAATTGTCCGGATCTACCGTTGTGTTCTCCCTATCTGACGTTTTCAGTCGCCGCCACGGTACGTCTCTGCCATACGCCGTTCTGCCACCTCACCAAGATACTTTCGGAATTGTCGTTTGCAATCCTAGCTCATGCCCTCTCACCTTAAGAGCTCGCGAAACACTGGGCTATGTTCATCCTGTTGATGACAACGTTATTGTGCCTATTGAGTCCCACGACCCTGTCCAGCAACTTCAACTGAACGCCGTTACTCCTCTTTTTACCCGGGATGACTACTCCTCGGACATCTTCAATCGCTCCATCGACTGCAAGCTTCCTCCGGATCAACGTGACTAGCTAATAACCCTTCTGCATGAATTCCGAGATTCATTTGACTTTCCTCAAAACGCACTGAGTCAAACTAACACCGTCGCTCCCACAATCTACACTGGAACGCACCCTCTTTTGCGGCAACGCCCCTACCGCGTATCACCCAAGGAACGAAGTGTAATTGCAGAGCAGGTGGATGATATGCTTCCGCGCGGTGTCATCAAACCATCTTCTAGCTCCTGGTCTTCACCTGTCGTGTTAGTGAAGAAAAAAGACGGTTCAATTAGATTTTGTGTCGACTACCGGCGATTGAACAAAATTACACGGAAAGATGTATATCCTCTTCCCCGCATCGACGACGCTATCGATTGCCTACAAGGTGCCGGATTCTTTTCTTCGCTGGAGTAACATTCAGGTTACTGGCAGGTTCCGATGGCAGAGTATGACCGTCGCAAAACAGCGTTCGTTACGCCGGATGGCCTATACGAATTTATGGTTATGCCATTTCGTCTGTGCATTGCACCTGCAACGTTTGAGCGAATGATGGACAGCATTTTACGCGGTCTTAAATGGCAGATATGCTTATGTTACCTCGATGATGGTATCGTATTTTCTTCTAATTTCCCTACCCACGTCGACCGTCTGCGCACCATTCTTCAGTGTCTCACCAAGGCAAACCTCCAGCTTAACCTAAAAAAGTGCCGCTTTGGAGCTCGTCAACTTACTATACTTGGTCACGTTATGTCAAAGCATGGAATTTGCCCCGACCCAGACAAACTTCGAGCCGTAGCCGACTTTCCGAAGCCGACTTCACTCAGAGAACTAAGGAGCTTGATCGGCTTGTGCTCGTATTTTCGTCGTTTAGTCCACAACTTTGCAACAATAATAGCCCCACTTACACAACTACTGAACGGTCCAGCTAATCTTTCTAACTGGACCTCGGCATGCGACGAAGCCTTCCTTACACTGCGCCGCCTGCTTACGTCCCCACTGATTCTACACCATTACGACCAGAGTGTCCCCACTGAAGTGCACACAGATGCCAGTGGCGTTGGTCTGGGAGCAGTACTCGCGCAACGAAAGCCCGGTATTCCAGAGTACGTTGTCACATACGCAAGCCGCGCACTCACGAAAGCGGAGATGAACTACTCCGTAACTGAAAAAGAATGCCTCGCAATCGTTTGGGCGTTAAGCAAGTTTCGTCCTTTCTTGTACGGACAGAGTTTCGACGTTGTGACCGATCACCACGCACTTTGTTGGTTGGCGTCGCTGAAAGATCCTTCAGGTCACCTTGGACGTTGGGCTCTTCGCCTACAAGAATTCCACATTCGTGTCGTCTACCGCTCAGGACGAAAACACTCTGATGCGGATGCCCTCTCACGTTCACCAGTGAGATCCAGCGCAGACCTGCATTCGGACACCAACTTCTCCATCGCTCCCATTTCCGTCTCAAGCATGTCGTCTGAACAGCGGAAAGACCCATGGACACCATCTCTCCTTAACATTCTTTCCGACTCTTCAACGTCTGCGTACCCACGCGCTCTTCGCCACCAAGCCACACATTTCGCAATATGGGACGTGCAACTATACCGCAGAAACTACCACGCGCATGGTCGTAAATGGCTCTTGGTTATACCACGCCACATGCGATCTGATGTCTGTGCGTATTTTCATGTCGACCCACAACATACTCAAGCTGGTGTGTTAAAACATATCAGCGGATCCGCCAGCGTTACTACTGGCGTGGTATGTACACTTTTGTACAAAAATACTTTTGGTCTTGTTAATTATGTCAACGACGAAAGACAGCTGGCCAATGCACCCGGATTAATGCAGCCTCTACCGTGTCCGGCGCGCCCTTTCGACCGCGTTGGTATCGATCTATACAGTCCCCTTCCTTACACTGCCACTGGAAATCAATGGATCTTTGTCGCCGTCAACAATGATCCATCCACTACCTACGGCTGCTGCACGTGACGTAGCCAATTTCATTTTGCGACGCTTCGTACTGCGTCACGGGGCACCACGTAAACTACTAGGCGATCGAGGGCGTGTCTTTTTATCCGAAGTTGTACAACAACGCCTTCAGGCATGCCGCATGGTGCACCGCACCTCTACAGCCTACCAACCGCCCACCAACGGTCTGAGCGCTTCAACCGAACGCTACGAGACATGCTCGCCATGTATGTCAATTCCGACCAATCAAACTGCGATGTCATTCTCCCATTTGTGACCTACGCGTTCAACACCGCGATGCAGTCAACCACAGGCTTCTCGCCTTTCTTTCTTCAATATGGGCGTGAGCCATGCTTCACCCTTGACACCATTTTGCCGTATCGTCCCAACGTCTCAGAGTTCAACCCTCTTTCTGAAATTATGCACCACGCTGAAGAGTGTCGTCAGTTGGCCCGATCATTCACCTCGGACAAGCAAGCATTCGAAAAAGACCGCCACGACCGCGACCAGCAAGTCGAGACTTTTGCCGTGGGCTCACTCATCTGGCTCCGAGTGCCCTTCCACTCCCCAGGTCTGTCCTCTAAGCTTGCCCCCACGTTTCACGGTCCTTATCGCGTCGTCAAACGCCGATCGCCTGTCACATACGTGATCGAGCCGGTCACGCCATCTACAAACAGGCGATGCCTTGGTCGTGAAACTTTCCACGTGAGTCCTCTCAAGCCCTAACACGACCCACTCCTAATCTCGTCACCTTGACTTGCCAAGGTGGCTCGTCTTCGTCGCCGGGGTATTTTAGAGAGGAAGAGGATTATGTGCCGCAGTGGGTCACGCATTTAGCAAGAGGAGCCGAGCGCGAGCTGTTCCCCCGAGCGTTGTGTTTCCTGCGTCGGTTGCTGCCGCCCGCTTTCCGCATCAATAGACCTGCTGTGCAAGTTCTACTTACGCTAATAAACCCCGTTTAAATACTATAAAACTAGCAGTAACCCAGATGACACCCCACCAGTAACGATAGAAGTCAGATAAGCCAAGGAAAACATGCAAAGAGGCAACGCTGCTGGTGGGAATCAGGTAATATCAGATCTGCTGAAAGATGAAGGGCAGATTGTGTTACAAGAACTAGCCACCCTGTTTACTAGGTGTCTATTGACGGGAAGAGTACCAGAGCCTAGGAAGAATTCTAAGATCATCCTAATACATAAGAAATGAGATCACAAGGACTTGAAGAATTACAAGCCGATCAGCATGCTCTCTATAGTATACAAGCTATTTACAAAGGTAATTGCTAAAAGAGTCAAGAAAACATTAGAATTTAATCAACCAAAGGAACAAGCAGGATTTCGCACAGGCTACTCGACAATTGTCCACATTCATATTATCATTCAGGTAATATAGAAATGCTCAGAATACAGCCAACCACTATACATAGTCTTCACTGATTACGAGAAGGCGTTTGATTCAGTTGAAATATCAGCAGTCATGCAGACACTGCGGAATCAGGGCGTCGATGGAGCATATTTAAACATCCTGGAAGAAATCTAGAGGGGATCAACTGCTACCATAGTGCTTCATAAAGAAAGCAACAGAATACCAATCAAGAAGAGTGTACCAATAAAGAAGAGAATACCAATCAAGAAGAAGGGGGATACAATCCCCCTAATGCTATTTACCGCGTGCTTACAATTGGTTTTCAGAGACCTAGAATAGAAAGTTAGGGATACGAGTTAATAGAGAGTACTTTAGTAACCTGCGCTTCGCCGATGACATTGCATTGCTGAGTAACTCAGGGGACAAATTGCAACTCATGATCAGAAAGGTGTGTCTTAAAATTAATCCACAGAAAACTAAAGTAACATACAACAACCCCGGAAGGGAGCAGAGCTTCAAGGTAGGTAATAGTGCACTTCAAGTTGTAAGAGACTTTGTCTACTTAGTGCCGCTAATAACCGCAGAGCCAAACCACGAGATCGAAATAACTAGAATAATAAAAATGGGGTGGAGCACATTTGGTAAGCACTCTCAAATTATGACAGGTAGATTGCCACTATCCCTCAAGAGGAAGGTAATTAACAGTTGTATCTTGCCGGTACTTAGCTACGGAGCAGAAACCTGTGGTCTTACAAAGAGGGTTCAGCTTAAATTGAGGACGACACAGTGAGCAACGGAAGGGAAAATGGTAGGTGTAATTCTTAAGAGACAAAAAGAGAGCAGAGTGGATTATGAAACAAACGAGGGTTAAGGATATCATAGTTGAAATCAAGAAGAAGAAATGAACATGGGCCGGGCATATAGCACGTAGACAGAATAACAGCTGGTCATTGAGGGTGACTAACTGCACTCCCAGAGAAGGCAAGCGGTTAGGGGGAGACAAAAGGTTAGGTGGGCAGAAGAGATTAAGAAGTTTGCGGGTATAAATTCGCAACAGCAAGCACAGGACCGAGTAAACTGGTGGAGTATGGGAGAGGCCTTTGTCCTGCAGCAGACTTAGTCAGGCTGCTGCTGATGATGATGACGTGGCTCGTTCGCTTGTCGCCCAGCGTCACCGCGTTGATCGCGTCGATCAGCCGTCCTCTTTCGGGAGCTAGCCTCATCATTAGGGGTCTTCAACTGCTCGTTCGAGTCCTGGTCACGGCACCATGATGTTGAAAACCAGGAAGCGGAGCCATAGTAGAGAACGTCTTGTTTATTAGACACTGGGTTCAAAAACTAAGAGCAAAATGGAATGCGCGTGCGCTATCCGGGCACGCTCTAGTCTTCTTCTCCTTCTTCGTCGCTCTTCCGAATGAATATTTAACAAAGACAGAAAAAAGGATGGTGCCGGATTGATTGGCGGAACATGGGATTGGCATTTGTCTTCCACTGAGCGTAGTCAGACCGATGGGGATGTGGTACCGTGGTAGACGCGGCAGAAGAAGAAGAGAGCCGTGTGGGTCATGTGCGCGAGCCATGAAAAGGATAGAACAGCCCGGGTTTTCACCTGGCTGGTCGCGGAAGCCGCACTCTCTTCAATATTACGGTTTACCAGCGTACCAATAAAACTGTGGCCACGGCGCGGCCTCATCCACCACCATGTCGTCTCTCTGCACAACAATGATGATGATTAAAGGGTTCATGCAACACTCTTCGGAGTAAATGTCGAATCGCTTCCCCAATAGCGCTTACTCCAGTGCTGTGTATGGCTAGAAAAAACGAAAATGAGTGGTCCCCATTGGATGTTATAAGTTATGAGTTATGCCGTTCCCTAGCATGTGCGCCATTGGCTGCGTTGTGATTGACGGCGTCACAGCCGTGGGGCTGAGTCCGCGTGCAACAGCTTCTCCTGAAACCTCCCCGCCGATTTGGCTCGCGATATTAAACTTATGCAACAACGCGGCGTTGCGACGGCAGTGTGAAGATTTCGAGAGCGCGTTCGCGGGGGCAAACACCGCTTTCCGCCGGAGTTTCCTCAGCGGCACGTTGGCTTCGGCTGTGACGTTTGTGAACTCCTGTGGTTTGAAAACATTCACTGATGTAACGCACTGTGAAAGCGCACTGTATTTAAGCGCTCAATAAATCCCTCCAGGTGATCATGCGGGACACCGTGTGGTATATAATAGGTGGTGTGGCAAACCCGAGTCTGAGGTGTGTCTAATAACGTAAAGAAGCACGAACATGTAAACAGTAATTGTGAAACTCTTCAGTGCCACGTCGGGTTGAAACCACTGCTAAATACCGAGGTCACATGTTTCAGCTTCCTCTGGTTATGTGTACGGAGGGCATGGGTGGTGATTTTTGCTCCTCAGATCGACTGATGCAAGATTTCTAAAATCTGTGAAGTACTAGTGGAGATTCAGGAATTCATCACTCGCCTCGAGGGCTTTTCTCTTTCTCACTCGTGAGCACGATGAAAGCTACGCAAGAAGGGAGGTTTCCAGGTGGATAAAATGATGCTTGCCTGTAGTACCTGTCGCGTGGCTAACCACAAGAATTATGGTCCCATTGCTGGCCTACTGGAGGAATGAGTTACGAGGGAGCATTGTGCAGTGCAATGCAATGAAAGAAAGAAAGGAAGAAAGAAAGAACGAAAGAGAGAAACAAAGAAAAAAGAAAGCTCCCATTTCGTACAGGGGCTAGGGCACTTCAATATTCATACCTTGACGGAAACATCGGGACCACTAGTGCCTGTGTCTGGATTCTCTGCTGCCACAAATAGGTCCCTACATTACAGTTTATTACAGAAAGCAGTAGATGGTGTTGTAGTCACATTACACATTTTTCTTTCGAAAAGCGAATAGCCTCATCAATTAGGAACACATGTTTTTGTTAAGATTCACAACCTTGAGGTATTGTGCGCACGTGTGTGAGCACGCAGACCCAAACAACTTATTTCGAAAGTTTGCAATGTGTCGATTCCTTGCAGAATTGCCCTTGTGGTCACCACACCGCTTTTTCCGCACAAAGCCGTACCTGAACTTTGCTAAGCAGGTTAGCGTAAGGACCGGGCTGAAGGTAGTAAAGATGGTTCGTTTCGCTGCAACTTCATAACTAAATTGAGTTTCCTCGTTCTCTTCGTTGTTTTCTAACAAAACCACGGAGTCATGCACAGTGACTGCAAAGCCCAGAATGGTACTGGCGGGAAAATGAAAGCAGCGGGAACAATTCTAAAACACAAAAAAACAGTACTTTCGCACCTTCCGCATATTACGGTCTCTTTTTACGACGTAGCCAGTTGTAAAACTCGCAATGCAGCTTCCATCTCGTTCATCTCATCGGGGCCAGAAAAAAGTATTGTCAGCGTTGGAAACTTTTTGCGCCCCGGGAGACTTTTTACTTTGTGGCTTCTTTGAGCCCTCTGTCACCTTTATGGTCTTGTCTATGGGGGGGGGGGGGGGGTTGTTCAAAGGAGCGGTCAAAGTTCGTCGCGACTGTATAGTTCACCATGTTGTTTCGTTTGATGACCCTGGTGTCGCGGGCATTGCCTCTATTTCTTTGAGCCTTTTCATTGTTATGATTTGCTTCATAGTTTGTCTTTTTGTGCACGTGCTTGCGCGCGTGTGAAGAGAGAAAGTGCGGTCTGGGCAATTCCCGGGAGGTTTCTGCGGTCGTGTATGTCTGAGTGAAGCCGAAGTCATTGCGTCCATTGCAGCAGGAACGTCAGAAATGGTCCGGCCCTCTCAACTATTGCGTTGCCTTCGCTGAGAAACGTACAGCTGGTAGACCTAATTTTTTTGTTTATCGTGGTAAATAAAATGTTAAATTTCATTGTTTTTTGTTGTTGAGGACGTGGATGTTGGGAGGGGAGAACAGAATTTTCGCAGCATGGTTGACCTCATGTTTAACGTGTTATATTACAGCGAGAACTGTTATGAGTTCACAACTCGGGTCTTGTCCAGGTGCCGTAGTTTTCCACTGCCATAGCCACCGATGTTCGTAACTATATCGTGCGAAATTTGAAAAAATAGTTAAGGTAACTATTTGGCTAAGGGAATGCGGGATGTTGGTCGTGCTTCTACGGGAATCAATTTCGAAGCGTGGTTTTTTTCACATGGCCTACGAATGTGTTACTAGGGTATTCTTTGGGCCCGTACGTTCTACCTTCACTAGACAATAAAACTCAAGTAGTTTGTGTACACAATGAGATACGCCAAAGACGAATTTGGTGCAGCCTATGTGTTTGTTGTTATTCCGTGGTAATTCAGCTGTCATTTACCTTAAAGTGCGCTTTTTCCTACGAATGTGCTACGAGAATATTATTCGTGCTCGTAGGGGCTATCTTCACTTGACAATAAAACTCAGGTAGTTTGTGTGAATTGTACTCGATAAAATACACTAAAGACAAATTTGGCTGCCGCATATATGTGTTTGTCGTTATTCTGTGGCCATTTAGCTGTCAATTACCTTGAAGTATATTTTTTTCTATGAATGGCAGCCTTCATTTATTTATGCCCTGGTACCTTCTCAATCAATGCTCCTTCGAAAGCTCAGTCATAGAATAAAGATTGAAAAAATATAGAAGAAACCCAAGCTAAGCTTACCGATAGCATAGAAGGTCAAATCGTCTTGGTCGTAATCACAGGACTTTAGCTAAGCAAGACAGGTGTTAAAGTATGAACGCAACTCTTGGTCATTGAGAAAGGCATTAAGGTGCAAGTTTAATGACGGCATGCTGCCAAGGTCTAGTTAAGTAGCGTTGTCAAGCAATGATTTTGATAGTAAAAAAGTGATACTGGTTCGCTGCTATACCTTCTCGAAAAGGAAGTAGGCATACAGGGGGATTAACACACGTACGGTCAAATAATTGCTATTTTCAAGCTTCTCTTGAAGACGGTGACTTTGCAGGCTGCACAAATGGGGGCAATGAAAACCCATATTAGCGATGACGCCGTGCAATGGCATTGCCAATAGGTGGCAAATCAGGTATGCTCACATCATAAGGTTTCATTCGGAAATGGTATACGGAGCTAAAAATGACGCTCGGCCAACTGCTTACATTGCGCCCATTTGAAATTATGCGTGTGAGAACCACAAAAAAATGAAAAATGCGAAGTTTGTATGAAACATTCAGCCATGGAAACCCTGAAATAGCAAAACTGGATGATAATCAAGACAATTTGATTGGTTCTATGTCATTTCTAAGCCTAAACGTTATTTCTAGGTTGCCTTTACGTTTATCTATTGTGCAGTTAGGTTCTGTTTATGATACACTCAGTCGCCGACGCGACACCTATGTCGAAACTGTAAAAACAAGAACTTGCTCTAAATCCAAGCGTTTGACACAAAAACGACATATAGTCAGATGCAGTCACAGACACGTTGGCCTGAATTCATTAGTGTTAGGAAAGAGGAGGGGGCGGTAAAAAAAGGGGATAAGTGGTGCTCGTGATAGGAGGAGGAATGCGGCAATCAAGAAAAGCTATGAAAATTCAAAAACAATCTTTAGCCGCTTATCCAGTTCTGTCTCAAGTAAGAAACTTGTTCAGCACTATCAGAATAGCGCGCTCATGACGATGTCAATTTCTGAGACGTAATTCAGAGATACCAGAAAACAAATTAGAATAAACATTCAAGAAGTTTTGCACCAAATAATAAATGCATAATGATGAAGTGATGATGAAACGATGATAAAAGGAGGCGTCCGTCTGTCCAGACGCACGGTCGCGAGGAGAGACGGACAGACGGAAGCACGGACAGAGTGATGGACGCATAGACGGAGCATGAACGAACTTAAAGACGGACGGACAGAAGCACGTACAGATGAAAGGACGCACAGACGGACTCACGGAAGGATAGATGGACACACGGATGGAGAGAAGTAAAGACGGATGGATGGAAGCACGAACGGATGGACGGAAGCATAGACCGATGGATAGACTGGCGGACGGACGGGTGGAATCATGAATGGACGAACAGACAGACAGACGAAAGCATGAACGGCCGCCCGTACGAATTGGTGGGAGCACGAACAGATGAACGGACATAATCATGGGAGGGTGGACGGATGGGCGAACAGACGGACGCACAGACAAACGGGCGCTTAGCCCCACTTATTATCATTCAGCCCGTGGATATGCTGTGACAGCCATTAACGCCATTTTGTTAACTATTCCCAAGAACATATACGCACAACGCAATCTATTGAGCAGCTCATATACTAGAGGTTGTTAAATACTACTATTACTACAACCACAAAGTAGCAAATGACCCACGGCCTCAGGAGCTTCGCTCCTAAAAGGTAGAGTGCGCACGCACATTCAGCCGAAGAATGTCGTTTGTTTCTGTGTCTTTGTGAGAAAAGAAAAACACAACCCTATATGTTGTTTACATGAATGCGCTAGCTCATTCTCTCATTTACTATTCCTGAAGCCTTTTTGTTGTTGTTTTTTTTCGCACACATTCACACTGCCACTTTCAGCGCCTTTCTGAGAGCTATATTTCCCCGGATGTTTCCTTTGTGCGAGGAGTTATGAGGGGACCGCATATATCCAGACTGGGGCCCATTATGCACGGTACATAAGTATGTCTTGTTGCAACGAGATGGTGTGAAGACTACAGTGATAGCACACCACAGCACACGGGAGTGGTGTCGCAGACGAAATAAGAAAGTGTGGCGAAAGAAGCATATCTTCTTGTTAGTGAGTGGCGAGCACTAGAACCTTTTTTGAGTCGCCTATTTCAAAAACAAATGATGTCGCAGTGGTTGCCTGACATTGGAGAAACTTTAGTTGAGTTCAAATCACAAATACTTTTTCCAGCCCACCTAAAAGAGATAAAAACAGATATGTAGTTTTCAAATAGCAGTATCATCTAGGCATTTTGACCTTTTATGGGAGAGAAGACAAGAAAATTAGGTTTCTTGTACCGCTTTTACTACATTCTTCTTAATTGCATTAACATTGCCTTGAATGAGACATACATACGACAAATGTGTATGTCTGGGTGAGGAAAAGCGAACGAATTTTTTTTTTCTTTTGCAATATTTATAACAGCGGAGAAATATCAAGTTATGAGGAATATTTCCAGGCATGCTTACGTTCTTAAACGAACTTGAGTACGACAAAATACGTAGAATACTTACAAGCAGGTTACAAAGAAACAGAAAGGCCACTTTTTGGTAACGTCAACGTTGTCTGGCCTTTATTTTTGTTGTGAACACAAAACTGGGCGCCCTCTCTGAAAAGCACATATATTGTGGTCGATGAATATAGCAGAACTTTTTAACTTTGTAGCTTCGTAGTCTCGCTGACAACAAAAGGTGTTCGTTGGCAGGCGAATATCTCGAAGCTCTCCTCATATATCACTCTGAAAAGACCACTGTCATCACGCGTCGATAATGGCAAGCATTGACGGAGGAATCCACGAATCGACCTGTTCCCGCTTCATGCCCCGTTTCCCTAGTTGCATCATAGACGACAGCGCCATGGATAAGAAAATCCGGGAATAAAACAGGACCCGAGTCGAATTAGGCGTCACTCGCCACTGGTTTCCACGATACGAGGACATGAGCGGACAGTATGTCACCGCGTATACGAGCGACGAGTGGACACCACTTCGCTGTCGTCTCGGGCGACGAAAACCGGACACGCGAGCAGAGCAAGTGCTTTCGTCCCGCCCAATAGTAGGAGTGCGGCGCGCGAAGATATTGGGTCGTATTTCCGGTTAGAGCAGCTCATATTTTCTCCAACAATGTTTTTCCTTCTTTATGAACTTTTTTAACACTTATTACAAAGCAGCCACTTGACAAACGACGTTGAAGGGTGGTGCTTATTTTTTTTTTTGCTGACAGAAAGGAATTGTGCAAAAAGTGCGACGCAACGACTGGTTTTGTGTGGCGTGTCACGGAATGTGTTTGTTGGTGTGCGCCGTATATAACGCGCTTCGTCATTGAAAAATGGAAGTCTGTAGGATGGGTTTTCGTACAGCTGTTCATGCTGTACGATCGAGATATCCGACACTCGTCGGTGCACTTGTATTACGGGAGCAGTAGGAATGATGTTCTTTTTGTTATGTTATCACAAATGTCTTTGAGGATTGCCGTATCATATCGATGATTGCTTCTTTTCACTACTTATTATTGAAAATTGAATTGTGAAGATTACCTATGTGGTGTATCTTCATGTCGCTTTTCAAAGAGGCACCTTCCCGAGGTCAATTATTTTTCCGTCGTAGAGTGATGGTTCACACTTTATTTTGCCATAATCGTGATAACACGATGAATCATGGCGACTACAGTTAAAATATAGTATATTTTGTGCCTAAATAATATGTAATACAGTGACAAGGTGTGATATTTTGTACATTTGAGACTAGGACACATGGATATATAGTTATGTATAAATCTAACCCTGCAACAAAAGAAGGGAGTTGGTAGCTTCGTGTCAGCAATGTTTTCACGAATGTTTCAGAATCTGTTAAGTTTTAATCAATCGAAGGCATGCTACGCGTTTCCTCACCGGAAACTTCAGAGAAGAGTGTAAAGACAGCTCATCCTGTACACCTGCTGTATGTACATTAATTCATGGTACAGCTGCATCTGGAACCTCATTATGAAAACACGATGGCAGCGTCAGGTAAGATTCAAAGAAAAGCTGCACTTTTTTTCTGCGTAAAGCCAGCCCGCATGACTGATTCCGTCCTGACCTTTTATGCGGCCCATGGAACCTGTTTACCGGCAACCATTCGTTAAACCTGAATAGCGTATGCAGACAGGAAGAACTGGGTTTATTTACATATATACAACGTTAAGCGATGAAGACAAACAACCAGCAGAGGTGGAAGGTTCTGATGTGTACAGAAAATTCATCACAAGTTACGACGCGCTGTTTGCTTCCCGAGAATCATCTGTCGATAGTTAAAGCAAGCAACGACCAGGCGAGTCACTTATACGAGTTTCTAACTTTCATGACGGGAACACACGAAGCTGTTGTGAATACATAGCAACTTTTCCGCATATCTAAAAGGCCAATTTACGGCTTGCATTGTTGAGTAGTCGGGGAAAAGTCTTGCTACGGTAAAGAAATCAATTTGAATGTATTCGCTTGTTCGATAGGTTCTGATTAAGGCCTCGACTTTAGTTTTCTGCTCGAAGTTAGCACCAAATGCATAGCCCAATCTTGCTGCGTAAGCTGAAGCCATCACTGCCCGAGCTAATAAGACGCAACAGAAACTACTAAGATATATTCACCAGCTTATGTAACTTAGTTTATTATCATGACAGTGGCGTAAATATTCATAAAGTCAGGAATCAATAATGGCGTATTAGATAGTATCGAGCAAACCAGGTCTGCTTTCAAAGTTTGAGAGGAAGCACCAAGTTCTCCGAATATCCTACGAGACTTCCTTAGAGAATCATGAAGCGCTATGTTTCCTTGCTCGTAATTCCTGCCTTCCCTCTTTGAATATGAATGGCGACCCCGCTTGCTGAGCTTCTTGTAAATTAGACTATCGCCTGGTGTATACGCCGACACCATGACGTGGAGAACGAGGCTCAACTGATCGTTGTTGCTACGAGGGCACCAAGCAGCGGCCCTTCGGAAGGCCTTCGGGCCATCTTTCAGTGCGGCGTGACGCTACACCTCTTGCAACCATCTCGCAGGAAAGAAGCGCGCGTCTTCAGTCCGAGAGACGGGTACTTTCGTATTCATGCGATGCGGATAGTACAGAACACCATGCTTCTCGTGCGCTTTTTCGCAGTGACCCTGCCATGGCCGCTCGATGCCGCATGTAGCGTTAACATGAAAGAGCGTGTTTGTGAGCTCATGTCATTATTTTAAAGACGATAGTGTTTCTTGGGGACATTCGACGCCAAAATTTTGGTCTGTCTCTCTGTTTTTCTGTCTGTCTGTCCGTACATCTATCTGTGTTTAGAAAAAAAAACGGCACATCTATATTTCACGACTAACATCACTACATTACATGAAGACATTTGCTCTAACGTACATGACAATGTTGGCATATATGTACACAAGAACTGAATGCGATATTATGATACAATGGTATAACGATACAATTGATGCAATGAAACACGATATGTAACAAATGAAATCATATAAAACAACTCAACGGGCGCTGCTCAGCACCAAGTCGGTCGAAAAATGAGTTGTATCCTTTCGTGTTCCGCCTTGACGAAAGGGCACGACCAATGCCGCAGAAACTCTTGCTCCCGAGGATGAAAAGCTCCTCGGAGAGGAACGCGAGGATCTCTCGTCTCATTCTCCCCAGTATCGGCCACAAAGCACGCCGGCGGCAATTGGCAGCTACGGCCTCACATCGGTTTCTCCAAAGGCTGAACAGCCCCGCAACTGTTAACAGAGCGGAGAAGCGGCTACGCGGAAATCGGTCGTTGGACACGAAAGTTCGCAATCCCTGTCCCCGAAAACCAGCATTAACCGCACGCCAAAAAAGGCGGGAAACCACACATTCAAATGTCGCATGTCGATTGGTCTCTACCATGGCGCAGTTGGGGCAAGTGAAAGTGCGAACCACCTGCCATCGCTGCAACCGATCTCGCGTGGGGAGCAAGCCCCAGCCCAACCTCCAGACAAAGTCTCTGAGATGCCCTGGCAACACTGCGGCAGTTATTGGTTTCCAAGCGCGGTTCAATACAGATTGACGATGCTGGGGCACCAAGGGCCGTAGAAGGGCGGCCATTGTGTCCACAACTTTAGAATCGGCCACCTCTATCTCTGGGCACGTAGCTTCCAAACGTCGGTGAAATGCCAGAAGGGCTCGATACAAAGATGGTAATTCAGTTGATTGGGGACCTTTGTTTGTTTGGCTATCCGGCAAGAAGACACGTAGTGATGGCCCCAGATGGTAACGAGCCAGTGTCTGAGCGGGCACGTCATCATTGCTTAGTATTCGCAATAGAGTGCGGAGGCACAATGTAGAAGCCGTGACGGAAACGTCGGGGAATGCAAAACCGCCTTGATTTCGCGGTTGAGCTAACGTTGGACGCGATAACAATTCTGTGCCACCAGACTAAAAAAATGAACTGATGCAGCTTTGCACTTTCCTGCAGACGTGGAGCGGTGGTTTAACAGAATGGTAAAGGTACCAAAATTTTCCTAGATACACCGTTTGAGTTAAGTATCGGCGTTCCAAGAGATTCGAAGTACCTGGCTGCTTTGATATCACTTAGAAGAGTTTGTACAACGGATGACCAGATGCTATCCTGTATACCAAATGCAGTGAAAGTAACTCCGAGTATTGAAATCTCAGGAGACCACTGTAAAGGCGACGTGATGTTCATACGACCGCTGGAGTTGCCAATGAAAAAATACTGGCTTTTAGAAAAGTTTAACCTTGCACCGGAGATAATACTGAAATCATGGAATGTATCAATAGCATGCTGCAGCGACTGTTCATTATGTACATATAGATTAATATCATCTGCATATGCAGAGACCTTTACTTGAGTGTTACCGGGTAGAGGTAAGCCACGAATCGGCGGGTGATGTTCAACGGCCCTTAAGAAGGGTTCTAATGCAAAGATAAATAACACTGGGGAGAGGGAACACCCTTGACGGACCCCACGCGTGGCTCTAAATGCATGACTCTCACGGGAATCTAAGTAAAGGGTACTTTCTGAATTAGTGTACATCGCGTGGATGAGGTCAATGAACTTATCCGGGAATCCGTATGCATGTAAAACATTTATATGTAGCCATGTTCTATGAAATCAAAAGCTTTCTCTTGATTTAATGAAACCAACAGTCCTTGCGCACATCGGCTAGTGGTGTATTGAATGATGTCACGCGTTAACCACGTATGGGTGTGTATTTCTCGGCCCGGAACAGAACAGACCTGGTGGGGGCAATTAATGTTGGAAGAAATGGACTGATTCGGCGCACCAAAATGTTGGCCAAGAGCTTGTAATCAACATAGCAGGGTAATAGGGCGCCAATCTTCTGGTCGCGTGGACATTGGGTTTTTCTTGGGAACTAGTGTTATACAGCCTTTGTGGCAAGAGGTTGGAAGTGTAATACCTTGGAAACACTTGCGAATGACGCGTGACATAGTTGGACCAATGATAGGCCAGAACTGTACATAAAACTCTGCAGGGAGTCCGTCAGGCCCTGGGGCCGATCCCTTTTTCATTGCGTCTAATGCGCCTTTGATTTCCTCATCGGATTGCGGTGATAGGAGGACGTAATTTGACATGTTGGAATAATGAGGTAAATCTTTTAGCAGAGGATGCGAAGAAACGGATCCTGGGCAACAGATATTAGCACCATATCGAGCTATTTACTCAAAGTGTTGAGTGAATTCCTGAAAGTCGCGCGTACCCGCAGCAGCTGGGGTATAGAGTTCAGCGAGTGGGCAGGCGAGTCTGGTGGACAAAGCAGAGCTCTGCATGCATACCTTAGCACCTCAGGGAGCGCACACGGTGCACGTCTACAGCGCCAAGCTACAGCCGAGAGTGAAGAAGCGCGCATAATACGTTGGTACCGTTCAACGAGCTCCTCTTGCCATGCCCGCATTACAGTGGAAGGACTGGGATCTCGATTGGCAATGCGTATCTTCTGGATTAACAATGACGCATCTTTCGACATACGGGTACAAAGTCCTCTGCCCGACGCACTGCAATGATGGCGCCACTGTTCTTTGAGGCGATCCCAATCAGCTACATCCGCCCCAATGAGCGATGCGCGTAACGCTCGGGATAATTTCTCCGTAGCCTGAGAGTCCTGGAGGACGTGGCAATCGAGACGCCATGGTCTGTGAATCGTTGGCGTCCCCGCTGGCAGGCGGAGAGAGAACATAACCGGCCGATGGTCGCTAATGTACACTGGTGTCGGTGGCAATGACATTACCCCGGAGTGGTGAACGTAGGTAATGAGACTGGGGGATGCATACACGCGATCTATCTGTATGTCCGTGGTAACGATCTGCGATCCCCCCAAAGGCACCAAGCGATACCTCAAACGGCCGACCCAATCCACAGCACCCACTAGCATTGCTCAAGTTTCAGCGTTCATGCTTGTGCAATTGTCAATTAAAAAGCAAATATTGCTCATATCTGTTTGATTTTTGGGGTTTAACGTCCCGAAACCAGCATATGATTATGAGAGACGCCGTAGTGGAGGGCTCCGGAAATTTCGACCACCTGGGTTCTTTAACGTGCACCTAAATCTGAACACACGGGCCTACAACATTTCCGCCTCCATCGGAAGGCTCATATCTGAGGTACCATAACAACACGTCGATGTTTTGTATGTGTGCCTTTATACTAGAAAAGGCACACGCAAGTAATTATAAGGACTGTAGCGTTTATAACGCTGTGCTGATAGTGCAATGCGATGCTCAACAAAAATGGCAGAATAACCACGGGTTTAATGATGGAGAGTAGGGCGAAGCATCCTTCCGTCCATTCGTTCTTGCTTCCATCCGTCCATGCGTCTGTCTGTGTGACTGTCCATGCGTCCATCTGCCCGTCCGTGCGTGCGTCTGTTCGTGCGTCGGTCGCTGCGTTTGTCCAAGCGTCACCGTCCGTGCAGCTATCCGTGCGTCCGTTCATGCATCTGTCTGTGTGTCCTTTCGTCCATCTAGTCAACACTCCAAGTACCACCATCTCGCCTCGTTTCATCATATATTCCGCATATAGAAGTACCACCATCCAGCGAATATTCCAAGGACGAAACGAGAAGTGGCACACGCACACTTTCTTACGGCTTGCGCTTCGGGTCTACTTCCCACCTATAACCACCTCGAGTTCATGGTATCTACTAGTTCACTGTATTCATGGCACTGCGGCCCAACGCTCGCTAAATTTTTCTAAAACCAAGGAGGTTACGCCCAGCGAGTATAACGTGGGAACCCTGTCTTCTCAGATAGTGCTCAATGTACATGCCAATGGCTGTTAATGGGGAAAGAGAGACGGGGGAATTCGGCTTTTAGTTAACGTGCACGCTGCGAATTTTTTATTGTTCAACAACGCACAAGAAAAATCTCCCACCGGCACCATCTTGCAGGTCAAAGCTTAAAACAGATTACGTACTACGACGAGGGACGAACCGGTGTCGCTTTAAAGAGCTTCGCCCCTAAAAGGCAAGTGTCTCCAATGCTTTGCTAAGATGACATGGTGGTAGCACCTGCCGTCGCTTTGCGTTCTACTGCTTATTGCTTCCGAGACAGGCGCGTATCTTTCTCCGTGGATGCTCACGCCTTCCTTCGTTTTCCAAGACAACTGCCAGACGGCGCTCTTGTCTAACGTGCCTCGATGGGCTCGTTTGCCTTCGAAGCACAGATCGAGACTCTCTAAGGCAGCACTTCCAGAATACAATTCACCGATTTTGTCACGCAGAAGATCAAATAAACGATTTGCTCACTCTCTCCACACGTAAGACCATCGTCTTTTGACGACATTTGAGGTGAAACATGCGGATACTGGGCCAATGCTTCTTATAGGAGCTTAGTCGGCAAGCCACTAATGCTATGCCTTACCGGCAGCGTGGGAAGCCGGCTTGTACGCTATTAACCCCTTTATTGTGGTATTTCTTGAAGTCACACAAGGAACGCTTTTGTGCACAGTCTCAGAGTCGGAGCGCGCAGAGCGTGCTCCGTTATTGTGCACTGAAAGTCGCTTTTCAATCCTTAAGTTCACAAGAGCGCACTCTACTGACTAGAGCGCACTCTAACTGTTTACCTTAACCATGCAGATTATTAACTAGATGAACTTGGCGTACCCATTGTTGCGAGTGTATACTTCTCCGGTCACCAAGGCGGTGATTCCAACAATGCTCACTAGCGGGCACGCTGCCAACCAGGGCGTTAAAGCCACGAGAACTGGAAAAGTACCGCTGCCATCCAGCGCGCCTGCATAGATAATCCAACACGGCTGAATCTCCGGCGGCGTACTGTTGATCTTGTGTGGAGTGACGCATATTAACGTGTATCGTGCACTTTTGAAGCCTCGAATGAGGCACGTCGATGTTGTTTAATTCATTAGCAAAATAGAATTAGCAGACACCACGTACAGTGCGCATCGATCATGAGCTATGTTATATGTCACTTCAATATCAACACAACATTGTGAGGTGGAGTTAAATGAGGGCGTACATAACTTCCGTGCCATGATTATCATGTTTAGATGTGTCGTTTACCTTTGTCATCTATTCACGTCAAGTGATACCAAATTTAGTATATAGCTAGCGAATCGCCGTGGGCATGCTATGAGCGTGGTATGTTGTCATGTTCTTACATAACATGCGTGTCAGAATTATCATGTATGCACCAGTCATACAATTTGCGATCCATTGACGTCAAGTAACACCAAATTTGGTATATGAGGAGCTAGCAAAACGGCCGCGAGCGCATCATAAAGGGCCTAACCCAGTATACTCTAATGTAGCGTTGACGCGCGCGCACGCTGGGCACAGCGACGCTACCTTAGCAAAACACGAGCACTCTATAGTCTGACGCCAGGCGCGACCAGCGTCCGTCGGCGCTGGTAGGTGGTAAAAACATTTATTTCAGAAAACCTCTACTAGAGAGTGCCGACGTGGCCCATCGGCGTGCTAGAGTGGCAAGACCCTATTGCGAGACGCCAATGGAGCTGGAAGCTGCCCGTGCGCGCTCCACCAAGGAGCGTTGTGCAGCCAAGGTAGAGCAGCCGAGCAGGTGCTCCTCCCAAGCCTCTCTAGTTGGGATAAGAAAAGGGGGTGAGAAAGGGACGGGATTAACTGGGCACGATGCTACGACGTGATATGTGTCGGCGAGGACATGACAGGTCGAGCAGGTGCCATTGATTTCCGGCAAAAAGTGCCTGGCGACCGCCAGACTGTTAAAAGTGTTAGTCTACAGGCGGCGTAGCAGTCGTTCGTCCGCTTTCTCCAAACCGCGTGCGGGGTCCGGGTAGAGGCGGCGCGAAGCCCGGTAATAAGCCAAAATTTCGCGAAAGCGCGTCAGGTTGGTATTGCCAGATTCCGTCTCCGGACATGGAGGGGCAACGGCCCGGACAGGAGAAGTGTGGGTAGCGGCATTTGCCGCCTCGTTGCCGGGCAGGCCCGAGTGGCCTGGGGTCCAGACTATACGAATGGGATGAGGGTTAAAGCACCAAGAGGCTGCCTGTAGCAGGCTAGCCGCCAGCGGGGCAATGGAACCCTGAAGGCACTGAGAACAGGCCGAGCGCGAGTCCGTCAGGATGGTGCGTGAGGCAGGGTGAGAGGTGGCCAAAGCTATGGCAACCTCTTCAGCGTGCGTTACTGTGTCTGCTCGAAAGAATAGGCCATCTACGTGTTTGCCCTCTGTAATCACGGAAGCCGTGAAGTGACCCGAGGGCGAGGGACCCGAGACGTCCACGTAAAAACACCAGGACGATCGGAGTGTCGCGTATGAAGGGCCGCGGCGCGTGCTAGTCTACGACCAGGATGGAGGTTGGGGTTCATATTACGGGGTAAAGGTTCCACCCATAGCTTTTGACGCCAGAGCTCTGGTACCGGCTGCAGAGGGTCTTGGTCAGATATCGGGTTAAGGCCAAGTCTGTGTAGAAGACGGCGCCCTGAAGGCGTCTGCGACAGTCGATTGATTTGGTTAACGCGATGAGCTTCGCGCATCTCTGCAAAAGTGTTGTGTACCCCCAGAGCCGCGAATCGGCTGTTGGAAGTTGCAATAGGTAGGTCCAGAGCGCGTTTGTATACTGAACGAAGAAGGACGTCCAGCTGGTGCTCGTATCGACAACGCAGGCGAAGGTAAGGCAAGGCGTAGAGGACGTGACTGGTCACAAACGCATGGGCCAATCGGAGGGACTGAGACCCGCGGAGGCCGCCGCGCTTGGTAGAAACTCGCCGTATCATGCGGCTCCCCTGTTCGCTGGTGCGTCTGAGGCCTGCTATTGTGCCCTCTGGATCCAAGGACGATGTGAGGTGAAGGCCAAGAACCCGAATGTTTTGCACTGACGGAACGGGCCCGGACGGAACAAAAATTTGAGGCGGTGGTAGCGGAGAGACTGAAAGAAGAGCCGATTTAGCTGGAGAGCACTCCAGGCCGCATGAACCTGCGTAGGTGTCCACCAGAAGGGCAGCCTTTTGCAGGCGTTCTTCGATTTGCGCTAAGGAGCCGGTGTTGGTCCAGATTGTGATATCGTCCGCATATAGTGCGTGTTGTATTCCCTCGACCTCGCTTAGAAAAGAGGGGAGGTTCATCATCGCCAGGTTAAAAAGCAGAGGAGACAGGACTGCCCTTGAGGTGTACCCCGCGTGCCTAATAAGTACGGGCCGTGTTCGGTAGAATTAAGGCGAATGAAGGCGGTGCGATGTGATAGAAAGGCGCGAATGTAGTTGAAAGTCTTCTGCCCGCAGTTTGTGGTAGACAAGTTGGTGAGTATAGTGCTGTGTTTGACGTCGAACGCCCCGCGGAGATCGAGAGCGAGCACGGCTTTATCGTTATGGCGCATAGTAGTCGGCTCTATGATATCGTGTTGAAGCTGGAGCAGGACGTCCTGCGCCGACAGTTTCGGGCGAAAGCCAAACGTCGTGTCGGCAAAGGTCCTCCTTGCCTCCAAGTAGGCGGAAAGGCGTTCGCGAACCATGGTTTCCATGAGTTTGCCTGCTCAAGACGTAAGTGAGATGGGTCTCAGTGCCTCAATATTAACGGACTTTGCCGATTCGGGAATGAATGTCACGACTAATGTGGTCCATTCTGTTGGAAGCGGAGAGCCGTCCCATATCGAATTTATAAGGTGAAGTAGCGAGAGGTGTGCTTGGTCGGAAAGATTTGCCAGAAGCGATACTGTGATTCCGTCGCGTCCAGGGGCCGTGCCCCGTCGCATTTTCGTGAGTGCAAATCGTAAATCAGAAAGCGTGTATGGGGCGTCGAGGTCGGTGTTAGGGGCGCCGGAATACGTATATGCTGGGCCTGCGGGATCATTTGTGCGGCAGATGTAGTGGTCACAAAGTTCTCGCGCGAGTTCATCCGTAGTGCCCTGAAAGGCATGCAGAACACGGTGGAGCTGGCGTTGCGTTTCTCCCCTGGTGGTGGAGGGATCGAGAAGGCTTCTAAAGAGTCGCCACGCACTCTTAGAGCTCATCTGGTTTGCAGCCTTCGAACAGGTGTCTGCCCAGTTAGCATCGGAAAGTTGTGCGGAGTATGCGGCCGCCTCTGCAGTGAGCGCCTTAATGCGAGCGCGAAGTTTCCGATTAAGTTTGTTGCGTTTCCAGCGCCTTATGAGCCCGCGGCGAGCGTGCCAAAGATGTAGGAGGTGTGGATCAATTGCAGGAGTCAAATTAGAGGTTGCAAGGGTGCGAGTGTTCGCTTGTTTCATATGGAGAGCGTATGACGCCCACGCTGCATATTCGGTCGAGGAGAGGCCGGCGGGGAATAGTGTCATTCTGAACTGAGTCCAATCGGTGAGACGGGCTTGGCCCCAGTGTTGGCGCATTTTCTGCCACGGTGTGAACGAAGTGCGGAGTAAAAAGTGATCGCTGCCTAGGGTTTCGCCTAAATTCTCCCATGTAGCATCGCGGATGTGACGGGTGAGGGAGAGATCGGGGCATGTGTCTCGCGTGACCGAGTTGCCGGAACGTGTGGGTTTTGCCGGATCGGTAAGAAGCGTAAGGCTCAGCGAGGAAATGAGCTCCTTGAGCTCTCTGCCCCGGGCCTTCTCGTAGTGGTAACCCCAGTGAGGGCTGGGGGCATTAAAGTCCCCGACAATCACCAGTGGTTGTCGGGCCGCTATACGCAGCGCCCGATGGAAGAGATGCGCAAACGAAGCCCCTGCAAGGCGAGTGGGACAGTACACGTTTAAGATATATATTGATGGTTGGCCCCTCCGCTGAGACAGCACTGATATCATGCAGCAGTCGTAAGGAAGATCCAGATCAAGGTCAATCTGTACCGCCGTGAAAGCTTTATGCAGGAGGAGGCATGTGGTGGTGCCGCCTACATAGGAGCAGTATCCAGAAAGGGATGGAGCAGGGCCAGATTGTTGGAGCGCCAAGACGGCCGGCTGAGAGCCAAGTGAGCTGAGGAAAAGGGAAAGATGTGAACGCTTTCGCCTGTTCCCGAAGCCTCCAGGGTTCCACTGTATGATCTCGAATTTAGACGCAATGTTTGAACGGGACGTACGATTGGTAGCCATCGTGACTGTCTTAGGTTTTATAATTGGTCCTCCATATCCCGCTCGGATTCCTCAGAGGCAGGGAGGGGCACGGAGGCCGGATTGTTCGACGGCGGTGTGGTGGTAGCCACCTTACGACGACGCCGGGGAGCTGTACCCTCACTGCTCATCGAGCAGGAGCGGGAACGCGATGTCTTGGGTTGAAACTGGGTGATTGCCCAGGCTTGAATAGCCTGGGTAACCTCTACTACTACGCATTGGACCGAGAAGCTGGTAAGGAGGTGATTAATCGAAGCTTCGACGCGCGTGAGGCGTTCCTCTACGCGCGGGGTGCGCTCTTCGCTAGGGAGAGTTTGGTTAGCGGGCAAGATAACCTGAGGTGCCCCAGGAGCCTCAAGAGCTTCTGGAGTAGATGTGGCACCGGTTCTGAGTGCTGGAGTATACATGGTTGCTCTAACCGGCGGTTTAATAGGAGTGGACTTAGCGCGAGGACTAAGCTTGGACGTAGCTGGCGTAGCCGCCTGGACAGAGGAGGCAATACCCGATGGCCTTGCAGTACAATGTTGTTGGGGTTGCAGTCGCTTATTTAAGAGTTCGAGTTGTTTAGTTAAAAGAGAATTTTATTTTTGAAGTGCCGCAACTTGCTGGCGAAGGGCCGCAAGTTCGGGAGAAGGAGGATCGACAGAAGGGGGTGAGAGAGGCTTAGAAGCAGCTTTCCTTGCCCAACTGCTCACCTGAGGTACCGCCGCTGGTGCTTCGAGCGGTGGGAATGCTTGAGTGTCGGCGTGGAGTGGTGGAGCCGAATGATGCAGGTTGGTGCTGCTGTCTGGCTGTGACGATCATGAGGTGGTCCCTCGAGGAGATGTTGAGGGCTGCTTGCGTATCCGATATTTTCGATATTTTGCCGTGCAGCCACTGGTCCAAGTCTCATGGGCGCCATGGCAGAGGAGGCACTTGGGGTGACAGTCGTGGGCGTTGAGACCTGCAGGTGCTGGGGTTCCACATTTGGCACACTGGGTTGGAGCGGGGTGAGGACACTGAGGTGGTCGATGACCGATGGTACCGCACTTGGTGCAAACAGGGACCGTTTTCTTGTAGGCGCGGATATACGTCGCCACGCAGTGGTAGAAGAGGAAGCGGGGTAACTTCGTGCTCTCGAAAGTCACCACCGCCGCCGCGGAATCTCCGAGTTTGCAGACCGCGAGGATAGTACCTCGAGGCCAATGCAGTTCTGACTTTATCTTTTCCGGACTTTCAGCAAGGTTTATGTTGATGACGCTCTTGCATGTATCCCCTGGTGCCTTGGCGTGGCCCCGAACGGGCAGCTGCTGATCCCCCACTTGCAGCTGGAAGTCCCCAAGGAGTCGCTGTGCCATAGGCAAAATGGTGGTGCTACAGACCAAGATGTTTTGTTCCCAGATCGGCCACACTTGAATTTGCGTGGTAGTCTGGTCGCCGAGGTAGCTGCGGATGGCGTCGCCTGCGCGATCGGCCGGGACGAATGTGCATAGCTCGCAGGGAACGCGAGGTTTCACTACCACGATGTAGTCGTCGCGCGTGAGGCGAGGAGTTTGACGCGGACGCCACTTGCGTTGCTTCGCTGGCTGCGAAGACGGAGCAGAGGTAGGCACACCACCGGAGGGATGGCGCGCCGGCGTTCCTTGCAAGGCTGGGGAATGGTGGCCCGCTGTGGCGTCTCGTTGTTGTTGAGACGCAGGCTTCGATTTCGCTTGCTTGCGTTGCCACAGTCTCACCATGTCGTCGAGGTATTCATCTTCTGATGGCATAGTGTTTACGGAGGATGAAATCTCCATGGACAGCATTTGGCTTGAGGTAGGATCATAGCCCGTAACCACGTTAGCGGCCGCCATCGCCGGGCTGACAGCCCTTAGCGAGGCGGCGTTGTAGCCGGGAGTGAAGGACGTCCCTCAAGTTGTCAAAACTGGACCCACCTGGACGAAGGTGTTGTCTAGGCGAAGTGGAGAACTTGGCGGTGACTATAAATCCAAGTTTCAGGGGTACCAAGGTGGATGTCCGCAGATATAGCAGGACATCTGCGGAGGCGATGTGGAGTGCGTCCGTCACGATCGAGCGCTCGCAGCGCCCCCAGCCGTCGGCGCTGCCCGACGGCAAACGGCGAAAAATGGGACATGCTGCGTTTGGCGCCGATGCATTACCCAGACAACACCGCGTCTCCCTCTTTTAAGGGCTAGGCTCCTTTTAGAGGCACCCGTTCATCCCTCGTAGCCGTCGTAGTGTGTAACAAGTATAAATTTTTGACCTTCAAAGTGGTGCCGGTGAGAGATTTCTACTGTGCATTGTTGAACAATAAAAAATAGTGCTCAATGTACATCCCAATAGCTGATAATAGGGAATGAGAGACAGGAGCACTCGGTTTTCAGTTAACGCGCAGGCTGCGATCCCCATTAGCAGCCATCGGCATGTACATTGAGCACTATCTGACAAGAAATGGTTGCTACGTTAAACTCGCTGGGTGTAACCTCCTTAGTTTCAAAAAAGTTTAGCGAGCGTTGAGCCGCAGTGTCATGAATACAATGAACTAGTATATACTATTAACTCGAGGTGGTGAAAGGTGGGAAGTAGATACGAAGCGCAAGCCGTAAGAAAGTAAAAGCCGAATTCTCCTGTATTTCATTTACCATTAGCAGCTATAGACATATACATTGAGCACTATCTGACAGAGGTTTCTATGTTGTACTCGCTGGGCGTAACCTCCTTGGTTTTAGAAAGGTTTAGCGAGCGTTGTGCCGCCGTGCCATGAATACAGTGGACTAGTATATACCATGAACTCGAGGTGGTTATAGTTGGAAGGAGACCCGAAGCGCAAGCCGTAAGAAAGAGTGCATGTGCCACATCTCGTTTAGTCCTTGGAATGTCCACTGGATGGCGGTGCTTCTATATGGGGAATATATGATGAAACGATGCGAGATGGTGGTACTTTGAGTGTTGAATAGATGGACGAACGGACGCACAGACAGATGCGTCGATGGACACGTGAATGGACACGTGATTGGACGCAGGGGTGGATGCATGGACGGACGCACGAACAGACGCACGCACGGACGGGCAGATGGACGCATGGATGGTCACACAGACGGACGCATGGACGAACGGAAGCAAAAACGAATGGAGGGACAAATGCTTCGCCCCACTCTCCATCATTCACTCCATGGATATGCTGTCATTTTTTTGTGTCTGTGTGTGACGGAGCGACGCCGGTCGCGCTGAAACGCGCATGCGTCAAGGCAACGCAGCGTGGCGCGTGCCTGCGAGCATATGGCAACACCGGCGCGACGCGACGGAATGAACGCCGGCGAGCACGCGGACCACGTCACGTTAAAAAGTATTGGCGCCAGGACTGTGACATGTAGTCTTGTTCTCAGACGACACACATCTCATGATTATTATGTTTGCACCATTCATGTACTTTCTTCATCCACTGGCGTCACGTAATACTAAATTTGGCATATGTGAAGCTAGCGAAACAGCCACGAGCACATTCGTCAGTGTGGCATGTAGTCATGTTCTTACATTACACGCATGTCGTGATTATCATGTATTTATGTGTCATTTACTTATGTCGTCCGTTCGCGTCGGGTAATACCGAGATTGGTACATGTGAAGCTACAAAACGGCTGCGAGCGCATCACGAGCGTGGTATGTAGCCATGCTGTTACATGACACGCATGTCATGATTTTTATGTTAGGGTCTGTCGCTACTCTTCGCCATTCAATCATGACATACCCTAGCAGATTTGCAACATGCCATGTGAACGAAACCACCGCAAAAGCTGCAGGACCATGAAATGTAAATCATGACATTTATGATATACATATCATGATTTTCTAGTTATGACTAGTCAAATATGTTCTTCCTACAGTCACGTTATGCCATATTACGTTTGGTATTGATGCCATTATTGAAGTGGCCAGGAGAGTTTAAAGTCGTAGGTGGCTAGATAGATAGATAGATAGATACACTCAAAGTCGCCGAAGTTCGCTAATAAATGCTTCGCATATAAAAATTAGCGGCAGTTCTGGCTTGATTTCACGGGCACAAACGCGTATACCTACGCGATAAAAAAAGGCGAGTAGCTTGGCGTATGGGCGCTCGGTTTTCGGCATCAATAAATGCCTAGCATTTCCTAGCAAAATTATTCGACTTTGAATCTATCTATCTATCTATCTATCTATCTATCTATCTATCTATCTATCTATCTATCTATCTATCTATTTATCTATCTATCTATCTATCTATCTATCTATCTATCTATCTATCTATCTATCTATCTATCTATCTGTCTGTCTGTCTGTCTGTCTGTCTGTCTGTCTGTCTGTCTGTCTGTCTGTCTGTCTGTCTGTCTGTCTGTCTGTCTGTCTGTCCGTCCGTCCGTCCGTCCGTCCGTCGTCCGTCTATCGGCCCACCTACCTTTTTTGTCCTCCTGGCAGTATAATCAAAGCGATGTATACCAAATTCTATGTCGAATAACAGGGCTGTTTGCGAATGTAATTGGCAGGGGATAACATGAAAAGAATGACAAGCATGCTGTCTATGGCAAGATATAGATGTCACACTTATGAAGCACTCGCGGCTGGTTCGCTAAATGGTCATACTCCGAAATTGGTAGAGTGGCAAGGAAAAAGACTAAACAAGTATGCATGAATTATAGGCGATAATACCAAAATCTAAACTTGCATTTCATGTGCAGCATTACTAACGTAACAAGGTCATTCTCGCGTCTTCTTCTGCTACCATGATATAGTATTCAATGACGTTACTTTATGACGAAAATGATTGACACATTGTAACATGAAAATTTTGTCATAAATAAGAAGTAGCGCACAATTTACATTACACAACGTGGGAGCGCATCCAGCCGTTTTGTCCACTGGATGTATACTAAAACTGGCGTGGGATCACGCGGCTGTGTGACTATCATAAATAACAGGTTATGCACTAACCGGAATATAAGTACGTGCATTTCGTTCACCTGACATAGGGTAAGGTGGGGTAAAATGCGACAAAACTTTTAAAATGCTGAACGCTTATTTTTATTTTTTTCACTCCGTACAATGAACATCAATGCCAAAACTTTCTTTTGAGTACATGGTGTGCGCTACATAAGTATTGCCATCTTGCCATCGTTCATATCCCTATTTTGAAAATAAATAAAAAAATGCTCCAGGTGTACCAGTTTGCCCCAACCTTGGTGCGAAACGAGATATTGTGAAAAAAGTTATTCCTTAATTTACTTGAATAGAAAGACTTGAAACTCATTCTGTGGCCCTTACGCCGTTTTAAATACCCAGTCCTAAGACTCCATGTATTCAATCTAGACAGAACGTGGTGTTGTGTTGCTCTAAATCTTTTTTGCAGTTTCACTGGAGGCAAAAATAATGTAGGCCGATGTACCCAGATTTGGGTGCAGGTTCAAGAACCCAAGGTGGTCGGAATGTTCGGAAACCTGTATTACGGTGTTTCTTATAATTATATGGTGGTTTTCATTATTTTCAGTCATGATCATTTACTTTGAGCATATGCCGTGATTTTTTCGTACCCAATTCGTAGCTGTAGCCGCTCACTGATTCGGGCTCACCAGAGCTATCAGCCACTTTGGCTTGAAACATAGGCGTATCAGCCGGGGGAGGAGGCACCTCCCACTGAGAAAATTAGGGGGGGGGGGCTGAGCCCCTCTTCCCATTTTCGGCAGTGGTCGCTGTCAGCTGACGCTGAGTAAACGACAACTAAGGCGTAATTTGCCTTCACCACTGTAATCACTTTTCTATTGTTGCGAGAAAGTGAGAACATTACGAGGTAATGTAACAACATAGGGATGATTTTTCAACATTTCAGCAGTGACGAATTTTTATGAAGGTTCCTTGCGTCACTTGCTGTAGTAGTGCACAAAAGACTAGCGTTGAACATCGGCTCTATATGATTACATCACTTGTTCATGTTTTTATCCTGCTGTGATTGGGCGATGCAGTTATAGATAACAACGAACAAATTTTTTGCAGACCGGTCAAAGCATTTGCTGCTTCCGGAAAATTATCTTTTATCGAAAAGGATTAGCATCGCAGCTGCTCTGTCCAAGCTGCTGTGAGCCGATGATTGCAACGAATCTTTCTAAATGTTTTAGCTTTGCTGTATTGGATGCGCTAAAAAAGGTTTCCGCTTTAATATTCGATAAATCTGATAGCCATGTTTACGGCAACTTGGAGCAATAGAGGAAGCTTGCATAGTGGTAATGAATAAAGCAGTGCACTCAAGCTCACTGGAAAGCTAAAATAAGTAGATAGAAACGTTAAAAATACTTTTGGTTCCTCACGGAGTGTTTCACATTTAAAAAGAACATTTTTTGTGAGCTGTTCTTAGTCATTTCTAATTTCGTTCAAGGATAAACTATTCACTGTTGGTGAGACCGCCTATAACATAGTTGTATTCACGCAGAAAGTTGTGAGGTAATGCATAAAAAGCGTGCATCATACATGACAAACATATATGTGTTGTCCACGTACATGTGCTTAAAATTCATTGTCCCTTTTTACACTATTGAACAAGTGCTGTGTAAATAAAAAACGACATGAAAGTGCGAGCGTGTCAATTAGGTTGCCTCTCTCTATCTCTCATATATATATATATATATATATATATATATATATACCTGCTGACGAGTGCAGTAGGTTAGGCCCCCACACGTGAAAGTGTTCGTACGCCACTGGCTTGAAATGGAATTGAAGTAATATATTTTAGAAAGTAATATACAGAAAAGCCTTCTAACGTGTCCTAGCAAGAACCAAAAGGCACAATGCTATTTATTAGCAAAAGTGTTGTTTTAGTACACTAGTGATTTTTCCTCAAGGTTCCTACAGCATATGAAAGGTCGCGCGCGCTAAAAGTTCCAGCCCTTCCCTTCTTTGACCTGCTGCACGTGATGTAGCAACACAAACATCACTTTGAAACGTCAAAAGTTAAGGCATGCCAATAATTCTCAAAACAAGACGTGGGATGACCACCTTTTTGTTTTCAGATGTATTACCTGGTATAAATAGCTCCACGTGCTAGATTATTGACGCAGAGTTAAAGATCGATGACAACGAGCACGCCATTAGCTTACCTCAAATGGCAATTGATTTTCTCGCTGACATTTAGTGAAAACCCAGTACTTGTCGACATGGCACAAAGGCTTGCTGTACTAAGGGATCCTCTCGTTTTGACCTTCATGTTTTCTCTCATCTTGCTCTTCGAAACATTTAGTACCAACTATATCTGTAATTAGACTGCATGAGCTATGTCATTTCAGATTTCAGAACTACTCAGAAGCGATTTCGTTTTTAGGGGCGAAGCTCCTCGTGGTCGAGGCTAGTTCGTAGGCGTTGACGCCGGCATAAGCGTTGGCGTTGACATCGGCATTGGCGTTGGCGTTGTGTGCCGTAGCCGTGGCTGAAGATGACGACGAAGAACGTGCGTGTTCCAGACCAGACTTTCCGCTTCTTCTATCACGCCACAGCTCGTGCTAAGCACCAACTCACTATACGCATTGAAGTTGACAACGAATATTATGACAGTGATGTTCATGGACAATGACTGGCTTGGGAAGTGATGACGTCTCGATATGCTCTACGATGCTTTTTGTACAACCACCAGGGGAATGTGCCCCGACTTCGTCTTTGCCAACTTCAGGTCACATCCGTACCACAATGCAGCAATAAAGACGGCAAAACAAAGTCCACAACTCAACACAACATACAAATATTGACCAATCACCAATGTTTAAAACTTTACACTCCTTTGCCACTCCTTCATATAGTTCATTGGTTATAATGTTACGGGCGATTTACAGCAACAGCTAATGATCGCACTGCTTCGCCCGCTCAACATTATTCACTTCTTGAGTGTGACAAAAATTTTTTCTGTTTTTTATGAAAAGAAACACGTGTCACACTTTGCTTGTTGCATATCTATAGGGGTAGTGTTACCATTCTTGTTATGTCCCAAAGCGACTCATTGGAGCTTAAGAATCTACATTTAATAATTGTTACGACAAGGGTTAAAAAATGGAAAGAAGACAACCACCCGTTTGTAGCCGGAAGACACGAGGAAATTCATGCGGATCCACAAGAAATTTCTTATGAATTTTTTTGTGGCTTCCTGCTAGAAACAGGTGGTTGCCTTCTTTCCGTTCCTTAACCCTCCAGCCACCTTGCGGGTTTCCGCCGAACTCATATGCGAAATCGCAATGACATGCTGGCCTTATTCAATAAGCTTTACTCCGATACTTACACTACCAGCTCGCGCCTCCGTTGAGGGGAAGTAGCTTACTTACAGCATAGGCTCTGGTGATGCCCCCTTGTTACTGAGAAGTGAACAAGGCAACCCAGCCAAGTGGTGCTCCGCCATCAAAAGCCCCAACAAGAGGTATCAGCTTTGGGCCGTCCAGAGAGCCCACGATGCGACGATCAGGCTTAGCCTGCCTATACCAACGTGGGAGAAGCCCACTGCGTGCTAGTCACGTTTCCCAGGACTATAAATACGGTTCTTTCAGTCATTCTATCTGAGCAGCTATACTCTGTTTCACAAGTCGTAGGCAGTGAAGCCAAGCTTAGAACTCTCTCGTCCAAACAGGGCTGTATGAGCACAATAAATAGTCCCAACAACCTTCGCAATCCCAAACTATTCTGCATACTACACTTGCATAAAGTGACAGTATGGTTAGGATTGATGTTATAAAGCGTTATAAGTGTTTAATAAGTCTTGAAAATAATAGAACACGCCTGCATGGACGTGGCTTAGCGGTGTCATGTTGTGAGGTGTTGATGTGCAGCCACAGACTTTCTCACTAGAGAGAAATCCTAGTGAAAATACCTAGAGAGAAATCTGGCGCCACCGTCTATGCGAAGTTCTCAAGTGGCCTCGTTGGAGCGCTGAAAATGACAATTTATGTGTCTGTGAGGCTTGCGTACTGGTGTTGAACGAGGCTTTGTCTCAGAAGCAGATATGACTACCCAATTAAAACTTCCGTAAAATGTAAGTTTTAAAAGCGGATCTTATTCACGCATGTTATATTCTAAAATGAATGTGCACACGCTCTGACGGCCCAACAAACGGCTTTGTCGTCTGCCTGCCGAGTTTAGCAGCCGTTGGTTACCTTTTGCGCTTCGTGAAATTTTACATCAACGCAGAAGTGCTAAGGTTGAAATAAAACATGTTTCTGTGGAATGGCAAAGCACAAAGAAGGTAATACCTACTTTTAGTAAGAAATCAACCACTTTAACGTGATGCCAGATGCGCCCCACCGCGGTGGTCTAGTGGCTAAGGTATTCGGCTGCTGACCCGCAGGTCATGGGATCGAATCCCGGCTGCGGCGGCTGCATTTCCGATGGAGATGAAAATGCTATAGGTCCATGTGCTCAGATTTGGGTCCACGTTAAAGAACTCCAGGTGGTCGAAATTTCCGGAGCCCTCCACTACGGCATCTCTCATAATCATGTGGTGGTTTTGGGACGTTAAACCCCAAAAATCAATCATCATGTGACGCCAGATGCGCCTTCGAGATGTACGAATCCTATTCAAGTTCGAATGTCACAAATCTCGACATTTCCATGCAGCCAGCAGGTCACAAGCGCCAGATATTCCTCTAGGTTTTTTGCGAGAAACTCCATGCGTGCAGCTTTCCGGCAACATGCCATCACTCGAGTTAGTCGTGTGCCTTCAACGCGTACAAAAAGCTGCCGCCGTTGAGCCATCCATCGAGTGCGCGCAATTTAAAACGCGCTTCACGGGAGTTCTATGGCTCCTTATAAATGGCAACTCTCTTTTTCTGCGTCTGCTATTGAAAACAGGTCAAGTGGGTACCCGAAAAAAATTAGCGCGCGAGAACCCTCTTCTGACTTCTTGTTTTTTTTTTCTTAGAGTGCACGATCATGTCGAAAACCGATACTTGAACGGTATTTTCTCTACGAGTGTTCCTGTTACACTGACTCGAGTGCGTTTGGGTCGTTACGATCGCGTTAGGAGTAATAAATCATAAACTTTATTTTTTCCATTTTAACATGACAGCGTTAAAAAGCTCGTTTACAGAAATTCAAGCGTTAGCGTTGGGGTCCAGGTCGTGGATCGTGAGCGTAAAATTATCTCTGCGTGATCAATAGATAGAGAAAGATGCAAGTAAAACAAATACTAATAATTTTCGGGAAGAGTCGAGGCCAAACTCCGATCCTTTTCGTAACAAGCGGGTGTTGCATCACACAGCCACGCGTCCACTTGTGAATACAGCAAAAATACCTTCCTCTTCCTAAATATACAGTGAAAGTACTCCAGAACGACTTGTTTTTGGGCGATTTCGTGCTTACTTGGTGCAGATGAGTGAGGCGCAAAAACATTTGGTGAAACAGGAGGAGCAGAAGAGAAGAAAGAACAGTGTGAACTTCAAACTGTTCAATGACAGTCTAGAAAACGCACAATAAAAAAAGGAGACAATTCCGCGCATGCGTGCACAGCCAACAAACGTCATACAGCGTCTTGTTCAAGACAATTAGATTTGTAAAAACTGCCAACTGCAACAGTTGGTAGTTTGTGGTGTTTTTGTTCTCTTCTGCTTCTCCTGTTCCACTAAATGTTTTTATTTTGCGCCTCACTCATCTGCACCAGTCAAAGTGACTTTTACGCTTGACAAACACAAGCGTCTTGTGTACATGGCTCATAGTACAACATGAAATATTGTAGTAATAATACGTGGTACAAGTGTACAATCCCACGGGGCGTCATAACATGTGATCAACATACTGACTGCATGGTTTAAAGAAGGTCGTCCACTTCAAAAGGTCATCACGTTAATGCGATTATTCCCTAAAGACCACGTAGTGGGTTCATAGTAAGTTCGAAAAGAATTCATGCACTGTGTCAGAAGTACGCACTGAGTACAAGATATCGCTATCACGTTCAACTGCTCCAGGCGAAGGTTAAACATTCCCTATTTTTTTCATATTCATGTGGGCAGGACATGTTATTCAGAAACTGGGTTGACGAATTTGTATGTTGACATTCTGTTACGGAAGTGTCTGTTAATCATTTTGTTCATTTCCTAGCATGCACGTTGTATGTAGTCATCTATTATGTCAGCAGTTATACCATAGTAGTGAAGCTTCAAATAATAAAAAAAAACATTTTTATTTTGAAAATAGAATAGCACTTGCTGACAGTTGGGTTCCTTTGGGCAACAATTATTAAGGGTGCTAAATTTCTGCAGTATCACTCAGAGCCTTGATATAGAGCGCAAAGCCTTTATGTGGTGCCGAACTTACGCCGCTACACACGATCCAACTCAATTAAAAAATAATAAGGAAAAGATATAGAAATACACTTTTCAAGAAGCTAGAAAAAATCAATTCAAACTAAAAAAGACACTTTCTCTTTTAGGATGAATGGTGTCATCACTTTTGATGTGTAACCAAGCAATAACGCTGCATTCACACCGTAGGAAAATAGGCGAAAAATGTACACCACGCAAGCTCCAATAACTGGAAGAGTGATTGAAGGCGCCGTTGACACAATTCATTTTCCTTCCACACAATATACATACACATTTCATTTTATTGAAACACGTTCTCGAGTAGAGCGCTGCTTCAATAACACTACAAACGTGCTTAGACGTACAGAAAACTCAAAAGTTGAGAAGCCATTGACCCTGTTTCTAAACAGGATTTCATACACAAAGTAAGGTTCTAGCACTAGTCATTCGCGGTAAAGGAAGAAAAATGTATGTTAGGAGCATCAAACGCCAGAAATGCCTCTCTCGCATGAATTATTTATCAGCAAACGACGGTCAGCCTTGACTACGGGTGTCCCTGGTGGAGGTTGCTCGAGCTTGAAAGTCATTGGCGCCTGATAATTTATTTTTTTCGCTAACTCTGGTGAGGCCATGTTTGGTCGAGGCTTGGAAGATAAATTGGTCGCAAATGTCGAAGTCGACTGGCAAGATATTAGCCCTAGCCAGTCGTCCAGTGCGAAAGTTTCGCTCTTAAATATCTAGAGTACATCGCAAAGTTGAGATGAAGGTCCGGCCCGCATCGGTTGTGTTTGGCAGAAAGTTTAGAGGTGTTTCCGAGTAGCGCCATCTCGCGTGATTAGTTTATATTCGATTAAAAGGTGAAAACGTGAATTTTCTAATATTATCATCTTCACCATGAATTCGGGGGTTCAACGCACAAAACTTCTCTTTTTGTATTTCCGCTTTCCCATTGGTCAGAAGACATCACTAACAAGACCTTCCGCAACGTGATTGGCCTAAGTTATCCTAAACGAAGCATTTTAGTACAAAACGTCTTTGGTAACACGGGCGTGCAACTAATTTTTTTATGGCGTGCCCAAAACTTATACACTCATATGGAGGGCGAGTGAATGCGTTGACACTCATACGTTGGGTGCCTTGCCACAGGCATTTTCAATAATGTATTGACACTGATAAGAAAATAATTTAATGTTAAAAACAAGTACATGTAGCTAACCAAGAGTAAACAGAGTTGAGACACTTGCTAGGTAATTTATCCCTAAAATTGTGTGAAGTTTTCGCAGGTACCCTCACTCACGCGCGTGGATCTTAACCTTCCTGGCAGTCTACTTTAGTATTTTTTTCTTTATCGCTCGTAAAGTAAGCACTGAACAATATATAGTTATTCTATAATTTATTACTCATTTAATGTTCCCAATCTATTCATTCTTTGTAGTGAGTGCCTTGCCAGATTTTCTCACCAGTCACATGTACGAACGAGATAATTCTTTCTACACGTGTTGAAATGTCACCGTTTTCACTTATTTTTTAAATAGTTTACTTCCTTTTCTGTTCAGTCGCTATTAGTTCATAAATTGATCTCAATTATTGCGATGATTGATTGATCGACATGTGGGGTTTAACGTCCCAAAGCCACCCTGTGATTATGAGAGACGCCGCAGTGGAGAGCTCAGGAAATTTCGATCACTTGGGGTTTTTTATCCTGCACCAATATCTGAGCACATGGGCGTACGAGATTTCCACCTCCATCGAAAATTCAGCCGTCCCAGCCGGGATTCTATCCCGCGACTTGCGGGTCAGCAGCCAAGTACCTTAGCCACTACACCACCGCGGCGGGGTTCATTAATTGGGTTGAATTCTTCGATTTACGTATCAGATTCATATTGCGCTTAATCGAGTATAGATTTCGTTTTCTTCAGTGTTGTTTTTGTATATTACCGCATATTTATTGCTGTTTTGTATTCAAGACATGTTGTAATCAGCTCCCTTCTGTATTGGTTCGGCGATTGACGATAACAAAAATAAATTATAAATCAATAAACGAATGCATGAAAAACGACGTGCAAATGTACGCGAGACATATCTAGAGAACAGAATAATGAATCTATCTCGTTGGCGAGACGTGAAATTTTGGCCTCCAGCTCACGGCCCCGGGACTTTCCTTTCTTTATCATTTTGTTTAAATCTTTACAGCACGGTAGTCAATCCAGGTAACCACCTTTTTTTTTCCCTTTCTTGCTCTTCAAAGACCTGAGACTTGTGTGCCGGATTTCCTATGGATCATTTTTTGAAGCTTTTGGACACTCTGACAAAGCTGACGCTCCTTCATTTAGGCTTCAATGAGACATGTTACGTTTGCTTTTACCGGCTGCTATCATCGTCAAGATGCGTTAGATGGCGAATCAAATAAATTATAGATATAAATGTGCTATCTGTGCTATCTCTATTGTGTTGATAGTGTAGAAGATGATGTTGTACGAGCAGCTGACGCTAAGTAATTTAAGAATGAAGAGCTGCACTCAGTCAGTACAGAGCGCCACGTACACGTAGTTAGTGGTAGCCTGTGGTGACCATCATGAATGAAGGGTGTTAGTAGGCTGTTGTTACATATTGTAGGAGAGGCGGCTGCAGGCGCGCCGACCGTAGAAGAAGACGACCATGAACCATGGCATCCTAGCAGCTCTCAATGAGCGGCTACTGACACAACATCCGATTCTGTGAGCGGATGGCGTGTCAAGCAAGCAGCTCGCATCACAAATGCGAGCCTGCTTGCTGATGGTGCTCAAAAGCAGCAGAAAGATATCATCATCATCATCGTGGCTGAGGCTTGGACGAGTAATGTTCTTTTGGGCCTCAGTATAATCTATGAAGTGTTCCTGGCGAGCTGCCACCGGAACCCCGCAATAGATATTGTTGAAGTTGGAACTTTCCTGAAATTGCGATTCCTAATATTGACCTTATGTGTTGTTCAGCAGATCGCCTTTAGTCCACCAACACTACTGAAGTGCCCATAGAGAGTGCACTACTTTTGTTTTCCCAATATTATCTTGATAGAGTTAATCATATTGTCATCTGAGCGGCTATTATCAACAAATATAGGAATTAAAAGCTGTACTCAATCAGTATACTTATCACTGCGACGCTGAAGTTGACCACCTTGGTTGCCCAGCATCCATGAAGGTCCTGAAGGTCCATGAAGGATATATTATTTTCCATTGTTCTCATGCAGCTATGTTGCGATACAAAGGTAAGCGCCCTCAGAGTGGTATAAATGTGTGGTACACGCAATCCCCTTCAACGGAAAATGACGAGTAGACCCTTCCTGCATGGTGGTCCCCTCAGGAGACCACCTTGTATCTTTTGAACTGAAATTACCAATTTTCGGTTCTTGTGAGACAATCAATTTCTGCAAAAGAGTTCCCCGTTTTTTAGAAGAAACTTAGTTTCACGCCAAAAATGAAGCTGCGCGCATGAATAATTTAATCCAAGAGCCTCAGACGCCTTAAGAAAAAAACAAATAGCCATCGTTGTTGACGTTCCTTTGAATCGCGGACAACTGATGCAAAAAAAAAATGGATCATCACGTGATGACTGTGCAAAAATGACGTCACCGATTCCGGCGTGACATCACTTGCCATAACGCCTTATGATGAAGCTGTAGCACCCTTCCTAGGGCAGCGAACGAAAGCGGAGAGCCTGCTATCTCAAAAAAATTGCCCCGTATCTGCATGTTAATGTGCAAATGTCATCGAAAGACAACAGTCTTGCGTGCGGAGAGAGTGAACAAAACATACATTCGATGTTCTGCGTAAGAAATTCGCTGCATGGTATTCTGGAGGCGCTGCGTTAGAGTTCCTCGAGCGTGCAGCGGAAGCGAACGAGTGCATCAAGTTCAATGAGCGCCATCTGGCAGTTTTCTTGGAAAACGAAGCGCGCAGCCCTGAGACGGGCATGCGCGCCCGTCTCAGAGGTTATAAGGTGTAAAACACAAAGCGACGAGTAGGTGCCATCACTGTGTCGTCTTAGCAAAGCGTTGGAAACATTCGCCTTTTCGTGCAAGCGTTGCATGGTCAGTACAGCGTGATAGACTCTACGGTCCTTAGAGAGAGAGAGAGAGAGAATGAGGATGAAAGAAAGGCAGAGAGGTTAACCAACGCCGACTAAATTTCAAGGCCGAAAGGCTGCCGCAGTGACGTCAGAGGGTGGGGGCCCAGTTACGCTGCGAACACGGCGGAAAGCCTGCGTTTCGTTCACGTTTCAGGAGAACCAACGCTCCCGCTCTCGCAGCTGCTGCGGCTTGATTGGGCCGAATAAAAGATGTGAAAAAAAAGTCTTACTGAGCATGCGCAGTTGGGCAACTGGGCCCCCAATCTCTGACGTCACTGAGGCTGCCTTTCGGCCTTGAAATTTAGTCGGCGTTGGGTTAACCATGGCTGAGCCTGGTAGGCAACCTTGCACTGGGGAGAGGATTAGGGGACTAAAAGCTAGAGAGAGATAGAGAGAAGGAGAGAAATGTCACTCGTGCCATCGATAAAATGGCAGTTATGTGCTTCACATTACAGACGGTGAGTCACATCCGTGTCTTAAACAATTGAGCACATTCGTTGCATTAACTTCTATGCGCGGTTCCATGCACCCAAATTCTTGCCGATTGTGAAGCTATGATGGTGCCGCTTGCGTTTTTAAGCAGCAGATTTCTGAAGGATTGCGAGAACTAGAGTGATGGTGTCAAGTAGTTGCAACACGCTTTGAACTGTCGTTGTCTGCATCTTGCTCAGCAGCACGCGCATAGCACTGACCAGGGTGCTAACCATGTCAATAAGTTCACCTTCGTCCGCCAAGCTGTGAGGTACCAATGAAGTGTCTCTCACTGTCAAAATCTGATGCCCCTCATCAGGCCCATGTATCTTTGGAAGTTTGGGACAAGCGTCACCTGCATTGCTGGTAGAGGCATCATTTTCTTTAGAACGGCTGCGTTCTGACTGGGTAATAAGGATGAAGCGTCAGCTCCACTGCTAGCAGAAGTGCCTTTGTTCTTGGAACCGGCAGCGGTTGGCTAGAGTGGGGGAGGTGGAAGTGGTTTTGGACGTGCTTCGCGAGGTGACGAGGTTTTGGTGGCTTTGGCGCAGCGCCGGCGACGAGACCATCGTCGCGTGATGGATGCAGCTGCTTCTCGGTATGAGGTGTCATCTGTGGCCCTTTCTTCAGTATTTCTAGCTCCTTAGGAATAAAAGAACAGTCCTTCGAAGAGGCATCATGTGGCTCACTGCAGTTTGAGCACTTCAGGGTCGTGCCCTGGCATGTGCCCTTGTTGTGGTGCCCAGTGCATCGGGAACAGATAGTAGAGTTCGTGCACACACCAATTACGTGACCTAACTTCATGTACTTCCGCCACTGAAATGGTTTCGGAATAAAAGGGCGAACTGCGTGCCGAAAGTGGCCCACTTTTAAATGTGATGGAAGTGATCCACCCATATATGTAATTCTAACGCATCGTGATGACCCGATACGACATATACTTGTAATAATGGCATCTTCCGAAGCCGGCTTAATCAAGACTGGTAAGTCCGAGTTGTTAATGGCTTCGGTAACATCATATATCACCCCAGTGCTCAATTCTTTGCCCAGCGGTATATGAGAGCGCACTTTCAACCCATTAGGTTCCATTATTTCACGCAATCTGTCCAGCGCAGTCACATGATTGACGTCAATCGCTAGAATGTTCTTGCGGCTATGCACTCTGACTTCCTTTACTTCGTTCGGCACCAGTGCCTCTAGCTGTACAGACATGGCTTGCCGGTTAAGGCGCCTCATGTTGTCACTATAGCGAAAACTGGCATGAAAAGGGTGGTTAATACTTCGGTATTCCGCAAAGATTGCATCGTACGCTCACTCGAGTTGGGTGACGTGCTCAGAAATTGTCTCTTTCCCTTGTGGTTTCTCACGAGCTCAAAGTTTCCGTTCCCTAATTCATCACTGCTGACGTTGTAGGATTCGGTGTCATCACTGTCAGTGCCACTCTCGGAGCTGTAGCGCTTTCTGTAAGCAACACCCGCGGTCATTCCGGTGTCCGGTAGTCTTCTGTAGGGCTCTACTTCCATCGAACACCTGCAGGAGACCACGCTTGACAGGCGAAATTAAAATTATTCACAAAGAACCATGGAAAACATTCGGCATTCTGCCACACTGACACTTTGTCGTCGTCTCCCTCCTACGGTCCTTAGAATTACTTATGTATGCTTTTTCTAGTAAAAGACGCACGTGCAGAGTACATACCTGTTGTTATGGTACCTCAGATATGCGAAACAGTTGCTTTCTAATTGACAATCGCGCAAGTATGAACGCTGAATTTTCAGCAAGATTGGTGGGCGCCGCTGCGGATGGGTTTGTCCGTTTGGGGTATTGGCTTGTGTGGTTGAGTACCTGGTAGTGTTAAGGGTGGACAAGCAGACAAATGTACAGTCAGACAGACAGACAGACCAAAATTTTTGCGTCAAATTCTGAAGAGAGACAATCGCATTTAAAGATTAAAGACGGCGCTTGGAAGTACAGCGCGAAGCCACGGCTCGTCTTCCCTGTTTCCTCATGCGTCGACTGAGAAGATAAATAAGGTTTTTTAAGTCTTCGAGTCGTCTTAGGTCAATGCACAAGGCACTCTTTGCGTGTGCTGTTGAATGCGAAGCATTTCTTAGCGAACTTCAGCGATATTGAGCGCATATCTATCTATCTATCTATCTATCTATCTATCTATCTATCTATCTATCTATCTATCTATCTATCTATCTATCTATCTATCTATCTATCTATCTATCTATGTAGCCGCCGACTTTTAGCTCTTCTGGTTGTTTGGATAATGGTATAGACACCAAACTTGATATGGCATAACATGACTGTATTACGAGTATATTTAACCAGTCATACTATGAAAATCATGACATGTATGTCATTAATGTCGTGATTTACATTTCATGGTACTGCATCTCTTGTGGTGGCTTCGTTCGCATGACATGTTGCAAAACCGGTATGGTGCGACATGATTGCATGGCGAAAACAAGCGACAGACCCCAACATGTAAACCATGACGTGTGTGTCTTCTAACGACATAATTACACGCTACGCTCATGATGTCCTCGCGGCCGTATCGTAAGCGTCACAGATGCCAAATTTGATGTAAAGGGACGTGAAGGGGCGACGAATGAATTTGACGTGAAGGGACTATAGAGGTAAGTGATTGGTGCAAACATGATAGTCATGAGATGCGTTTCTGATGTAACAACATGACTTAACAACATGCCACGCTCATGATGCTCTGGTGGCCGTTTCGCTAGCTTCACTTAAACCAACTTTGGTATTACGGGACGTGAATAGATGACGAAGCTATGACACTAGTGCAAACATGATAAACATAAGGTGCGTGTCACGTTACAACATGACTACATGCTACGCTCATGATGCGCTCGCAGCCGTTTCGTTAGCTTCACATGTAGTAAACTCAGTATTACGCGACGCGAACGGACGACATAGGTAAATGACACATCCAAACATGATAATCACGACATGAGTGTCATGTAAAAACATGACTACATGCTACAATCATGATGTGCTCGTGGCCGTCTCGCTAGCTTCACATATGCCAAATGTGGTATTACGTGCCGCCAATGTATGACGAAGGTATGTGACTGGTGCAAACATAATAATCATGAGATGCGTGTCATGTGAGAACTAGACTACATGCCATAGTCAAGGCGCCAAGACAGTTCGAAGTGATGCCATGCGCGTACTCGCCGGCGTTCATTTCGTCGCATCACGCTGGCGTTGCCACGTCAGGCGCCGGTCCTGCGATCTACTCGCAGGCACGCTGCGTGCTGCGTTTCTTTGACGCATGCGCGTATCAGCGCATCCGGCGTCCCTCCGTCACGAAAAGAGAGAGACGCAGTGTTGTATGGGCCACGCATGGGCGCTAAATGCAGCATGATGCATTTCGTGCCGGTTGCCGCCTGGCGTCAGACTATGGAGCATGATGCATTTCGCGCCAGTTGCCGCCGGGCGTCAGACTATGGAGTTCTCGCGTTTTGCAAATGTAGCATCGCTGTGCCCAGCGTGGTGGTGGTAGTGGTTAGAAGGAAGAGGAAAAAAATGGCAGCATATCCACGGAGTGAATGATGGAGAGTGGGGCGAAGCATTCGTCCGTCCATGCGTCCGTCTGTGTGACCGTCCATGCGTCTGTTTGTGCGCCCGTCCCTGCGTTCTTTCATGCATCCGCCCCTGCATCCGTTCATGCGTCCATCCATGTATCTGTTTGTGTGTCCGTTCGTTCATCTATTCAACACTCCAAGTCCCACCATCTCGCATCTTTTTATCATATATTCCCCATATAGAAGCACCGCCATCCAGCGGACATTCCAAGGACTAAACGAGAGGTGGCACACGCACACTTTCTTACGGCCTGCGCTTTGGCACCACTTCCCACCTTTAACCACCTCGAGTTCATGGTATATTCTAGTTCACTGTATTCATGGCACTGCGACCAAACGCTCGCTAAACCTTTCGAAGACCAAGGAGGTTACGCCCAGCGAGTATAACGTAGCAACCTTTCCCTGTCAGATAGGGCTCAATTTACATGCCAATGGCTGCTAATGAGAAATGAGAGACAGGAGAATTCGGCCTTTACTTTCTTACGGCTTGCGCTTCGTATCTACTTCTCATTTTTAACCACCTTGAGTTCATTCATGGTATATAAAAGTTCATTGTATTCATGGCACTGCGGCTCAACGCTCGCTAAACCTTTCTAATGCTAAGGAGGTTACACCCAGCGAGTATAATGTAGCATCCCTTTCTTGTCCGATAGTGCTCAATGTACATGCCAATGGCTGCTAATGGGGATCGCAGCGTGCGCGTTCACTAAAAGCCGAATGCTCATGTCTCTCATTCCCCTTTAGCAGCCATTGGCATGTACATTGAGCACTATTTTTTATTGTTAAACGACGCACAGAAGAAGTCTCTCACTGGCACCACCTTGGAGGTCAAGTGTTATATTTATTTCGGGTATGTGCCACTGGTGGTTACATACGAGGGACACCCAAGCCACGCCATAAGGAGCTTCGCTCCTAAAAGGCACCTAATTTCTGTCTGCCTTCAGGCGACACGGCGCAGTGCCTTATAGGGGTGGGGAGAAGGAGGGATAAAAAAGAATAGAAGGAAAATAGACGAAGAAGAAGACAGGCAAGCGACGGAAAAAGAAGGAGATAGGAAAGTGGGGATCCGGTCGAAGCAGTCCAAGGGCGGGGTGCCACAATGCGAGAGCTGCACGGCGTCAGGAGAACGCGGAGGGCGAATCAGTCGGCGGGATCTACGCTGGCGTCGGAGATCGCGAGGGCACAACCGTCCAGCTTGAAATCCTGCGAGCGAATCCCCAGCGTGCGCGCTCTTCAACGCTACATTGGAGTATATTGCGCCCTTCATTATGCGCTCGCGGCCGTTTTGCTTGCTCCACCAACGCTTCCTAGAAAAGTTATACCTGGAACGTGAGTAACGATCGCGCTGCCCTTCCCTCTGATTTTAGCCTCCCCCTCGGATGGATGGATGCTATGAGCGTCCCCTTTATAACGGGGTGGTGACAAGTATGCCACCAGGCTCGACAAAAAAAAAACCCCTTTTTTCTTTTTTGATGTTGGCCTAATGCCTCTACTTCGATAAATTCTATCTTAATGGAAAAAAAGGTAAATTTTCAGCTTTTCAACTCGCCCCCGTACTGTCCCTCTAGTACGGGGGCGAGCGCCTCTAGCGGTCGCTCCTTGTAAACACGCCGTCGCATGGCTGGCTTGTCGCGAGCAGACGACATCTTCCCAACGACGCGTTGTCATGGCTCCTACGTGCAGATGACAACATTGGACTGGTTTCTTCATCTCTGTAGGAAGATAGCAAACTGTTAACTGAAGTAAAGTGCTCTTTCTAGAAGGTAGTTATTATTTTTTTTGCTGGAAATGAAGCTTCACAAGAATGGTGGTAATTTCTTCTTGATGTGAACGAGGGGCAGAAGCTTTCACACAGGCGCTGGGTAAAAAACTCTTGCGACGCTTCTTACGTAAAACACTCGACTTATTTACATATTTACAGCTCTAACCAAACTAGGTGTGCCGGCGCGTGTTCACATCGGAGAGGACAGGACCAGGTGAAGTTCAGAGAGCCCCCAGCCTTGCCCCAGTTGCCCATTGCCCCAGAGAACACTCGACACTTCTTTTATATCCCATGGTCTGTGCGTTTGTGCCTCTTGCGTTTCTGCTGGACGCGAAGCGCGTTTGGACGGTACGCTGATCAGCGTCTCTTGCAGGCCAAATTCATGCAGTGCCAGCGATAGCAGTCTGCTGATTGTAGCATATCCTTGCGATACTTTTTCACCGTCTGTTATTGCAATGCCTTTCGTTATTGTGGAGCCGTCACTCCACCTAATTTGGGCCACAATGCGGTGCTGTTGTGTACCCGGCTGTTCTTTTAGTCACCGACGAAACCAACCGGGAGTTACCTTTCATGAAGTGCCATCCGTGATCTCTTTACGTAATAAGTGGCAGCAAGAAACATTAAGAGGCACCTTTCTCAGCACTGCAATCAAAGAGCACTCCGTGGTATGCAGCCTGCGCTTTCATGCAAGTAACTTCAAGCAAGACTTCACCAGGCGCTTACTCAAGCCCGATGCAGTGCATAGTGTGTTCAGTGGACCGACGCCGAGCCTTGCTCGAAACATCGACAGTACGACAGCGGCCAGTGTGCTCACGAGCACGCCATTGCCAACAGTACACGGTGAACTGTTCCGGTGGCCAACTCAGCTGGCATCACCGATTCGGACCACTGCAAAGTTCTGCTGGAGGTGATCACACGAAAGTTCATCCAACCACTTTGGCTAACTATGTCCAAGGAAAAACTGACATGAACGCAACTGAGAAGTTTCTGCAGAGAAAGCCCCTTTAAAAAAATTCTCAAATTATACCTCGTACAGTCCCCACAGTACTCGGGAGATCGTGCCGCAGTGCCTTCCTCCTGTATAAAAGTGCATGAAATATCACGTATTGGGATAGGCCGTGTCTCAACAGCGGGCGCGATACTTGTGGACAATGCAAGCACAGAACCATTCCAAGAACAGTTTTTTTTACTGAGTGCTTAAAGTGTATCGTTTTGCTTCGCCTGTTTGGTTTTTTTGTTTCTGTGTTTCCCTCACCTTGTGCCCAATTAAAGTTCTCAGCGTCTGTGTGTTTACATCTACGCATTTCTTTTTTTCTCCTTCACCTGGAGTTATTTTGCGCCACTCAATGAATATTTGTACTTCCTAGCACGTCCGAAGGCGGAGACGCCTAAAACAAATTCACGTGCCTACAAGCAAGCAGTTAGGTACCTTTCTACGAGAAAAAATGTGCGTGAAACTCACATTTTTCACGCACTATTTATATCATCACCATCAACAGACACTATGCTCATCTTCCTTGCAATAAGCTAATCCTGCACGTTTGTCCAAACTTCCATGACTTACACCACGTAGCACGGCAAGCTGATTATACTACATTCTGCCCCCGTTTAGGCTTTTCGCGACGAAATTTGCAGACAGGGGGGGGGGGGCGACGGAAATAAACCCCAATAAAAAAAAACGCTGCTGCACTTATGCGCCTGGGTAAGTGCATCTTGCGAGTTGCCTTTCGGGGCTTCTTGTCACTGTTTGGTTTGTTTTGATAGATAATTATTCTGCAAAGTTGCAGGTAGGTTTCAACGTGTTTCAACGCAGCTTTGTTTGCTCTCCGCAGGCAACGCCGGCGGACCGGCTGCTCTGGGAAACGCCATCGGGCGCGCTGGTGTTATCACGTGACCAGGCGCTACGGAGGCGAGCGCTTTCGCACGGCCCCTGGTCAAAACGCGTGGCAGGGAGCTCCCTAAGGGAAAAAGAGTGACGTTTCAGGCATAATTTCTCCGGCAGGCGTTTGCTCCACATATACGAAATTTAGTGTTACGTGACGTCAATGAATGACAAAAGTATACGACTGGTGCAAACATGATAATCTTGCCATGCGTGTTATGTAACAACATGACAACATACCATGCTGATAGCGTACTCATGACCATTTCGCTAGCTCTACAGAATCTAAACTTGGCATCACATGACGTAAATAGATGACGAAGTTAAACGACACAATCAAACATGATAATCATCACACGGAAGTCATGTACGGCATCACTTACCTCCACCTCGTAACGTTGTGCTTATTTTCATATACCATGTCAACATTTCTCATTCATACTTCGCATATCATCGATTCCCACTGTACGTGGGATCTGCCACTTTTTTGGCTATTCTTCGGCTTCTTACGTATATGAACCTTTTAGATATTTTGAAGACGATACTCTTTCTTGGGGACTTTCGACTCAAAAATTTGGTCTGTCTGTCTGTCTGTCTGTCCGTACATTTGTCGTTTTGTCTACTCTTAACGGCACCGGGTACTTGAAAATGCTGACCTCATCCGCAGCGTCCACCAATGTTGCTCAAGGGTTAGCACTCATACTTTTGCAATTATCAAATAATAAGCAGTTATTTCGCATGTATGGGACACCATAACAACAGGTATATACTATGCATGGGCGGCGTTTACTAAAAAAGGCATACATAGGTAATCTTACGGACTGTAGCGCTTATCGCGCTGTGCTGACCACGCAACGCTTGCACGAAAAGAGTATTTCCAACAGTTTGCTAAGACGAGATGGGGGTGGCACCTACCCGCCACCTTGCGTTCTACACCTTATCACCTCTGAGACGGGCGCGTACACCCGTCTCAGAGCCACGCGCTTCGTTTTCCAAGAAAACTGCCAGATGGCACTCATGTCTCACGTGTGACGTGACTAGAAGTGCTCGTTCACCTCCGCTGCACGCTCTAGGCTCTCTAACGCAGCGCCTCGATCGTTAATACGAATCACCGATTTTCTTGCGCAGAACATCAAATAAATTGTTCACTCTGTCCACATGCAAGACTATCTTCTTTCGACGACATTTGCAGATTAACATGAAGATACGGGGTCAATTTTAATGTTGCTAGCACTTGTCTTCTCTTATTATCTGTGAAAAGCGCCAAACTGCACTACACAAGAGCGCTAACAATTTCTAAAGAGCATATAAACTAAAAAAACGCAACATAATTGGTCACAAAGACAATTAAGCGGTAGAAAACACATTGCGTACTTCGTAATAGCGAGATATTTCAAGTGCTCTGTGAATAATATGAGAGCTGTGTGGACAAGGCTGAATAAAAAAACAATATATAGCCAGAAACAGAGTAATAAACTAGGCAGTAAATTCTTGTTAACTAAGGGCATAAAGTGCAAATGAACCTAATAAAGTGTAGGAGATGGGAAGAAAGCATCTCACTTACCTTTATCTTTACAGGCCAAGCATTCAGTTTACCTTCATCAAATCGGTTTTCTTGAAACTTCCACTCCAAGTAATGACATTTCTTCCGCTGGGTTAATGATGGGTAAGTATCGGAGTTTCAAGCATGTTCATTTAGAATGTATAGGCTACCATTGTCTTAGAGCGCATGTTCAAAGTATCGGTCAATATGCTGTGGTGGAAAGTGGATTGAATGCGTTACCGTTTGTTAGTCGCAGAAGCTTCGAATGTGGAGCTTTTAAACCTAGCCTAACATCTCCGAGCAAAGTTTGCCAGAAACCTCTACTAGAAAATCAATTCTGTAACCCCGGCGTGCACGTTGCCCGCAGCACACCAACTGAAAAATGAAAATAAACCCTAATGACTAATTTGGCAAGCGTCCGCAGAGATCATGACCAATCAATTTCCGGACCCCGTCTTTCTTTGAGTGGCCCACGTCGATAAGTTCCGTGAAGCCTGATGAATAACTTTCCAGGGAGGAGACTATTTTTCTTATCGTTTTATCTATGCCTGTTTTCCGTTCACTGCTATACAGGCAGACTACGTTGTATGGTTCAATAGTTAACTTCAGTGACACTAGTCTGAAGTATAGCACACAGGAACACACTCTTTGTAACGCCCACAACAGGTTAAACGACCAGTTTCCGTATGCACAAGCTATACTGGGCCACCGATCATACCTAATGTGCAAAATGACCGTAGCGATGTTACTAAGGCTCGTGACATCTGCTGGTTTGTCTTAACATTTCTAGTCGTGTTCGTGTGTGTACGGGGAAGGGACTGGTAGAGGCGTAGCAAACATTTCTTTTTTATTTCTTTTAAAAATCTCTCGCTCACTATCTTGCTGCTTGATTTATTGTCCCTTATTTCACCAACCAAGTACAGAGCGGCGTAACGAATACGCCAGTCTGTTTAACCTCATGTTTTCTCCCTGTGTTTGAAGCTTGCGTTTTCATTCAAGGTTACAATAATACGTTATAGTGCTATCGTTTTTCCTCAGCTGCCACGTCTGTGACCATCTGTTGTTCCAAAGAACCACTGTGATTTACACTTAGAAAAACGCATTTCACCAAGCATTGCACTCCTTCATGATCGTCATCATATGAGGCACAATAAGCAGCATGTTAAATAAACACTACGGTGAACCCAAGTCAAACTTGTGTCTAACCTCGTTAAGAAGCACGAACATAGCCAATAATTGTGAAAGGCTTCAGAGCAGCGTCGGGGGAAACCACTGCTAAACACCGGGGCTGTGCGTTTGAATTTGTGCTGGCTAATCATTTGTAGGGAGCGCTTGGGTAGTAATATTTTATAGAGAATAGTCTTTTTGGGGACATTCGACGGAAAAGTTTTGGTCTGTCTGTGTGTCTGTCTGTCTGTCTGTCTGTCTGTATGTATGTATGTATGTATGTATGTATGTATGTATGTATGTATGTATGTATGTATGTATGTATGTATGTATGTATGTATGTATGTATGTATGTATGTATTATGTATGTATGTTTGTCCGTTTACCCGCCCTTAACGATACCCTAAATGGCCGACCCTATCCGCAGCCCCAACCATTATTGCTCAAGGTTCAGTGTTCATACTTGTGCGATTGTCAATTAGAAAGCAACGATTACGCATATTTGAGGCACATAGCAACACGTCAATACTCTGTATGTGTGTAGTTTTACTAGAAAATGCATATGTAAGTAATTCTAAGGACCGTAGCATTTATCGCGTTGCACTGACAACGCAACGCTTGCACGAAAAGGCAAGTGTTTTCAACACTTTGGTAAGAAAACATGGTGGTGGCCCCTACCCGTTACCTTATCGCCTCCAAGATGGGCGCGCACACCGTGCGCTTCGTTTTCCAAGCTAACTGCAAGTTAGCGCTGTCTCATGTGTGACGTGACTTGATGCGCTCGTTCGCACTCTAATGGCACTCCAACGCAGCACATCCAGAAAACCATTCACCATTTTTGTTGTGCATAACATCAAATAAACGTTTTGTTCGCTCTCTTCAGATGCAAGACTATCGTCTTTCGACGACATTTGCAGTGTACGAGCAGATATGGGGCCAATGTTTTTAATTTATTGTCCCCAGTCCTGTGTGATGGTGTCAAAGTTTGGCAAAAAAGCATATAACTTTTACAAGTGACGTTAGTACATGTAGTTTTGAAACTATATAAAGGTACAACCTCAGCACATGGTAACAAGCAAACTGATGACTGGATTGAAATATATATCTTCCTCTTATTTAAGAATGCACGGAGCCCTAGTTTCTTCTGACTTAGGTGGCGAACGTTCATGAACTAATTAAACTTTGTGTTGGTAATAAATTAGGCAAAAGTTAGACTTTCTCGTGACATCACTATAGAATCGGACAGAACAGTAATTCTGAGCTTCATCTCAAAACTACTTGTAATTGTATGTCACCTGTGCATACTTTATGACGTAACAAAAACTTGAACGATTGTTCCTTTCAAAACGAATGCAGCAACACACGTGATTATTGACTAATGATGTGAAGCTTAAACTGACTGGGGAAAATTGTTCTAGTTATCTTCTGCATTGAACTCGAAACGTTGTGCGATAGAAATACTCTCAGTGGCGAAAATTGCAAGCGTCTCTCCGTATCAATTGTGCAACTGTAACACAAATGACAACTCACTCTAAGGACCCTACGTTTCATTATCAGGTAAATCATCCAAGAGAATGTCTACGAACCCGTTATAAGCTTGATCTTTAGGTTACGAAAACTGGGAAAGGGAGACAATTCGGAGCCTTTAATTTTGTGAGCTTCTTTATCACTAATTTGCACAAACTGATCAGATCAGCTGAACTAGATTTCGGATTTATAAGCAGGAGGCTGTTTTGGTGCCATTCAATTGATATTTCATGCGAAGAAGGTTTTTTATACCATGATGCCAGTTAATCCAGATTTATCTCAAAATGTCTTGTTCTTTAAGCAAGTTCTATGTTCTGGATATATTATACACCATGCCTCCTTACTTATGTGCACAGCCTTAAAATTTGCCATGCATCGTGTCATTCTAAAACAGAAACTGCGCAAATTAGGTTTCCGGGCTTGACTTTTCTTATCACTAATGTGTACACGCTCGCATATATTCTAAAGTGCTTGTTCAACCACTGAAAAATAACGGAACAGATTGATTACAGGCGTGTATGCTACTAATATTTATTAGGAACTTCTCGAGTATCGCTTGATTTAATTGATTAATATGTGGGGTTTAACGTCCCAAAACCGCCATATGATTATGAGAGACGCCGTAGTGGAGGGCTCCGGAAATTTCGACCACCTGGGGTTCTTTAACGTGCACCCAAATCTGAGCACACGGGCCTACATTTCCGCCTCCATCGGAAATGCAGCCGCCGCAGCCGGGACTCAAACCCGCAACCTGCGGGTCAGCAGCTGAGTACCTTAGCCACTAGAACACCGCGATGAGGCACTTCTCGAGTATCACAAACACCCTTATAGTTCTTTCTGACATTGAGTCGGAGTGTTAGAGCCTTCAAAATGGATAAATTTTGTGACAGTATACCTCACCAGATAAGCATTTTAAATATTATAAAATTATATAAATATCTACCTTAGTATGCGCAGGCGTGGATCCAGTAAATCGGTTTTCATAATTGTTGCGGGAATTATTTCAGACTTTCCTCAATACAATGAAACGCAGTAGAGCAAGCTTTTAGAACAAGTTTGTATAGTTTGTCCAGGAGACAATGCTGCGTTTTCACCGTATTGTATTTTCACCAGCAGAGACCTCTGAAAATTGAGAACCTAAAGCTCACTGAGGCATTGCCCCCAATGTAGTACTTTTTTATGCTGAACTTCTGGTCGCATATCGATGGAGGTGAAAGGCTAAAGGCCCGTGCACTGAGGGATGTCACTTCATCAGACGGTTACAAGGTCCATAGCCCTCCAGTGATGTGTGCCTCAGAATTATGCCGTGGTTTATGAATGTAAACCACGGTGTGGGTATTGTTGTTACTAGTAATTATTGAACTTGAACGAAGCTGCTGTTCAAGAAGTAGAATCGCAACTAGTTTTTTGGTAATGACCGCAGCGTCAGCTGCAAAAGCTGAGACTACTATCACGTGAAAAAGCGCACCGCCATCAGAGACGCATTATTGTGTCACGCATCGTTTCACCGGTTTTCGGCTGGCGCCAAACTTTTTCGCGCACGCGCCAACAAAGACGTTCCAGCTAATAAAAACACGGTAAACACTAGGGCACTGCTCTAACGCAGATTTTGCCTAAATTTCATTTCCTTTGTGAGTGCGTTTGTAATTGCCTCAGGTGGCAACTATAAACCGTTAATGTGGACCCGAAAATGGCGCCCACTTTTATGGTCTGGAATGTACATTCGTAACACACTGCAAGAGCACAAAGTGTTTCTCCTGATAGGGAATAAAAAGCCTTTTTTTGTCAATTGGCACACTTGTTTTATGATGCCCTTTTTGTCAGAAAAAGCCGTTCTCCCAAACTATGCTATGGCGGGGTGCGTGTGGTTTAATGGTGTCGTTTACCGACACACTGCATCGTAGTTTAGACAGCAGCATCTTTTTATGACTGAGGTAATTCTTTGAGCTAACTTCCCGCTCACCATAATATTGATAATAAATATTTATATTGAACAAAAGGTGCTAGAATAAAAAACATTACGCTTCATTTATTAAAGGTATGAATGCTTGGACGATATTGGAAAAAAGTGTAGCGACAACTGTTCATTCTAAAAATTTCTTGTCTGATGTTTAATTTCAGCAGAAAACTGTACCTGCACTGTATTTGCGTGAGGATTTTTTTAATTACGCAATTTCACTAAAATTCACTGTTTTGCCTACTGTTTTTTTTACCCGAAAGTGTTTTATGTCCGGGTCAACCATGGCTGAGTGACATATTTCCGTCATGAATATGACGCTCTAAAATAGTTACCAACAGATGGCAGCGATAAAAAATGCCACCACTTCCCCGAAGGGCATCGTGAGGAAATGCGAATGCATTGCGTAGCGTTCATAACGACGTTTCGGACGTGAGAACACAGCGTTAAAAGACTGTTTTCTTTTTTTTTTCTTGCACCGTGCCGATAATACCGTCGTTGGCCGCACGTGGCGTTTTTCTGTCGCGAAAAACGTGGTATGTGTTTCCTGCTCTTGTAGCTAGCCTGCATGGTTAAACAATTACTGTGAGGTCAACAAAAAGAGCGGTCTCAGCTCAGCGTTGACGTTTCACTGCGGCGTCTCGAGCACATATTTCCGGATGTTCTTAAGAGGCGCCCGGTCAGTGAATTGTGGAGAGTGAGGCGCCAGCGGACGGAAACGTTAGGTGCTGGGAGGGGAGTGAACGACAAGAGAAGGGGCGGAGAAGCACGACACCTACTTCCTCCGACACTCTCTCAGCATATGGTCCGGTGGTTAGGAGCGAAAATAAGCACGCGACCTGACTGCATCTATGGGAGAGGGAGGTGCACGGGTACCGACGGACGCCTTACATATCCCGACTAGGAAATGCATTGGCATTTAAAGGAACGAGAAGAAAATGTTCCGCAGAAGGGCGTGCGCTGCATGTTTCGACCTGATTGCCGTTCTTTCCGTGACATTGCAATTTGTTACTGCAACATTCATTCCTTCACCCTTGTGGTGAGACAATGCACAATAAATGCTCAACTACCTTTGCGAGGACACGTTTCGCTTTCGTGTTGTACTGTTTCCTAAAAAAGGGGACCAACACCTTTTTATAATCACTGCATTATTTCTTGACAGTTTTGAACAAAGCGCTTGTTCAGAAGTTGGTTTTGTAATTCTGAAGAGGCTGTTCATCAGAAACCATTTTTGTTCTGCGGGCAGCATTGCAAAAAAGTTGCGGATCAAATTTATTAGACAGTACAAGGTAACCACATAAATCGTTGTGGTCTATGCCAAATAGATTCAGTATTTACCTGCCACCATTGATGAGCATAGCAGTTTAGCATTTAACATTACCCTTTCATTGCTAGGGCTATTTTCTCACACGGGTTTCAGGCCGATGAAGACAAGGTTTATCGGCTGCAACTTGGCTCCCTCAAGTACATTGTTTGCCCCTTATTGTCTCATGTGCTTTATTAAGGCTAATGTCGTCAATCACACACGAAAAGTTAGCATTTGTGTCCCATGGCTTCAGGTACGAGTGGCGCAGGAAATTATCACGTGATCACGTCACCATATTCCGCCCTCGCGATGCTATGATGGGGTGTGAGCAGCGTCTGTGTGCGATTTAAACGGAAATATTTTTCTTGTGCTTCGTAATACGACACGTGGACTAGAGAGTGATCCTATGACAGGCGGCACTGCAAAGGAAGAAAAAAAAGGAGGAGAAAGCAGAATGCATGGCACAATCCAGTGTAGCATTGTTTATGTGCAGCAGACCTCACACAGAGTACGTGCTAATCCGCTGCTTGATATATCAAAGAGCTGTGAAAGGGAAGCGCAAGTAAGAGAAATAATGGAAAGGCGAGGAGAAAATTAACGAGGGAAGAGGTATTGCGTGACTGTGCTTTGTATACCATAACATAATAAAGGGGCAGGAAAGGATCTGGGAAAGACAAATGACAGATAAGATGAGTGCAAGATAGGAAAAGGGCGCAGAGGTAAGTCATAAAAAGAAAAATATAGATGAAAGAAAGAAGAGTGAAAATTATGAAACGTGTAAGCAAAAAAAAAAAAACAAACTATACATGTGGGCACCGGGGATAATGCTTGTTTGTGAGCTCCGTGGTTTACTCATGTCTTGCAGGTGTGAAACTGACCGTAAATTTTCACGCAATGTTTTAGACCATAAGCAAACGAGCTTTTAATTGACGAAACAGTCTATCTCAGCATTTCTTTGCGTACCGCAAGCACTTTAGGCATTCTATCTCTCTTTCACTATATATATATATATATATATATATATATATATATATATGTCCGCTTACGTGTGGTTGCTTTCGTGAACGCCCCTTCACGGAAGGCTAAGATGGCTTGAACAATATTATGCTATGGCCATGGCATGAACAATGTCGCAATCCAGTCGCGTATTTCATCAAACACTTCCCGTCACACATTTGCGCATACCCGAGCGCGGGTTTGTACCACTGGTATGCGGGTGCGGGCCACAGGTAATTGACAGTTAGTGTCTATCCAGTAACAGCCAGAAATGACATGGAAAATTTCAACGCGTGAGCGTTAAGAAAAACTTGAAATAAGCAGCGTTGACCGGACGAATGAGAAGGCTAAATTTCAGGGTACCAGCAGGAATCTAACCCAAGCCATCTGCATGGCAAACAAGCATTCTATCACAGAGCCACGCCTGGTCTCGGAACTACTTTTCATATTGATCCTAATATTCGTGAAACATAAACTGCCACTGAAGTGCAGCCTATCCAATAATATAAACATTGCGTATGTACTCTTAAGATACAGCCGTCATGTCGGGTTAACGGCAATTGTAGTTAAGTGGCATGCGCTGAAGTTGATTTATGTAGCAGTGTCCAGGGATACCATCCCCGTGAGCACGACCGCTTCATGTCGGCCTATCATTTCTGGTGTTGCTAATACTCACAATCCTGTTGGCATCAATGCGCAAATGCAAACAAATAGCTATAGAAACATCTGCAACTTTTCAACTCATATATGTGCGTGCAAAATATATACATATATATATAGCGTCATTTCATGACGTGTACCTGAATAAAAAAATTACAACACATTCGGCTACCCTCCGCTTGCTTCGCATTACGTCGATTTCCAAGGTAAATGGGATCTGCCAAATTTCTTTACGAGGAGCGCAAAAGTGCGCACTTCAATCGCAATAGTGAAAATAAAGATACACTCAATGATATCAGAAAACAGGAAAATTGAGTACTCAGAAGCTCAATTCATACTATTGAAGAGTCGTGACTGCTAAACTCACATTTGCATACACATTCAAAACTTAGGAGGAAATGCCCTGAAGATAAGCTCAAGTCCGAAAACAAGGCAGTTTTGCAGAAACACCTCAGTGCAGTACAAACGAGAATTGGGTTACGTTCTAGTGCCCAAACAGGCGTTGGCCAAACGCTCCGCAAAAGGTGACGCGTGACTCAGTTTCTGTTTTGTTGTGGAAGGCGACTAGTAAATCTTTCATGCTATAAAGTTTGCCCTCTGCGTCCGTGCAACACATTCACGTCTTTCAAGTGCCCCCGTTATTAGTCTGGTCACTGGGCACATTTGTTGGCGACGCCCCAGAGCGTTCCCGCTCTTCGCGCCAGAAATTATGATGGCTGCACGTATATTACGCTCGCACGGCCATTATGAGCGCTACATAAAGCTGTCTTGTTCGCCCTCGCACTCTATTACGAAAGGCTCCCCAGGAGGAACGGGAGTTTCCCACACGATGAAGATCACACAAAACGGAGCATTGGTGCAGTTGAACATTTTTGTTCACTTCCTCAGAACAAAAGTCGCCATTCACATCCTCGGCGGTAGGAAGGCGTACCACTTTTTTCATCCGGAGGTTGTCGCTTGTTATGCCTTACGTTTGGAAGGAAGCTCAGACAAGAATGGTGAAATGAAGTGTGGTGCAGGAATAAGGAATGGAAGTAGCTCTGTAACAAGAAAAAAAGGGCTTGCTACAAACGCACGTGAAAGAAATATGCTGAACCCTAAATAACCCTCTCTGTGTTGCTGGTGTGTACCCTTCATTATATTTCTCTCTTATTGCTTCTACAGAAATTAACGCCTTGTTTTGATTCAAATAACCTAGCAATATTTGTTCTTGAAAACTTTTCTGTAAAGGAGAGAGATTTTGCTTCTGTTTACAATATAAATCCACGCGTGTGTGGTCGTCCAACACAATTAGGAATATAAAAGCAAAGTATTTATTATTTGTTTCTTTTGGACAGTAAAGGCACTCCCTACAAGTACCACTGCTAACGCTTTGGCCGTGCTCATATTTGTTATTGCTTCTTCATGGTGCAACTTCCTTTTCTCTTTGCTTAATCTACATCGGTAGTTAACATGTCTTCTTCTTATTCACATAAACATCAATGCTTAAACTTTGCGACACCTACAAACTTAACTGCGTAGTTCGAAAATAGTAACCCTACTTTATAGCAGCAACAACCACCTGATATTTTCGTATTCTTACTTTTGGGCCGAAAGAAGTGTAAGTAAAACTATGCTACAGCTAAATAATATAGCATGGACTAAACAAAGGTGTCATTTTTTTTGACGTTTCCTGCGAAGTACGAATAAGTTCTCAGGTCAAGTTTATACAAGCTTTAAAACCTGTGGTATTACATCACGCATCGCGAAGCCGTGGCATCAAGTAGTGAAGCCGGTTATAGAAGCTTTGAAAAGATCTGGGACACTTACCTCAATCATGGTATAATGAGGCACTTTCGGCTTGAATAGCACTTTAACTTTTGTTTGGAGGAATCTCAGAGCTTTGTTAGACTCATTTGTTATGTGGCTGACATGAATTATTCAAGTGAGGTCTGCGGAAATACTGCCGCCAAGATTTTTTTAACAAGGCACCTCTTCTGAAAGAGTACTTGTGATGTTATGCACCCTAAGGTAACAGCTGATGTGGCCTGCATGCATAGGTTTATGTATAAAAATGTGTGTGCATGTACCAAGGGTGAGGCCAGTGAGAGAGTTCAGATCATGATTGATTGTTATGTGGAGTTTAATGTCCCAAAACCACCATATGATTATGAGAGACGCCGTAGTGGAGGGCTCCAGATATTTCGACCACCTGGGGTTTTTTAACGTGCGCCCAAATCTGAGCACACGGGCCTACAACATTTCTGCCTCCATCGGAAATGCAGCAGCTGCAGCTGGGATTCGATCCCGCGACCTGCGGGTCAGCAGCCGAGTACCTTAGCCACTGGACCACCGCGGCGGGGCACAGATCATATTCATCGTTGATTTCGTCACAATATAATTGGGCAGAAACTTCACGTACAAATGCTCGGTGAGCCCTTCACTCAGTTGCGCAAGATTTCTATATACTATAGCAGTTGAGACGCTGCTCGCAACTTTACTTTACTGCAACTTTACTGTAAACATTGTTTGGCTTCTTAGAAACAATATTTCTTGCTTTCTTTTGCTCATGCATTTTGCCGCTTTGCGCAGAGGCGTTATAATAGGGCGATTAGAAGCTTGAAAAAAAGAACAGTTTCATTTACAGTGCCCGCTTGTTTTACATCGATCTATATTTCTGCGGCCGATAAGTAAATATATAAGCTACACAGTGTATGTTTCCTAACTTGAGCCTAGGGTTTACACAAAGGTAATCAAAATGGCGTACGCATTGCACAAATCCATTCTTATTGGACTGCAAAGAATAAGATGTATCGTTCCTCAGTATCCGCATCACATGTGAATAATCAAGTTCGGTGGCCGCTGCACAGCTGTGGTGTTGCCCTGCCGAGAAGCAGGAGGTGAATTGGAGTTTCTGCAAAGGCGGCGGAGTTTTCATGAGGGTGAAATAGGGAAAACCCTATGTGTGTAGTTAGATTTATATACACTTTAGGGAATGCCATACGGTGAAAGTTAATGCCGTATCACCTTCTGTGGCATTCTTCGCATTTATAACATTGTTTTTGGACACAAAGGAATTGTTCTTTTACAAAAAGAAACAACTGAGATGCAAATACTCAAGCAACAACAGTGCAGATTCATAATGTGCGCTAATATTTTCATAAAAGAGTAGTCAAAGTGCTGTCAAGGCTTTGCAATATGAAATATTTCTTTAACCAGAACAAAATAAAATATTCGCGCAAACATAATCTTGTAATTGAAACATTACTGTAATTTCGGCTTTTTTTTTTACTCTGCACGAAAAAGCAAAGTTATGTCAGGTAAAGAGAGAACGAAAGAAATGCGATGCACATTGCTTAGGTGAGTAATGATAGAAACTTTACCTACAACAGGATATCGTGCGCCAAACATTAATGTTTGCCTCTCCGTACGCAGACAAGCCAAGCGGGTAAGATTAACGGCTTCTTTTTCGCTTTCATGCTAGCAGCTACCAGGCTTCACTCTGTGCTTACTGTACCCTAAGGACCAACACACGCTTCGATGGCGCTCCTTGTCGAAGTTCCTTGACAGACGACGCAGTTCTGGATGAGTAATGATGCACCGCACTAAGCCTATACGTCGTAATTTCAACGTTCCAATTGAAAACAGCATTAGCATAAGCAAGATCAAGTTTTGTTTCTCATCTAGCTCTTTCAAATTACTTTCTGCCATTTTGTAAACCTAACAGTTACCACGGGTATTCGGCTGTGTTCTAATACTCACAGTAGGTGGTTTATTAGGCAGCCAGAAGGGCACGACGCCATCCTAATTCTAATTTGAATTCTCCCATATTGAGCACAATAGCGGGTTTCATGAAAGCAACGAAGAAAAAAAACAAGGTTATTTTCTATTAAATATTTTAACCGAGTATAAGGAGGTGTTGTTACACAAATAGAGTGCCGGCCGCTCCTTATGCCTCAGATGTGCGTAACATAGAGAACGCAGGGCCACTGAATTCAAGCGTAACAAGTGCACAGCACTTGCAATATGCAACTTGAAGGATGCTTTGCCGTACAAAAGGATGGCGACTGAGCCAAATTTTCGGATCTCATCGGTATCGACTTCCGACAAGGTGTAGGCAGTTCTTTACCCGCTTAATGTCAACCGTGTTCAGTTTTTCATAAATTACAACTCCAAAGATATTCTAGAAACAACAATTATGTTTGTGTCTTAGCTCTTCCTTATTGACCGAACGTCGAGTCATGTCGTACAGACATTATGCAGACGTGTTTACGTAGTCTGAAGTGAACTACACTTCTGTTCACTTCTGACTGTGCAGCGCCAGCTAGACTAACATGGTTTCCTTTTGTGTTACATTACTCAGACGACAAGAGCTGTAGCTGAATAAAGACTTCCAAGCCATCCGTGTAGAGTGTCCACGTAAGCAGTGCTATCCAGAAATAGAATACATCATTTCTAAATAAGTAGAGGCCATGCGCAGGGTACTATGTTTGCCAAGCAAGAGGGCCAGGAAGGCAATATTTTTACGAACCTAAGGAAAATGTTGGAGCCTGTTCCTCTCTGGGTCTATTGAAAGGTTGATTCGATACATATCCGCTTTCCATCTATTATTTGCGGACTCCTCTTTTTCCTCTGGCGAAATTTCCAACTGAACCATAAATGTGTTATCTCCTTTGTTTCAGGTCTAGCACACTTTTTCATAATGAAACTATGCCGTAGTGTGCTTTTAGAAAACATAGTGAATAGTAGACACTGAAAACTGGATAGCGAAGACTATCATATGCTTCGGAAGAAAAAAAATAAAGGAAGAAATACACAATGTAGTTACTGTTACCTTCTTCAAGGCGAAAAATCTCTCAAGCATGCTTTGAAGAAAACTATCTAGCGAATAATTTTTAGGCACAATATTTGAGAAGCTTTTTCATTTTTTATGCAGGTGAAACGCTACGCTAGAAATAAGTTTTGCCCAGCTTATGATGGGGATCAAAGAAGATCGCGAGCTATCTTTTTTTACTTTCGTGAAGTACGTTTCGACTGGAGTTCATGTGAAGAAACCACCGTATGCAACATATTACATGGCTGGCACTCGGTGCCATTGTAATGTGCTGTGTGCCCTGGTGCCATGAATCACTTTCGGTGCAAAGGTCACTCTCTCTTTCAGTCTATTGATGTGCATTGTGCGCCTTGTAATTTTGTGTTCATAAAAGCGCGTGCTTCTTCGGTTACGGTCATGCAATGATGCATGCAGAGGCTTCGGGCTGAAGCAGGCGCTTGGCAGGCGCCGTATTCTTCGAGCTGTGGACAAAGACAACCTTTGATAGGTACCAGTGAGTGCACTGGTTTTGTAGGCACTAATTACGCAGTTTAACTGGGTGCCTGTTGCAGCTATGGGAAGGTGGCTATTGTTCACGTCCATTGGAAGCCTGTGGGCGGGGCTGTTGCCATTCCCAACTTATACTGTTAGTGAAGAGGTAAGACTGCTATGAAGTCGATGCACACACTCCTGTAATATGAGCGATGAAATCACTTATCAGGGGCAATTGTTTGCTCAATGCCGATGGTGTCTGCGCTGCTATGCTGACGCAACCTGCTATGCGCATCATGTGTACAGTGGGCATCATGTGCAGATACAATCTGTGCATACTTCCGTTTTGAGATTTGATTTCGTTTTGGTAGTGCATTACCAAAACTGCCTTGTTATCGATAACGAATGTGCCCCCTTGACTGCCCGAAGATGTACTTGGGTGTCAGCCTATGCCGGCACAAAACTATGCTTATAGAGGAAGAAAGTTGTAAGAAGATTTCTTAGAAAAAAAAATTGCTAGTGCAAAGTCTGTGCCTCTTGCAAAACGAGGTTTCCCCTTCAGTTACTTGACAAGGTGTTTTCTTGGAGAAATGATAATGTGAAATGCTCATGCCTTATGCGGGTAGAGTAACAGTGTGTTGTACCAAGGTTTGTGTTAACTTGAAATAAACAGTCTGCATGAGTAGGTCATTACAAGGATACCGGATCGCTTATCGTGCCTCTTCTCCTCAGTTGGCAGCCTCACTAGGAGGATAAATCAAGTTGCCTCAATGATCAGTTGCCCCTCTACTCGTGATGCAAAGGCACCACCCGACCCTGTCAACGAATCACTCGCTCCAATGTTCCTTTTGTTTAGATATGTACACGGGGGAAAAGAGGTGAAATGTATCCATAGTGATGGTGATAAACCCATTTTGTTTATCACTTGTTGATTAAAAAAAAGCTCACAATATCTCGTGCCGCATGATTGTTACTAAGTTACATGGTACGAAAACAACAATTTGCGAATTCTGTTTCGGGCATTAGCGAATAATAATATGTTCCTTTCCACGCCTGCTTCAATTTATAGTTTCATGGTGAGCCTCATTTTGCGGCGCAAACCCGTTTTTGTGCAGAATTTCTTGCTTAGATTGTGCGGCGATAGCGCAAAGAATGAATACCTACAGATATCAATCGACTACTTTGTCCTGCAGATAGACACCATGCATTTCTTTCTGACCAAGAAAGTATAACTAATTAAATATATTATCTTTGCTTTTCATTATTTATTTATTTATATATTACAGTAATTCCTGTTTTTATGCTTTTCGCGATAAAAATATCAACTGGCTCCCATTATTAAACGCAAACGCAACCTAGGACATCTTCATAGAAGCCAAGTAGAACAGCATTGCAAATAACATTTTTATGGCGCAGACGCACAGACACAACAGAATTTGAATGCAGGATAGCTCAGTTTAATAATGAGGCACTCAAAAAAGGAGCGGGCCAGAGTCTTGTCTTGCTTTGTTGCTTTGCTTGTTCTTCGTTGTTGTTTTCGGACTGCAGATGAGAGGCTGCAATTATATGCATTCAGAGAGACCATCATCACGATGCATAGAGTATCCTAAGATAACTATAGGGGTTCTGGCACTGCGATAATACAGTGATCATGGGAATGATGGGTAGTACATAAATTTGCTGAATCCTGGTACTTTCGGGCAGCGAATCGCACTTCTGGCTTCGCTTATAGCTTTTTTCCGTGTTGTTTCGAAGAAAAAAACAATTTTGAATTTCGTTAACCGATTCGAAATACTAAGCATAAAAAATTAAGGTGGTGAACCACAACCGCTGAACATTTGCTGATTTTTGTTTTGTGAGAAAACATCTCCAATCCACACGAACATAAACGGAGCCAGAAGTACAAAAATTAGACAAATCTGTGTACTACCCAACATTTTCTTGCTCGCTGATGCGCCCTGCGCTGCAGCTCCCATAGACATTAGCGCCAGAGTTCCCTCTAGTGTGGATTTTAAAAACTACATGTCATGGTGCTCTACCACAAGACACTTTATAGTAGACATATGATGCACGTCGATCTGAGCAAAAGGGCTTCATTCGTAAAACATGCACCACTTCTAGTTTGTGCTGGCAAGTTTACAAAGGAGTGTCAAAGGATAACCCTGCAGTTCACGTCATTTAGGCATCGTACACCTGTGTAGGGACCAAAATACCTCTTCAGTAATTTTTACGAAAGCCTGAGTCAGAGAATAGCGCTCCAGGTCCACAACTTTAGGCATGATTGATAGGTGACTTAAGGGTGTCGCAGATTTATAAATCTCCGTGCATCATAGTTCTGCTTACCTGTGATTCTAACACACGCTGGCTGCTTTACTTTTCAAGCTCGTGAAGAACCGTCAGCATCCTAGTCTATATCACTGCTGTCATGTTCTCTTGCAAGGGACTTAACTCCGCATGGGCTCAGGCCTAACAGGGGGTGGCTGGTACGGTGAATGGGTGTATCAACGCGCGGAAGTATTTATGGGTTAGATGCTCGTCCCTTTGAAAGTGCCCCGAACGCCTATACTCAGCACTTCCGCTAGTATAAGAATACAGACACAGCAGAAGTCGAAAGCAAGACAGCACTTTTTCTTTATGTAAAGCACTAGAAAAAGTATTGGATGAAAACCTCGTCTTTCTTTCGTGCTTCGCGTGGTCGTTGCTGTTTTTTTTGCGCTGTGTGTTGTAAGACGTAATATGATCTTCGTTGACATCTTTCATTTTCTTTTTATCTAACAAGTTTCTAATATAGGTAGCCGAAGGTACAACAAATCCTTCAGGACCATCTTGATACTGCAGCAGCAAAACAATTCCACCACTTCAACACTGTTACCTTTTAAACTAAAAATATTTCAAGAGAAGACCACTGCTTGTAAATCTTATTAAAGAACCATGGCTACATCTTTACGAAGAGCCACACATGACCAACGGAAGAAAGAACATGCATTACTGAGTGCTCAGACCTGCATAAAGATTTTGTCTGTTGGGCTTTTTGAACTACGGAATAAAAAATAGGATAAGAACACTGATATTGGTTCATTGAAGTTTGAAAAACTATCTAGGAATCAGCTAAAGCCCCCTTATTTATTAAATCGTTTGAAAATTTCACGATGACGAATTTTTCAGCACATCACTGTTGGTTGCAAGAACGATACACCTTGTCGTTTGTGTCATTCTCGAGCAAAATTTATTCATTCATTTCCTCATGTTGTTTCTAACTAAGATACTTACGCTACAATCGAGAATATTGAGCAAGTGCTATAATGTATCAACGGATGGTATATCGAGTGCTCTCGAAATCACTTTTACCTCATGATGAAAACGAGGAAGACGTTGTGATGAAGGCAGTGTGGCACTACATCCACCACTTGGGCAAACAATAGAAAGCGGCAAGCATGAAGGCTCCCTAGGTGACGCTGGCCGCCAAAACACTTTTCAGGCATGTCGTCATGCCACATGATCAACTTTGAGCAGGGGTTCGAAATGCGCTCACGTGGAGCGTCGTGACAGTGGTATCATTTGACTTGGCGACGGTAAACCTCGCACCACTCCAACAAAACACACTCATGTGTCTCTCTACATGTGTTTACTCTATCCTCAGTCCCCACCGGGTTACCTGCTCTTTCTCCTTGCACGGTGAGGAGGAGCACTCGACAATCTACGCACGTGCACTGGCCGGTGAAAAAAAAATCCGTTCATCGCCTTGAAGTGATTCAAAACGGCCGGATGAAAATACTGTCGGTCGTTCTTATTGTAAAAGAACCGTGACAATTCAGCGGCTTAGCCAGAAGTTTGCTCACCAGGTACCTTCACGCCCCCGCCCCCTACCCCACCAGATTCGTTTTTCTCCATGGCAGGGAGAACAAAAATGATCATCTTAAGGTGGTGCTCCTCCCAAAATCTAAGTGGTGCCCCCCCCACTCCCCCACCCCCCCAAAAAAATTTCTGGCTACGCGCCTACGTGCCATTGCTAACTCGTGAATATATGTGAGTGAAAATGCGTTTGTACTCTGAGTACAATGAGTTTTTTGCTGTTGAACCATCACTTTCCGCAGCCTCAATTCCAAGGTGGCAGCTTGTCGGCGTAGTCGTCTTGCCTCTGCTTAACGAACCCTCGCCTCCGGGGTAGCTTGTTTTCTTTGTCAGCGTTGCCTTTCACGAGCTAGGGCGCGTTCTTGAAGTTTCATCCCAGACCCAACGAGATTGTCTCGTCTGGAATGCGCTTCTTCTTCATCAGCGTTGTCGCCATGAGCGTGTTTATTATTCATTGTCATCAGCGTCATCCTCATCATCTCTGGGAGCATCAACACTGCACAAGCCTAGATTTTAAGGTACTTCGCCCCAAAAAGTTCATTCATGGCACGACGAGGTAATTGAAGTTATTTTGCCGATGGTTCAAAGGGTGATGGCCAGTAGCCTGCCACGACTGCTTATACGGTCAGCAGTTGCATGAATGGAGGGGGGGGGGGTAATTTGCTTACGGTTGTAACTCCCACGTCTCGGGAAAGAAACGTGGCAGTGCTGATTTTCGAGGTAGTTTTCCTTTGAATTCTAAAAAAAATCAACGTAGCCCAGTGAAAGGGCAAGAAGAACACGTCTGTTGCCTTCATCATAGAAATTGTTTTAACGCGAAAGTGAGACGTGTCATTACAGAACTTGTTGATTGTTTATAGTGCATTGATAGATACATGAGAGCTAGTGCAAAGTCTATTCGTGTATGGCAGATATGCGTCACTCGATGTTGACCCACCCCCCTGACATTTAGCGGCGCATCTCCGTTCCAATGACTAACGCCCATTGATCTAACTTTAACATTAGCGGTAGCTGAAGTTAACGTGTACCTGGACACCTCATTCGGTGAATCCTGCGTTTTTTTCAGCAGCAACGAGAACATGACACTAGACCTCTGCATGCATTCTTTTAAAAAGGTCGTGGAACGCGAAGAGAAACACAACGCACGTCATGTGCTTCATCTAGCCTAGCCCTAATTTCTAACAAGGCGAGCGTGAAACGTGGTGCGGGAGCCGGGCAAATATTGGAGAGTTTTATTCATGTATTGAGGAATGTTTAGCGCAAAGATTTTGTTAGAGTCACTTTTTCGTCATGCGCCAAAACGTTGACAGAATCACACCCAATAGTATGGTGGCAGAAACAGCGCGTTGCCTGAGCTAATTTTGGAAGCCACGAATAGATTTACTTTTCCGTTTGCAGACAATCACACCACCCTGTAAACAAGTTCACTGTGACACAGATGTAGAGCAGGTTCGTGTAGCCTCTTTTGTGGCTCTGGTGGATGCGTAGCCTGCCAGCCATGATCGAGGACGGAGAGTGTGTGGGTTTGACTCGCAGCACCCCTGTATTTTATGAGGCTTCCATCTTTGCTGTCGGCTCGCTTTTATTTTACTGACGTATTCCCGTGACGGCAGCACACCATGAAGGTATTTGTGGAACCCGGCATAAAACAATTTTGTGTTTAAAATAGCAAGAGAGATGTTTCAATTGTGATACGCGTGTTAGTTCACTAGCATTTGCTGGTCCCGAATTCAACGCTGCAACTACTTATCTATCTCTGAGTGGGTCAGGCTTTTTTTCAGTGGCCACTTAGCTAGCGCCTGGTCACTCAGTGTCACCGCAAAGGGCACCCTGGTTGGTTGTCTGAGCGTTCACTTCAGAACAAGCGATCGAATGAATCAAATTACCCAGTAGATGTTGCTGGAGGCCAGTTACCAAGTTTTGAGCAAAGGGATAATTAGATGCTGGACGAGGCTGCACCTAACATAAATGTAAGTGTCATTAAATGTCACATGATGGAGCCCAACATCCTTTCACAATGTGGCACAGTTCAAAACGCACACGATGCACAATATAAGTGTGCCGCGCAGATGCGACGTTCAAGGAAGGATGCAACAAAAAGAGATGACCCGAAGGTTAACCAGTTGCGATGTCATACTGTGACAAGAAGCCAAGCAAGCAAGCAAGCAAGCCAGCAAGCAAGCCAGCAAGCAAGCCAGCAAACAAGCAAGCAAGCAAGCAAGTTAGCAAGGAAGAGCGAACGAAAGCAGGAAAGAAGGAAACAATAATAGTTGGAATTTAGCATCCGAAAATCACCATATGTTTATGATAGATGCCACGGTGGAGGGCTCTGGAGCTTCTGAGGCTTTTCTTCACACACGTAAGTCTACGAGACTTTCATGCATTTTGCTCTTCATCGGAACTTCGCTGCCACTTCCGGGATTTGGTCCCACAACCCGCGGATCAGCAGTCGAGCACTATAACCACTACATCACCATAGTTGGTCAAAAAAAGAGAATAAAATAAGAAAGAACGAAAGGAGTAAAGGAAGGTAGAAAGAAAGAGGTTGAGCAACCTTGGTTCTTCATTTTGCTGTTTTGGTTGGAGATTGCGGATGAAAGACAGTGTTAATGTCGCCACCTCAACCAATAATTACAATATCTCACCAAGAAATACAATCCCGCGTTTTGTTTTGTTTTTGTTTTGTATGCCAATACTTTTGGTGCTGCTTGCATCATGAAGGATGCAAGAATGCAAGAAGTAAAAACAACGACATCAATGGGGAAGAGCACAAACATTTATTATATACACTGACAAACGCAGAGTTCTGTCATCGGTTTATTTGAGCCGCCTAATACAAGTAGTGCTTGCTTTTTTGTGTTTGTGGGTGTGCGCATGCATGCATTCACACACACACACACACACACACACACACACACACACACCAAAAGAATGCCTAATACGCTACCGGTTTATTAAACAGGCACTGTACGCAATGCGCCAAAGCCTTAAAAACGATTGCTCTACAAAAGAGCCTTACAACACTTCTAAATTTACAATATATTCTCAACATTAGTAGGCTAAGGTAGGGACGTGTACATTTGTGGGGTGCGTGTGTAAGCATCGAAGCAGATCATTAGTGTATTTTGTGCAGCCATCCAACAGGGCTCTAAGTGATCTACATTATGGCAGAATTATTTGTAATGTCTTCTCCAGCTGTGACGTTCCTCTGATTGCTTCCACGTGTCATTGTTGGCTATGTAAAAAGAAAACAAGATAAGAGATACATCTTGTATTTCGGTGTCGATCTGTTTTCGCTGCGCTCAAGTCTCCAGCGTTGTGCAGTGAAAGTAATCTGTTTTATGCACACACTAGACTTCCCAAAATCTCTCCATCATGTCCTCTTCATTACGCACTCGTTATTATTATGCGCTCTATCGACATGAGTTCATCACAAAATAAATAAAACATGGATAAAGTAAATGACGTTCTCACGACATTTCCCTTTATCTCTTGCATAACTTGGAGTTGGAGTATTATGTATGTGAACACAATCTTCTCGGGCCCTCTCATGTAACTTACCTTGAGCCTGCAGATTATACAGTTGTTCCAGATGTTGCCGCGCTACGTGACGCATGATATCGAGGCCGCGTATTTTGTATGGACATACGTTTATGTTTATCCGGCTGCTTAAATCGTAGCCACAAATGTCTCACTTATTGATTGATGTTGCAAGGCAATGATTACTACAAAACATCAGATAAGCGTAGTTCATTTGCGATTACTCAGAAACTAGATTGACTTTCTTAAAGATGAAATTGTGGTGGTGAACATGAAGGGGAAAAGTGAGAGCCGACAAAGAGGCTTTACCATGCGGGATAAACCGTACAGTGTAGTTAGGAAAGCATCAGTTGTTTTTCACCTCATCGCAAGTTTTTCGATATAAAGCTATAATTTGGCAGACATGAAAAACTGATAAAAGAAAAACACCAACTTTGTTGGCAAGAAATGCTGTCCTCGCATAGGATAATAACTTGTGCGTGTCTATCACTTCCGTTGATGATATAACACACGTAATATTACACGTGTAGAATTTCCATGGGTGTGTTGCTTGGTTGTACTGCTCTCTTGCCAAAACTTATTTCAGAAAACAACGAGTAAATACAATCAAAACATTTTTCAGTAACCATGGGTGCCATCGAACAATTTTTTGTGGGTGATTTAAGCTGCCCGGCTTGTTGTGTGGTTATTTAAAACTTTTCTTCAAGCATACAAAAGACTGATACACAAGTTACTGTACAGACAAGCCGACACTGAAGCGAATATAGTGGTGAAGTTCCTGGTAATTTAGCTATGGCATTTCAAACGAACAACTAGTTTACGTAGAGAAAGTTCACCCAGTTAAGCCTTTAAAAAATCGCCCTGTTGCACTCCCTGCAAAACATGTAGCAAGTGCAAAGCAGTTATTGACGCATGCTTTCATGGGCATGCGTGCGACGGCGTTCTAAATATGCGGCCTAATTGGCGTCCTAGGAGGCCCAGAATATCTTAATTCGTGATGATGTGGTGCACTTGCCCTTTCTCATTCTCTTCCTTCTCACCTTGACACGAAGTGTTCTCCACCCTACTTTCTTTCACCACCCCCTTCACATGCTACATTGTGCAAAGCTGTGGTATGGTTTACTTTTCGACACCACGTTTCTATCTTCTTCACACTCACGTTACCCTTCCTTTTCATCACTTCGCTAATGAACCCACCCTCTATGCTTTATCATGCCTTGCTATGCTTTACTGTGCCCTTTTCTTCTATATGTAAAGACGATAGTCGTTCTTGGGGACCTTCAAAACAAAAATTTTTGTCTGTGTATCTGTACATTCATCTGTTTGTCTAATACCCTCAACGGCACCAAAGTGACCAAACGATACTCCAAACGGCCGACCCCGCCCTCAGCGCCCACCAATATTGCTCAAGGTTCAGCGTTCATACTTGTGCAATTGTCAATTAAAAAAGAATTATTGTGCGTATTTAAGGCACTATAACAACGCGTCAATAATATGTATGTGTATTTTTTACTAGAAAAAGGCATGCATAAGTAATTTTAAGGATCCTAGCCTTCATAGCGCTCCGCTGGCCATGCAACGCTCGCACGAAACGGCGTTTCCAACGCTTTGCTAAGACGACATGGTGGTGGCACCTAACCGTCGCCTTGCGTTCTACACCTTATCACCTCCGAGACGGAGGCACACGCTGTTCGCGTGCTTCACTTTCCAAGATAACTGTCAGATAGCGCTCATGTCTCACGTGTGACGTGACTAGATCCATTCATTCGCCTCCGTTGCACGCTCGACGCACTCTAACGCAGCGCCTTCAGAACACCATTCACCAATTTTCTTGCGCAGTACACAAAACAAACGTTTTATTCACTCTCTCCAGACATAAGAGTCTTTCGACAGCATTCGCGGTGTAAACATGCAGATACAGGGCCAATGTTTTCACCTTCTTCTCGTTATCCACACTTTTTTTCCATATTACATTCAAATTGGCTATTTTATGGTGTTTGAACAGAGCAAGTGACAGGGAGTGGTCTTACCTTATCCAAGCCTCTTTCGGTACTATGTTATTCACGGCTATTTTATCATGTTGAATAGCGTAAATGACAACACGCTGTTGGAAAGAGAACAAGACAGCACCTGTGTTCTGTTGTCCACTATTCTTGGCCATTTGCGCTGTTTCACATCGTCGCCCCTTACTTACTTGCCCAACTTTCCATTTTAATTCAGTAGGCACGGCTGGGCTATATTGAACCCTCACAATCACATTTATGCTCCCCATCTTCACTTTTCTTCTCCTCCACTTAGCTTTACTGACTTATGAATGTCTATGCTATGGTCAGTTTCAATGCATGACGCAGTACATATGGTTTTGCAATGCTTTCCCTCCCTCCTGTTTTCCATCCTCTTCACTCTTATTATTCCGGTCCACTCGTTTTCTATACTATATTTCCATTGCACACCACTATACTCAGCTGAATGCATCCCTCTTTAATTCTGTCTTCCCCACTCTCACTTTGCCAATGCCTCGCAATACCATATTATGCGATGGCTACGCAATAATTTGTCCTAATATTTCTCGTTTTTCTCCTCCTCGCAATCCCATTCCCTCCCTTAACCAGTATTTTTTTTGCCAGCCCTTTGCTATACAATACAATATATAGAGATGTGGCGCTTTACCCTCTCCCCTCCTTCACATACTCCCCATACTCGCATCACCCCCCTTAACTGTCAATTTTCTTTTCTACCCTTTTGCTATACTAGACAATTTGGGACTATGCTATACATAAAGTGTACTGCAGCCCGATTTGTTACATGGATATGTTATGCTTTGCTTTGGTCTTTCCTAATTCGCTTCCTTCTAACCTTTACTTCCGCTTCTGGTCTCCTTGCTATGTTATACTGTACATGACTTTGTCATAAATGGCTGCGCAAGACACGGATATCCCATTATGAAGAACGACGATATAAGCAACGGAAAACGGGATACCAAAGTGCATGACAGCGTGGGCTGATAAAATGCTGCCCCCTTAAACGTTTGGGATAGAAAATTTACTCCAGAAAAAGACACGGCATTGAGTTACTAGGTGGTGAAATAAATACTCGGTAGGGGCTTTCACGCGCTACTTTGCTGGTGGGAAATTCTCAAGGGTGTTTTATGAACTTCAGTGGTGCCTGCCTACTTGATGCCATGGTTGCAATTTAACAATTCTTAGTGTTCACGATTGAGTTTCTCGTGAATGTTTACTCTCCACAGTCGTCTCCAAGCTCTTCGAACTCTTCCAATGTTTTCTTTTTAAAATCGTTTCACAGTGACCAATTATAGTTGACATCGATTTTACGTTCCATTGTAAAAGAGATGTAAACCATAACGTAAGCTCTCTTTGCTATACCCTAAATATCAGAATATGTTTCGGTGTACCGTGCTGAAGAAAACGCAGTAATGCAGAAATTATAGCAGTTGGTTACGCCACCCCGGCCATTGCATATTCCAGGAGGCAAAGTTGTATAAGACCACGTACTTAGATTCAGGTTCACGTTAAGAAATTATACATGGGCAAAATTTTTAGGCCCGCCAATAGGAAGTGGCTAATACCCATATCAAGGTTTCGGCACATCAAACTACAAGAAATATTACCACGATCTTTGAAACTACAGTTTTCATGCTGATTCAAGTTCCGAAAACTCACGGGCTCAACTTATCGCTCATTGATAGACCACATGTGGCAGGATAGCGCTCAAAATGAAGTAGTTAATATCTCAGACTGCGATACGTGAGGAGGTTTTCATTACATACACTTTGCTTAAATGAGATAATTAGTAATTAAGGCCCAAGCTACGCTTACTCGTAGCGCCAACCTTGTTTTCCAACAGCGGAACTAGTTAATATTAGCATTGGTGGTTTACGGGAGAACTTAAATATTTATCATCATAAACTAGCACCCGCTGTCTTCATTTACTTCTCTCTCTTTAGCTCCACTAGCAGAACGCGTGCGCTGATTTGTCCAACGTGGGGTGCACCATGTCTAAAGGGTTAGATAAGGAGTATGCAGAAAGAAACTATGGTAACAAGAAAAGTTATTGTGAAAGAAATTTTCGTATAGGTGCTATTCGGCCATGAATAGCCGTGACCCTTAAGGCCGATGTCAGGACCACTCGCCTATTTGGCTTAGATAGCGAAATACAACATAGTCTTGCATAGAGTACGTGTAAGGGCGGGGAGAGAAACTATGGCGATCAGGAGAGATGTGAAGGAAAGTACAGAATGGCATAGAAAGGTTGAAAAAGGAAGATACAGCAAAAGACAATGCGAGACAGAAAGAACACATAGACACTCAAGTAGGCAATCAAAGAAAGCGGATTAAATCAATGCAGGGAAAGAGAGAAAGATAATACAAAGAAAGAGGAAGCTAGTCAGTAATAAGGAGAGGAAGAGAGGGAAAATGAGGGAGTAAGGGAGCAAAGTGGAAAAAAAAACAAGCGCGACCGCAGAGAAAGCAATTGAGAAAAAACAATAAATTGAAGTAAAGAGAAAATGGGGGGGGGGGCAGAAAAAGCAAAAGGCCGAGTAAAACGGGAAGTGATAAATAAAGAGAGACAAGTCGCTCGGCTCGTCACTTCTTTTAAAAATTGCAGATCTAGTGCAGAGCTGCCTTAGTTCTTGCAGCAAAATGATATGAGATCACAACACTGATCACGCCCGGTGCCGTTGTTGTTCGCTGCCGCCGCTGATGTCCGTAACCACTATCATCTTAGACAAGAAAAAATTAAAAAAAAACACCGAAGACATATTGTTAAGAGTGGGATTCGAATCCGGGTCCACTGCGAGCTAGCTCAGTATTCCACCGCTGAGTCACGTCGTTGCCTTGGGACTCGATAGCAAGCTTGCTTTAGCCAGGCGTGATGTCTGAAAAAAAAATGCACGTTGTTATGAATAATAAAGCGTTATAGAACAGCGAAGGAACGACCAGGCGTCACACAATGTGAATCGCGTAACCAGTGAGTTGTCCAATGCTTTCACACAGTGCAAAAGCTTGCTCTTCATCACCTACTAACTGTGGCACATACCCACTCCAGGCGTAATTCTTCATCATCGTCGGTCTCTGGATGCAACATAAAATTCTCACACAATTTGTTGCAAGTATTTAGCGGATACCACGCTTTTCCGGACAGAGACGAAGGGTAGCATACTGAATACCAGCCTACTACAAAGACATTCTGATTATATTTAGCGCAGTGTGGTACCATGCAAGTGTGCTTCTAGTATTTACGCAAAGAGGGTTTAAAAAACGATGGATAGAGTACTTTACAATAGAAAAAAAGATGCGCCGACTTCAGTCCGCAGCATGTGCCTCTGGAGTTCAGGTAAATGGCCCAGGCCAGTAGGTAGTCCTAGACGATGACGCTGCAGATGCCTCTCAAGGCAGCTTGCTGAAATTTGTGACGTTTTCCTTTTATAACTTTCTTTACTATAGAATTTAATGAGATTTTGTGAAACCACTTAATTATTGGCCAATCCTCCAAACTAGGTATGAACCACAAGAGAAGGTCAACAAGAACAAGAAAAAGTTTGAAAAAAGCTCTGAAAGGCCGCTCTTCATGCTTTCGGTGTGACTGTGCTGCGCGTTCCGCGCAGGCCTGGTGATTTTTTGGTTATACAATTTTTGGTGATGATAATATAATTATCGCTTTGCATCATCATAAACCCACGACGCTCAATAAAAGTTTCGATTCGAGGATAGTGGATAGGAAAAAATTGACTTCTTGACGCAGCACATATTGCGGTATTAAGGAAATCGTACCATTTACTACTGGTAAGCCAAAGAATCATTATACATTTGAAGGCTCTCACAAATTGCAACCTCCTCAAAAGAAGGCAAGCTTTAGAATATCGCTAGCACTCGCGTAGAATTCACACATCATCAATGTGCTATTTACCCAGGCTTTAATTTGAAATGTCACAGATGATCACAAATCGAAAAGCTGTGAAATAAATACTTACCGATAAGTCATTTCGTAAGCACATACGGTAAGACGACACTGCAAACCAACATAAAAAACAATAAAATATCTATGTATATCAGCCCCACCTTACCAACGCCTACCTTGCCTTACAGCGATTCCTTAAAGCCTATGGCCGCTGCGACTGTCCAAAAACGTAAGTATGTATGTTTTATTTGGCAATTCAGAAACCAAAAATGTACATATCTGGCAGAAAAGGTCAGCTGGTTTGTACGGCATGGTCTATAACGGCAACTTGCGGTGAATTTTTACGGGCACATTAAGAATAAAGCAGTTAAAACCTATTAACCTTAGTGAATTCATAAGCCGACGCCACCCATTCCAAGTTTTCAAAAAACTCGTCACCGTTCCTTCATTGTGCATAATTTATTAACAGATTTCACATTTAACCACGATTACAGATAAAACATTTCGACGCATGTGCGAGGGTCGCTTTCGCCTAGTCGTAAATTTAGTGGAGCGCGTGAAAACTACTGGTTTCATTATTTATCATGAGAGACCATAATTTAGACATCTGGCAAGTGTACGTTTTGCACTACCTTAGAAGCTATAAACAGCTACATTTTTATGACCAGTTTCTAAGGAAATTGACCTTTAGCTTTTTATCTCCGCACGTGAAATTCGCGCACGTGACTGCGTGGTAAACTTTCAACTGCGTAGTGCAACAATATAGTACACATGATTGCAGGTAAAATACTACCTACCTAATTTCACCCCCTTCCCCATATCCACCCGTCGTTTTGAGCTGAAAGGTAATTTGAGGCTTTTTGTTCCAAAGGTATCAGTTTTCCAGCTTCATATAATAAACTAAATCACTAAACAAGCAAACCATAAAAAATTAGGGAACAGTTTCCACACAATGTTTTTTTACGATTGCGCCTGCTGTTATGTCACAGACTTCTAATTAACCTAAATCATCATTAAGCTAAGAAAAGCTTCAAGAATATATTTCTTCTTTACAGTCCTATAATATTTCCGATTTAAATCGAGAAATCAACCTGTCAGCCGGAGGTATATTAACTCAAGTCTTTGAAAGTATATGTCCAGTGCTGTGCCAAATAAACTGGGATGAAGGGAGCTCTCATGTCCACTTTGTAGGGTATTCATGTATAAACCCTGGAATGCTACTGAACGCTGAAGGCTTAGACCTCTCGAATAATTACTGTTTTTTTTTATGTACTCTCATAGCGAGATCTCCATCCCGGTTCACATGTTGGTTTAGACAGCATGTGAGAGTTTACTGGCCAGCCGACGCTTCATTCGGAGATCATATGTGATGTGAGGCCTCTGATAAGTGGAATTGTGCTACACTCACCACCTGGGGTTCGAACCGCGATGCATAACGTTCCTAGGTATTACACAGAAATACCCTACAAAGCGTACGAGATCATCATTTTTCGCAGCTCACTGAGTGGAGCGTCGGAAGCATAATTCGAAAACTGTTGGTTTGGATACCACCAACGGAAATGCTGATTGTTTTCCAACCACATTTCTTTCAGTTTATGCTAAAATTACTACTCTACCGTTAAACACAGCACAAATCATGTCCGCCAAGCTTTCCTTGACCTAACTGTATGCTTGCTTCAATAGTAATAGATTTCCAAATTTGAACTTCCAGAAGAAAACAAAAAGTTCCCATCTTTACGAGCACTGAAACCTCACGTTCACTAAAAATTTTGTTGGTTCAAAAGCGAAAAATATATCCAAGAATAGCATTATTTTATATCAAGATGGAAAGTAAGAACTATACAGCAGTATTTCACCCAAAAAGTATGCTTGAATAAGTGGACGAGGGCTACATCTATGTAAGAGTTAGTCAAGTTTCCACGCGGAGCACAAAAGTAGGTATTCATATGCTTATAGCACATTAGTCACAGCACCCATACGTTTATTGTCCCCGCTTCGATCGTTCGGTTGGGTATTAGGTATAATCAGCAGTACTTGGCGTCGAACAGTCCGAGACAATGCGGTGCAACCTGTGGCAGGCAGGGCCTACACGTGTATGAGGTCGGTTGTATAGGATGGAAAACGAAGCGCGTGGGGCTATCTTTCAATGTCTCTGTCTACTTCCATTTCCAAGAGGCAGGCACACGTTGTGAAGGAGAGCGAGAGATAACTTTGAACAAATTGAGTACTATCAGGACCACGTCTCACCTACAAGGTGAACGATTGTCCTTGGTCTCCACAAGTGTCTTCAATCAACTGCATGGCCCATTGTGTTCCCGGGCCAGGGCTGAGCAGTAGGGCCTCCCCCTTGCCCCTCACTATTTTGCGGCACTCGCGATTACCAGACGATATCCTAACATGATCTGTGTCATTCCCGCTAATTTGCGCATATGTAGCATTTGACACAATATCAATCTGGGTAATAACAACCATTAACCATATTTGGATAGGTGTTGGTTTTATCTACATCGCTAACAAAAAGATGGGCGTATACTAAACATACAAAAATTTGTTGACACTTGAAAAGGCAGAGGCTGCAAGAATAATATAACGATTCTTATACGATTGGTCATTACGCCTTAGAACTGATTAACAGGAATGGACCAATCTTGGAACGACACTGACTCCACCGCATTAGCCTGCCGCAAGACGAAACAAACATGACAACTATTGCTCTGATTATTCACCCTCACGTTGTTGGCTTTTAGGGGTAAAGTGCCTTATGGCATGGATCTGTCGCTCCTCCTCCTCTTTCGTATGTATGTATGTATGTATGTATGTATGTATGTATGTATGTATGTATGTATGTATGTATGTATGTATGTATGTGCGTACGTACGTACGTACGTACGCACGTAGCCACCGGTGGTACATACCTGCTCTAGAGCGGCTATGTGCCACAGGGTTTGCGAGATGGGAGACGGCGGTACTTGCAGTGCTCACTAGATGGAAGCACGAACAGACGCACGGACGGACGAACAGACGGATGGACGGACTCATGGGAGGACGCATGGATGGACGTACGGTCGGGCGAGCGGATGGATGGAAGCAAGAACAAACAGATGGATAGAAGCACGTGCGGGCTGACGGACGCTTCACCCCAGTTTTCATCATTCACTTCATGGATATGCTGTGTTTTTTTTTTGGTTTACTCTGATTGCCGAGTCGGTGCGAAATGGGAGAGGAGGCTGAGCTAAATCTTTGCATATTCAAGTACCAAAATAAAAGAGGACCTAGGCCTGCAATGAGGTCAAGTTTTATGGCACCACTATTTGCAGCTTTGACCAATAATTCAGGTAAAAATTCTTTAAATGTGTATGTGTGGTTCCTTGCGTCTTCGTCTTAGGGGTCTTGCTGAAACACTACATTGCGACAAAATAAATTTAACATTTTCGGTTTCAAATAAATGTGTTCGTGATCTAAGTAGTAGGGTATGTTTTTGGCAGTTTCACAATGGTCTATACATAAGTTACAGAAATTTCTTTGTGAGAGTTTTTCATACACAGCGTGAAAATCTCTGAAGGCGTACATATTTCTTACAACCAAATTTTTTTTGTCAAGTAACACCAGTTTAAGAAATTTTACCACTAATAGGTGTAATTAGCGTCATTCATGGTCATGCTGCCAGCACCGTAGCAATTTCACACACCACTGGCTGCCTGCTTCTCCACTCCATTAGACACGCTTCAGTGAAATTGCTGGAGGCGTGGCGAGGCTGCTTATTCTCCTGTTTTGTTTTGCTCGACATGATAATTTTTCTTGGCCGCAAAAAAGATTTTCATGCCACTGCTATGTTTTTGCAACTTATAAACGTCTACATTGTTATAGTAAACTTCAGATGTGCCTTTACGTCTCATAAAGCATATTTTATGCTGTTTAGGAAACTACGTAGACCACGGGTTTCAAATTGTAAAGTGCTTCGCTATTAAAAAGGGTTTGTTTCAAAACCTTCGATAATGTCATGTATACGGTGTCCATATCAAGAGAAACTTCCGCTATGCGCACCGGCCTTAGGGACACAACTTCAATAGCGTGCGCTATTGACTCCTGCACAAGTGCGAGGTCGCACCTAAGTTTGAACATCTAAGTAGGTAAGGGGCCCTTTGACAAAGAGTGTACGTAACGAGTAGTGTTGGAACACGTCTCAAAGACTTTCAATACATATAAATTCATCAACCTGGCGAAGAGAATGCCACAATCTTAGCTGTTTCATCGCTGTCCACCGGGAAAGCTGCTAAAATTTTATTTTTGATTCTCGGTTAGCGGTATTTTAAGAAGACGTATGTTTTAAAAGGTTGCTTTTTTAGGTGCATTCTGTGTATTAGGAAGCACAGAACCTTACAAATTCAGCTTACAGACGGGTGATTTGTCATGGTTAAAAACCTTCGCAAAAAAGCCATGTTTTCTTTTCTTAGCCGACTGGCAGCCTCAGATAAAAGTCGCGAAAGAATAACTCAGTAAAAACCCGCCTTGAAGAAAACGCTTGTCGCTTTGCATTGGAAGTTCTTGATACTGAAAAAGATACGTCAAGGGTACGGCTCAGCTAGGGCAGATATCTTCGGTATAATGTTAAAATGGGTTAAAATGATAACAAAAAGCGCGATGAAAACAAAGACTATGAACACTATAACAAGCTATAGCGTTCTGAAAAGGACTCATTCACCTTGTGCTTGACGGTAATTGTCTTCCTCGCGCCTGCTATTAAAGCAGCACGAAATCAAAAGACCAGCGCGAAAGTCAACCCTTAAAGTACTTACGTAGTAATGTGTCAGCAACCGTACCAGCGAATGTAGACAAAAGTATGTAAATACACGAAAGTCAGAATACGGTACCGTCATGATGTTTATATTTTCTACGCTTCTCACCACTGCAGCGCTTCGGAGCTTTCAGCAAGCGTCAGAAAGCTTCAATTTGGAAAAATTAATGTGAAGTCTTTCTCTACTGCGTTCAACATAATCATGTCACAGTTCTAGCGCGGGAAAATCTAGCGATTTTTATTAACCTTGGAAGCCTCACCGTGTATACGCTTCACCGGCAACCATCCTGTGGCTGCGAATACGACGTATGAAAGAAGTCAGCATCACGTAATGACGACACCACATTGCGTCAACACAAGATCAGGGATATCAAAATATTGAGACGTCGTCATGACGCCTCTAATTTTGGCATAGCGTCATGTGGCACAGCCCCACTTCGGGTTGAAAGAAAAGCTGAACAGTGCGCCACCTCAAGAGGAGAGAGTGAAAACGTGGGACGTTACACCTCAACATTATCATTATTATTATTATTATTATTATTATTATTATTATTAGAAATTGAACATAGCACTAGGAAGTCACGCGTAAGCGAGGGCATGAGTTCTCTGTTTCGTTTTACATGGACTCAGAAGAAATAGGAAGCTCGCATTCGTCAGTTCTCCGTTCATGGCTGTATATCTGGCACACTATGAATCGTAAAAGGGGTGTGGTTTAAACTCACTTAAATTTCTGATATCACAAAACAAGAGAGGTACTTAAAGCACTAGGTTCGATGCCATTAGAACTTCAGAACTGTGCCACATGGAAGCACTGCCTTGTTGAGAAAAAACCTCAAACGCGTACTTCAATCTCTGCTGTATAGTTTAGGGTGCCAGTGTCGAGTGAACGTTGTGTTGTGTGTTCTGTGTAATAGTGGCTGCACTTCCTAGCAAGATGGAAGGTTCAAAATTCAGCAGATATCGCCTAACTTATGAATCGATGCTAAGTGAAGCAAGTGGATGGAAATTTGCTGCGTTGTAATTATTTTTATTGAGTGAAACGTAGCGAAGTGGCACTAAGAATATGCACAAGTGCACACACGGACCTTCGTTAAACAGCCACATATGTTGTTTCTTTTATGATCAGTAGGTTAAAGTTCCATAACGATGCCAACAACAACACGAATATAAGCAACACCAAAATCAGTAAGCTGACATGAAGCGCTATTTTTAGCGAGGATGGTAGCCCTGCACATTGATGCATAAATCAACATCAGGAGACGTCGCCTAACTACAATTGGCGTTAAGCTAACGTGACGGCTGTATCATAGGAGTGCATATGTAATGGTAATAAAGCCGGCACTGCAACCATAACTGTTGTCTCACGAACGTTACCGTCTATTTGAAAAGTTGTTCAAAGACCTCACGTTGCACTTTAGTAGAATAGTTGATTGCCCCGCAGGATGCTGGGTTTCGACTCCTTCTGTAACACCAACATTCCTTCATTGCATTTGTCTGGTCGACGTGGCATATGTAGGCTGTTTCTTAATGCTCAAGTGTTAGAATTATCCATGTCTGTTCTTGCTGTTCCTGGGTAGATAGTAAAATGTCGATCATCTGTGCCCTATACCCGTATAACTGTGCCACATATCTGCACTCAGATATGTGCCGCACATCTGTCAGAAAGAGTTTGACGACGTACGTTACAGGATTGGGACGATATTCATGTCGTGGCTAGCGAATCATATTCTTCCCACCATCTTGCCCTCCCATGAAAATTTTGGGGTACCCCAAGTGGCAGGAGTGATCTTGAAAGCACCCAGACGTAATAGAGATAGATAGATAGATAGATAGATAGATAGATAGATAGATAGATAGATAGATAGATAGATAGATAGATAGATAGATAGATAAATAGATAGATAGACGGACGGACGGACGGACGGACGCATGGATGAATGAATAGATGAATGGATGAATGAATGAATGAATGGATGGATGGATGGATGGATGGATGGATGGATGGATGGATGGATGGATGGATGGATGGATGGATGGATGGATGGATGGACGGATGGATGGACGGACGGACGGACGGACGGACGGACGGATGCATGGATGGATGGATGGATGGATGGACGGACGGACGGACGGACGGACAGATGCTGAAATTGTCTATAGAACCACAGAATTTATTCGCATTTAGAAAACATATCTGGCGGTAGCGCTGAATTCAAGAATAGAACGTAAAGTATTAATATCAGCTACATCAACAGTGCCCAAAGCTCATAGTCAACGTGGAGACATATCCGCGAAGAAAGCACAGTAGATAAGCTGCTCGGCTGGTGGCCGTCGCCGTCGCTTCTCAAAGAAGACGAAATGCTAGAAGATGAGATCTGCGTGAACGATGAACTGCAGCGGATTGTTAAAATCTCCTGAGTCCTTCGCCACGGTGTGCCTCGCATTGTTATTGTGGTTTTCGCTCGTAATATTTTAGATGTTGCATACATCGAGACAAGCCAGTGAACACTATGCGCGAAGAGCATATACGGGAAACACGAAGTAATATGAGACCTTGTGCGTAGTTTCTCACCACTCGATTGCCTATCATTTCGTGAAGTGAATCATCCCTCAAAAATTTGTTGTTTCAGCTGTGGTGATCATACTTCGGTATCCTTCCTTAAAAATACTTCGTTTAAAACGGGCTGTGCACGTCTTTTTTCATGTCGAAAACATAAGTTTTTAGCAAGAAGAATCGGAAGTTCAATAAGTATGAAATCAGTACCGTCCTAAATATTAAGCAAGCTCATCATTTCTGCATGAGTAGCGATCTGTGCAGGAGAAGCTTAACACGTCGCCAAGCTTAACGAACGCTTATTCGCCCTGCCCACACGCGCCATCGCTTTTCCAGAAACGGCCGACGACTATAATTAACGTCAAGACGGGCGCGCGTGCTGGCGAACGCTATTCTTTCGAACCCTGATTTCATTCTCATTCGCTTGGCTGACAAAAAAAGAAGTAGCTCGCGACATTCCAGTCACTTTTCCAAAAAACTTTTTCTGTTAATTCTCCCGCGCAAACTTTTATGATCACCTCCTGCTTTCCACTTTGCTTGAAAGCCCGAGAATATAAATAAATTTGCCCGGTGATCAATAAATTGATGCAGACGACAGCCTATAGCCGAGAACGCTGCTCACACATCGATGTGTTGCACGCATTATAATGAAGATGATGGAAAAAACGTGTTTTGTTCTTCTGTCCCTGTACTGTACATATGGCTTGTTCTCCTTGGCACAACTTTACGCTAACAACGCAAGCGGTATACAGAGAATGATGGCCTATGATTGATTCAATGCGCGGAAATAGGGAATAATGTTTTCTTTGCACAGTGCAGCTCTCAATGCATTCAGCCCGAGCGTTTCACGCCTAACATCGACTAGCACTTTCATTCGCTTTTTAATGTTTAGTGCAGATAGTGATCGTTCTTATCGATTAGAATTAGGCTGAATGCTAGTGTACTTTATTCACTTTAGGATATTTCATGTAGTGATAAGCCTAGCCTCCTGAGTCAAGCTCTTACGGGCATGGAAGTTTTCAGAGATAGATAACTATCACTGATTGTGGCACGGTTGTGACGTCAGCGTGGTAATGATGGGAAGTGCTTATGTTTTCTAGTCATCTTGCCTACAACTTTTAGCAAACTTGTAGCTATGTCAGCTGTTTATTTGGTGGGGGGGGGGGAGTATAAAAATGTCTTGCGCTGAACCTTGTCAGCTGATTCGAGTTGGTGAAGGCAAACGAGTTAAAGGGTTGGTTTGGGGCTGCTCAACGTTTTAAATGCTTTCAGTTTTAAAACTAAAAAAAGCTACAACGAGCCAAAAAAGTAAAATTTCGCAATGTAAATCTATGCTGCTTGCCGAAGGGACTTGCGTGGCAGCTCCTACAAGCAAAATAGCCTGCGGTTAAATTTTCCTCTTAAGTATTATGACGAAACCCTTTTAGGATAAGGAATTGTTCGTGAATCCTTGAATTAGTCTAATCATAGATTATTTCAATTAACTGACCATTTACACTTCGTTGAGAATATCATTTTTAACTCAAGCACTCAGGACGCAGGGACTTCAACACAAACAAATTACGGTTTGGTATTCTATATTTTACCTTATTCATGGAAGCCTTGAAAATAGTTTTTCTTCTGTAGAAGCCATGTGCTGGTTTTTATTTTAAATTAGCATTTGGTTTCGACGTTTTCTGGCACGCTCTTTGTACAGTTACTTGAATACAACATACGCCATTGACGAATATTGCTGATTTAAATGAGACTTTGCACGATGTGTGCTGGTGTTTGGTGACTTTAGAAGTATTAGATTTTGACGCTCGTACATTCTCCAGCGGCCCTCCTCCAATTTGGCTCCTATCGTCATAGATCGAATGGTCTTGGGTTCAATCCTTATGACATGCAAAAGAACAAAGCTTTTTCTCGCGTTTTCATTTCTTATCCGTTCATGTGCATATAACCAACGTCATATCCATGAAGAAAATGATGTCAGTGAAGCCTTGGTGGACTCTCGCACGAAACCTTTTTGTGTTCATACGTAGATTTCTATTGTTTTAATCTTTCAGTAAGGTCAAAGCAGCGAAAATTCTTGCAAACAGTGATGTCAGAGGCCAGGATCTAGCGCTACTATAGAGCGAGGGGTCCAAACAAACATTAGAAAAATTAAGTTACTTTGTTAGGAAGACGTTGGAATTAAGCAATTTTATTGGCGTCATGCTGTCAAGTTTATTACCGAGAGAGAGAGAGTAAAACGAGAAAAAAGGAAGGCAGGGAGGTTAACCAGATGCTAGTATCCGGTATGCTACCCTAGAAGTTTATGACCGAGCTTGGAATCAACACTATTGCCCTAAAGACATTGGGATTTTTCGAGGAATATGCGAGGTTTAGTCCTCTAAATGTCACAAATTTAGTTTTACTACTTTCCGCCTTCACTAAGTAGCAGAAGCAAGTGACAGCCTTTCTGTCGCATTTGCGCCAGCTGTTAAAATAAAATAAAAATGACTACTGCATGATAAAGTAGGATCAACACACAGTCGTCTGTAAGAAAATAGCAGCATGAGATTAACCTTGAAATGGCGCCATCTTTGTTGGTTTTTAAGAATTTTTTATGACAGGGTTCATGAAGACTTTTATGACGTAATTTCCGTAACGGCAACACGTCCGCAAAATAAACGCTCCTAGATGGCTAAGAAAAAATTGGAAAGAGTATTCCATTTCGGGCAGCCAAACCTACGACCAGTCAGTTCACGATGATGGCTAGCGGGCGTTGAACACACTAAGACAACACCTAAACCATGAAGGAGGCCACACGAACGTGTTTTCGGTCTCTCCTGTTAGCAGTGTGGTGGTGTGTGTGTGTGCGGGAGGGGTAGCTTTCTTTCTCCCAGAATACAAAAAAAATGGAGACCAGTACAGAGACTGCTCGCGCTATTTCAGAGGAGGTCACCGGGGATCCCCTGGGATACCGCAGCCTCCACCGCACGCTGGATGAGTGGACGTTGGTCTTCTCGCTTGGAAGCACGCAAGAGGGACTCCCACGCCTCTGGGCTGTTTGTGTTGTCTGTGTTGTATGCGTACACGTCCACACCATTAGCTTGAGTGTCACTGGGTAGGTGAAATGCTTGTACCTTGGTGCCTAATGTTCCGAAAAAATTCTACTATATAAGGGGGTGTCGAGAGCTGCCCGTCTGTAGTTTGCGCCATTGGACTGCCTCACGTCTTGATGAATTGTGGTGTGCAGGAGGGTATACGCATCTTCCGAGCCGGTAGTACTGTAGGATATCTGTATACATGTCGTGCGACGTATTTGTGTCAGGGGAAGCGGAATGGTGAACCCTACACTCGGCTCGGCAGCTAAGATCTCGGGCGAGTGTGTGCACCTGTGCGTTTCCGCTCAACGACTCAGAGGCTGGAGCCGAAAGGAGTACGCGGGATGTAGAAAAGGGAAAACAGAGAGTAGGATGTGGCTGGCATCGTAGTTGTGGGTCACTTGTTGAGAGTCACTGATGACAACTTTGGTAATAGGGTCAGCTAGCGCAAGTGCTATGACAACCTCCTCTGCTGCAGTGATCCTTTCTGTTTTGCGAATACTGCATGCTGTGTGCCAGCTACGGTGAGGGGCGAAGGCTATCGCCACCATCACTTGTTTTGAGTGGTGGTAGGAGGCGTCCGTCACTTCCGGACGTCCACTGAAGCGTTTCTCGAATTGACCTGCCTGGTTGGCCCGTACGTCTCTCTGCGTGGTGTTCAGGACGCATCCGCTGCATCCAATGCAGGGAGTGTGGTGTCGCCGTCGGGAAACAAAGGAGGGAAGTTCTGCGTGGCTTCAGCAATTAGTTCACGCAACGCGCCATTGTTACTACCCTACGACTCAGCCTGTTTCCAAATGTACTTTGATTTTGTAAACATTTTACAGCAGTGCGAGGAGGTGTCTCTAGTCAAAGTTTATCTCATATCATCCATCCATATAGTTACGTCGGTGTTGGTGCCAAAGTAAACTACACGACGATTCTAGCCATAGAAGAGGTTGAAGTGTCTGGGGTTCACGACTTATTGTGTGACAGTTGCCTTAGGGCGCCTGCTACTTGAACTGCAGCTCTACGCGTGTTATTTTTGTGGAGGTGCGGAATACGTCTCTACGGAAGTCGGAGCTGGATCTCTACAATGAACGTCACATCAGTTCTGCTGCTATGGCTAACGGCAGGGTACCGTCCGCTCAGGCACCAGTGCGATACGATATGCCTCCGCTATGTGACCCGAGAATCTTCACCAGCACTGGCAATGTCGGCGTCGATGAGTGGCTGTCGATGTACCAGCGCGTCGCCAACAGTTACAGGAGGGACCCAACACTTATGCTGGCGAACGTAATATTTTACCTGGGGGACACTGCAAAGGCGTGGTTTGAGCCGCATGAAGCCGACCTCACAAGGTGGGACATCTATATAGAGAATCTACGAGATCTTTTCGGGAAACCAATCGGACGCCAAGCAGAAGCCAAGGAGGAGCTCGTGTCTAGTGCCCAGACGTCATCTAATTGTACATTTTCTACATTCAGGATTTCTTGGCACTTTACCGAAAAGCCAATGAGAACATGTCGAAGGCAGATAAGGTCAGACACATCATGACGGGCATCGCCGACGATGCATTCAACTTCTTGCTATGTAAGAGTTGCACAACAACTGACTCCGTCATCAAAGAGTGTCGCATCTTTGAGCATGCAAAAGGCAAGCGCATCATGCAACGCTTCGACCAGCTTCGTAATATGGCTCCAACCTTGTCCTGTAACGAGTTAGCGCCACTGCATCAACCAGTATCAACAAGTTTGGCACAAGCTATACGTCGCGAACTTGAGGCTATGACTCCGAACTCTCGTGGTCCCCACACGCATAACAACCTGACAATCTCGCTCATTCAAGCTGTTGTTCGCCAAGAAATTGCGAATATAGACATACTATCCACCGGTAGCTCATGTCCTGCCTCGACCGCCCCGATCATTGCCTCTGCTATGCCCCAACAGTATTCAGCAAAATAGTACTGAAACCCATCTGAGTGGCGAACGCCGGATGACAGACCAATCTGATTCGTGTGCTCCCGGATCGGTCATATCTCCCACCACTGTCGTAGCCGCTGGAATTTGTTGCCTCGACCTTATAGTGACCATCGCTACGAACGCTCAGCTGTCCTCTGTGGCCACACGCCGAATCGTTCTATGCTGACCCTGCCGCTCCTCCCCGGTTCATCACTAGCCCTTCACCCTCTCCGCAGCGCCGTCAGTCCCATTCGCCTACATCTAGGTGGCTCCCCCCCCATCCTACCCAGAACGTTCCTCGAGAGACTAACCAATGTAGCCCCGTGAAGTGAGGCTGCGTTGACGACTCTGACTACAAAACCTCGGTTTACCCATAAACCAAACCCAATCGAAGTTTTTGTTTATAATATGCTCGTTAAAGCCCTCATTGACACTGGAGCTCAGGTGTCAGTCATGCGCTCTGACCTTCGTAGCCGTCTTCGAAAAGTGCTACCGCCCACTGAATCACCAGTCCTACGAGTAGCCAACGGCAGCACAACTGCCGTCATGGGAATGTGCACCGCCCGTATCACCATCGCCGACTGTTCAACGTTAGTTCTGCCCCGCCGCGGTGGTCTGGTGGCTAATGCACTCGGCTGCTGACCCGCAGGTCGCGGGTTCGAATCCCGGCTGCGGCGGCTGCATTTCCGATGGAGGCGGAAATGTTGTAGGCCCATGTGCTCAGATTTGGGTGCACGTTAAAGAACCCCAGGTGGTCGAAATTTCCGGAGCCCTCCACTACGGCGTCTCTCATAATCATATAGTGGTTTTGGGACGTTAAACCCCACATATCAGTCAATCAATCAACGTTAGTTCTGTTCACTGTAATTGCTGAGTGCCCTCGCGAGGTGATTTTCGAAATGGACTTTTTGACTGTTCATTCTTCCGCTTATCGACTGTTCAACCATGATTTTGAGGTTTGAGCTACCCCCGTGCTGTGCTGACGCCTGCGAAGATGTCCAGCCTCGACTTCGCTCCACTAACTTTTTTCAGCTGCAACCTGGCGCTGCGACTTATGTCCCAAGGCCGCCTTGCCCACCACTTCACAATGGTACTTACGTCGTGTGTTCACTTTACGCTGTCACACTAGAACGTCAAAGTGCTCTCCCTAGCTCCATCATTACGCTCACTAACAACCGCCCTTGGCTTGCTGTTCTGAACTTTGGCTTGTCACCACAAGCTTTTCCCGAGGGCGTATTTATTGCTGTGTTGCTCGTTATACGACTCCGGAGTATGTGAACTAAGCCTTGAACTACCATCTGCACTTGCTCAACCTTCGGCTCCGATGACGCCATCTAATGAGAAGTTCAACAAAATGGTAGCTCCTGACCTACAACCTTCTTACGCTGACGGCCTCCGTCGCGTTTTGATGACTTACGAAGGCATATTTGATTTCTACAACCGCCCGCTAGGTCCAACCCACAACGTTACTCATCCGATCCATACTGGCGATTCTCCGCCCATCCATAGGCGTCCCTATCGTGTGTCGGCGGCAGAACTTCATGTTGTACATAGCTTGACAAAATGCTGTCCAAGGATCTTATCGAGCCCTTCTCCAGTACATGTTCGTCTCCTGTCGTTTTAGTAAATAAAGAAGGACAATACTTCTAGTTCTGCGTTGACTATCGCCATCTGAACAAGATCACGAAAACGGACGTTTACCAGCTTCCGCGTATTGATGACGCACTAGACTGCTTACACTGTGCAGTAATTTCTCTTCGATCGATTTATGTTTTGGCTACTGGAAAATGGCAGTCGATGAGTGATATCGCGAGAAAACGGCGTTTTTCACTCCAGAAGGTCTCTACCGATTCAAATTAATGTCTTCCGGACTATGTAATGCCCCGGCGACCTTCGAATGCATGGTGGACTTTCTTCTACGTGGTTTTAAATGGTACGCATGCTATGTTATTTCGACGATGCTTTTTTTTCACTGACTTTCGATAGCCACCTCTACCGGCTCTCGGCCATCCTCGACGTCTTCTGACGAACAGGCCTACAGCTGAATTCTGCGAAATGTCATTTCGGACGTCGTCAATTACGCGTCCTCGCTCACCTGGTAAAAGCTACTGGCATTCATGTGGGTTGTTATATATGGGACCAGTACTTTGGTTCATGTGCGGTGCGGGGAAGAAAGGAGCCAATGACTGGGTCCAGCACACATCATATAAATAAAACTGACTCTTTTGACACTAGACACGCAAGCAAAAACGAATCCCTGACGCGACACAAGAGTCTATGCAGTCCTGATTGCGCTCACATATTTCACAGCAGGCCAACTGTAATCTCTCAGTCGTCGGTCGTGGACGACACGTTGCGGCTTGCGATGCTGCAGGGCGCGTGGTGGCGGAATTGATGTGCAGGTCGGTAGGCAACGGAACCGCTCAGGAAACAACCATGTACTGGACAGGAGTCGTTCCCGGGGCACCAGCGATCGGGCACCCTTCGGGTAGCCTTCGGGCAGTCCCGGGCAGCCTTCGATCTTCGAAGCATCTCATGAGCGAGTTAGCGCGCCTCGTGCAGCTGTTCTTCCAGCTCGACAACGTAGCCATAGATCGTATTTGTCTCCTGATCCAATTGTCTTCTTGACCAAAGCTTTTTGAGAATGGCCATGGGGCCTCTGACGTACCGACCGTACAGAAGATCAAACGGGTAGAATGCCTAAGCTCGTCTGTGAAACTTCTTGGTACGCGAACAAAAGAGAAGCCAACTACCAATCTCAATTTCCGGGGCTCTCTTGGCACATTCTTCGGATCATTTGTTTTAACGTTCCGTTCAAACGTTCCTCTAGGGCATTCGCCATAGGACGATAAGGCGTCGTCGGTAGGTGTTTAAGGGAAAACAGGCAACTTAGCTCCTGCTTAAGCTGCGAGGTGATTTGAGCACCTCGATCAGAGACATCTTCTCGCGGAATTCTCACGCGAGAAAACATCTCAAGCAACGCCTCAGCGACTCTTTCAGTTTCAATACTGGGCAGGGCAATCGCGTCGGGGTAATGCGTTGCAAAGTCTACCACTGTGAGAATATATCGATTACTATTGGCTGATCTAGGTGACCGCGGACGGATAATATCGATGGCGACGCGCTGGAAAGGCGTATTGATGATTGGCATGTTTCCAAGAGGTACCCATCCTACCTAGTTCTTTGGAATGGTCCCCTGGCAAATGTTGCATGACTTTACGTAGCGCGTCACATCAGTTTGCATACCAGGCCAATAAAACTCTTCGGAAACCCTATCAGCCGTTCTCTTTGTCCTTTGGTGTCTGGAGAGGATACCTTCCTGCGCGATCTTCAATACGGATGCCCGAAGATCCTTCGGAACAACTAGCTGATCCACTTCTTTGTTTGTGGTGGATTTGTAACGCCTGAAGTGAAGGTCGTTGATGAGGACAAAGGTGGTAGTGATAGATACCCTCGTTCTGGTCTTGCCCACGTCTACGAAGCAACCGCCAAGACTTCGATCATCCTTATGCAACGTCACCAACGCTTCGGGATCGACGTCTAATGCGCTGGCGATGGCAACTGGTAGCTGGGCGGCTTTTCGTGAAGTAGATCGTGACACAGCAGCCAGGTCGCTGTCACATACATAATCAGCATGACCTCGGCATGCGTGCTATCATCGGTTCTTTATCGTGAATCAAGTGCAGCCAGCTTATTTAAGTCGGCGCTGCCTTCAGGCAGCTTGAGAGAGGGGTAGCCAACGGCGATATCACCTAGCACAACATCATAGAGTGGTTGCTCCATGCATAAGGCAAGCACGGTGCCCTTGAAAAGGGGGCAGTTCATCTCCACTCTCGCTCTTGGAAGTTGATGGGCGGAACTATCTAATAAATAGACGGTTCGTATTTCCCCGGTAAACTTGTTGATTAGAACGAGTGCGCGCCGAACCACCACAGATTTCACAGCAGGCCAGCGGTAGTCCCTCAGTCACCAGTCGTGGACGATGCGGTGCGGCTTGCGATGCTGCAGGGCGCAAGGTGACGAAATTGATGTGCAGGTCGTTAGGCAACGGAACCGCTCAGGAACCAACCATGTACTGGACAGGAGTCGTTCCCGGGGCACCAGCGGTCGCAGTAGCGCGGCCAGTCAGGAGGCTGCCCAGCGGTAGTTCCGGGTAGCCCTCACAAACATGGGTCGCCTCTCAAACGCCGACTGCCTGCGTGTCCACGCTCCCAGCTATGGGCTTCTTTTTCCTTTTTTTTTCTTCACCACCCCCACCACGCGCTCTCTTTTTCGCCGCTGTGTGTCGCATTCGGCGCTGTTCTCGTTGTCTTCGTTCTTCCTTCACCACAATGCAGCCTAATCCCAACAAAGTGCGTGCAGTACGCGAGTTTCCAACTCCTCGTACCCCTTCTTATGTCCGAAGTTTCCTGGGAACTTCACAGAAATTGCTTGTTCTCCCACCAGCATTATTAAATGGGACATCCCTTTGAGTTGAGCACCTGAGCAAGCTCAGGCATTTTCCCCGCTTACAATTCGCCTTGTGAATCTGCCCATTCTGGGTCAATTCGACCCATCTGCTCAAACAGAATTCCGTACGGATGCAAGTGGTCTTGATAATGACGCTATTTAGTCCCAGCGAAAGGGAGAGCTCAATCGTGTAATTGCTTATGCTAGCTGCCTTTTTTCAGCCTCAGAGCGCAATTATTCAATGACAGAACGCGAATGCCTAGCCCTTGTCTGGGCAATAGCCAAGTTTCGCCCAAATTTGTTTGGATGGCATTTCACCGTGGTAACAGACCATTGCGCCTTATGTTGGCTCTCCTTACACGAAGATCCTACGGGACGCCTTGGTTGTTGGGCTTTACGCATCCAAGAATACACATTTTCTGTGTTCTACAAGTATGGACGGCTACACAAGGATGCCGACTGCCTCTCCCGCTATCCGACTCGCTTGCTGGATTCCGTGCCGACCAGTTGTGCCCTCGCGATCTCCGACGTCAGCGTAGCTCAGGCCGACTGGGCTGGCCTTACGTCATCTCCTGACGCCGATCTCCGACGACAGCGTAGCCCGGACCTACTGGACTTGGCCTATGTCATCTCCCGATACCGACAAGAGAGCTCTCGCAAGTGGGGCCCGTCCTCAAACTCCTGTGACCATGTTTCCATCTTTCCTATCTCATCTATTCCTCATATGTCCTCGCTCACTGTCCCAGCGGATCTCTCTGTCTCTCTATACCTTTAACTCTATTCTTTTAATCCCTCCTCACCCCCATCCCTTGTGAGCTACTGTTGAGGTGTCGCACCCTGATGCAGACAATTACGGTGCTCACTTTTCTCTTCTTTTCCCTGTTAAAACCACATCTCTCTCTCCCGCTATCCCGTCGACCCACCTGACACCACCGACACTGATTCATATACCTTTGTTTTGTCGCTCAGAAAGTTTGTACACATCGCCGACGAGCAGCGCCATGACCCATATTTGCGATTTCTTATACAACGCCTTACTTCAACACCACGGGACGACTCCCTCCGTATGTTTGTTCTTCATGACGGCACTTTGTATCGACGCAATATGACACCACTTGGTGCTGAACTGCTCCTCGTTGTTCCTCAGCAGTTGTGACCAATTATCCTCGCGCAATTACACGATGCTCACACCCCTAGCCACTTGGGTGTGTACCAAACTTATCATCGTGTGCGCGGACATTTCTTTTGGCCTGGCTTATACCACTCGGTTTGGCACTACGTCGCTTCCTGCGAACTCTGCCAATGCCGAAAAAAGCCTTCTCTTTCTCCTGCTGAGTACCTTCAGCCTATACCTATCCCCCCCCCAAGCCCTTCTTTCGCGTTGGCCTGGACCTCCTTGGTCCTTTTCCGACGTCGTCTGCGGGTAAAAATTGGATGACCGTAGTTACTGATTACACGACACGTTATGCCATTACGCGAGCCCTTCCTATTAGCTGTGCAACCGATTCTTCTCCATCAAGTCATCTCACACCATGGTGCCCCGCATCAGCTACTGACTGATTGAGGTCGATGTTTCCTTTCGAAAGTTGCCGATGATTTCTCCCCTCTTGTTCGACGTCTCACAAGTTCAGCACCGCTTTCCATCCGCAAACAAATGGACTTACTGAGCGCTTGAAGCGTACACTCACGGATATGTTATCTATATACGTGTCTGAGGACCACCATGATGGGGCTCCACGTTATCATTCGTGACATTTGCCTACAGTTCGTCGCGTCACTTTCTTCGTTCGTCTTTATCTACTTGAGCGCTAAGCGCTCACGCCCGTCGGCCTATCTCTCACAACATCAAATATAATTTATTTGTGTCATTTTGCTGTTTTCCCAAACCTTGCCATGATAATTCGGCAATAAGTTTGCTTCATTTGTTCCCAAAGTATTTTCATAATTCAATATAGGAGCACGAAAAGCAATTACATAAAAATAATACTGACAAAAAGTTTGTGCCTTTTCATGAAAAAACAGTAAACGTGGAGCATATTTCAGTTTTTCACCAATGCGAACAAGAAACAAATTAAGACACAAATGAATGAACTATCATAGTCATGAAGGGGTAGCGCGTTGAGAATAATAAAAAATTGTTTCGTGTTTTAAAAACAGAAACAGGTATATATCAATTAGTTGGCATGACACAGTTTTACTTAGGTGCCCAAAGTTTGAAGCGCCCTGTAGGCAACGCAATATTCGTGCGAGTTTTAGCACCTAAACAAGTGTTTCTCATATATATATATATATATATATATATATATATATATATATATATATATATATATATATGTGTGTGTGTGTGTGTGTGTGTGTATTCCTACACTTTTTGAATGGGCTTACTCTATCTTCCATCCAAACAATTCAAAGTCAACTTCATTGCTTTTCCTGTTCTGATACTTCAGAGTTCAAGAAGAAAAAATGACGGCCGAAGTTTTTGTTCACACACCGCATTGAAATTCTGCTCCTGTCTTCGCAGCTATTTTAGAAATTGTGGTCCACAGGCCAGCCCATATCACGTCTTATAGCGACTAAAGGAAGAACGCTACGCTAGGAAATTCTAGAGAAGGCACCGAATGCAATGAGGCAAAGAGCGCACAACAAATTCAGCGGTGTGCCCGGAAGAAACGTTGACGTCCATTGAATGTGATGTTCTTTCAGTTGCAGTAGAGAAAGCTATACAGACCAAAATAGCAGACTCAAGATACTGAACCGTCATCTAGCACGCACTGCTGACTCATCGCCCGAGTCTGTGACCTGAAAGGTTTCATTTTGTTGACGTTATGACGGCCCTCTTGATATTTACAGCGAGCAAGGCAAAATCACACAAGAGGTACACGCTTACCTTCAGTATCGCAGGCTATGAAGGACGTGGAAAGAGTACGTACTCGATTCAGTCGCTTCTCGTCACTGGAGGCCTCTGTACCTATATTTATGGGTACAACACGGCACAGTGCCATGAACAATGGGCATGCAATAAAGTGTTCGACATAGGAGGGCGCGTAACTATGTCATTTCACAAGAACATAAACATAAGAAATTGGAGGAAACGCTGTATGGGGCAGAGGACACATGCTATATATTCAGTGAAGCTTAGATCATATTGAACAGAAAATATGGGAAACTGCTATTTTATAAGCACTGCCGATGAAGTGAATGTGCTTAATTTGTACAACAAAGACATTGAACTTTTTCTTGAATATTTTACTTCGGAAGTGCGTCAGACACAGTGAAGAAGTGTTTCTAGCGGTAATTGAAATGACCTGATTTAGTGTTGTAAGGTCAATGACAATGTTTATATTGTGTGGGGGATATAACGTCCCAAAACCACCATATGATTATGAGAGACGCCGTAGTGGAGAGCTCCGGAAATTTCTACCTCCTGGTGTTCTTTAACGTGCACCCAAATCCGAGCACACGGACCTACAACATTTCCGCCTCCATCGGAAATGCAGCCGCCGCATCCGGGATCTGATCCCGCGACCTGCGTGTCAGCAGCCGAGTACCTTAGCCACTAGGCCAGCGTGGTGGGGCGGTCGATGAAAATGGCAACCACATGTGTGAAAAACGCTACATACACATTGTGGTTACGATGCCTGGAGTTAAACATGGAACATAAAAAGCAGAAAAAATACACGACGCTTGTACTAAATGGAGCTTTCGCATAAATGTGCTACAACAGGATAGTATAGCCTGTATAGCGTACGAAATATATTTCGCTGATTGCTGATTACGACAGTAAATGTCATTATTCGGGGGTTGGTTGCGAAGCAGGTTGCCGGCAATAAATATTTAGCAATAAAAGTAGTGAGGAAAATATTTACGCATTACGCAAGTTAAGTATGCGTTGGAGATAAACTATCATGGAGCACCTCAAAGAGGGAACCCTGATAGGATGTGAAGCAGCAGCTGTGCGCATGGCGCTGACCCAGTTGAAATGCGTGTCGACGCCAGTGCTGAAAGAATGATCTGAAGCAAAAGTAAGCGTCGCGTTCAGTGTTAGATAAACGTTTGTTCGAAAAGCAAAGATGCGCCGAGTGCTTTGGGTTTCGTGTAAAGTTATTCACAGATAAAGGCTGTTCAGTCGATGTGCGCTCGAACGTTGCGAGTGGTGGAGAGAGGAAAGCGAGAGAGGTAACACGCTGCGAATAGCGACAGTCTAGAGAGAGAGTGACGTCAACGCGTTCGCACGGCGAGAAAAAGTGCCACCTACATAGCGCCGCCCCAACACCTGCGGCCAGGGCAGCACGGTGGCGACAGAGGGACAGCATTACGCAGGCTAGTTAAAGGGGTCCTTCACATTAAAAATTATAGACCATCTCCCAGAAAGAAACCCTGACAGGATGCGAAGCAGCTGTGGTGCGCACAGCGTTGACCCAGTTAAAACCGGCATCAAAGCCAGGTGCTGAAAGAACAATTTGAAAGGAAGCTTGGCGTAGCGTTTACTCGAGTAAACGTTTGTTTGGCACGCGAAGATGCGGTAGGTGGGGCGCGTTGACGATGCTTACGCTCGACTTCCTTGGCTCGCGTCTCTCGGTGTTACCCGCGCACAATCTGTATTTTCGAATTCGATCGGTGTTCTTGACTGGCACTCGTCGTAGTCGCTGGTCTTCCACCACCGACCCTTACGTTCGGCTTCACTAACCTTCGCAACGACAGTGACAGCCGGAAAAGGTACGCGCACACTAGCGGGGAACATGCCGCGACGGTGTCACGACCGTAGGCGCAATCTTGCGGCTAGCAACGGCGCACGGCCCACATTATCGGCGCGTCTTCTAAAAAAGGAGTGCAGCTTCCCTATTCGTAACTTTCACTACCTAGAGAGGGCGCTGGTGCAAGCCCAACATGGCTGTCGTTTGGGGGTTCCTGCAGCCGACGCACCGGCAGCCGCCACCGGCGTGCCCGACGCTTCGACCGGTGTAGTATTTTGGGCTGCAGCCACAATGTTGTCAAGGCTTTGCTAAGAAGGCCATTGACTCTAGTATGGATTATATCCCACTCTGCGTGTTGAAAAACGCGTGTCGCGTATATTGAAGGAAAAGAAGTTTTGAACGCCGGGCACATTGTCTGCTGCACTGTACAGCTTTGTGAACGCTGCTAGTGCCACGGCCGGAGAAGACCAAGCGGCCGTGCTCATGCAAAGCAAGAAGCCTCGTGTTTGACTGCATAGAGTCTGCACAGCGATATTCAACATGTTTTGTGATTCTTCTAGCTCAGCAAGCAACTCTCTGACTTCACAATAACTGTAGTAGAAATGGCCAGCGACAAAATATAAAGCACCAGCGAGCCGCTTAAGTGAAGCCGACTGAAGGATGGCATGGGATGGGTGCGTGGGCATCCCGCAAACGACAATTACGACAGATGCCGTATGGCGACGCCACCATCTGTGAAAGTTGCGATTGCTTAATCGAGATGAAATGAAATTTTATTAGCGTATTTAATATGTAACATTGCTAACTGCGCGCGCCTTATTATAATTTGTGGAATTTATAAAAACTGTCACCTGCTTCCTCGGCCAGGGTAATTGGAGCCTAGCGCTGACAAACACCTACATTACATTTAACACAGCGTCATTCCTGCACATTTATATATAGCACAATTTATGTTGTGTCAATTCCGTTGTTATAAAATGTGAGCGATATCGTTTTAATGACACCTTCCTAACTTGAACGCTAATTACCTGACTACGAACTTGTCCGCCCTTTCAAATTACTTAGTTTGGTGAAAACACTACTTTCTTGAACGACTGTATCATTTGTCAGAGCTTCTTGCAATGAGCACTTCTTGATTAATCGCCTCTGCCATAAGTGAACCCCAGTTCGTGCTCGACGTTGTCGCTTTCGGGAACGTAGAACGTGATTAATCGACTCGAACGGTGTAGCGAAAGCTTTCAACAGTGCACAGTGAAACCAAATAGCCTTCGAGGAAACCTTGAGCACCTACGGAGGAAGCAAACTTTGAAATTGCAAGAGTGTTACTACGTCCGCTCACCTTGTTAGCTGTGTCCTCGGTGGGGTTCGTCGTGTCGAGTAAAGCTTTCAGGTATCCCAGCATTTAAAATTTTCCGCCGTAAAGTCATCAGCTATAAAGCGGCTTTAACTGGCCATCAAAGTGGAACACAAAGCGGAAACATTGCTGTTGTTTCGCCGCGATACTGAGGTAAAGTCTGTCGCCTATTTCAAGTATAGTGTGACGTAGTGTCATGTGTTGGGCCCAGGACTGCTACCCGAGAAGCAATCGAGCCACGAGTGCACACACACACACACACACACACACACAAAATATATTTACACGGGAAAAGCAACTATTATTGGAGCATTTCTAAACATAGTCTGTCACATGCAGTTCTATGGCAAATCTTACACTAATTAAAAGTCTCTCGCCGTTTTTTGCTTGGGCTTGGACGCTCATCACCCCAGGTGACGTGTTGTCTGTCTTGTTGGCGTCTTCAACGTGAGTTGGCCCACGCCATTTCACGGCCTTCTGCCGCAGTAGCAGCAGGAGGATAGAGGTCGCTCGGAAACTCCGCCCTGGAGCAACAGCTCTCAGTCGCCGCGTTCGTCCCAGTAGCACACCTGGGTCATGTCAGCCACTTGAAATGGCAGCAGGACCAGCGGCTTACAGCAAATGGGAATTCGTAATCACTCGGAATGGCAGCCGGAATAGCGGACCCTTGCCTGGTCCCTCGACTACTCATCCAGCCAGGGTTGAGGCCTCGTTAGCCGGTTGTCCAGCTGTCAGCAACGGCAGCCGGAACAGCAGCGGATCACCTGTTCCCTGGACCAGTCACCCAGCCGGAGTCCAGGACAGTACAGCACCTAGAGGACGTCTCTTAGTTCCCTGGACCGGTCATCCAGCCAAGAACCGTCTGTCCTTGCCCGCTTCGTTGTTGTTGTTGTTGTTGTTGTTGTTGTTCACCCATTGATAGTGGCGCATACCCACTGTGGGGGAATGGCCAAAAATCGAGTGGTTTTAAAAATTACTGTTCAGATTTGGAATAATGGAGGTATAACAAAAAGATTACCTATAGCCTAGGAAAGTGTGATGCTTAATGTAATGCATACAAATATTTACATAAACAAATTTATCCTTAGACCAGAGCAATAATCTGATTTTATACGTACATAATTATGTGGACATGTTAGAATAATCGAACTGGTTATTTAGGCAACTAATTAGTTTCATCAATATAGTCCCGGACGGCCGCGCTAGCCCAATTTTTAGCCCAATTTAAAATAGGGCTGAAAATACTAACCCCTGACTTTTCGTCATATTGCGATGCGTCTGTAGCAAAAATAACTTTCGTTCTAATACTGCGCAGGTGATCTTGTAGTAAACCATCCAAAATATTATGGGGAAGTAATTTGGCATTATTAGAAAAAAATGTCGTAAAATTGAATTTCCACCGGGGCTGAATTATCACGACTCGGCATAATGTCGCATATAGGTACGTTTAGAGACTCTAGTAAAGTTTGCACAAATATAATTTGTGGGGTGTAAAATGGCGGCCATCTAGCACCAAAAAATGATTCCGGGGTGGAAATAAAGGCTGTTTTTGAATGTCGTAATGGTGACTCATAAATTCTTAAGAATGTCTGAACAGTGAAGAGGCGAATTCTACAAGAAAGCGGAGGGACCCTCGATTCAAGAAACAACACATTGTTAGCAACAATTTTGGGAAGGCCAAGGCATAAGTGCAAAGCTTCTCTTTCGAGAAGAATTAGAGGCCGCAACTTGTAAGCTGGAACTCCAGACAAAAGTACACAACTGAATTCCAAAATGGGGCTAACGTACATGCAATATATCACTACCAATGTGTCTCTTCTCATAGGTATGCGGTAGTTGCTTAGCCTACGTAATATGCCAATGGCCTGCACACCTTTTCCAGCAATATATTCGATATGAGGTCACCAGTTAAGCGATATGTGATAAATTACTCCAAGGTATTTAACAGATTTCACCTGTGGTATATCCTCATGATGGCAAGACAGATGTTCACAGGGTGTTGCAGCGGGAAACAAGGAGGGCACATTTACTCAAATTAAGTAGAAAGCAGTTGCCATCGAGCCAGCTTTCCAATATGTTAAGGTAAGTCTGCAGCCGTTCATATAAGGTCTGACTGTTATCTGCCATTGCAAAAAATGTGATATCGTCTGCATAAATGTAAGTTGTTATATCCTGTTTACGTGGAATGGTGCTCATTAGTAAATTAAATAGCACCGGGGAAACCACTGAGCCTTGCGGTACTCCCTTCGTTTGGGTATGAGTAGATGATGAAAACCCATCTTTAAAACAATAAAATTTCCTGTCTGCAAGAAAATCGTGAACCCACGCTACTATGAATGATGGAAAATCAAGGTATTCTAATAGATCTATCAAAATACAGTGCTCCACAAAATCATATGCTTTAGCGACGTCTAAGGTAAATAATACTGCATAATTTCTATCTAGCCGAGCTAATTGAAGCCGACTCTCTGAATCAACGTGGGCATCGCAAATTGAAGAACCAGCCCTGAACCCGATTTGACAGGGGCTTAGAATTGACCTCATGATAATAAGTTCATTATTTCGTGTATTGATGATTCTCTCGACCAATTTCACTAAGTTTGATGTCAGTGCAATCGGCCTTATGTTATCGAACATGTATGCTTCAGTTTAATATTTAGCAACAATACAATTTTGGCAAGTTTTCATTCTGGAGGTATCCATGTGTTCCCTAACAAATAATTCGCTAGTTCTAGCAAAAGATTAGGCGATTCCTGGAGTAAACACTTTAACATAGAGCTCGTAATTCCATCTGGTCTTTGAGCTGTCCTCGGTAAGCATAATACTGTCTGACTCAATTCAGCTAAAGAAACTTCTGGAAATTAATGCAAGTTTACCATGATGGACCAAATAGCCAAAAGATTAGCAGTGAAGTGGCGTTTCGAACTTCACGCAATGTCTTCTAGAGAAATGTTCATTTCTTGCGGCGTCAAGACACATGACTGCCACGTTAAAGGAGGTGGCAGTACTTTTTTTGTCCGAAGATAAGCGAAGAAAGCACGCTTGTTTTCTTATTTAGAAATATAATCAAGATGTCTATTGTAGTATTCTTCTTTCGCGTGGTTTACTGTACGCTTAAATACGCCAGCAAGGAATTGATAGTCCTTCCAATTTGTTGAGCTCTGATTATGAAGAAGTTTTTTGCAAGTGGCCTTTCGTCTTCTATATTCGCGCGTACACTCATCGTTCCACCAACATGAGGAGGACCATTTATTCGATAGAATAGAAAATTCTGATTTTTTTCTAGATTTCTCCAGCATTGAACCAATTGTACATGCAATCTCCTTAGTACTTTCATTTCCAAGCTTCGAAATGGCAGAACGGAGGCAGGCTTGAAATTTGCTATGGTTGATGTATGTGCGTTTTGGCTGATCTAAAGTTGTTTTTGGACAAGTAATGTCAAAAACTACAGGAAGATGGTCACTGTTAGTTGCCGAATCCAGAACAGCCCATGACAAAATCTTGATTGCATTGGAGCAAAACATTAAATCTAATACTGAGCAAGTCTGACCTCGAACAAATGTTACATGACCATTATTCAGACAGGAGAGGTTGTGATCAATAGTCCATTCCCACAGTCGCCTATCACAGGAATCTGTCCTTATACCCCAAGACAAATTATGTGAATTAAAGTCTCCTGTGAGTACAATTTCCTTTCTACATGCTACCAAAACACTGTCAAGATAACGTGTACTTTGCACACCGGAGGGGAACTAACAATTTATAATTGAAAAAGGGTGGTATCCGGGGAGACACAAGTCTAATGCTAATATTTCACAATCCGAGTCTAACATTCTGAAAGAAATTTTCGCCATACGACATAATTTACTTGATACAAGGATCATTAAACCACCACACCACGTGATGGGCGATCTAGTCGAAAAGAACGAAAACCTGCAAGATGGAAATTTTTATCTGGTGTGAGCTAATTTTTGGGGGGAATTATAATATAAAGATTAAAATTATTGCAAAAGTAATGTAAGTCGGTTGAGGCTGAGAATATAGAACGGCAGTTCCACTGTAGTACCCTCAATTGACGTATGGTCAGTTGAGGGTACTACAGTATCTGCAACCGCTTCACTGCTTCGAATGCTGTCACGCACTTTCCGATCCCGTGCGCTTTTCCTTCTCGTCTTCAGTCTTCTGCCCATAATATCACAGATAGCAAACTTACTATTTAGAATGAAGTTTGGACAGTTTCTTCGTAATGAAGCGGCCCGAATGCAGTAGAACCCGATGATATCAAACCTGCAGTCCACATAACCCGCCACCCTGCTCTTTAAGGGCACATGAAGGCTTTCTGTTGCAATACGGAGACAGAGTTGGTTATTCGCAGACTTTTTTTGCCTAGTTTACTTGAAGGATTACTTGTAAAGGAAGCCAGAAAGTTTGCAGGTATTTTATTGCGTTGCACTTTGAGTTATTTGTTCCTACCACTACCTTTAGTATCCGTATCGCTATTTTTATACTTGATACTATAAATTGAATCCGGGATAAAACTCATGACTTGATATCTAGGAGGTGGGCTGACTATATGCATTCTAGCAATGCCAAGTTTCTACTGTAACGTCGCCTTCTGTCTTCACCCATGGTATGCGAAGTTCCATAACAGGATGCCTTCGAGCTAGAGCAGTCGTACACTATACAACATTATACTGTCATGGAGTGCGTTATGCTGGCTAAGGCAGCCATTGCCGTTTTCAAACTCATATTTTCATTTCGGAGAATATGTGCCCTGAAAGCAACACGTTATTCAATAAGCAATAAAAACTGCAGATCAAAAGCCGTGAACACATCGTCGGTCAGATAACTAAATTCATCGAAGGCGCAGAGACATTCATACTTGCTGCATTGATGATTCAAGCGTTATCATGGTTTGGGCGAGAAGGTTTCTACACTTGCAGTGCCTCGGTAACATTGTAACGACAACATTGCAAGACCTCGTGTATTTAAGTTTCAAATTATCACAAGCGGCCCTGCGTATATCTTGTTACACACTGTAAGCCACAAATGGCGAAAACGGGTCTGTGGTTTTCTCTCTTTTGGGGAGGGAGGTAATTGCATTGCCGCAACCATTGCTGCCCAAAGGATGAATTATTGGTTGTTTCTGGAATATCTGTCGGGAACTAACTGTTAGCCCTCAGTCGTTTCAAGGAACGAAATGCCAAAATGCCAAAGAGTGAACGTTACCGTTTTATGAGAGTAAAAACCACCTTTCTATGGGCTCCTATGTGGTTTACAATGCAACCTCTGTGGCGGTAAACTACTACTGGTTTGCGAAAACAGTTTCTGAGTAGTTTTTACGTACACTCAGAGACACATGTGCACTTTACGTAGACACATCTTTTTTGTATGTGCATATAACGTGATTTACTTCAAGGTTGCGCATTGTGAACTGAGCCTTGGACTGTACAATTGTGCAATCTAGAAAACAAAGTGACAAAAATGAACGGTTTTCAGTCTTCACGTTGCACGGCAGTCACCGAAATTAAATGAAGCACGTTCACGGCGCAGAAGTTTTTGTACTTCGTGACGCGGCTGCGGGTGGCATTCATCGAGTTGCCCGGTTCCCTTTCGGGGGGATTTGCCGGTCACCGTCACAAGTGCGTTGCCACACCATCCACAGCCATTTGCGTCAGGTTTTCGTCAGCAGCATTCAGTAAAGGGTTGCAGGCGATGACACCTCAGCCTTCGGAGGACTGGTATACGCTTGCTCCCTTTACTTCCGTCCTCATCCACCTTTTTTCGCGGGGCCAGGGTCATCTGTGCGAAAATCCCGCTGGTCATTAATTTTAGTTTTCAGTCACAGTAAGTAAAGCAAATGAACCAGTTGTGCTTTAACAAGCTGCAAAAATGCGTTGTTCGTTTTTGTTATATCAGCGTACACAACTAGAACCTCAAGAGGTACCAAATTGCGTTAGATACTAGCAAGCAGGGGCGTAGGCCGATTTTCTTTTGTGTGTGTGTGGGGGGGGGGGGTGGCACCTTGTTGATTTCGGGTGGGGCGCATCGCTGAAATTTTTCGCTCACAAGGCGAAAAAGTATTTCGGGGCTGGGCATTGGCCCGGCATGCCACACCCTCGCTACGTCACTGTTTGCAAGAAAACATAGAACTGAAAAGAGCGTCTTATAATATTTATATACGCTACCAGCGTCTGCCTACGTAATATTGATTCTCAGGTAAACACGCCATTTCTTACAAACAATGCAGTCATGACCGGCTTGACATGAAGCTATAGTGGGTGAGTCTTATTAGGTAGTAGTAAGCATAATCTCAAAGCAGCTTCCTAATCATGGACGCGCTAATGCAAATTAAAACTTCCACAGATAAACAGTCCCAAGCCAAAATATTTGCTACACTCAGTAAAACAACGTGTAGATTCCGTGATACTACACTGTTAGCTAAATTTATTCCTACTTATTAGCCTGTGCGCTTACGGCTGCTTAGTACATCGCCGGTAATGTGCCTTTACAGTCCGCTGAAAAAATACCTTACACATTGTCGTGAAGGCGTAAAGAGCATCAACAAAGACGCTTATGAAATGAAAAAATGCACAGGTACCTTGCTGAACTGTTCTTTCTGTGCGTGCTATCTGCCCATTCGCAGAAGTGTGTTCTCCATTAGCCCCACAAACTGCACTCCTTTTTTGTATATTGTCACGAGCAAAACAAGTGGTAACACTTTAAACTCGTCCAGGTCATCTGGAGTAATAAAAGCCGTCTTTACACGGTCGCGCTTATCCGCTGCGATTTGCCAGTGGCCACTGTGCAAATCCACGGAGGAAAAATATTTAGCGTTGCGTATACGGTGCAACGAGTCATCTATCCGGGGTAGAGGATAAACGTCCTATTCTGGTGACCTGGTTCAGTTTACGGTAATCAACGCAAAAACGCAACGTACCGTCCTTCTTCTTTACTAGCACAACTGGCGAAGCCCAGGGACTGGCCGATGGCTGGGTGACGTCGTCCTGAAGAATCTGCTGGATTTGGTCATGTATAGCGTCTTGCTCTTTTTGCGACACCCTATAGTCATGTTTTCAGATGCGTCTCTCGGTGGGTTCCGTGACGATACTATGCTGAACAAGTGGTCTGTTTAACCTTTGACGTAGTTGCAAAGCAGCCTTGAAATGAGCTGAGTATACGCAAAAGGCTTTCTCGTTGAGCCGAAGGTAGTCTCTCGTTACATCGAGAGTGCTGTGCTCGCGAAGGCCTCGTCAGGGTGGTAATTGATGCAAATGAAGCTAACGTGGACGAACCTTCGGCATCGACAAGTTCTTCAATATATGCAATGGCAGTGTGTCTCGTTAGGTGGCGATATTCGTCGAAGTTCGTGAACAGCAGGTGAACATGTCTGTTGCTAGGCTGAATGATTCCTCGGGCAACACAGATTTGTCGTGAAATAAGGAGAGACAAATGAGGCTCGGCGAAATCGGCCTCAGCAAATTGACCTCAACAAGACACGTTCTGTCCAAGTTCTTTTTGACAAAGAGGCTGCTTCGAGGTGGGAGAGTCAGAGAATCGTGGGTAACACGAAGCGCTCTTTTTTGGCTTTGCGCACAGTCAGTTGCTGTGCAAAAAGGATCCTAGAACGACACAAGTAATTCACGAAGGCCGATGACGGTGCCGTATTCACGAAGGAAGTTCATTCCTAGAAAGATTGGCCGAGAGCACACGCGCAATACGAGGAAAGAGCTCGCAAATGTCGATGTACGTATTTAAATGCGTGCCGTGCACATACCAGTAGGCATCGCCAGATGGCCACCTGCCGTGAGCGAATGGGTTCCTTGCCAAGGTGTGGTAACCTTCCGTAGTTCAGATGTCAGTGTGGCGCTCATTACAGAATAGTCGGCGCCGCTGTCGACGAGGGCGTTGACAGCATGATTGTCGGCGAAGACGGCAATTTCGGCGGAAACGATCTTTCTGCTCTCGGAGAACACTGTAAAACCGGAATGGTCTTCGTTGGGTTGTAGCGTCGAAGGAATGTCTTTTACAGTTCGCCGCAGCACGACTTCAACCCCAAAAGTCACCGTTCTTAGTTTCCCCTGCCGGCACTTGGTGAACGGCTCCTGAAAGGAGTGGAAGACGATGAGGGCAAACTAGGTGACGTGGACTGGCGAGGCGATGGTGATCTCGACTGGTGGTGCTAATAGTAAAAGGAGTTAGCTGGCCCGTAAGATAGGCTTAGATTTTGCGGGGACGCTTACTGTAGCGTGGGCATCGATCATCAGGGTGGAAGCCGTGGAGACATTGTTGCCGGTATTGACAGTTCCGGTATACGTGACCCGCTTCGCAACAGTGATAGCAGAGCGGACGGTTATCCGAAGTGCGTCAGGTGCTTGCCTTGCTACCACTTTGTCTTGAGGCAGACGGAAGATAGGAGGGTGTGCTCGGAGACCTTGAGCCGAGAGGCGGGCTCGAAATAGTGTCTTGGAATGCTCTCATAGCCTGGTATCTTGGCCGCATAGCAGGATCTGTAGCCGGTGGTGCCGGGGATCGCAATGCCACTGCGTATGTCAAGACTGGGGCCTCGGGAATCAGTGGTGCGATTGGGGCCAAGAGTGTGACGACCTGCCGGACTTATTGTCTGATTACATCCGCGAGAGCTGACACAGGTGGATGAGATCCCACTGCCTGAAGCTGCCACAATTTGTCCCGAATAATATTTCGAATGAAGTCTGCGAGGGCCTGTCTCTCGCTGTCAGAGCCAATAGAGCATGAGGTAGCCGGGATCTGGCGTTTGTATTTTGACGACCGCTGCTGCACAGTACGTTCCATCGTGGTTGCCTCACTAATGAACTCGGCGACTGTCGTATGTGTACTGCGCTCGAGCCCAGCAAAAAGCTTTTACTCCGTGCATCAAGTGCCACACTTTTTTTTTCTCCGGCAAGGCAGGGTCCGCGCGCCTGAAGAGCCGAAGCGTGTCTTCGACAAATATGGGTACTCGTTCCTTCGGCTGCTGGTTTTTGCAGAATAAGGCTTGTTCGGCCCTCTCCTTCCTCTCGATGTTGCGGTACGCATCACGAAGCTGTCGGCTAAACTCTTGCCAGGTCGCAAAAGAGCCCTCGTGGTTGGCGTACCACGTCTTCGCAGAATCTTCCAAGTAGAAGTAAACTCGGCGCAGCTTGCGAACATCGTCCCATTTGTTGATGACGGCAACATGATCAAGTGGTCGAGCCAGTCATCAACATCTTCGAAGATGTCTCCATGAAACGGCTTTGAAGTCTGTGGCGCATGAAAAACATGCACGAGAAGAGAACCATGGGCATCGCTGGTTTGGACCGCCAGGCTTGTCATCGGAGTTGTTATCGTTCTGGTGTCGATGCCAAGGGACCAAATTCAGGGGATCATCCACGCAGGTGGCGGCTACTTATTGCTCTGGGAGATGTAGCTGTCTCCAAGATGGCCGACACAGCTGAAGTACACGTACCCAGTACCTCCACTAGTAATGTCACGAGCAAAACAAGACCTACAGCCAGGACTTTACCTGAACCAGAGCAACGAAAATATTCTCTTCTTCTTTTCCGCCCAAAAAAGAGTATGAGCCACAGCGGCTCATTCATCAATGGTGGCAATAATATTACCTGGGTTTTATTCATGTACCTGAGTGCAGCATGATAATATTTTTGTGGTGGAAACGAATATGAATCGCTTTGTATAGGCTTGCAGAAAGGAAGCGACGTATGCTTGGTTTATTTCACTACACTATGCTGAAGGGGCTTTATGTTCATTGAAGTGGGTGAAAAATGCACCCCAAGTTCGTTGAACTAAGCATGGTTCCCGTATGCTGGTGGTGCTGGCGTAACACTTATCTCATTCGGCGTTAAAAACTGTTGACAGCGTTACGTCGAATTTCATCTATGCGTCATAGCGTGCACTGCCTTTAACGTTTTCATCGTCATTGTTCCTGACGTGGCAGCGTCATACGATGATGCTTTACAAAGAGAACTTACTACTGCAAGCAGCAATTGCCTGAAACTGTGTCGCAAAGTGTCCCAATCACCTATTATTTACATTTCCAACATAGAACGGACAGCTTGCACCTTAATTATTTTAAAGTTTCAGTGAAAAGTAAAGGTTGTATTTGCTACAACAAAATTAATAGCATAAATAGGCACACCTGTTGTAGCATCTTTCACGCGGCTTTTGAAAAAAAAGTATCAGCCACAGTATTCAAACTAAGCAGGAACAATAGAGAAATCTACTGTTAATATGAGTCATCCAGATTAGCATGCGGAAAAATGCGTGCTCTTTTATATAAAATAGGTGATAGAGACAAAGAAGAGCTACTAAAAACAAAGGTTTCATTTCCTTACAGGCTCTACGCGTCATTATGTTGAAATGAGTATGGGCAACGATTATAACTGTTATATCATGCTTACTTTTGCCGACGAACTTTAAAGACTCGGATGTGATTCAGAAGCGCGAGCTACCCTTTGGACCCTCGCCGAGGAACTCGTGGCCCAGCCTCGTTTCACACTGGCCGCAATATACCTGCGTGTTAGAAAGAAAATGTCATGCTTCACTGGAAGACGGCGCACGGGAGAGTGGATAAACTGTAGTGCTCCTTAAATATAGCACAGATAATGGTGAATTGGTTCAAACGAATCCAAATAATTATGAAAACCGTTAAGTTCATGAGTTATCCCGTAAACACAACATACGTACTTGGTTACGAAGAAACATGCAGGGGCAGAACCAACCACTCAATTCATAGGGGGTGGGGGAAAGCGGTGGTGTCTTGAAGTAAAACAAAAGAGTGGGGTTGAGGAAGTCCTGATTAAGAGGTGCTGGATGCATGGGCTCTGCTTCTTCAGGAATCTAATGGCCTGCTACCAATATCAGGTTATGTAGCGTGCTCTTCGCCTTCAAGTTTGGATCGCCAGTGCAGTACACCGGATGTTACCCCTGTAAAACTTGCAGTTTATGTGCGACCCACTCTTCATCAAACTTTTGTGGACCTTTCGCGATGGTGTAGTTCATGGAAGGAAGTCGTGGCTGTTTTAGTTCGTCTACGACGCACCAACGTCATCATTGTTTCGTTTTACCCCCGTCCGTACAGTGGTCGTGCGGCTCGAATGTCTTTCGGCTCGTTGACGCTCTTAAGGCGGAAGCATTCTGGATGCCCCATATGGTAGCAGGCGACTTTAACGCCCCTCACACTACGTGGGGTTATGCTTATTGCAGTGCTCGTGGTGTAAGCGTGCACGAAACATTTACAGACGCGAACTTTACGCTTCCTAATGATGTATCGATGCCCACTCGTCAACGTGATCACCCTAGCGCATTGACTCATGCACCGGACCTATCTTAGTGGCTAGGTGGAATTGAGATCTTCTGGGTCCTCAAACCTGACTATTAGGGTAGCGACCGCCACCCCATTCACATCGGCTTACTTGCAAACAGAATCCGTCGTCTTTGCCGGCAATGTCGAGTGGTGGATTGGGATCAGCACAAGGTGATTTCAGAAAACACGACCCCTCACTCTGTCGTTGGATGAACATGGTCGTTGGATGAACTGGTGCTCCTCACTCAGGTCTTCGGCGCCTTTAAGGAAATAAAATATGATGATGATGATGCCTCTATATGGCGCACCTTCCAAGCCTTGGAACGTGTCAGCGGCTTCCTGACCCCGCAGCCTGCGCCCTTATAGTCTCTGGACAGACTCCAGCCATATTCACCAACACCGTCGCGCACACATTCTTCCCTGCGTTAGACATTGCTCCACCTCCATTCACGGCTCAGAAGTGCCTGCCATATCTGGCAGGACCTTGGATCAAGAGCGCCAAGCAGCAGGCATCATACACCTTACACATCATACGAAAGATAGCGAACAAATCTGGTGGTGCTACCTCCAACACGGCTCGCCTCCTTGTCCGTGCGATATTGCAGCCAAGGATCGTTTACCGGGCTCAGTTTCATCCCCTCACGCTGACAGAGTGGGCACGTCTAGAGGCAATCAACAATAAAGCCATGCACGCCATAACTGGACAACCATGCCTCACTCTACTGACAGTACTTTAACAGGTGTCCCAACTAAATACTTTTGATGAATTAGTGCATCAGCGTCGCTGTGCGTGCAACCTCAAGCTATCAACGTTGTGTTCGGCTGCTGCATTGGCGCGGTACATGGGCAAAGAAGTTCACCACACACCTTCAGAGGCGACCACTATTGCCCCGTGCAACAATATTGAACTGCTTGAAAACAAAACTCTTGGTCGCCTTTACAGCGCGGTTCCATGCCAGGCGAACGCCCAAGTATCCCGCCTGCTTCGAACAAACAACCTAGATGCCACTACTGTCATCGCTTATGTAGATGCCAGTGTGAGCGGAACCACCATTCATACCGCGCTTGTATGTCCATTAATACCAGAGCTTGGCCAGACATGCTCATATTTTGCGGATCCTGTACCACCGGCTGGCTCACCTTGCTGAGCCGGCCGCCATGCGTGATGGACTGGCAGCGCTGCTACCTGTTCTACAACCAGTCAGACACTCCCAGCTCATCATTCGTACAAACTCGACGCAAGCTATTCACGATATACGACGAGTGTATCGCTCTACGTTACTCTAGGATACTATTCAGGTTCTTGCTGCCTCCACATCTGTGCAAATACTTGTGAAGTGGTTTCCACGAGCCGTTTTGCCGGACCTTGTCAAGGCTGATTTGGCAACCCACCCTGAACTTACACCACACCCGCTACCGCATTTTCCCGATGACACTCAAGGACAGATGCTCCGGGAAAAAGAAAGCCCCCCACGTGCCACACGAGCTCTTATACCTCCGTGTGGATCAGACCTCCCTGGTGGTTTAACCCACCGAGAAGAGGCTACGTTGCGGAAGCTTCTTTGGGGGTAGCGCTTACCCTTTCTGTGACCACCCTTTGGGCGCAAAAGAACCAAATGGCACCACTCTTTATGGCAAATCATGCCCATTTTGTTACTCTCCAATCGAGGATCTAACTGTCTTACTTTTACTTTCGATCTGCACTGGTCTACAATTAAGTCGTCGCCGTCACCTCCGTGACAGGTCTCAGGCAAGGCCGGCCACCCGACTTTTACCGCTGGCTTCGTGGACCACACCACCGTTCTTACTAGACACCATAGATGAAAAAAACTCGTATGTGTATTTTTTTAAAAATTATAATGCCTAGGAGCAGACTTTTGAAATAAAAAAAAGCCCTGACCTTTTTGATGCGAAGTAGTGTACGGCGGAGTTCGATCCGGTGGTGTGCGCCATGACCACCCATACTGCGCATGCGTCACCTCTCCTCTTCGTTTCGCATTATTGCAAGGAGGAGGGAGGAGGTAGCGTCAAAGCGCTGTTCCCGCCTCTTTTTTTCCCTCCCATTTATCTTTCTGCTACAAATATTCGCTCGTATATAATGCTGCGCGCACTCCCTTTGTTGCACTCTCCTATAGCAGCTCCGGGTTTTCGCCTTGTGGTACATACAAGGTAATACATACGAATGGGTGCAGCTGCAACGTAAGCGGTACACAACCTATACACAACTCCTCACTAGAATGAAACATACGTGGAGACATACATATGAAAACAACAAAATGAAACACAAGTGAACACCAGCGCTGCTTTTCTTCCCCGAATGGTTCCCTTTAGTAGGAAGTGGTGTAATTTTTATAGTAGTTACTATCATGACAACAACATCATCACAGCATAAGTAGTTTAGGCGCATAGTGGTCCCTTTCTTTGTCTTCGTCACTGATAAAAGGTGTACTACAAGAGCTGAAAGGAGGAGGGGGAGTGATGACACAGATTTATTTGGGGGTGGGCGATTATCCCTACCACAGCCTCCCCGGTCCGTATGGCTCCGTCAGTGCAACCATGCGGCTAATGTACAGAGTAACCGCTTCCTTCGGTGTCATTTAACATTCACCTGTGTGTGGCTACGAAACAAGGTCGGTCGGTAGAAGGTGATTAGCGTAACTACAATATAAAATGTAAAAAAAAAAAGCCAGGCCTGCGGAGAAGGTGCAGGAATGTCACCGCGAAAGCTAAAATAGCGGCCTTTCAGAGCCTGTTCTAGACACTCATTGGGTAACTGCTGCAAGCACACTTGCTTGATACCCACTATGACATTAATATTAAAAAGATTTTGGTAGTATGGCCGGCATTCGCTATGCTAATTTTCGTCCTTCTTCTTTATGATTTGATATGAGGGGTTTGATTGATATGTGGGGTTTAAAGTCCCAAAACCACCATATGATTATGAGAGACGCCGTAGTCGAGGGCTCTGGAAATTTCGACCACCTGAGCTTCTTTAACGTGCACCCAAATCTGAGTACACAGGCCTACAACATTTCCGCCTCCATCGGAAATGCAGCCACCGCAGCCGGGATTCGAACCCGCGACCTGCGGGTCAGCAGCCGAGTACCTTAGCCACTAGACCACCATGGCGGGGTGATATGAGGGGTTCAACGTCCCGAAACCACCATATAGACACCGTAGTGGAGAGCTCCGGAAGTTTCGACCTCCTGGGAATCTTTACCATGCACACAAATTTGAGCAAACTGGCCTACAACCTTTCCGCCTCCATCAGAAATGCAGCCGCCGCAGCTGGGATTTGATCCTATGACCTTCGGGTCAGCAGCCGAGTACCTTAGGCACTAGACCACCATGGCGGGGCTTTTTAATTTTTCTTAGAAGCGTGGTATGCGCTAAACATTCGGAAAATATTTGTGCCCATTCTTCATGCAGTGGCTGACAACGACGATGAGCTATGCCTGAAGTGGGTATCCACCACATTTATTTGGTGAACATGAACAAGCATTTGTAATGGGTAGGAGAATTTGACGAACCACTCGTTACGCTATTCACATTGTGTGACGACCGGTTGTTTTCTTGCTGTTTTAAAACGCTTTATACGTCGTATGAACGCTATTGCTTTCCCGACATCAAACCTGCCTGTGGCAAGCTTGCCAACAGGTCCCAAGCACCGGCTTCGCTAAGTGGTAAAATACTAGGCTGGCGCCCCGCGAAACCGGGTTCTAGCCACATTGTGTCATTGGTACTAACTTTTTTTATGTGATGTGGTTAGGAACGCAAGTGGTGGCGGCGGACAACTACGGTGGAGCGTGACTAGAGTTGTTATTTCACAACAGCTTTTACTCTAGAAAAACTTCATGTTGTGCTTTATTAGTGAAGTAACTGAGATAAATTATGTAAAATTTTTATAATGCGCTAGAGGGTCAAGTGCGTTTTATTGCTTTGTAGATTGCATTCTAAATCGACTAAATAACTTGTATGGTAATCTAGATTTCGCGCGGTGGTTTTCTGGTGGTTAAAAGAAGCCTGCAAAATAGATAATGACATCATGGGGATGCGCTAATCTATTACCGTATTATAGCGCTCCCAAAATTCTTTGGAGATAAACAACCAGTGTGCGAGCAATGGTGAACTGAGCAGCCATACAGGCATCGCCTTCCTTGTACGTCACCATCTTTAACAGGCTCAGATGGCAAGGAAGCTCTGTCGTCCTGCATAAGTGGTAAAGTGACAGTCAAGGCAACTCGGCAGCATCACCCTGCAGCATTTTCCCCGGGTTCATTCACCCCAAACGAACGCTATCGTGATATCATTCAATGAGATTATGCTATGAGACCTTGTGCAACCCTGATAATTAGCCGCCACAGCAGCAATTTCCAGTGACTGGAACTGTTTAGACCACTAAAGAGTCATCTTGGGGATTTTTCTCTGGCTTGTGTGGAAAGTTGCGAGTATGAACCCAATTCTGAAACTACCGCGTTTTTGTGAATGATGTTGCTGTTGTTTTTGAATATTATTTATTGTAAAATATTGGGAAGATAGGTTCAGTAGTTTTAGGCAACGCCCTCAAGTTTGATTTCAGAACGTGTTAGACTATCACACACGTAGGGGAAACGTTGTCGTTTCGTTCCCTACCCGTGGTAAGTGTTGTCTTTTGTCCACCTAAATTTTACCCCTCTCTTTATCTAGTGATTACTACAATTTGCTTATAAGTCACAAGTAACTCCGTCAATGCTTTTTCGGCGCCATTGTCGTATATGCCCTAATTTCCATGCTTTAAAATCCATGCCTCTACATTCAGCTTTCTTTTTGTTTCATACTGACCCTCTGGTAGTAATCACTGAATTTCTAACTAGTCATCACTGAGACGCACTCTGTGTGCAGTAGTGGAATCGATAAGTGTAACTCGGTGAATGAAATATGCACGCACTAGTTGGCGCTGACCACGTTCATTGCTTATCTATACTGAAGATATAGAGCGCGAAAAACACGACCACGGAAAGCAAACACAGCGCTTGTTCTTTTTGTCCGGTTTTCCTGGCCGTTCTTCTTGCACTGTTAAGACCCAGTAAAATAGCCCTTATAGGAATTTGAAAATTATGACCCGTACCATGGTTAGGTCGGTTATCTCGTGGTTGGTTTTCTCGTGGAAGGTAAAAATGAAGCATGGTCGATCCATCTGCCTAAGAATACACTCGAAACGGAAGTGAAACTTGTCTTCAGAGGGGCAAATGAGCACTTTTTGGGCATTGTTCCGCCACAAGTATGAAATAATGGGTCTTGAAGAACGGCAAGCAGCTCAATATTGCATTGCGCACCTCAAGCAGAAAGCACGCACGAAATAAGCATGCACAGGGTGACCGCGTACCAAGAACAAGCACGGACCGATGCTTATAGCGCGCTGCTCAAACAAAAAGATGCACGAAACAAATGCACAAGAATGAATAGAATGACGGCGAACTGTCACCATATTTGTTCATGTGTGCGCAGCACGCTCCCATTGTAAACGCAGCCATCGAAATTAGCTAAGTGACCTTTGTGTTCTCTTTCACCAGTGAAACTTGAAAGCGACGTTGAAGTTAAAGCACAAGACGTACGCAGCACCGCAATCAAGAGACAAGTGAGCAAGAATGAGCGACCACACGCTGTGGAGGCGCGCATGCCTCGTATTTTGTGCGTAAACCTCTAGCACACGCCCAACGCGAGCCCTTCGTGCCACCTGGCTACTGATGTGGAAAACGCGCTGAAATGTATGAGCTGCGAGCAGAGCCGAAAGTATATAAATGTGTACATCAATAGGTCGCCTTTAGCAAGAAAGACAACGTACGTTTTGTGCCTTAGTTTTGTGTCCCAATTCTGATGGAGGCGGAACTGTTGTAGGCCCGTGTGCTCAGATTTGGGTGCACGTTAAAGAACACCAGGTGGTCGAAATTGCCGAAGCCCTCCACTACGGCTTCTCTCATAATCATATGGTGGTTTTGGGACGTTGAAACCCACATATCAATCATTATTTTGTGTCACGCGTTGTGGAGTGAGAGGTTGCAGTTTCGACGCCCGACGGCATATCGTTTTCTTCTGGTCTTAGAAGCTTGATCGGCAAGCTTCTAGTGCTTGCGTCTCTTCCAGTGGCCGGCGTGTACGCCAGTGTTGCCGGTGCACATTTCTGTCACCGCTCGAGGTTTCTTCTTCGGTGATTTCAACGTTTCTCACTAGATAACGCACCGGCGCCCAGGGTGTTAAGGAGCCTTCATGTGCACGCCGGAGGCCTCCTCCGGCGCACTCATGAAGGCTTTCTACAAGGCGTCGGTTTTGATGGCTCTTACGCTCGCCTTCAGACGACTTGGCCCACTTTTTTCGTGTCGCTTCTTAGGCACGGCAGCACGTAACAAGTCCTACAATTAGTATTATGACACACGGCTACCGATATCCCCAAGCCCCTTTACCTGCCTCCTCTCAACCCCAGTGAAGACACCAGTGAAGACCGCCTGATAGCTTCACGTCTGCCATTTATGAGCGTTAGACATTTGACGCACGGCAGTGGCCAGTATGGCATTTAGTGGCAGATGGTTAACCTGCTGATGGACGTGGCTAACCCTGTGCAGTGCTAGCCGCGGACAACGCTGCCTTCGACGTACACATCATGCGCAGGCTTGTGAACAAACCTTCTCAGAGAAATGCGGTCGCCAAGAAACCCCTAGTGCACCTCCAAGCAAACTCCTCTAACATCGTTTACGTTGTGCATAAGGCAGTGATTGTTTTTCTTCGCACTCTGTTAGTTTAAAGTTTACAACGTCAAACGGAGGAGTGGCGCACCCGGGCGTAGAAAACTTTCATGTTAATAAAAATATTAAAACGCGTTGCAGCTCACCCTCAGTGCTTTTGGCCTCTTTGGTTCTGGCACTTTCTTGACACTGTCCGAGTGTATGGTATTGCTGAATGATGGCCATGGCGACTTGTGGGCAAACTTGGAGCCACTCGCGAACAGCTTGTTGTCGCAGTTGGCGCACACGTAGACGCCTGCGTGACAATGCGCCTGCTGCGTCAAGCTTGAAAAATATAGTAAGTGGTACAGCTCACAAACGTACAAATTAGGTTTGTGTCACTGACCATGTAACACTTTCAAATTTTATGCTTTCAACCGTATGCCAACAATTTGATATTGCAAAGCTTCGCGAAAAAGCAAGCCTGAATCCATTGTTGATAGGGCCCAAGCCTGAAGCATCGGAAAGGTAAAAACCGGGCTAAGAAGAACTTGAGGTGATGGAGAACAAGAGAAGGGAGAATAAATGATGGTCGACATCTGTCTTTCTGTAGCTTAATGTTTCAGTTAATTACCATGAGAGAGCACTGTATTTGCCGTTGAAAAAGAACGCTATTGCTTGCAGGCGCGTTTTTTATGGGTAGATCTTGTCACATGCGGCCTTCTCCCTTTAGAATGAATAATGGTAATAATTGCTCTGGCAATAGCTTGCTGCAGATACTGTTTACAATAAATAGGTGAAAAATCTGGCCCCTGCCAGTAAGAAATTGTATTTTATTGCTTTTCAGGACTTCCTTTCTTTGTGTTCTTTCTCAATTTATAAAGTACTAATCCACCCTTCTTCCCAATAATGTCCCATTAGTACTAACAAATTTTTCTGATTCTTATAACACCACTGAAATTTAGAGCTGTGAATAACCTCTATAAAAAGTAAGTGGGGTCATATTGAATGCAAAGATAATTGGTTTCGATATTATTTTATGGGACGAATGTGACTTGAGGGTTTGCCTAATATGCCACAAAACAAAGCGAAACCTGTCACTTTGATCCAATGGTTTTGGTGCTCCACTGCTGGCCCGAATGTTGAGGGATCGAATTCCGGACGCGACAACTGAAGTTTCGATGGAGGTGAAAATGCTTTCGCCTGCGTATTTGAATTTCTGTGTGCGTTAATGAACCCAGGGTAGTCGAAATTTCCGGAGCCTTCCAGTATACAATTGCTTATAATCAAACGTGCTTTTGAAGCATTTAAACACCTAACGTTTTTCTGAAACCAAGCACTAGCAGTAGATATAGTTGATGCGCAATTTTTTAACATGTTAAGCAACGTAATTGCAATACTTTAAACAATGGCGAAGTTTAGAAATGGCGAATTTGGTTTGGAGTGAGGATTATAAGTTAAGATTTAATGCCCCACAACAACAATATCGTTATCAAAGACGCTGCAGTGGAGGATGCCGGAAATATGTGACAAGGTGAACTTTTTTTTTCTTTTTCTTCTGTTACCATTCGTCTAACTATAAGTACACGGGCCTCTAGCATTTCCACCTCCATAGAAAATGCACGGCCACCGCAGCCGGCATTGGATCCCGCCACCTTTGTGCCACTAAGCAGCCGTGTTTCTTGACGACTTGACACAATTTTTTAGGGGTCAGTGACCTTTCTGAATTTATATAGGCGCATGTGCTGATTACCGGAAACAAAACGGCAAAGGGAAGTGTGGCAGCTTGGGCTAGTTAGTATGACCTGACGATAGTTATAGCGCAAAGAGAAGGTTCATTGTATATTTTGAACGCGTGTTTTTTTTGACTCTTGTTTGATTCCGTTTTTCATCCACAAGAACTGGGTAAGAATGCTCATCGCAAACTGCCCCTCACTATTGCATAAGGTTCGAGATTATAGAATGTCGGTCTGGTAATGTTAACCGAAAGATGCAAACACTATAGATAATTCCAGAGCTTGCGCGGAGAGCAGTTAGAAGGCTAGAATATTCGACGACACATGCATAAATGCTGCCGCGCTTCGCCGCTTGTTCGTTGATCGACAGCCGATGCTATGTTCACCGCAATCAGTGTAAGTGTGTTGCTGTAACCTGGTTTTCTTCTACGCGGCCACAAGTTTGACCCAATAAGCAGTTTAACCTTAACCCACAATTCTTTGTCCGTTGTCCAACGCCTTTTGTACGCGTTACTATTCTATCTATATTTAAGCCATATGGCTTACTAAACAGGCAGTGTCTTTTCAAAAAGTTCACTTCTGATATTCACTTACTGTCTCGCAATTCACTGCGAATGCCTTATGTGCATCCTGTTTATGCCAAATATAATAAGAAGTGTGAGTGAAGATCATAACAAGCATTAAGACAGTGTTCAACATTGCGAGAACAATGGTTCATCGCAATTTAAAAGCTTTTTTTCGTTCCCTATTGGCTCCCCAAGGTGAAGTGCATAGTGTGGTCATCATTATTCGGAAAAGTAGGACCTAATCCGTGAACATTCTTGTACGCCGCAGATGAGGCAGTGGCAATGGTGCTTGGCTTGTGACCCGAAGACAACGGGCTTGATACCGGCTGTGGCAGTTGCATTGTAATGCAGGTGAAACGCTCGAGGCCCGTGGGCTTAGACTTGCTGCACGTGAAAGAGCACGTTAAAGAGCACTACGATGTCTCGTATAATAATATCCTCGTTTCGGGACGTAAAAGCACGAACAGTATTATTCTTGGCTCTTTAATAAGCAATCTTTCATGTGATAATCAATACCTTTTAACTGCATGTGATGAATGAACAAAAGAGCGCGAAGCGCGAAAAACACAGCAGATGCGACGGTTCTCCGGTATAAGGAAACAGCTACTTTGAGGTCACGCCATTGTCCCTTATATGTCGGATTGTGGTGCAAACATGTTAATCCTAACACGTGTTTCATGTCAGAACAATAGTTATCTTTTAACATACCACGCTCATAACGTGCTCGCGGCCGTTTCTCTAGCTCCACATACACTAAATTTGGTATCACGTGACGTGAATAGAATACGAAGGTAAACGACACATTTAAACATGATAATAGAGACCCGAAAGTCATGTACGGCATCATTTACGTCCAACTCGTACCGTTGTGCTGAGTTTAAAGTGACGTATCAACATTTCTCAATCGTGCTTCACGCATCATCGATTCCCACTGTACGTGGGATCTGCCAATTTTTTTTCATTTCCGGTAATTCTACAAGAAGCTTCATATATTCAAAAAATTCTTGATCGCGGGTTGTACCGATTAGTTTCGTTGCATTTCACATATATGGGTGCGATTACAAAGCGGGATGGAATCATAAAGAACGGAAGCTACCCTCGTAGTCTTGTCTACCCGAGCCTTTATTCTGAAATTACACACAGGATAGTGAATTAGATCACAGGAATATTTGTTCCTTGTGACCATAGCCAACGACTGGATGATCGCCATGGCATCACGCCCACCTCAACTACAAGCCGATCAACCAGAATGAGTTTCCCTAGAGAGTGCGTGAATGTTTATTTACCCGCCTCGAAGTGGTCTCGGAAGACCTCGTCATCTTGCCAGTTGTCGTGCGACATGGCGATGCCGCGGGTTCAGTGTCGGCGGCCCAGTGCTCGGCTCTCGAGGAACCGGGAACGCGGGCTGATGCAGTCGCCCGCGAGCAGCGAACGCGTCTGGCTCGTGGAACGAGCCTAAGAGTGACGATGATTATGACCCGTCTATAGTGATAATCTTGTTAATTGTGTCATCACTATGTGTGCGCTAGCCCAACAAGGGGGATGAAGATGAACTGGATGGCAGGTTTTCGAAGTTAAAGACCTACTATACTTATTGAAGCTAAGAGTTTTGACTGGAAATAATGCATATAATAAATTGATACACTTAACAAAAAAGCATTCAGGCTTACCTTATGTGGTGTGTGCGGGAAATAAAGTTCTTCAGCAGCCAGAATTGTGAAAAAATAAAAATTGAATATTTATGGTCACTATTGATATTCTGAACATCGTGCGTGCTTCTTCAGTAAAGGTGGGGAAACGGATGGCTCTACTTGCACGTATTAATTAGAACCGTACATGCACATAAACATTTCCTACGATTGGCAAGCAATGCTAAATCAATCAAGGCCTTTATTTAAACAGAAAGAAGTTACTCATTATTTGGATAATAGTTACTGGGAAGTGCGAGTCTACGCTATGCGCATTATCATGTGGTAATATACTTAATGAAGAAATTGATAGAGACATGTGTGCATACGTTTACGGCTAATGCTTTTTTATTGTGTTTGATAATATTACTTGTGTCTTTATATATTTATTATTTTCAATTTTGCCACCTTTAAGTTTTACTCGAATGCCGCAGTAAGCAGTTACAAACCGCTCTATTTTGTATTGATTTATTTTTATTGCTTCTTGCTATATTTAAAATGTTGTACTTGTTTTATTCTTTATTCATTTACTTGTGTTTTGGCTTCGAATGATTCAGATTATTCAAGCAGACCAGCACAAAAAAAAACAAAAAGTTTTCGTGCCACGTTTTACGTATGTCGTTTTATTTTGGCCATCGATATTCATTAGTGAAAAACGGTGTCACTAAATTGTATAATCAATTCTCGGCCAATTTTTCTGAGTGGTTATGAGCCCTGTTTTAGGCTTCTTCTCTCTTCTTCTTCTTCTTCTTCTTCTTCTTCTTCTTCTTCTTCTTCTTCTTCTTCTTCTTCTTCTTCTTCTTCTTCTTCTCGTTCTTCTTCTTCGTCTTCTTCTTCTTCTTCTTCTTCTTCTTCTTCTTCTTCTTCTTCTCTTTTTTCTTCTTCTTACTTCTTCTTCTTCTTCTTCTTCTTCTTCTTCTTTCTTCTTCTTCTTCTTCTTTTATTGTCGAAGCTCGCAGCCACTCGTTTTGCTCATTTGCTGGTCCTTTTTCTTCTTTTATGGGCGGCGCTGCTGAAGCCGAGCCGAGCTTTCTTACACTATGCTTCGAGCATTGCTACGTGACGTGGGAGCAGCATCACCATCACCGAGCAGAATCACCGTCATCAACAGGCACGAGACTTTTTCATCCTCTTCTCTCCCTTCGTCCTCCTCTTCTTCTTCTCCTTCGCTCCTGGAATACGTCCACCTACTTACCAACGTAGATGCAATAACCATGATGGGTGGGAGAACAACTACAAATAAATATAGAGTGAAATAAAATCATAAACAATAATGGCGACGCAGGATGTGAACCCACGTACCCACAATGAATAGGCTAGTGTCGTAAACGCTCTGCTGCCCATGCAGACAACACTACCTAACACGCCACGTTCGTGCCGTCTCGCTACTGAGGACGAAAACACGCTGATGTTGCTGAGCTCTGAAGATTGCCTGCGATATATGGTGTATTTAAATGGTTTGTCGCAAGCAAGCCGAATGACGTGCGCTTCGTTACCCAGTGGTATTGAGGCACAAAGCTGGGAAACATTACCGGGTCTTTTTTTTTCCAGTCTGTCAACATATATTTACCAACGTCACACCCGCGAAACAAGTACGTCAGTATTTGCATGGTGGACGCGGAGAAAAAGCTCTTGCGTTTTGAAAACACATAAAAAGAAAGAGAGAGTAAGGTATCAAAATTTGTAGATGCGAGCAAGCCTAAGTTGTACACAAAAAAGTAATAGAGGTGGAAAGAAACAGAATTAATGGAAACAAAGAATGTCACCAAGTTGTGCACCTTCATATTGGAACAATGCAAAAGAGGAAGCACAAAGAAAGCTTGACAACATGAGTGCTTCGTCTTTTTCGCTGTTCCAACAGCAACGTGAATCAACTAACCCAACCCTCCTTTTTTTCTGTAGCTGCACACGTCTATAACGCATGGCGCCACCAGTGTGAAGCTATTCTAAGTTTTTAATTATAATTTAAATTTGCTGCAGAGCTGCAGATGACTAGCCCAAATAAAAATTCGTCTGTCTTGGATGTAACAACCTTCGCAGCGCGTACGGGTCCCTGAAGGTGGACAAGCCCTGCTATTGAAGCTGTCACGTGGTTTTGCCGCTGACGAAGGCAGATACGGCGTGTCCTCAATAAAATTCTTTATTTGGCTGAACGTCTGGCTAGAAAAAAGAAAACCAAACTAGAGCAAGTACTGTGCGCTGTACAATGATAGCTGCGACCAAAGAATTGACCGTCGTTAACATGATCCTTCGGCGATGCGCGTCGGCACTTATACAAGCGGCGTTGAACACTGTCACTGATGACCGAGTTCGCTCCAGAATAAACTCCGCTCTTCGCGTTTTTGCGCTAAAGCCGATCGTATGATCTCGAAACTTTCTATAGAATGCTCTGAGACAATTTGGCGCGGATTACGCGAGGCAACGTCCACACAAGCAATGCACCGGCAATGTAAAACTTAAAAAGGAGAGTGTGTGACGACATTAGTTTATTCTTCCGTTTCCAAGACGATTCTCACGACAGCTGAAACGATCGCGTTTCGTTGGGACATGCAAAGTTGGTGATCACTGAAATAGGGGTGTTGTTGTTTCACAAACCAGGTGGCATTCATAAATGGGAGCTGGTCGCATCGCGGATGAGGTGTACTAAGAATATTATATAGGTTTTGCGTCCCAAAACCTTGTTCTGAGAATTAAAGATACTGCAGAGGAGGGCTCCGAGAGTTTTCGGCTGGTATTTTTTTAACGGCCGCTGACATTGCACAGTACACGACCACCGCTGTTTGGAAGGAAACCGGTCCAGCAGCCGAGCACTTTAACTGTTGCGCAATGTTGCGAAAGAATGAGGTGTGCACAACGGTGAATGAATGCATCACCTCAATGAATCCAGTGTAGCAAGTTGGCGTTGCTTTGGTTCATTCTTGCGGAGAAGTAAAATTTAGAGGACGATTGACTTCGCCTTGCAGGGTGGATAGCGCCACAGCGTAATCGGGCCTCGTGCGCTTCGTCTTCTAAATCGCTATAGCTTGCTTCAGTTGTCGGTGCTTGCTTCAGCTGTGCTGCGAGGAAACTAATGACTATGTACATACATTGGCCGTTTTAAAGCATAAATAAATATTTATTGCAAGCACAGGTGTGCCCACTGAGCCTCGAGTACTCCTGTTCGCGAGTCAGGCATGGTCCCACTATGCATTCGCTGGGGCAACACGCCAACTGGCGCGGTTGTTCACTTTGTTGATGTTTCTGTTGCTGGGGATGATTGATCATGTCTGAATGCTTTGTAATATGCGCGCCTTTAAAACACCCACTTATTTTTTTTATTTTTATTTACAGAATACTGTCGATCCCCCACGGGGATTATTACAGGGGTGAGCATCACTGTCACAACTTTCGACGTTTCAAACAAGAAAAGCAGAATAATAAGAACACATAATCACTGAACACAGCAGTACGGCATAGAAAAATCATACATAGTTATTTGAACGATAACGAAGTACGAAGTACACCAATGGAACACCAACCAAAAATACAGGAGCCGAAAAGAAACGAAGCACAAAAAGAAGAAAACACAGATCGAGTATTGTTATCAAGGAACCCTATTAAACAATAAATATATGCCGACAAGTGTTTTAGTATGACAATTGGAAACAGGAAGGACTACGTGAAGAAAAACAGGTGATCACTATACATGCTAACTAGGTTAGAATAGATCAGTGCCTTCAATTAGTTGCATAAACTTCTCTAATGTTGGCTGCTGTTTTTTGATACCTGGCGCGATTGAATGCTTCTGCCACGCTACCTATAATGCGCTAAGGAGACTCAATTCATTACAGTCTGAAAACTAAAAGAGTGCTCGGCACTTTCATTGGGAGAGTACTCTCTTATTCTTTATTCAACTTTCTTTTCTAGAGTAAATCATCTCTTGTTAGGTGGACTACAATGATTCCCCCAGAATGGGTCAATAGGTTGACTTGTATTCTGTGCGCTCTGTGCAGTACCGCCTCGATCTCATCCTGTGTAACGACTCCTAAATATATACTCCCCGAAACAATATAGTGCGTTTTCTTACGCTGTCTCAAGCAATACCATGGCTCTGTGGGAGAGCACCATGCTACCAAGCAGGCGGCCTGGGTTTGTGTCTCACTTGAAAGGAACTTTTCTGTTGTGCAATTCATTTGCGTCTTGCTCGCTTTTTTCCGTCATAGAGTATTGTTCGCACACAACAAACGATATACCGATACTCAAAACGAAATTTCTGTGGAACGGGCTTGTTAACCTTATCGCGTCGAAACTTTCACTTACTTCGAAAATCCCATTGTCAAAGACATGTGGTCAGCTTTACGAGAAATACTTTACTGAAAGCTATAGTGTCCCCCATGGTGCAGTATGCACAGTATGGTCCGCTCTTAGAGGAAACACGCGAGTACAAGGCTGGCGGGCTGCGTGGCGCTAACTGGCGGTGAGATCAGTAAGTGTGACGCATGGGCATAGTATTGTAAGCACGGCGCGAACTCAGTTTCGCCTGCTACGTCTCCGCCTATGCACATGAAAGTGCTGGATCGCAGTTCCGTATTTTTTCGGTCCAGTTTATCTAGCTGTCACTCTGCCTTGATTGATTGATTGAGGTATATGGTTAATATGTGGGGTTTAACGTCTCAAAACCACCATATGATTCTGAGAGACGCCGTAGTGGAGGGCTTCGGAAATTTCGACCACCTGGGATTCTTTAACGTGCACCAAAATCTGAGCACACGGGCCTACAACGTTTCCGCCTCCATCAGAAATGCAGTGGGTCAGCAGCCGAGTACCTCAGCCACTAGGCCACTACGGTGGGGGGACGTCACTCTGCCTGCTGCTCGTAAGATTTCCATAAAGCACAAAAATCATATGGTGTTCCTGCAGCTTTTGGCCACACCTCGCCGTTAAGGTCACCTTATTTCTCGCATATTTTTCACTCCAACTGGACGCTTTTGATGACAGGTAAGGCTATTCAGATATGAAGCAGCGAATATTCTAAGCTCGCCTGTATACGACCATGAAATATCGGCTTGCTAAAGAAAGGGAAAGCAGAGTCGCTATCGGTTGACTTACAGTGCGAAAATGAAAAACGCAAAGGGTCACTGCCAGCTTTACCCACCCAGTGCATGGGCAGAGAAGTAGCAGACGAGGTGGGGCACGTACTCTTCAGACCGCCGGCCACGCACTCGAGTGTTTCCCCTAATAGTGGAGCGCACCCTACGTCAGCTACCGATGGCTAACGTATACTTCCCAGAGATGTTTGATATTTTTTTTCGACTGCACGCACTTCTCAACAACTTCGGGAGATTACATAGCTTTTCTTTAACGTAGTGGGACTACTTTGTTCTTGTCTTATTTTTGCTATCAGCTGCACTAAAAGACCTCAGTGATTTGCTAGTCCGCTGCTATTCTAAAGCTGCGAGTAACGTCTACTGAAATTCTCTTTTTTTCCCTTTAATCCTAACCTTTTGAACCTTCAGTAGAGAAAACATTACCTTCCACATTTCAATATTTGAGCAGCGTACAAAACAAGTTACCGATGCTTATACACGCTGGTGTGCAGTTTATCAGGAAGTATTCCTCCGTAATGACCCTTGGTTTCCATTAGATCCAGCATAAACACAAGTGCATGGAGACACGAAAATCCTTGTACTTCTCGTAAATCGCTTCCACGTGCCTCTAAAAGATACGTTCCACAGAGTGCTGCATTTATCGCTAGTGTTCTCGAACAGCAGCAATATTTGCACACTTTCGCAATCATCGCAGCATGTGTGCTTAGAGACAAAATATATGAGTTCCCATTAGGCGCATCGATGTCATAGGGCCCTACCTCTGCATTGTGCCTATTGGTGACATTGACGTCTTTTATAAGATTTGTATTAAAAACGAAAGATTGGCTAGTGAGTGAGCATTGCTATTGTGTTACAAAAACGTGTGTGACCTATTTTGTTTATTGGGTGTCTATTTGTAGAGCAGAGTACACACGAAAGACGGCGGCATCGTCTGTTTCGACACAAAACGTAGAACAATGATCACCGTGTACACGACTTCTTTTTTTTTGGTGCACTATACCCTACACGCCCTCTTCTTCCAGGTCAATAACGGTGCGCGCGCTAGAAGTGAGACCCAATATTGATAGATGACGAGTAAGCAGACAGCGATTTAAATCAGTTTGAGAGAAAGGTGCACGAAAATGTCTTTAGGTGGAGCTTGTCTTAGAGTACATGAGGGCTGGAAAATATTTACCACTTACATGAAACCACTCACCTAGGGTGACACACTTCACAAAACTTCGTACAGCCACAAGAAGCGTGGCATCGGTGTGCCAGCGCTAGGTGAAGTGCGACGCACACAATTTCAGGTATAGATCAGGTACACATGGGCTGCAGATGGGAAAAGTTTCACTCAGATGGACTTTTCGGAACACATACTAAAAATTACTCGATTCCTGAAAAACTTTGCTCAAACCAACGAAAAAATAATTGAGGTGCGCTCTGTTGACCGCCGCCCCGCCGCGGTGGTCTAGTGGCTAAGGTACTCGGCTGCTGACCCGCAGGTCTCGGGTTCAAATCCCGGCTGCGGCGGCTGCATTTCCGAAGGAGGCGGAAATGTTGTAGGCCCATGTGCTCAGATTTGGGTGCACGTTAAAGAACCCCAAGTGGTCGAAATTTCCGGAGCCCTCCACTACGGCGTCTCTCATAATCATATGGTGGTTTTGGGACGTTAAACCCCACATGTCATCATCTGTTGACCGCCACAGCATCAATTGCATTGAGCTTTATTGCTGTAGTATGAGCCGGGCAACAGGATGAGGAAAACGCTGGTTGCGCATAGTGGTTCTTCATTATAGTCCATCTCCAGGGCTCATCAGACACCGCCGCCACCAATTCACTGCCGATACGGTTGGACAATCGCTTCGCCTCTGCACCTAGCAATTCAGACATTCCACGCCCTATCATTCCCAAACAAACGACCTTGCAGAACGCACCATCCGAGCCCTTACTAGTGTGCTGCCTATGTATGTCTCATCCAACAACAACAACTGGAGTGAGATCTTACTATTTATTGCCTAAGCGTACAATACAGCGAAGCATGAAACCACAGATTTCACGCTCTTCTACTTGCTTTACGCTCGATTCCCGCGCACCCGCTCGGTAGAATACTCCCATTTACCTTTTGGTGCCAAGGACTCAGTTGCCAAAACTTTGTGTCACACTGAAGGAACCCGTAAAATTGCTCAGTTGCGTAGACTGGCATCACAAATTGCTTAAAGCACCTGCATGATCGATGCCACAATGACATTATATTCCACAATTTGAGTTTGTGCTGTTGTGGACCCCTCACCGTGAACGTAGTTTATTACAGACGCTTTTACCGCAGTACACTGGTTCATTTGTCATTACAAATCGCTTGTGCGACTTCACGTACGTTGAGGCACGCATGACGTCAGCAGGCCGGTGGTCAAGTAAAACGCCATTGGTACATGTCGCTCATCTGAAGTGTATTTATTGATCCACTGTTTCTGACTCTCCAGTCGGACTTTTTTTGTGAACCAGTGGTTGCTACGATGTGAGCCGAACTGTGCTATGAGCCGAGCAAGAGGGAAAGTAAGACGAGGTTGTCGGGTGCGGCTTGTGCACTCAATCTTTGCCTGTCATTGCCTGACCTTATTCTCATCGTGTAATTAAACACCGTCGACCTTAATTCATACCTAATTGTTTTTGGTATAGGTAAGTGCTGCGTAGTTGACTAAGCACTACGGTTCTGCAAGCGCCTGAAGTCACCACCTTGCTGGATGGTCTCCGCAACCACTGGCCGATGAGATGTCTATCGGCAAAGACGTAAGCCAGGTTCCCACAGCTGTGGTCCATGCACCAGACCACAGGCCGCAACCGAGAACCTGGTCTTTTCTTCGTCTTGCGCGGCGCATACGGTAGCAATTTTTGCACGAGGCGACGGGGATGAGCTCGATAGGTAAGATAATGATGTTAGATATCTCGTGCAGACTGGACTCCATCTTGTAGGACTGTCCGCAAGCCCGTTCCTTCTACCCGTAACATTTTGGTAGAGGGGCTGCGTCATCCCACTGTCAAAATCCACGATGATTCTACGCAGCGGACGTTCCTGGGTTGCCTCTGCGATGGCTGATCATGATTCGTCGGAAAATTCACCAACCGTGCCTCGTACAACCACGCAGCACTCAAGCGCCGCATACAGCCATCACTAACCACACCGTCGTTCTGACCCAAACACGTGACCCAGTATTCCGGCAACGACAACAAGAATCTCGAGGAATGGCTTCCGCTATACGAACGGGTGAGCACACTACACAACTGGAAGCAAGTGCTCATGTTGGCCGAAATTCTTTTTTACGTTGAGAGCACGGCCAAAGTTTTGTTTTTCAACCACGAGGAAGAGGTCATGAATTGGGACATTTGCCAACGCAAACTCATCAATCTCTACGGCGAGCCCATTGGGCGTCGTCATGCAGTGCAGAAAGAACTCGCGGGCCGCCAACAGCCCTGTACGGAATCATACGTGAAACACATTCAAGATGCATACGCTCACCTTCTACCGCAAGATTGACGACAAGATGCCGGAGTCTTAAAGGTTGCGCACATCCCTAATAAAATCGCGAATGATGCCTTTACTATCCTCATGTTCCGTGGCGCATCGACACTGGACGACACCGTTTATGAATGCCGACGCTTTGAAAAAGTGAAAAGTCGTCGTATTACTCTCCACTTTTCACATCTTCCCAGCTTTGCTGCAACGTCTACATGCGCGGACATTTGTTTACCACTAGCCGTTACTGTTTCCCACAGTATTGTGGACATCGTCCACCACGACAAAAACTTTCTAATGACTTCAATGAAGCTCCACACAATAGTCACTTAGTCAACACGATTTCTCACAATATATAATCGTCCCAATGTGAGCACCTTCAGAAAAGCTGCATTAGTTGTGCTCATGAGGAAACACACAATATAAAGGAGCTCTGACACCAACTATCGAAGGGGAGATAATGAGTGAGACATTTATCTACAGACGTGTGTGACATCTACGAAATATTAATGGCAGTTATAGCGTACAACATATAAAAATCAATATAATGCGCATGTCGCGTGACTAAGCGAGCTGCGAGGCCCCTCCCGACATTAACCTCAATGCACTGAGAGCGTAAACAAATCTACGTCACGTGTTTGTGTTGGCTGGCTTCTCACACATTCCTTGCACGTGCGCTAACTGGGATTTTTTTCCTCAGTGGTTGCGGCATTGCATGACATATGCTGGCTCCATTGGCTGTCAGTGTGGCGCTCACTCCTGCATGCTTTCGCGCACTCCGCCACATCACAGCTTTGCGTTTATCGACAAGACTAGTTGCGTCTACCTTTCTATACACCAGAAATGCTCCTGCTCAGCTCAGTGCTCTTCGAAACCTAAATTGCGACTGGGCGTTCTAAAAACATCTATTATGAAATTACCGTGGCAAATGTGCGCAGACCCGGTTTTCAGCCGTTATAAGGTGGTCTAAGGTACCTAATACAACCTGCAAAAAGTTTTGTTGGTATTCATTTAATTTTATGCTTTACCTGCAGTGTACGCATATGTGCACACTCCGAGGTATATGTAGTTCTATAGTGGTTTCATGCAAAAAATAAAATATTCGTATGATGCATATTGCGTGGCATTCTCTTAAGGAACAGATCACATGAGTATGGTATATAAATGCAGAAACACAAATCTGCCTCTGTGGATGCAATTATGCATACGTTTGGCCAGCTGCAAGAGCATAATTTATTGATGGCAGCCAATAACATAATTTACACGAGCTTAATTTACAATTACACACATCAAATACCGCGAAAACGGGCGTCTTTATTTAAAAATGGAGTTGTACCTTTACGTTCATGCTTGAGCGAGCTAAAAGGGTGAACTAAAGTTGATATTTATGACATCAAAGATGCGAAAAGTTGTGCCACTACATGCTGCTTGTTGAATTAATTTCGGAACATGCTCGTTTTGTATTTCTCACTACATGGCGTTGGGTGCCACTGAATGTGGTGGCCACGCATTGCTAGGCATTCAGTATGGCAGCAGTGTATACGGTCTTCACAACGCTCACGAAAATAAATTTTTGCACCAATTCTTGAGCACGATCCGTTGTTTTATGTGAGTAAGACGGCGCAAACAAAAATAACGACGAGTTCAAGTGGCCCAAGCACGAGCAAACTACGCACCATTTTTCTGAAGATCAGCATCCATGTTCAACCTGATCATGTGCTGTTACCCGCCAGGCTACCAGACGCTGCCCACATATGCGAAGAGCTCTGCGTGATGATGATGATATGTGGGGTTTAACGTCCCAAAACCACCATATGATCATGAGAGACGCCGTAGTGGAGGGCTCCGGAAGTTTCGACCACCTGGCGTTCTTTAACGTGCACCCAAATCTCAGCACATGGGCCTACAACAATTCCGCCTCCATCGGAAATGCAACCGCTGCAGCCAGGATTCGATGCCGCAACCTGCGGGTCAGCAGCCGAGTACCTTAGCCACTAGACCACCGCGGCGGAGCGAGTGCTCTACGTATTCCTCTGTTTTGCAGCAGTGCGTGTGGTCTTCTCAGCACTTGCCAAAATAATTTTTTGCACAGGTGTGGCTCTAATAATTGTATTAGTATAACTGCATACACTGCTTCCAAGCAAGAGCACCAGTGTTTCCTGTGAATTGCTTGTCATGGCAAGCAGGAAAGATCCAAGTAAAAAACTTGAGGATTTCAAGCGTGAAATCCTTGCTGAACTTCAGTCCTTCAAGCAGTGTGCAGCACTGTAATGAAGCCGGTCACAATGTCGACGGGATTTCTTTAGAAATGAAAACTCTGCGTGAAAGGCCTGTCGCACAGCGAAAGAGTAACAAAAAACTTGCAGGCTAAAATGAGCAGCTTCAAATGAAAACTGAATTATTGTAACTGTACTCACAGGTGCACTATTTTGACGTCAAAAGCGTAACTGATGAAAGGTTGCCCTTCTGACACAGTCCGAAATACTTGCATGGCGGTGGAAGAATCATAAACTCATAATATTATTGACACTTGTCATAGAGTAGTAACAAAGAAGCTTGTTGTGAAAAACGTAGTCATGCGTCTTTGCCGAAGTCGCAAATGAAATGTGGTTCTGGCTAAGGAAAAAAAGGCGCGTCTGCCTAAAGTGGCCTATTGTTTTTTTTTTCTTAAGTGGTGCTATTTGTGTCAACGAACAATTGACAAGACAGGAAAGCGGCTACTGGGAGCGCAAATGAAAAAAGCGACAGGTAGGACGGAGGTTCGTTAAGGTGCACGGCGAGAAATTTATAGCAACAAAATTGGAAACATCAAGAATGTTAAAGACGGCCTGCTCAGAATTGGATTGGATTGAACAAACTTTTATTCTGTCCTCCAAAACACAGATCACTGTGTTGCGGGCAGCTCCCACGTGAGGACTGAGATGCCAAGCTCCTCAGCCGCCTCGCGGGCTTGGTGGACAGCCCAAAGCTGATCTGCCAAGGACGAGCTGCGGATTGCCGCCTCCCATCTGGCAGAGGTGATGTGCGATAAATGAGCGAATTTGGTGCACTACCAGAGCATGTGTTCTAATGAAGCTATTTCCCCACAATGTGGACAAAGATTACTTGGGTATAGGTCAGGGTACATGATGTGTAACATTTTCAAAGTAGGGTACATTCGCGTTTGCAAAAGCCTTAATGTAAGTGCTTGGGGCCGGGTTAGATTTTTGTGAGGTGCAGGAAAAATTCTTCTAGACAGATAGAAATGTTTAGTGAGCTCGTTATATGTTGTAAGAATTTCCCGGTTATCCCCTTCACCGGTAGAACGCATCCCCGGGGAGGCGCGGTTGGAGAGTTCTCGCGCCGCCTCGTGTGCTGCTTCGTTGAGATTGGGAGGGGAATCGTTGATTTGTCCAAGGTGAGCTGGGAACCAACTCCGAAGATGATGTGTTATGTTCTTGCCTTGCAGTATTTTCAGCGTTTGTTCACAGACCGTCCCCTTGGCGAACGCCCGTAGTGCTGCCATGGAATCACTGTAGACCACTTCAATGTTATCCATCTCGAGTGCTAAGGCGATGGCCACTTGTTCCGCAATTATTGGGCCTTTCGTCCTGACCGTCGCTAAGTTGACGACATGGCCAGCCCCATCGACTACCACTGCCACAAACGCTTTCCCATTGGCGTAGGAAGCCGCGTCAACAAATACGACCCCTCGTTCCTCGTTTGAGACTTGACGAAGTATAGTCCTGGCTCTCGCTACTCTTCTTCCGACGTTGTGTTCTGGATGCATGTTTCTCGGTATAGGAGATACCGTGATGGTCTCCCTGATGTTGTCAGGGATATCATTGTAATTGCGTCTGATTGCTATTGGGTGTTGGCCCAGCTCCTGCAGGATCATTCTCCCCGACCTTGTAGTAGATAACCTTGCAAACTGTGCTCTCTCTTGGGCTTCTGCTATTTCTTCGAGCGTGTTGTGTATGCCAAGCTCAAGCAGACGCTCGGTGCTGGTATGTATGGGTAGGCCCAGGACCTTCTTGATAACTTTCCTGAGAAGCACATTCAGTGTCTCGGACTCTGCTCTTGACCAGTTGTGCATTGCTGCCTCGTATGTGAAGTGACTTAGAACAAACGCATGCATCAACCTGATGAGGTTGTGTTCCTTGATCCCATTTCTTTTGTTGGTCACTCTGCGTATGAGGTGCACCGCACTGTCTGTTTTCCGAGTTAACTTGGCTATAGATTTGCTGTTGGCACCGGTAGACTCTATCAGCATTCCCAGGACTTTGATGGAGTCGACCCTCTGGATGGCATCCCCTTGATTTGTACGGAGATGGATGTCTATCTGGTTTAACGGCTTCCATCCCCTGGGCTTCGGTCCCCGGCGTGCAGTCCGATAAAGCAAAAGTTCTGTCTTACTCGAGGAGCACTTGAGCCCGGAAGGGCGAAGGTAGTCTTCTACGGTGTCAATCGCCTCTTGCAGAGCGCTCTCAATCTGCCCCTCGCTTCCACCTGTGCACCAGATGGTAATGTCATCTGCGTAGATGCTGTGCTTCAATCCTTCAATGCTCGATAATTTCTTTGATAGTCCAATCATGGCAATGTTGAACAGCATTGGTGAAATCACTGCCCCTTGTGGCGTGCCCCTTGCTTCTAGTTCGATTGCTGCGGTCTCGATATCTGCAATCTTCATCACGGCTTTCCGATCTGTGAGAAAGGACCATTTGTAGTCATAGAAGGCTTTCCCTAGACCAAGCTTGGAAATTGCTTCGAGTATGAATGAGTGGTGGATGTTGTCAAACGCTTTTTCTAGATCTAGGCACAGAATGGCTCTCACGTCTCTGGTTTCATTGTCAATGACCTGGTGTTTGATAAGTTTCAATGCATCTTGTGTGGATAGCTCTGCCCTGAATCCAACCATATTGTGTGTATATATGTTGTTATCTTCCAAGTACTTGTTTATCCTGTGCAGTATGGCATGTTCTGCGACCTTGCCGATACATGATGTCAAGGATATTGGCCTCATGTTGTCCAAGTTAGGGGGCTTTCCTGGCTTAGGAATAAGGATCGTGCTGGCCAGCTTCCACTGCTCTGGCACCCTGCCTTCTTTCCATGCTGAATTGATCATATCCCTCAGGGTTTCAATTGAATCGTCATCAAGGTTACGCAGGGCCTTGTTTGATATACCGTCCGGGCCAGGGGCCGACCTGCCGTTGAGATCATGCAAGGCTCTTCTGATCTCCTCGATGTTAAAGTCGCCCTCAAGACCTGGATTTGGCGTGCCCTGGTACTGTCTACTTGGTGGTGCCAATCCTCTTTTGATTGGGATGTACTTATGCACGAGCTGCTGGACAACTTGCTGTTCTGTAGTGCGCCCTATCTCTTTATGCAAAATTCGAGCGATAACATGTTTTTGATTTGTTTTGGTGGTGTTTTCGTTGAGGAGATGCTTTAACATATTCCATGTCTTGCCATTGCGCATCTGACCATCGACGGAGTTGCAGATTTCGTCCCATTGCTGCCTCGATAGTGCGCGACAATGTTCCTCGACTGATCTGTTTACCTCAGCCACCTTCTTCCTCAGTCTTCGGTTCAGGCGCTGACCCTTCCAACGGTTCAGTAGTGTTTGCTTTGCCTCAAGAAGATGAGCAAGCCGGCTATCTATTCTTTCAACCGGAAGATCTGTGGTAATGGTGGAGGAGACGGATTTGATGTCATCTTTAATCTGTTTGACCCACTGCTCCAAGCCTTGTCTGTGGCCATCTTGTTTCCTTTCCATCCTTATCTTCCTGAACTTATCCCGGTCTGTGAAGTGGAATTCTCTCTGCTTTTTACGCTCCACGGAGAAGGTAGTGGCAAGAATGCAGTGGTCACTCCCTAGGTCTATAGCAAGGTTCATCCACTGGGCCTTCTTGATGTTCCTTACAAATGTAAGGTCCGGGGTGGAATCCCTGCAGCAAGATGTACCAAGCCTTGTTGGTAGGCTGCGGTCTGGGATTAGGGTGAGATCAAGTTCACTGGCACTTTGCCAAAGTCGATTTCCTTTCCCAGTGTTGTACTTGTAACTCCATGTATGATGAGGGGCGTTGAAATCAGCTGCTATGACGAGTGGACATTCCCCGGCGATATTAACAGCTTTCTTTAGAACCGTCTTGAACCCTTGCTTTTGTTCCTTTGGACTGCTGTATATATTAAGAATAAAAATGCTCTGACGGTTGCTGGTACCCGGCACGATCTCTACAAAGACGTGTTCCAATCGGCCTGCTTCTATCTTGAGGTCATGGGTTACGTGCGTTAGTTTGTTGCATACGAAGGCGCAGACTCCCCTCCCTTCAGTATCCCCTATTACAGGCCGGAATCCAGGCAACGTTGCTTGCGGTGAAAGGGCCTCTTGTAAAAATATAATATGAGGCTTTTCTTGGCTGCTCCTGATATACGGCTGCAGGGTTGCCTTCTTTTTAAGGTAACCTCTACAGTTCCATTGCCAGATACGAATTGCTTCACGTAGCGCTGCCATCATGGTTATTACATGGGCGGCCAGAGCCTGATGCTGCACCTGTCGACAGGTTTGGTACCACTAGTATTGGTGGCCGAAGGGGTGAGCTTGGTGCATGAGGAGGCCTTGCTGTGTTGTGCAGATATGCTTCGACCTTTGTAATGCGCAAAGTCATATGCTCTTCCAGTGCCGCCACGCTTGATTGTAGCCTACCCATCTGCTCGCTAAGATTGGCTACTACTTTGCTGAGCGTGTGAAACACCTCTTTCATATCTGACATGGTCGTTTGGTTGGCTTCCACGTGTTCTGCCATGACTGCCCTCTTTTTCGCGGTTCTCGACTCCCCCACGTTTTCAGCCACAGGGACATCAACTGGCTGAGGCATTGGCTGTGAAGATTGCGCGCTGGTCAGCTTAGTGAGAAGAATTTTTATTTCCTTTAACTCAGCTTATAGCCTCTCATTCGACGTTGTAAGTCTCGCGTTTTCTTGCTCCAGCTGTGCAATTCTATCATGCTCTGGCAGCTTACCTGTCATCACCTCTGCCCCACCGTTGCGCACTCGCTCAGCCCAGCTGCCTTTCGAAGTAACTGCAGGCGTCCTCCCCGGGTGTGAAGCCATGATCTCGAACTGAACGCCAGGTAGCTGGCCATTCGGGTGCCGCCCAGGCTGATCCCGACCCTGATGGTGACCTTGAGAACTCGAGCGCCCCCATGATTGGGAGCGGGCCTTGGGTCTAGAACCTCTTCTGGAACGCGACCTCCCCCTGGAGTGGGGCCGCCTTTCCTGTTCTTGTGTAGTCTGGATGCTTTGGGTCCCGTAGGCTGGAATAAGCTGCTTGTCATTGATGTCTGGACTCGATGTGATTGATGCGTCCCGGGCTTCTGCGGCTGCTCGCGATCTTTCCCAACGTCTGCGTCTGACGACGTATGGCACTAAGAACCTGTTCTTGCACTCCTTGTCTGCCGTGGGATGGTGACCGTCGCAAAGCCTGCATCTTGGATTGCACTGGTGCAGGCTATCTGGGTTCTTGCTTTCGCAGCCTCTGCAGATTGTTTCAGCTGGGTTCGGACAGACGTCAGACCGATGTCCCAGCTTTCCGCAGACGTAACAAATATCGATGTTCTTGCGGTAAAGGGAGCACTGCAAAAGTGAAGGTCCATATCTCACGAATCTGGGCACCTTGTGTCCTTCGAACGCTATGATGATTGTCCCGGTGTCCTTGATTCTCTTGGCCTGCAGCGCGAGCGGGTTGTTCGCGTTCACAATCTTTCGGGTCAAAATGTCCTGAGTATCGCTTACGGGGATCCCGCGAATCACTCCTTTACAAGTGTCGTGGGGTGCCGCGGCGTACGCGCTAACCTCGAAAACTTTGCCTCCAATGTCAATTTGCTTGACCTTGAGGTATCTTGAAGCTCTGTCTTGGTCCGGAGTGCTTGCCACCATAATGTTCTGCTGCAAGTTGGAACAGATGATGTCCCGCATGGCCTCTTCCTCTTTGACGCCGGCCGCCAGTACTATCGCGTCTGCCACGGCTCCAGTGCCGATTCTCGAGATATTTAATCCTCCACGTGGTCGTAGCACAATTTTGCTAAAGTCCTTGGGTAGTGGCGGCATGCGTCCAGCTCGCACGATTGTATGCTTGGTGTCATACCTACTACGACTGGCTCAAGCGTCTCCCGCAACGCCGGCCTCGGTCGAACCCTTGGCAGCAGGAACGCTAACCGCGGCTTGCTTATTCCTCGAGCGTCTCGTTTCGGCTTCCTTCCAACCCATTTCTTCCGTGCAATCCTCTGGAGAGATGTCCTCTCCCTCTACTTGGTATTCCATTCTCAGTTGCAGATACTGGAACGCGCAGAGCGTTGAGTCGCGTTGGCGCCGGGCCGGCGCATCGGCGACAATCGCCTCCTTGGTTAGGCCTAAATCCCCCGGTGGCGTTGCCGTGTAAAAATGTCCCAAAAAAACGGTTTAAAAGTCCACTCACCGGCACAAAGGTGGTATCTGCTGATTTTCAGATGCGGAGCATCTAATACTCGAGGCTTGTAGTGCGGCGCCGTCCGCAAGCTTCCTCCTCCTTCTTCCACCATCTGTGCATCCCTTCCTCCTCTACACACCGCGCGCGCTTCACTCCTCCACCATCTGTGCACCCTTCCTCCTCTACACACCGCGTGCGCTTCTCCTCTTCACGAACATTCGCTAGCTGTATAATGTAGCGCGCATGCGCCGTCACGCTTCGAGAACAACGGCAGCTGACGCGCGCGCATGCGCCGTTGCGCTTCTCCCCCTTCTCGAACATTCGACAGCTGACAGTGCATGCGCCGTCGCGCTGTATATATACTCAAGGTCGGCGCTCGCTCGCTCAGTTGCCGCTCGTTGGTTGGTTTGTACGGCGCGTCGACGTCCAAGGTCGCGGTGAAATGAATTCCAACGAATCCACAAACGCAATGATCGACGTCCCTTCGACCAGCGCCGCCCTTTCGCATACGTGTGTACGTGTTCACTCATTTAACAACCCCTCCTACAACCACGTTAACCAATTTAGCCATCGACCCAAGTAAGTCGCAATTTAACACCCCATTTCACAACCACGTTAACCAATTTAGCCATCGACCCAAGTAAGTCGCACTTTAACACCCCGTTAACCAATTATATGCTCCGCATCCTCCTCAGTGTTCCCCCGAGGGAAGCTGCGGGCAATTTTTTTAAGAACTTAGGCACATGATGAGAGTAAAAACTCGGCGACAAATTCGTGAATACCACAGGAAATCATTCTTGAAAGCAGGAGCCGATCTTCGCGCGTCCGCACTGGTCGGCACCTAGAGCGTCTCTCCGGCCTGCTCAGAAGATATATATAAAATGCTGCGTTGAAGCCTTCACTGCCAGAATTTTCTTTAGCTTGCAGTTGTGGTAAGCCAGGGCTGACGTGGCGGAATTTAGATACTTAGATACAGATAACTTCAACGATCGAGCTTAAATGCCAACATTTGATAGGGTCTCTTGTACTGATCTTTTAAGTTATGTTAAGCGAAGTAAATAAATGTAAAGTGAATATATTAAAGTGCGAGATAGTCAGCTTTTGTTCAACGTAATTTCTACACTCTGAGATACGCCATTGAATGTGTAGTGTACTAACACAAAAAATATCTCGTGTGGTTTTACCGATGGACAATAAACACAAAATTATCACATAATTGCATCAGTTAAGCCAATTTTAGGACCAGAAAACCTAGCCGCTTAACACCTTCCAAATCTCTGAGTGTGCCTGATATATAAATGAATTTATGCGTTTTTTGTGCGTGATGCACTTTCAAAAGATAAATACTTCAGATTTTACAGTGACCAAATCTACATAATAAGTCAAAGTTACAGAACAAACATAGATTGCCTGAAAAGAAAACAGAAGCGCGATATGAGTGCTATTTGATTTAAAAGAATACTTACGCAAAAAATATTTGCACCGGTTGACGACCATAACGTTATTCCATTCAGGCATCAGTACCCACTATCACTGGGAGAAAACATGCTAAAAAAAAACGTGCTACGTTTAATAAAAACGAATTAAGTAGGCATTTTCTAGATACGTGATCTTCATGAAAGTACAAAGTGTACGTGTCCATGTTATGCAGAAAAATGGTTTGCATCCATGATGAACACGCACAACGAGATAGGTCGACATCTCTCTCCAGTTACAGTGTTCTAAAACTCAAACTCAAAATGATAAATTTAAATATTGTGCGTGAGAATATAGATAGCTTGAACACTGTGATTAATAGCTACGAAGTCTACGCTAGTCTTGAAGCATGAGAATTTCTTTTCTGCTTTTTTGTTTTAAAAGTTCACAGTGAGTGGTGACTAGTTATGTCAAATATCGCATTTTTTGCCTAAGTTTTATTCTCGCTTCAAACATTCAGATGTTTTACTACATGAGAACCACATTCTTAAATTCTTCTACGCTAGTGTTGTCTGTAGGGGCAAATCATTAGGACGATTCTTACACCATATGATTGTTATGTAGTGCTTCCACATAAGTTTCAAAAATAATTTGCAAGAGAGTTGCACATTTGCCTTCTTTTCCGGAAAATAATGTAAAATGAGGCAAATAATAACCGATACAATGTGGATACAAAAAGTTGATAGCAACTTACAAAGCCACGCATCAGTTCATTTATCATGGTGATTGCTGTTGAGGAAGTTCTGTTAATCAAAATGAAGCATCTCAGATGCAAGAATACAGTGGAAAAGTAGAAGGCTATAGTTTAGTTTTTTTCACTAGTTTCTGTTGCAGAAGTCTTAACAAACTTTGCCGCACACTTTCTTTCCTCTTTGACAGCAATCAGACTGGACGAGGGTCTTATTCGAGCCTGAGAGCGGAAGCAAACTGACGGAAATCGAAGATGCGCAGGCTGCATATGAGAAGCCTCCAGAGCTGAGTGCCTTAAAGAAAGAAAAAAAAACAGAAGGACCGTGAATGCGATAAGGGACTCAATTACCGAAGGCCACTCGTTGATTCATAATTCAGTATTGATCGTGACGCTGCGAAGACAATGCGAGGCTCATCTGCATTGTGAATACTAAGCAGGCATCGACCCAATCATGCTTTCAAATAAAATAACAGCGAAAAACGTTCGTGAGGCATGCGGACCGCGTCTTGCACTCAGCGATACAAACCGAACAGCTACGTTTATTTCATTATGCCGGCATGATCGAACGCGTACCGGAACTACGCATAAAAACATAGATGCAACAATGAGAGGCACAAGCGCTTACAAAAAAAAAGATGAACTGGCCAGATGCGAGCGAGAAGATTGCTGATTAGTTTACTAAACAACGCCCGAGGTTTGCGTCCAAACAAATTGATGGGCACTGTTTGAGAAATCAGAAGGGTAAAGAAGTGAGTTTCTCGAACATTAAAAGTAAACAAACTACTAGCTTACCAATAAAAAACACCACCCCTGGAAGTATAGCATTCCTAGAGTACTGGTATTTAATGACGCCTCTGACTGATCATTTGCGGCACTCCAGCAGAAAGGGATGTTAAAGGTCGTCTTTGGACGGGAACCAGCTTTATTTACATGTTAAGCGAGACGTACATTTAGATGAGAAAGGCGGCTGATTGTTTTTAATGTTGCTTACTTATCGTAGTGCGCCCGCCATTGCAGCTTTGAATGGATATACAAACTTAACCACTTATCTTACTTGAGGAATTTGTTGATGATCTAATAAGGCTATATGTACACTCTAAGACAAAAGGGTGTTAAAAGGGTGTGTGGTTCGTCCTTTTGGTGATTAATGTGGCTGCCACAATCATTAATTCATTTAAGGACTAATGACACCGAGTCTAACAGTTAGTCCCCACAGACAAGCTCAAGGGACTAACATTTAGTCGACATTTACACTTCAGTGAATAACCGTTAGTCTCACAATTCACCTCATAGGACTAACATTTGGTCCTCATATTTACACCTGTTAGGACAACTGTTAATCCCAACATTTACACCTTACGAAACAACTGTTAGTCCTCACAGTTGCACCTTGCCGGAAGAACGGTTGATTCACTGAAATACTCCAATCGGATAATCTTTTTATCTCCAGTTCAAACATTGTTTTTTGTTTATTTTCCGCCACGCCTAATACTTTTCTCGCCAGTTTTTCTGCGCAGTGAGGAACAAATACCGCAGAAAAGAACACGCAAAAAAGTAGTTAGCCACCTATGTGTAACTGCTTTCACCGCCACGGCGACAACGAAAGACAAAAGTAAGAGATCTAAATCTTTTATTTTTCTACATACACATAAAGTTTCTTCATTCATTTAAGTGAATTCATGGTGAAGTGTACAAGTCGAGTCCCGTTGTCACATCTTGTTTACTCCTTGTGGAGATCCTCCGGCGGAAGCGAGAGATGACAGGCATTGCAGACGCCAGAACACGCAGCCTTCTGCCTGTTGTGTTCCCCCGGCTGTACGTACAATAAGATATTCAAAATAGTTACACACGTGACAGAAGATGACGATGCACCCATATGACAAGTACGTGCAAGTTAATATAAAAACATTCCTGTAAAATATGACGCACAAATAACTTTACCTTCCGATCTCGCACGGTCCTTCTGAAGCTGCTCTGATGAAAGAGATGAATGACAGGCATCGCAGACGCAAGCGCACACAGCCTTTAGCACAGTGTGTGCCCACGGCTGCACAATAAATATGTAAAACAGTGAGCCACACGTGACAGAGGATGAATACGAATGCATATGAGAAATACGTGCAAGGTGAAATAAAAACATACACGAGATATGACATGCTAACCATGGTGTCACACATCGTCAAAGACTCATTTCGATCCCCGTAGCACAACAGCTTAGGAGCGGCGGCCGCAGCCACAACTCTGCACACCACCGGGCCGCCAACAAGTCGACGAGTTCTAAGCGAGCGACGTCGTTCAGCTCGAGCAAGCGAACGCAAGACCAAACACGGTGCTGCACGTGCACTGTCTGCCGCCAGCGAACTTCGAATAGGAGAGCGGGCGTACGCTTGGCCGCCGCCACGAACAGCGCCGAGCTGGTTTGGAGCTAGCGCCGAAAAATCTACGGTAAGGCCGCGTTCACACTGAGCATTCCGGCCGCCGAAAGTGCTCCGAATTCGGTTCGGCAGCGGCGAGATTCGCCGAAAGGGCCCTCTCCGCGCCGATCGCTCTCGTACCAATTTTTGCGGCGTCTGCCGCCGAATCGGTCACCGCGGACCAATAGGAGCGCTAGTCATGGAATTTTGAAAAATGGCGGCCAAGCCCTACTCACTTGTTATGCCGCAGTGCACGTAACTGAATGTTGAAACCAACGAGAGTTTAACCTACTCTGCCTACTTCGCGTCCGTATTTCGTGGAAGAGGTGACCGAGCTTGCTGTTGGCGTGACCTAGCTTGTTGCGCTCTTGCAGAGCAAAACGAACCCACCAACGGCGCTGGCGTCGGTGGTTTTTTCTGTTCTTCGTGCATTACAAGACAGCCACTTGCCAGCAAAGTCAGCAGTGCTGTCTTTTCTTGCTTCTTGCGTAAGAGAATCGTCGAAGTATACACCACCGGATAGCGTAGTGACGTTTGCGAGCCGCGACAACAACTGGGTGACAGCGCATTCATCCCGCGTTCGCCCCGTAAGTAAATGGCATATTCGGCGGGGCGGGGCGCGTCCGGTGCGAACAACGCTGCGTTTCGGTGGCAGGGGAATTTCGGTCGCTGTAGAAAGCGGATGTTTCAGTGTGAACTAGGCCTAATGCGGCCCTTTTCCACAAACTCAAGCGAGTGCAGCGCGAAAACGTGAGTCTGCCGCCGCGGCCGACGGACGGTGCCGAGATGCTTGTGACCGACTGGCGGGAATGCCAGCTGTAATGGCGACCAATTTTCACTGATTTCCGACGATAGCGAAAGCCCCCAACAGCCCGCGCTGGTGCACTTACAGAGCGCGACGTACTACAGCCAAGCTCGTTGCGAGAACCCGCAAAGTGTTTTCGACGACTCCCAACACAGCGACGAGGTCTCAGCCCAATATCTTTAGCCCGGAGCTGATCGCGGTGGCGAAGACAAGCGAGCACTCAATGAGCGAGCTTACGGGAGGCCGACGGCAATGGCGGCCAATTTCAAGGCGGTCGCAAAGCACTGGTGAACTGCAGACGCCCAAGCTGACCTTCGCGGTGCATTTCGTGCTTGCGATATACAACACGACCGAGTTCGTTGCAGGCAAGCGCGATCCGTATCGCACACGCAACAAGCAGCGTAGAATAAAGAATGATAACCTACTTGCGAAAGAATCCAGCGCTGATTTCTTTCCTGAGTCAGACAGAAGTATATATTTGATAGGCCTGCTCTCTTCTCGGCCGTCATGTTGGCCTTCCTAACTCTTGCTGTCCTGTGTTCGTCGTGACTGGGGCTCTTCGATTTTCAGGCCTCTGGCACCTCTCTGTCAGCCAGGTGTAGCCAGAGGGTCAGTAAGCTAGTTCCTGTCTGGGCAGGAACCAGCGTCGTGGTCACGTGTGTGGGGAACCTGAGACAACCCGAAGCTACCCGAAGATTGCAAAATTGAACGCTGGGACAGCCAGCAGAAACGTAAACAAACTCTACCGTCATGACAGCAAACGAAACAATGCGCTGCGTGTATTTTGTTTTTTTCTGCATTGTCCGCTTAGACGTACGTGGCTAAGCTACGTACGTAGAAGCTGACATAATATCCTCGAGCGTGCGCATTTGGGGTACGACTTCGTACGCTTGCACGATCACTCGCCGCGTCCACGAACGAAACAGCCAGCTAGCGCACGCTGCCTCGAAAACAATTCAAAGTGAGCTGCCGCGACGCTGATGGCTTAGCAAGCTCACGTCATTTTAGTACATGAATCAGTCACTGCACACCACGACCCGAAGTCACGCGAAAGTGATCGTGTACCTAAAACAGCTCGAAAATATATACCTGCTCAGCTGTTGCGTATTATACGTCGCAAACACACGTTGACCAGTTTACACTTTTTTCTAAAGTTTATAATATTGGCAGGTATCGATACCACAAGTGCATGTCATATATAAAATAAACATTTTCATCACACGTTCTCGACTCATTTTAGAACTTGGCTTGGCCTGTTTTGATTGATTGATATCTGGGGTTGAACGTCCCAAAACCACCATATGATTATGAGAGACGCCGTAGTGGAGGGCTCCGGAAATTTCGACCACCTGGGGTTCTTTAACGTGCGCCCAAATCTGAGCACACGGGCCTACAACATTTCCGCCTCCATCGGAAATGCAGCCGCCGCAGCCGGGATTCGAACCCGTGACCTGCGGGTCAGCAGCCGAGTACCTTAGCCACTAGACCACCGCGGCGGGGCTGGCCTGTTTTCCAGTCCTAAATGGCACTTAACGAATGTCATGAAACTTTGATTTGACCTACTAGGTCGTAGTACATACTGCGCGTCATTATTACGACGAAGTGAAAAAAGACAAACCCAACGATGAAATGGGCCACGAAAGGATGTATACTTTTCTGAATTCATTCTCTGTTTTTTTTTTCTCGTGTATCGTGAAATATCATACCACATATGCAGAGTTATGTATAGAAATGGGTTCGCACGCCATTCGCGACCAACGAGCATTACCAACAGTCGCGATCTAGGGCCTTCTATCACCAACGAAAATCAATCGAATAGTCAGGACAGAGGTTCTGGGAGGTTCACGTACGCAAACATACGACGGAGCGAGCTAGTTAGATCACAATCGTCTTCGCTAAGTGCACAGAAAGCAGGCACAGCTCCGCAAATGACTGCTACGAAAGAAAAATAAACTCTAAAGTTGTCTCCATGCGTGCGTATGAACGTGTAGTACGTACATAGCATTTAAGGCATGTGCAGGACGCAGTCAACAGGCAACAGTTCACCACGTTTTTCACAGGAGGAAGATTCACGGGAAACATAACAAAAGCGATGAACAGTAGGTTCAAACACTCGCCGCCACTCGTAATCACCTCATCTCACAAGGCGGAACAGGCTTTAGAAAATAACACCTCGCGTATTGAAAAGCGAAGGCGCACTCCCTAAGCGCCCACATTGCAATCTACTGAGTCCTCACAAAGATGGCGCCGAGCGCACATCGTACCTTTTCGGCGTCTGCTGGCGCGAAACCTGCCCAAAACCTTCCAGAAAGTTTCCACGACTAAGTTGTCCTGGAAGCGTCTGGCGACCACGGAGGAAGGAAAGGTAAGGAGAGGGCATGCCCAGCCGGCGCAGGGCGTAAAAAATGTGGCGGAAATTACGTCACGCGCGGCCATATTCGCTGTGCACAATGGCGGCGTTTTGTTATTGTTGATGTAGTGTGGTGCGGCACCGTTCAGGCGGTCCAGCGGCGGTGTGCGCGTTTTCATGGGCCTCGCACCTAACTGTGACGTACTGCAAGTGTTCGACAGCATCCATTCTTTGTGGCGCATTGTTAGCTACGCGATTTTCCTCCGGTGCTGGTTGTAACCAGGTGTCTGAACTAGAAACCACGGAACCAGCGCGCGTATACGTACTCCGAATTTGCAGCATCCGTTAAAATTATCCTGACAAGCCATCATAGAAGATAACAACTGTGCTGAAGAATTGGTTCAATGAATGCCTTGCAGGTTAGTGACAGTTATGCGGTGTTGCTTCTTATGACAACGGGCGATGCCTTTGCGGTCCACAGGTCCTTATTAAGACTGTAATCTAATCTTGCTCTTCATGTTCCTGTACAGTTACCACATGCTTCTGCACATTAAAGTTCCTGTTCTGCTTCGCTTAAGATGCTCCCTCTTCGCAATATTCTCTTGCTCTCCGCAATACTGTCTTTATTGTAGCAAAACTCGTTAAGATGTCTACACGCACCTGCATAAGGTAACTAGGTGCACCTCACTAGATGCGCATGCTTGTGCATTCAGAAGCTGACAAAGCCGTCCGAACGATGTTGACCAAGTGATGTTGAACTTTTCTCACGCATTCCTTCGGCTAACTTTCCCACCTTTCGCCCTAACGTGGTCCAGATCTCCGTTCTCCGTAGCTACTAGTGCACGTGAATCACACTGGAGACGTTTTCCCACGCACTTTCAGGTGGTCTTCGCTGCTTTCGTCCTAATTAAATCATGGCCTTTGGGATATCCGTAGGAACCAGTGCGCGTCGGACAAAAGAGCGGCGAAAACAAAGAGGCCGGCGCAAACTCAACGGTCTGCCACGCACACAAGCTCCACCGACGCCGACTTTACAGGCATAATTACGGACCTCCGTGTTTGTTGCAGGGAAGACATTTTTTTTTCTTTTTTTATCGTTGTGTCTAGCCCACAGCCTGACCGAAAATTTCATAAAGCCTAAAGAGAAGCGCAAAAGGGGGAAAAAGTGATCTGAAAGAAGCTGTCCAAATTTCGGTACCTGGTTCGTCACGCGGCAATGTCCGAAATATCACCTTTATATTTACAAAGAACACATCAAATAAAAAAAAGCTACGTGCAACTTGCTGTGTTTGTCGTAAACGCCGGCAGTGCAAGAGTACAACAGCCATACGCAGAGATTTCGTCAACCGTATCGCGGTAAGACAGCGTGTTGAAATCCGTTCCGTTGGTTTCGGATAGCACCGGCGCACGCGGTGCGCAGGCCACGTGCTTTTTGAGACAGAGAGGGAGTCGCGCCTTCTGCTTCGCATTCATATGTAAACAAGAGAGGAGAATTTGCCCAGTCAATATGGCCGACTTCCGGCTTCGTCGCGGCTTCACAACGAGTGACATCAGGGCCTCTCCTTACCTTTCCTTCGTCTGTGCTGGCGACCTTCGGGCTCCCCGTGGGTCGCAAGAACCGTCCGACCCGAAAAAAACAAATGCCAACCGGAAGTGCACCACGGGGGGGGGAGACGGAGCAGCCCGACAAAAAGGAGCGTGGTCTGGCTGGCTCTGGCAGCCCGCGGGTAGCCAGAAGTGGAAAATAGAAGAGCCCAACTATCTTGAGGCCAGAGATATACAGCGCGGCGCCGTGACGTGTCGAGACTTGCTCCAGACTTCATGGGTGCAGTGAAACGTAAAAGCAACAGTTCACGCTCATCCAAGCGTACACACAAGCACCACGTCCTAATTCCTAGATCACCGAATCCAGGCGGCCGTGGTCGAGCACTGCGAGCGAGACGCAACGCGAACCGTCACCAGCAAAATACGGGGCAAGACTGAGCTAGGAGAGGAGGCGAACGGCTAGTGACCTTAGCAACGCTATGCGCACTGCCTGCATTCACCGCAAGTTCATCCCTTTGGAGTGTGCTGGGAGACTAAGTGGTTTGCACGCGGCACGCTTCCCTCTGTGGTTGCTCCTCAACGGTCTATCCGTTCATTGCGCGCGCCTATTGGGCTCCGTTACTGCTTTTTCGGGTAATTTTGCCTTAGAGTTTAGTATAGGCTCGTGAATGCAGAAAATCAGATAATTAGGACGTGTGCCTTTTTTCTCTCAGAGTATGCACTGCTTTATGTTATTAACTTTTTGCTCATTCAGTAACATTTGGCCACAAACCGGTTAGTCTGGATCAGCCTCAGAGGGTGCCATGCGCAAAGCGCCGTAAAAGAGCGAAAACAGCATTAGCATGTAACCGAAAGGAAGTGGTAAGATCTGCATACTATCTTCATCCGTTAGTGACACAAACGTTGTCCAGATGCGAATCCACCACTCAGCAGCGTTGTTTCAACTTGATGCAACGCACGTGCAATGCCACAAAAGTTGGACATGGCGGAGGTCCTCCAAGAAGATATTTCAGCCGTGGTTGGTACGCTGGCATAAAATATCTGAAGTTTGGCACCCTAAAACTTTGCTGCGATTATTACACAGGCCGTAATGGAGGGCTCCAGAAATTTATAGGATTTCTTAAGATTTCAACCACCGAGGCGGGGACCCACCAACCAGCTTTTTGCTAAGTCATGATGCACACGCTATGAATATCTGGCTATATTAGGAGCGAAAAACTTTACTCACCTACACGTGCTTGTGGGGCCGTTTCAGACGTGTGCCTTTGTTTACCCTCTGTGGCTTATCAAAAAAATTGGATTGAGGCCGAACGTTACTGAATAAACAAAAGTTTCATTACATCAAGCAATACATACGTAGAAGAGAAGGGGAGAGCAGTGTTTGTGCTAATTAAACCTAACAAAATCTTGGATGAAAAACATGCTACGTTAACACTGTTCTGCAAGATATGTCGCAAGATATCTGCGAGATATCTGCAAGATATGTCGAGATTTTCGTTAATAAATAAAAAAATGAAGTGTGGTGGTGTACTAGGCTTTTCTTGATTGCATCGTTTATAGTTTCATTTCAATTAATTTCAAGATAGTTACCAGTCCCGTAAAATTTTATTCAAATGTCTGTTACTGCCCTTGAATATAAGTGGCCCACCACGTGAGCTCCGATATATTACAATTTCAAGAACCATGTTTGATTTTCTCAGAGCAACGCAGTTGACTGCTTCCTAGGCGTGTCAAATAAAATGTCTCAAGCTACGCTAAAACACACATATTTAGGAAGGTTAAACAATGTCATGCCGATATTAACCAGCCAATGACGACCGATAGCAAATTATGAGAGGGCATGCGACTTGTTATTATATATTGTGTGTTTTACGACTTTCAACGGTGTAGCTATTTATCAAATTGTTATTTGTTCACTCCGCAATACAATACTACCATGAGAATGCGCCAGAGGGATCGGTGAAATTCCATTGCTAGCTTTAGTGGATGAACTTCGATTCCACAACAAATGAAAAATGTAGCATAGAATTTCAACTAAATTATTCACTAGATTGAATTTTTTTGTCATTTTACTCATCAATGATGTCTGCCATTTGTGTGCGTGTACTAGAGAATGTACAAATTAATTTTAAAGATCTCCGGAATATTGGTGTTTAGTGAGCTTTTTCTAGGCGCTGTAAAGACAGAAGTTAGATTTCATTTGTTCAATCTGTGTTGAAAGCACCACATTTCTAAAATCATGCACCCAATACTTATACGCAGAATTGGTTTCATCATAGCCTGCCTCAGGGAGAACTAAAGTTTCCACGTGCAGGGTCATGACCTGATTTCTAGTTATTCCTGATATAATAGCGCTTTTTCGGTGTGTTATTAAGATAATTGCAAAAGTAGGGATCGATGATGTGGAAGACTTGCTAAGAAATAGTATCCTCACATTCTTCCCTGGAAACTTCGTTGACCGGTTCATAATAGCAGAAGCAGTGTCAGCTGGTGTGACGGGAACGTGGACTAGTGCGAGCCAATGGTGCACTGAACAGAGGGATCTACCCTACTCGTAAAATCTCCTGTCCTTTTGCAAATAGTCTGTCTCCGTGAAAAGTGTTGTGTTGCTGTATCACTGTAGATTTATCGGTGTTAAAAATTTGATGGGTGTTTCAAACTAAATTTTAAGATGTACAACGTCGACACCACTCGTTGAAGGAAACGCTTGTTAATGGAGGGGAGGGGGGAGGGCACATGAAAAAAGAAAAAAATGAAGGAACCCTTGTGCCCTTGTGCTATGAAAAAAATAGGGACAAGCAAAGCTTTTCGTTTACATGCCTGAAGTACTACCTTCCTTCCTTTCTTTCTTTCTGGCGATCTGTGAAATGCATGATCCTGGCATTTTCAATCCTCTATGCCAGTAATTGGACCTTCATCGGCGTGCTTAACAGCAGTATACTTCAATTTCTACTTGCAATAGCGACCGCCACGCACTCATATCTACGAATTCATGATAATTGAAAGCGTTGAATGACAAGCATATTCAATAGACTAGCAGACTAGGCCAGCATCGAGAGAGCACAGTTTTTAAAATATTCGTTTACCACTAAGTTGGCACCTTCACTAAAAAAGGTTTGCATTAACATTTCACACCTGGATTCAATCAACGTATACAAATTTAAAGCTAAAGAAACGATGTCCTGTTTTTAATTTCTAGAAATACGACCATCTCGACTCGCGCTACCGTACGTGCAGCAGTTCAATGGCGCAGTGAGAGGAGCAAAGGGCTTTGATGTGGAAGCAAGACATCAACCTAAATATTGGATTTGGCACGTAAAAGCTCAACACTTATGATTATTGACCTTATTGTTAGCAGCTAAGTCACTTAGGTATTGCGGTCAGTCATTGGTACAAGAATTAAGTATAACTCACGCCGGCGAAAACAAATCTTGCTAAGCCAATACGAAACAACTTCCCGCAATGGAGAACGAATACAGGGAACTTGGTGTTGTGTTGCCATCTGAGTTACCAGTCTGGAACTATGTCGCATAAAGTTCCTTTTTTTGCGTTCTTCAGGCTCACACGCGCTGAACGCTAGTGCCATCTATTTATGAGCGACGGAAGCGATCCCAGATTTGAACATAGGCGGGCTTCAATTTTGTCCAACTCTAAGAATGTAGTTTCGCGAGCATTGCTACATCTTGACACTCATGATTCGCAACAACAGCGTTAATTATTAGTTCGTGTCGTATTCTACAGGAATGAAGCCCATCTTGGAACTATGTATTGCAATTAAAGCTGAGAATTTGACTGTCGTTATTCCAACATATGAATGAAACGGATCGACACCTATAGGGGTAAAAGGTAAAAACTTTATTTTTCTTGACAGAATCAGAAAAAAATTGTCACTTTCACTCTATTGGTGCCAAGCTTAAAGGAAGAGTGGATCTATGAAACGTTTTCTTCTTGTGTCTCGTTATTTTTCAGTTTCTTCTCTTTCTTTCTTTTACGATCTCTTTTTTTGTATTTCTTTATGGCTTGTGTGTTTGAACTTCTTTCTATTTTTATGTATTTCTTTTTTCTTGCGAGTTTTTTTCTTTTTGTCATTTTTTTCTTTCTGTCCCTCTCTTTCTTAGTTTCTGTCTCGTCCTCTCTTTTGTTTTTTTATCTTGCTGACTGTTTTGTTGTCTCGTTTGCTAATTTTATTGATTTTTTCTTTTTTGCATCCTTTTTTCCTTAAGTTTTCGTTTTTTTATGTTTCATTATTTTTTATTTTTTGTGCCTTATTTTTTTTCTCTTTTTTCTCTCTCTCTCTCTTTCTCAATCACGTGTTTCACGAACTTCACTTCAGCAAGCAGAGTTTTGGTTCAGTGATCGCACCTGCTGTACTTGGTAGAAGCGTTTGCCCACCCGTCACTTTTATGTTTCTCTGCTTTAACGCTTTGGTCAAGTAACGAAAGGGCATGGATGACTGGTATTTCCGAAAACAAAGCTTCCGAAATGAAGACACACTTTGTGACGTTTCGACTAGGGTAGGGCTCAACAACCTTTTCGGGAGAAGGGCCACTTTGCATCAAGGCGGCTTTGTGGGGGCACCATCGCACATTGGGGGTGAGGGGTTGGCAGTAATGAGAAAAGGCGTTGCCTTGTCTAGAATATGGTACAAAAGTGGAATGAAAACCGTCCTTTCTTCCTGCACGCATGTCACAATGTTGCAACTTAGAATCATATGTTAAGAGTTCCAACCCCTTTGAGCTATCAAATAGGAAGTCGGCTATCAGATACGAAGTAGCATGTGGAGTGGATTGATTCTTACATCGGGTCAATGGCCGTATAGTAGTAGAGACAAAAGTTATATAGGATTGCTACCAAGCGAATTGGTCAACAGGAAACGAACGTTTTCTAACGTTCATCTTTAAGGGCTTAAAATTCATTGATCCTACTCGAGCTTTCGTATATCTCCGCTAATGTACGACTTGAAGACAATACCGAGATGTTCTATGATGCTTTTTTTAAGAGGTCGCGAAAATTTGTTCTTTTAAGGAGTAACTCGACGATCATCGTAAGCCTTGAAAAGTAAGGATAGGAACCTTCTACAATCAAGATTGCAATGTCCGCTTTCTTTTTCTTTTTATGTCCCTCCCCACTCACTTCATCACCCAATCCCATGTTTTTATTGGTTTGTCGTTTCTCTCTCCCGAATATGTGCTCTCTTTCTGGTATATTGGGGGTAAAATAACGAGTGTCTAGTGACATGCAGGTATTACAGCTTAAACAATGCGTATTGGCAACAAATGAAATGACGCGAGAGGCACAAGCAGAGCGACAATATCTTTATTACATCACAAGTGAAATTACAAGAATATCCATGAGAAACACGTCGTGGCACCACTTCTCACAGCAAGGAAAGCACAGCAGATCTGATTGACTTATATGTGGCGTTTAACGTCGCAAAACCACCATATGATTATGAGAGACGCCGTAGTGGAGGACTCCGGAAATTTCGACCACCTGCGGTTCTTTAACGTGCACCCAAATCTGAGCACATGGGCCTACAACATTTCGCCTCCATCAGATATGCAGCCGCCGCAGCCGGGATTCGATCCCGCAACCTGCGGGTCCGCAGCCGAGTACCTTAGCCAATAGACCACCGCGGCAGGGCAGCACAGCAGATCTGCCTGGGATTGTGCCTACTGTAAAGAACTAATGTGAAAAATATCTTACAAGGGTGATACGACTGCAGTAGCAAGGGAGAATGAACCTATATATAAGCTCACTCGGTACAGAGCCTCATCTTAAATATTCGTGCACAGCTGTACTGTTCACACACGAAATCTGCTAAAACGACAATCAACGAAATCAACGAGAAATCAAGTTGCGCAAGCACTGCGCCCCATTTCTATACTAATTTGATTGAACACTATCGCAGAACTAAATATTTATTAAATATACGTAATAAATATTGAATAAATATACTAGTAGCAGTTCGCCGAGAAAAAGCTTATAAATAGTTGCAGTGCAAACCAAGGTATTTACAAACAATAAACAATATATCAATGACAATGGGTGAAATCGGGTGCTAACCTAAGTGACAATTGTCTAAATGTATGCCAGAACTACACAATGGCTGTAAAGCGCAAGCCCTAATTTTAACAGAAGAAATATTGCACAGCCTGAAATCAGGTACATAGCTGCGTGACCACTGATAGAGCCACCTCTCTAGCACCCCTTGTTGATGACATCATGTGAATACCTTCCAATGAATGGCGAATAGCATCTACTACAAATTGCGAAACACACCAATAATTGGTTGAAACGGCTCACGAGGGCACTTCGCGGTGTAATTTGTCGACTTTGACAACACACACAGAGACTGCTTGAGACTAGTATTGTAGACCGCACAACTTATTGGTAGAAAGTTACCTCTTGCCTTCTTAAAGTCTTCCAAAGAAATGCAAGAATAGAACGTTTTGGCAGTGATCTCAATTCATACTATAAACAGGGCTTTTGTCTTGATCAAATTCGTCCTGAAGTTTACTTCTTTATTTTACATGCAGTCTGTTTAGGCGACATATTTCTTAATAGGACGGATTATATCTATTTTGTGCTACGTGGGACAGTACAACTTCACGCACAGCTCACACTCCTTTTCTAGGAGAAGAGTCCATGTGCCTGAAAACCTTAAAAAAAACACATGCAGATGAAGTGCTGTGTACCCATTACATGTGTCTCGCAAGACAGAACACAATATATCGACAGCTTAAACACCACCGCTGTTGAAAACTAGTGACGTATCCTCATGTTTCACTGAAAATTTCGTTGAAAGACGATGGCTTTCTGTCTAAATTAGTATTCTGTCTGGAGAGGAAGAGACAATGAAACGTTTATTTGATGCTCTGTACGTGAAGATTGCTGAATACTATTCTGTAGAGCTGCGTCTTAAGCTGTGTTAGAGATGAGTGCCATCGGGCAGGAAGCTTGGAAAAAGAAAGCATCCGTAGAACACGTAGCCTCGGGATAAGTGGGAGCTCGGTGTTGTCTTAGCAAATCATGGAAAACACCCGTCTTTTCGTCCATAGCATTGCATTCCCAGCGACGTGCAATGAACGCTACGGTCCTTGTAATTGTTCATCTACGCATTTTTATTGTACAGGCACCACCAAATATTGGCTTGTTGATATTGCGCTTCAGGCATTCGTAATATTTGCTTTTAGGGGCGAAGCTCCTTATGGCGTGGCTTGGGCGTCCCTCGTATGTAACCACCAGTGGCACATACCCGAAATAGGTATAACACTTGACCTCCAAGGTGGTGCCAGTGAGAGATTTCTTCTGTGCGTTGTTTAACAATAAAAAATAGTGCTCAATGTACATGCCAATGGCTGCTAATGGGGAATGAGAGACATGAGCATTCGGCTTTTAGTCAACGCGCACGCTGCGATCCCCGTTAGCAGCTATTGGCATGTACATTAAGCACTAATGGACAAGAAAGGGATGCTACATTATACTCGCTAGGTGTAACCTCCTTAGCTTTAGAAAGGTTTAGCGAGCGTTGAGCCGCAGTGCCATGAATACAATGAACTTGTATATACCATGAATGAACTCAAGGTGGTTAAAAATGAGAAGTAGATTCGAAGCGCACGCCGTAAGAAAGTAAAAGCCGAATTCTCCTGTCTCTTATTTCTCATCAGCAGCCATTGGCATGTAAATTGAGCCCTATCTGACAGGGAAAGGTTGCTACGTTATACTCGCTGGGCGTAACCTCCTTGGTTTTCGAAAGATTTAGCGAGCGTTTGGCCGCAGTGCCATGAATACAGTGAACTAGAATATACCATGAACTCGAGGTGGTTAAAGGTGGGAAGTGGACCCAAAGCGCAGGCCGTAAGAAAGTGTGCGTGTGCCACCTCTCGTTTAGCCCTTGGAATGTCCGCTGGATGGCGGTGCTTCTATATGGGGAATATATGATAAAAAGATGCGATATGGTGGGACTTGGAGTGTTGAATAGATGAACGAACGGACACACAAACAGATGCATGGATGGACGCATGAACGGACGCAGGGGCGGATGCATGAAAGAACGCAGAGACGGGATCACAAACAGACGCATGGACGGTCACACAGACGGACGCATGGACGGACGAATGCTTCGCCTCACTCTCCATCATTCAGTCCGTGGATATGCTGCCATTTTTTAATCGACAATGTAAAAGAGTGCGAACGCCGACACCATATTAACATGTGTGGGCATTGAGCGACTGGTGGAACTCTGGTCTGACACTTAAATCATTTTGGTTGACAGATAAATATACACAAAAAAGATCAAGGCTCACTGTTCTTTATATGGAGTACGATTTACTTGAAATTGTTAAATACATTTTCTAAACAAGTATCTCAAGAAAGACTGTCGTCATTGAAAAGCCGACGTGCGGCTCTCTTTCAGTGCAATCGCAAGACTCACTTGTTGGATTCCGTTCTGAACGGTTGTGTCATCCGGCATCTCCGACGTCAACGTAGCTCTCGACTCTCGCCGATCGGCCAGCCATCTGCAATCTCCTGGTGCCGTGTATCTCTTGCCAATCGGTGCCCCGTCCTCGGACTCCTTCGACCGATTTCTACGTCTTTCCAAACTCTTCTTTCTACTTTCTACACTAGTCTGGGGTGAGTGCTTCGTCTTTATGTATCTCTTTCTACCATTCTTTTTACCCCCTTTCTCCTCCCAACAAGAAGCTTAGCAGTGTCACCATATTCGGCAGACAGAAAGTGGCTCCTTTATCCTTTCATTGAAGAACCACTTACTACTAATCACGAACGTGCGCTGTCCCGTGTGGCCGTATCCCGTGGCGGTCACGGTAGCAATGTAGTTCACGGTGCTAATGGCAACGAGCTTTGGCTTACGGCGCATTTACCTGGATTGATAACATCATTTGTGGTGGGAAGATGCAACGAGTTCTCGCTAACTTGGAAAAATAATCGTAAATTCAAGGACGCGTACTGCGTTGTAAGGCTTGATTTCCATGCTGAGAGACAAACTGTAACTGTTCGTCGACAAGGTTGCTGCCTTGTATTCTGATAGTGCTCGAGCCACTACCATTTTTCCTACTGTCACAGACTCACTTTTTTTTCATACTTCACAGCCATTTTCTCTTTACCAAGCAGAGTGTAGCAAAGCTGATTCTTACTGTGGTGAACCTCCCTGTCTTCTCTTTAATATTTTCCGCCCTTCTTGATGCCGTGTTTTCAGGAGCCTCGACTACCTATTGGTAGCACTTTCTGACTATGCAACAAAATTTGTTGCATGGTCAGAAATCGCATGGTTCTATGGTCAGAATTAAGCTGCCCTGCAACAAAATTTGTTGCATGGCTGCTTTAAGGAATGGCAGATCTTGAGCTGCAGTCAGATTGTTAACAAACTCGCTATTTACGAAAATTATGGATTCAGGTTTCTTATCTACAAGATAATTATTTCATTTACGTATTCATCAAGAAAATAAAAAAATTCCGCCATATCCACGAAGTGAATGATGATGAGTGGGCGAAGCTCCGGAGGTAAACCTGGTAAACCATGAATCTTCTGTACATTTTGCCCACTCCATTTTATTACATCGCTCCCCCTAGCGTACGTCGCCGCACTAAATCGAACGATTGCCTTCAACCAATGACACGCGCCATATGTGACATCATTCCTATTTTATAATATCTCGCGTCTTTCATCAACTACAAGTACCGCTTTCTAGTTAATAACATCTTGCATCTTTTCACCATCAGCAACAAGTACCACCATCTAGTAAACACTACAAGAACTAAACGAGAGGTGGCTACATACAGGAGATGGTACCGCCATCTAGTGAACACTGCAAGAACTAAACTAGAGGTGGCTAGATGCAGGGGACGGTACGGCCATCTAGTGAACACTGCAAGAACTAAACTAGAGGTGGTTACATACAGGCTACAGGGGACGCACAGCCCACGCCCTAAGGAGCTTCGCCCCTAAAATGAATTAATGTAGTGGATACTTTTTTGCTGTTTTTCTAATGTTTTTGATAACTCGACGATCGGTTAATTCAGACAACTTCTTGTACCACAAAATACAAAACATTGAGCTTTTACTTTATCATTCTGCTATTATGCGGAGCACATGTTTGTTTCTGTTTAGGGTGGTCTGAATTATTTAGAACCGGTTCTACGTTGATATAATCAAGTGCATTCTGGTGCATCATATTATTTTTAAATATAGTATGTTGTCGCAACCATAACTGCTTATGCTTACTATGATGCGTTAGTCTGTTTTATTTTTGACAGCATTGCCACTGCCATGTGTATAGGAGAAGAGGGGGGCAGGATTACGTCAGGCTGAAAATTGCAGCGTTTATTGGCTGGTAATACTCGTAATCCAGCAGCAAACACAACATTTAATCCTAATCAGTACGAATAAACTGTTACAATGACAGACAAATAACTTCGAAGTATTTTTATTATTTAATAAACTATGTTACACAGCATGCATCATTTCACTAGCACCATTTGATTTCAAGGTTTGAGAATACCATGGTAATGTTAAAAATACCATGGTAATAGTTTAAAAATATTGTCCTACACATAGCTACAGCTTCATACTGTTATAGCCAACAACAGTGAAGCCAAACTGTGCTTGGAAGCACACGCTTTTTTTTCTGGCTATGCAGTATTTCTCCTGTGCCCCAGAGAGAGAGAGAGAGAGAGAGATAAAGATGCAAGTAAATGCAGGGAGGTTAGTTAGACGCACGTACAGATTGCTATCCTTCACTGTGGAAGGAACAAAGGAGAGTAAAGAGGTTGGAGAGAGAGAAGAAAGGTACACAATATCACGAGCACACTCGCGAGAGCACACGCAGTCCACAGGTGGTCGCTCAGGTTTGTTGTCTTCAAGTAATGTAGGAGTTCATGTGAGGATACCGCACAAATATACTTCGATTTCACTCAATTTCTAAGAGCCAATTTGTTGCGTAAAAGAAACGGCAGAAAGAATGTAACTGCGGATAATATGCGATAGGCATTGTCTGTCATAGGGCGTTACCTTCGACTACTGTATAAAAATACATTATGCTTTGCTGTGCAGTTATGCATCATCATTAAAGGCGAGACATTAGTTTGGTGTAGACCACACACTGAATTATGTAGGTCTATGTTTCTGCTGTGTTGAAATTTCACGCACACTCTGTAAGTGCTATTGACGACATGTTAGTAGCTTCTGCTGTGCTCTTACAATTAAAACATGTCAGCCTCGTGCACTACATAACATGGTAGATGGGTAGCAACAGATTAATTGGGGTAATTTTGCTTGCATGCCAGCTACCAAGCAAATACTTCACGTACGGGAGCACGCGCAACAGCTCCAATTGTTTTTGCCGCTTTCATAGTGGAGAAAAAGAGGCACAGTATTGATCTGCCATCTACAGCTCTCCTTAAAAACTACTATCTGCTGGGAACGCCTTCCTACGTCTAGGGAGCGCCACTTGTTTGAAGAAAAGATTAGGAATGCCAGCAATAGTTTTTGTATCTGTATTTGAGTGAAATCACGTTATAGAAAAGGTCCGTGTGTTTAGCTGCAACTGGCAACTCAAACCTTTCTAGCGCTAAAAAGCCTTTTGAGCAGATTCAATGGACTGTCTCACAGTTTTGCCAGGATACACATAGAGCTATCGTGAGAGCACGTAGTATCGTGCACAAAACGTGTTTTTTCGGCATGCAGGCTATTCGGAGACAGAAAAGGGGTAGAGTAAAGAGCCGGCAAGGAAACTATCGTGCAATAAGCCTTGACATCGGCGCCATCTCTGCACATAGGCACGCGTAATAAATAAGATACACGCAAGCCATGACTAAGTGTTTTCAATAAGGTTTATAGACGTCTTCCACATCTGCTATTGCTCTCTATTTGCTGCGAACACAGCGACTAGGCGGGTCGACTGGTACTTTCGAGGGAGCCGTCTTCCCGCAAGTTGAAGTCTCAGAGCTTGCGTTAACTTGTAAACACAACAAAGGGACGCTGAAACCTATAGCAACTCACGCCACTTGACCGTTCTTGTCTGCACTGTTTAACTAGCGAACGTCAGGGCAGTGAATGCACGAATTTATATTGAATGAAGAGTTTAAGTTCGCCAGCGTGCGTAGAGTAGCATGCTTGATAAATAACGCCAATGCTTTTTTCAACATCCACAGCCAATCAAGCTGTGCACGTTTCTTCGCCTATTGCTATGAAGGAGTTCTTAGTTGGGCGAAACCACGAAGTTTATGAATATGAGGTTTAATCCACACTAACTCGTGCTGAATATTTAAGTTTACACATCGCTAAGCATATATGTCAGACACATCCCCATTTCTAGAGTGCTGACAGGGTAATGTATTTATTATAGAAGAAAATAACACTGAAGTTTGTTGCTGATGCTTAAACTTAATGAAAATATTTAACAACTGGGGTTAAAATGAAAACTAGATATAATTGGACAACGAACAGATACAGATCATTAATAAAAAGGCGCTCCTCTGAATTACACATGCTTAGTTTTTCTTTCTACATTATCCCAAGGTCATGCTTCTACTGCGTTCTCAACAGCTGTATACACTGAACACAAAACAACGTAGGCCTTCATATGGCCAACTTGTTTCATTTTGGAGAGATACAAGTTCATGCTTTGTTTTGGCTTAGCTGCATGTGCCCAATAAGATAATAATTTCTCTTACTAATTGATGCCAATGTCGACTACAGTTTTAGTATTTTTTTCTACTACAACAATGTTTTTTTAAATACCGTCTTTAACAATTAGACCAACTTTTTGTGCATAGGAAAAAATCGGATGTACGCATTAAAGGCAAGGAAGGCATGGGGATAACCATTATGAATAGCACGATGAAGGTGGCAGAGGAGTTTTACAGAGAGCTGTACAGAATCCGAAACAACCAAAATGATATTTTGAGAAGCAATAATAACTGAGAGGAAGTCAACGCCACACCAGAAATGGCAGGGGATGTAATGAAAACTCTAGAAGGAATTCAAAGAGCCCAATTAAGCCACTGGAGAGAATAAGGTAACAACGTACTTGCTGAAAAATGGCAAAGAAATTGTGTCACAAAAAGTGGCCACCTTATATACCAGGTGTCTCTTGACGGGAAATGTACCACAATCAGAGAAGAATGGCAACATCATAATAATTCATAAGGAAGAAGACGTGAAGGACTTGAAAATTTAAGGGCCGATCAGCTTGCTGTCTGTTCTCAACAGACTGTTTGCAAAGTAATACCTAAAAAGCATCAAGCTGACATCAGAGTTAAATCAACCGAAGGACCAAGGAGGATTTGGCACATGTTACACCACAATGAACCATATTCATACAATCAATCAGGTAATAGTGAAATGCGTGGAATACAACCAAACACTATATATAGCCTTCATTGATTATATTATTGCGTTTCAATCATTCAAGGCATCGGTAAGACTGCAGGCACTTCAGAGTCAGGGATGCAGGCAATTCGAAATCGGGGAATCGACCAACCTTACATGAACATACTGAAAGAAATCTGCAGTGGCTCCACCGCCACCATTGTTCTTCGTAAAAGTAGCTACAGAATCCCAATAAAAAGAGTGTAAACAAGGAAATAGGTTCTATTCAATGCTATTCACCACGTGTTTACCGGATGTTTTCAGGGCACAAGATTGGGAAGAGCTAGAGATAAGACTTAAGGAGAAAATACTTTGTAACCTGCAATTCGCCGACGACTTTGCCTTGATAAGTAATTCAGTTGACGAATTGGAGCTCATGATTCCTGAACAGGACAAAGAAAGGAGGCGAGTAGCTCTGAAAATTACGCACAAAATAATGCGCAACAGTCTAGGCAGAAAACAACTCCTCTCAATGAGTGGAAAGACGCTTGAAGTTGTAAAGCAATAAGTCTACGTAGGACAGGTAGAAACCACAGAGTCGAACCATAACAGTGAAATAACTAGAAGATCAAAGGTGTGGTGAATGACCTTCGGCAATCACTCTCAACTCATAAATGGTAATCTGCCACTAGCCCTCGAGAAGAAGGTCGCTATTCTATGAGTAAATACATAAACCTAATATATGAACACGTAGTGTCGTGCATAAAACGTGGTAGACTTACACAGACGGTTAGGCTTAAATTGAGGACGACTCGGCGAATGATGGAAAGGAAAATGATGGCCGTGTCCTTAAGAAACAAGAAGAAAGCAGAGCGGTCAGGTAACCATTCGGAGTTAAGGATATTATAGTTGAAATCAATAAGAAGAAATGGACATGGGCCGGGCACGTAGCATGTAGGCAGGAGACTCGATTCCCAGAGAAGGCACATGCACGAAGGGGAAACGAAATGTTAGGTGGATCGATGATATTGAAAAGTTCGCAGCTATAACATGGCTGCAGAAAGCACAAGACAGGGTTGATTGGCAGATCATGGGACAGGCCTTTCCCCTGCAATGGGCGTAGCCAGACTGTTAATAATGATGATGATGTAAGTATGTGAATAGGGTCAAGAATTAACACACTGTTAGCATTGTACATATATTACTGTCTGGGCAGGTTCTTTGAGCCATGAAAAATCAAAACATATGCACGGAATGAATAATAATAAGAGCGGGCGTGCGAACAGCACTACGATGCAGTTCACTAATCCATTCTGCTTTGTCGTCCAGGTTACGGCGTGGATTCATTTCACCACCGTACCGATATCTCCAGCGATAAGCGACACCAGCAGGCTGTCCTGCCATCTCAACGATATGAAAGTATCAGCCTGCCCGTGCAACAGCGACGTGTCTACGGTTATCCCTCTACCAAACTAAGGAATCGGATCGACGACAACATCATCGACGGCTGCCTATATGAAGAGCTGGTGGAATCCCGGCGCCTTTAGTGGGCGTGTGAACAGCACTACGATGCAGTTCACTAATCCATTCTGCTTTGTCGTCCAGGTTAGTTCGGTTACATCTCTGTATGCTAAAAGCATGCTAAAAATTGTTTTTCATGAGCGCTTTGACGTTGTAACTCAATTGCTTATGTTGTCCGGTGATGTGCTCAATCCCAGACCTAACACTAGAGCCCAAGTGCAAAGTCCTCTTACTGAAAAGTACATCTCTGTAAGCTAAAAGTATGCTAAAAAGTGTTTTTCATGAGTGCTTTGACGTTGTAACTCCATTGCTTATGTCGTCCGGTGATGTTGTGCTCAATCCCGGACCTAACACTAGAGCCCAAGTGCAAAGTCCTCTTACTGATTCACAGACTGAGAAGTTGAATAATATGTTCATGATGTTACAAGCTGTAAACACGCGTACCGAAAAAATGGAGAGGGACTAGACAGATCTAATCAAATCTGTTGATGAGCTTAAAAAAAACAGGCGAGTTTTCAAGAAAACCTTACTGTTTTAGACAAACGATTAACTGAAGTAGAGCGCTAAACGGTCGCGATGGAGGAATTCCAGGAAGAGATGCAGCGTTTTCGCCAATCGATTAGCCATATTAGCGGCGAAAACGATCAACTGCGTGCTCGGCAAGGTGAGCTCGAGGATATGCAGCGGCGAGACAACCTCTTATTCTTTGGGCTGCCTGATGGCCAGTCAGAGTCCTGGGTCCAGACAGAAGAAAAGCTGATGGATGTGTTTTCATCCAGATTAGAAATAGCACCCTCTGAAATACTAATCGACCGAGCACACAGGCTTGGCGGTTATCATCCCAATAGGTGCCGGCCAATCATTGCCAAATTTTCTTCCTTCAAGCTCAAGCAGCAAATAATACTGAGTAGTTCGAAGCTGAAGGAAGTAAATGTTGCCGTTAGTGAAGACTATTCGCCAGCTACTCGCCTTGCCAGAAAGAAACTGGCTGAATTTGGCAAAAGTCAATCCTCAAGATTTAGGCTTCGCTTTAACAAACTGTACGTAAATAGAAAGTGCTACATCTACAACCCCTCTGAAGATTGCGTGCGTGAAATCTCCGAACCCTTTAAGTCATCAGTCAAAACTTCACATCTCTCGCATGAGTCGCCGCATGCATCTGTGCACAACACCGAATAGCACTACGCGAGGAAAAGTGGATCAAAGCTACCAGTCACAAAATAACTTTCGTTTCTTTTCACAAATATTCGAAGCCTAATTCCTAAGCGTGACGATCTCTTCTCTGTTATCGATGCTTCTAACGCCAACATAATCTGCCTTACTGAAACCTGGTTGTCTGCGCAGGTTGATAACAGTGAATTATTTGATTGCAAAAAACACTACAACAATTACTGTTGTGACAGAGGTGTTCGGTGTGGAGGCGGTGTGCTTATCGCGGTTTCAGATATGATTTCACCTTTTCCAATTCATTTTAGTAGTGCTTTGGAACTTGTTTTGGTTGAAATAAAAACGTGTTCCAAGAAGTTGATACTGGGCGCTTGTTATCGACCACCATCCTGTTCATCACGGAGGGAGGAAAAAGGTAAGGAGAGGGCGTGCCCAGCCGGCGCAGGGCGTAAAAAATGTGGCGGAAATGACATCATGGCGGCCATATTCAGTAGGCACAATGGCGTCGTTGTTATGGTTACGTGTTGCGCAGTGAAGCTGGTCTAGCAGTGAGCGGCCGCGGCTGGCGGTGGAATGTGTGCCTCCCCAGGTCTCGTGCTGAGCCGTGGCGGACAATATCTGTGCTCTGCGCCGCGTTATTGGTTACGCAGTGTTCGTCTGGCTGTTACATTACTCTTAGCAACGTTTACAAATCTCTTTGTCCATCACGGGGTTTCAACAGTGCGTAGAACAAGTGCATATCCATGTGTCGTGCGGCGGATGACGCGGATGAAGCAGTTAGTGTTCAGCGAAATGGCGTTGGGCACCATGACGAAGATGAATGACGACGAACGCCTTGCAGGTCAGTGACGGTTGAGCAGTGCTCCTGCTTGTGACAACGGACGACGCTGTTGAGCCCAGCAAGACGCCGTGAGGACCATGTGCACATATGTAGTTTCGTGTTGTGTGTGTACAGTAACAACTTGCATGTGCGTATTAAAACACCTTTTCTGTTCCGCTTGGTACACTCTCCACCAGCATTGCATGTAATCTCAATGTAACAGCAACCACGTTCAACAGTCACTAGCACTGTGCTCAAAGTCACCACGGTCGCAGAATGCTGACGCAGGTGAGTTTCACGCGGAACACGGACACAGTGGCAGGACGCTGCGTCAGTCGCGTGGCGGAATGCAACCGTAGAAGGCGCACGACCGATCGTGTTGTCTGTACAGTTGCGGAATTAATGACGTGAAAGCACTCGCCGTTGTCAGTGCATCTAGCGCGCGTTCTTTCGTAGTTGCTTCGTTGTCAGCGAGCTGTTACTCTTTGTTATTACTCGGACGAAGCGATTTCGCTGAAGGTGTCCCGCTGGCTCTGAGTGATGAGCCCAGTTCCATTAGTTTCGGATCGTCACGACACACGCGCTGCGCAGCCCACGTGCTTTCCGAGCCGGAGAGGGAGTCGCGCCTTCTGCTTCGCATTCATATGTAAACAAGAGAAGAGAATTTGCCTACTCAATATGGCCGACTTCCGGCTTCATCGCGGCTTCACAACGAGTGACGTCAGGGCCTCTCCTTACCTTTTCCTTCCTCCGTGCTGTTCATCCACTTTTGTTGACGAACTTCATGATGTCATTTCCACGCTAACAGTATGGTATCCGAATAGTCCGCTCATTTTAATAGGCGACTTCAGTAAACCGAATATAGTTTGGTCAAACGTGCATTCCACTTGTCATCCTTTCTCCGGAGCGGGAGACGCGTTTTGGAATTTGTGCAACGATTTTAACTTGTCCCAGCTAATAACACAGGCAGCAAGAATTACGTCTACCACATCTAACATCTTAGGTTTAGTGCTCACCACCGCGCCTGATCTTTTCCATTCCATATCCTACTTGCAGGGGCTAAGCGACCACTTGCTGCTTCATTTTTCTTTCACCTGCGCAATACCTCACAGTAGGAACCACAAAAAATATATCCGGGACTATAAGCGTGCAGATTTTGATGCTAATAATCATGCTATTTCAGCTTTTTTAAGTGATTACATGCACAACTTTTATGATCGCTCCGTTAATACTAACTGGACTTTATTCAAAGAAAAGGTTCTATCACTCATAGAAAAGTAGGTGCCAGCATAGTCATCACATCTAACCTGCAATCACCATGGTTCAGTCAATCGCTTAAAACGACTACGCAATAAGAAAAAACGCATTTTTAGCTCTGCAAAGGTAACTGGCACTCAAGAACGTTGGAGTGATTATCAGGCCGTAGCTACGGAATACAAACAAGCCCTAAAAGATGCTAAGGATTCATTTTTCAATACTACAATACCATCTCTTTTAATTACCAACCCTAAGCAATTTTGGAATGTTGTGAACAACAGAGACAACTACTCAATCACCCTTAAAGATGCAAACAATCGCATAATCAAACTTGATGAATCCGCAAATGTTCTAAACTCTGTATTTGTTTCTGCTTTTTCACAAAAAGTGTGTTCCGTTACTCCCACATATGCTAGTTCGAATTCTTAACAATGGACCTCATTGTCTTTGATGCTGCTGGTATAGAAAAAATCGTAAAAAATCTAAAAGTTTCATCATCATGTGATGTTGATGGCATCAATTGAAAGTTTTTAATTAGTACTAAAGTGTACAGTGCCATCATTCTCACTAATATATTTCAGCAATCGCTTCATACCGGTTGCATTCAGGAAGACTGGAAGGTAGGGAAGGTGATTCTCTTGCACAAGTCTGGAGATAGGCATTCTCCATATAAGTATTGACCAATCTGACTCACATGTCTTTCATGTAAAGTTATGGAACATGTTATTTGCTCTCATCTCGCATCTTTCCTACCGTCAAACTCCTTTTTTACAGATCGCCAGCATAGATTTTGCAAGTCATTTTCATGTGAAACACAACTTTTGACATTCACACATGACCTAAATTCCATTCTTGACAGGGGTTCCATTGTCGACTGCATATTCTTAGACTTCTAAAAAGCGTTCGACAAGGTTTCACATCAACTGCTTCTTTTAAAACTCAGCAAACTTAACATTGATCCGAACGTTCTTCAATGGTTTCACTCTTTTCTCACTCATCGTTCGCAATTTTTCACTGTGAATAACACCTCATCTATCACTTTTGCAGTTGATTCGGGCGTGCCTCGCCCCGCCACGGTGGTCTAGTGGCTAAGGTACTCGGGCTGCTGACCCGCAGGTCGCGGGATCAAATCCCGGCTGTGGCGGCTGCATTTCCGATGGAGACGGAAATGTTGTAGGCCCGTGTGCTCAGATTTGGGTGCACGTTAAAGAACCCCAGGTGGTCAAAATTTCCGGAGCCCTCCACTCTCATAATCAAATGGTGGTTTTTCGGACGTTAAACCCCACAAATCAATCAATCAATCAATCATTCAATCGGGTGTGCCTCAAGGATCAGTGCTGGGACCTTTGCTTTTCCTCATCTACATAAACGACTTACCTGATAATCTATGTTCATCAATAAACCTGTTCGCTGACGACTGTGTTATATACCGTGTTATTAACTGCGACTCTGACGTCTATCTTCTTCAATCAGATATAAACCGTGTTCGTGACTGGACTATCACGTGGAACATGGAGGTTAAACGCTAACGAATGCAAGCACATGCGCGTTTCACGTCGCGCTACAAACATTGCCCTCTTATCATCTTATTAATACTAACCTAGAACCTGGGTCATGTTACAAATATGCAGGTGTACTCATCACTTCTGATCTTTCCTGGAAGATGCATGTAACACATATAACCCATAATGCTAATCACACGCTTGGCTTTATACGCCATAAATTTCATCTTTCTTCCTTTTCAGTAAAATTACTCCTGTATAAATCATTAGTACGTTCCAAAATGGAATATGCTGCATCTGTGTGGGACCCCACCCAAGAAACACTCATTCATAAGCTTGAATCCATCCAGAGTCGGGGCTGCTCGTTTCATTCTGTCCAAATATCATCGCACCTCCAGCGTCACTTCCATGAAAACAGCTTCATCATTACCTCTGCTCTCACAACGTAGAGAAATATCTCGCCTCTGCCTGTTTCACAAGATATAGTACCACAATTCAGTCCTTAAGAATAAATTGATAACCCCTTCTTCTTACGTATCCACCTCGCACCGACCATCGTCATAAGGTTGGCATTCCCACATGCCACACCAGCCATTTTTACACTTCATCATATCCCCCGTACGTCAGCAAGTTGGAATCACCTTCCCCGATCTGTAGTCGAGATGTCTAATACCTCTATGTTTAAGGCTGCTATAACTAACCTGTCACCATAATTTTTAGGAATATAGTATTTCCATTTTTTCAGTAGAACTGCTAAGCTTTGGTAGTTCTTTCATACCTGTTTTGTTCTTAAAATGTGCATTATTTGTTGTTCGTTTCCTTCACTGATCCATGTAACCACCAATTCTCCGCTTTTTCATTATGTTGTGTAACACACTCCCCTCTGTAATTGCCCTCGGGCACTGAGGGTATTGAAATAAATAAATAAATAAATAAATAAATGTTGAGTGGGCGAAGCTCCGGAGGTACACCGGTTAGACCAAGAATCATACTCCCCTCTTTTACAGTATTGAGGAGCCTTTCTCAGTGTACTCCGAGGCAGTAAGCGTGCGGTTTGCCCAACTAGTGAATCATAAAAAGAGTTTCCGTGCGCAGTTGTTTCCAGTATTGCACCTTCTTTGGTACTACCGCATGAGCACCAGGTCTCAGTTGAGAACGCGTGCCGCCGCGGTCAAGTTACTGCCACGTGAACGGGTGGGAGCGGGTTGGATTGATGGATAAATGGATGGATGAATATGGCTGTACTTTTTAGATCGGACGGTGGCTAGCGCCACCAAGCCGTAATTGAGTGAGACGCAGCGCCATCTATGAACCCTCCGGATACTAGCGGGTGGCGACTACTGTTTGAACCTGGCGCTCTAGAGTTGCTGCCGAGTGAACGAGGAGTGATTAGAGCGAGGGCCGCAGCGCCACCCAGTGAGCGATCCATGATTTAGCGGTGGTGACAATGACTATAGTGGACAAGCCGACACCCTAAGAAGCTTTGCCCCTAAACGGTCAAAAGCAATGTCGCACTGAATTAGGGAATAGAATGGAAAAAACTATTCAGGAGCAAACCGCTTTACGCCGTCAAATATGCGTCCCGTGTTTGTAGGATGTAGTAGAGCCAACCTCTCGTTTATTCCGCTGGATCGCGGTACTTGTATATAATGATTATATGAGAAAAAGATGAAGATATGGGTACTTGGAGTGTTCACAAGACAGATGGACAGAGGGGCGAACGGACGGGCAGACAGACAGACAGGACAGACAGACAGACAGACAGACAGACAGACAGACAGACAGACAGACAGACAGACAGACAGACAGACAGAAGACAGACAGACAGACAGACGATGGACAGACAGACGGACAGACAGACAGACAGACAGACAGACAGACAGACAGACAGAGGAACAACAATAATATAATTAAGGCGGATTAAGGAGGAAATCACACCCGAAATGAGTAAACCTAGTTTGTCTTTTCTTGGTTTCCAAATGGTCGTGCCATCGCGATAATGTCCTTCTTATAATAAACAAAGGATAGCCTACATTCCACCCAGTCAACGTCAGTTTTCTCTCACCATAGTCTATCACAATGCCGGTTCACGCCATTTGCGCAATATTTTAAAGGTGAAGCTTTCACTCGCAAACGAAAGGCACTCTGACCGTTTACATCTATCTATCTATCTATAATCTATCTATCTATCTATCTATCTATCTATCTATCTATCTATCTCTGTTTATAAAAGTACACACTGTATATTCTAATTATTATTCACCCCATCAGTGCATTCCAGGAACCAATTAGATTAGCGTTACATCGTTGTCATTTGCAACTATACTGCATCTTTTAAATATTCCCACCCGGCTCGTTCCAGCATCGGCTGTGGTTGCTATGTGTGGTCGGAGTCTACCTGAAGGTGTTTTATGCGCCAGTACTGTTAGAGTGACCGCGGCCGTATCTGTGAAAACAACGCAAGTGATTGCAGCACTGCAACTCTGATTAGATGCGTAATAGGCACTCGCAAGTATGGTAGGTGTTTACTTTATTACCAGGTGTAACAACGTGAGACCGTTAAAGAGCTCATTAAGAGCAGCAGAATTGGCATCTTTTGTGTGATTGCGATACCCTGAATGATGCAAATAAAGTGAATAATTCTGGGTCTGAGTGAGGATCGAACCCAGGCTGCGTGCGTAGCAAGCGGTGTGTTCTACCACACAGTCACTCGTCTTCTTGAAGATACAGATGAAATAACTACATCTGCTTGAAAATGCAGTAATAAATGCATCTCCTTGAAAATGCATCTGCTTGAGATGCAGGTGCAGTAATATTGCGTAGTACAAGCGTACATTGACATCGGGTGCCGGAACCTGTGATTATCCTAACTACTTCATAGTTTAAAGCCGCCACCCAATACAAAAAAGACGTACGTTACTGCGCGTGGTCCTTGAGAACCACAACACATAATGGTGCCACAGGCGAAAGTTTCAGTGACACACCCACTTAATTTTCTCAACAATTCAACTTGTAGTAATCCACAATTTAAGCTGTGTATAAACGTCATACAAAGAAATATATGCACAACATAGCTGAATACGCATAAGGGTCCCCCAATTTTTCCCGCCTCCTTTGTTTGGAAGATGGTTGCATTATGCATTAGCAGCAATCCCCTGCAGGTGGCAATCGCCAGCTGCTCTCTCCCCATTTCCTCTGTGTCCCTGTTTCAACGTCTATGTACATCAAATAAAATAATAAAGTCTCTTTTCGAGGTGCAAGCTTCTCGCTGATAGTTGGCACGTGGTTCCTCTTTTATGACTGTCATTGCCAACTTTTTTATACTTTATGTGTGTTATATGCGTTTTCTCAGAAACAGTGTTCAGGGGCATTCAGTTTAGCAATAACGCTAGAGATCTTTTTTTTTCCTCTGGGTCCCACTGGGACACCATAATCTTCGGAATGCCATGCGGCCACCCGGATATCATCGACGCCAACTGCACAAGGATCCATCGTCGCGTTGTTCGGTTAGTGAGACAGCAACCGCTGGCAATAGTTTCCATCCTTATTCCCTCTGGAAAAAGTACAACTACCATAACGCATGCCTTGTCGACCACAGAGTGATGGGCGAAGCAGCCGTCCATGGAACGATGGCAGAGCTGCGCGACCATGCGAATATTGACCTTCTGTTGGA